>OX451735.1:339487835-340087835 GCA_948472305.1 Vicia faba
ACACATACACTTTCAAACAAGCTTTTCAACCTTAAGTTTTCAAAAACACTTTATCACACCCTTGAGGACTGATACAAGGGTTACCATAAAGTGAAACTTCGCACTAAGGCAAATTTCAAAACTTTTTTCCAACACATAAACACACAAAAGCAATTTCAAAAAAAATGAGCAAGTACCTAAGAGCCCATGGAAAACCATGGATAGAAAGGGTGCTAACACCTTCCCTTTCTATAATCTAGCCCCCGTACTCAGAAACTCTCAAAAAAGGTTTTTTCTATTCTTTTCCCTTTTCCTTTGTTGGATGAAATAAAAGTCGGTGGCAACTCTTGCTTACCGCGACATTTGCAAACAAAAAACACAAACCAGTATTAACAGTCGGTTCTGCCACCGTATCACACATGGCATTTAGGAATCATAATAGTTTTGACATATATATGTTATATACATAAAAAACATCATATAAACAAGATGAAAATCAATTGGGGACAAGAAACATGGTACAAACACCAAAATAGTCAAACTAGCACACCATAACAAAGGTGTAGTGAAGTATGCTCAAGTGTGTGACTAACTAAGAGTGAGATGGTATGTCAAGATAGAATGAAGTAAGTAGCTTTCACATAAGGATAACAAACACCTAAGACCCAAAATTAACTTTAAGAGGTAAACACCAACAAACATACAAAAGTTGACAAATGGTCTAGTCAAAATTAAACCCTAATAAACTTATAAAGGCAAGAAAAGTACTAACAAGGCATGGATAAATGAAGATCAAAGTTAGATGATGTTAAAGCATACAAAGTTATAGCTAAAAACCCATAACATATCACATTAAAGGATATATTAAACACAAAAGAAAGATTGTACACAAAAGCACACAAGATTAAGGGTTTAAAAGCAACAAAACTTGGACAAGTTTAAGGTGATTGATAAAGATTAAAAAAAGGACTTAATTGAATAATTAAGACATGTGTGACTTGTGGTATAAGTCAACTCAAGATATGATTCATGAGAAACCAAAATTAAAGATGAAACTTCAAACACAATAGCAAAGTAACATGACTTTATAATCAACATCATAAAAGATAGAAAAAACCTGTCTAAAAACAATGAAGGGTGGTCAAGATTAAGTGAGAAAATAAATAATGATGCTTATAGATGTTAGGGAAATGGAACATTCCTACTAAAGCATTCATAATGAACTTAAAAGGAACTTTAAGCAATGCTATCAATCTAACATGTTAAAGTGTCATGATGACATATTAAAAGTGTAGTTTCTAATGCATAAAATCAAATGGGGTCTAAATAGATTAACATCAAGAAACCTTAAAGAAACATAAAACAAAGTTCATGAGACAACCAATGGAGAATGAAACTCCAAACACCACCAAAATGAGATGACAATGAAGTGTAACTCAAGGATCCACATAAGCATAAAGAAAAGAGATGAAAATAAGAGTTGAAAACAAGATTCAAACATCAAGGAAATGGATATAAGAGTCCTCACGCAAACATAAACAATAACTAGGTCAAAACTAGTAGACTGTTGTTCCTTTCTTGTCACCATGTTGAATTAACAATGAAATGCAAATCAAGGATCAAAGGAGCTTTGTATTATAACAAAAAAACCATAAAATGTAAGAATCACAAAAGATTCGAATCAAAATGGATCCAAATGGTACAGAAAAAGTGGTGCACAAAAGCTACCTTCTAAACCATGGTCACAAATGATTATCAAACAATATTAACAAAAAAGCAAAGTTATGAGACCTAGAATAGTTCATTGACGAACTCAAGTCTCTAAACCAGTAGTGAGGATGATAAAAGGAAAATGAATTGATCCCTAATTGGTTGGTGAAGTGCATTCCCTTTTCCTCTAATTCAAAAGAGCACAAAAGTATACATGAGGAAGATGATTGACCCAAAAATAGAAACAAAGCTTATAAAAACAAGACAAAATTATTTCAAGGTTCAAAATACATCAATAGGTCAGAAACTAAAAGCTCAAAACAAAATTAGCAAGTTTCAGTTTGAAAACTTAATCACACAAGTTATACTAGCCTAGATAGGCCTCTAACTAGGAACCCTCGTTTAATTAATTCAGGAAAAATATCAAATCAACTCCTAAAATTAAGAAAACTTAATTCTAAGGTCCTAAGATATCACACTATTCTAACCTAAATAGAATTTGACTTAAAAGTCAATGGAGGTTAGTCAATGAACCCTAACTTATGATATAAGCAAGCAAAAGTCAACAAAACCACACAATTAATGTTCAATTTTCAAAAGAGGTCAAGAACAAAAAATAAAATTGTAATAAAATTCAAAAGGGTAGAAAAGGACATAAAGAAGTCAAAGAATATTTTTATTGATTTTTAGAATTAAAAGAGAATAGGAAATTAAATAAAAACATGACAATATTTAATTAAAAGCCTAGTTAATCTCTACATTTTTTATTATCAAACAAAATATAACACAAATATGAAATAAAATTCATAAAGTCAAAATATATCAATAAGATGATTCAAGACACTTTTTGTGAATTTGTTTTAAAGGAAAATGATTAAAATAATTGTGAAAATGCCTAAAAAGTAATTAAATGTCACAATTCAGAAACCCAAAATAGACCAATCAAAGTATCTAAAAATATTTTTGGTAGAAATTTTGTGTAAAGAAAAAGGTCAGAAACAAAAATTAACAAAAACAACGTACAAAAATCAATTAACCAAAACACAATTAATTTACAAATTTTTTTCATCAATCAAATGATTTTAAAAATATCATGAAAAATTATAGTCAAATATTAGAGATTAAAATATAACTATGGTATTTTTTTCAGAACTTTTAGACAAGTTTTGATCAAGAAATAAAATCAGACAAAACAATTAAAATCATATATAAAGAAAATGCATTAGAATTCAAATGAGTGAATCAGATCAAGCCACGTAATCGTCTTCAGCCTTGAGACAAATCCCAACACAATGTGTTTTCCAATTTTAATATCTAATGTTAGAGCATGATTTCTACTTTATTTCTCAACAAAAATTAGCGATTCAAAACCTAAATCAAAGCCAGATCTAACATCTACATCATGCAACTCGTGGAATCTCACAAGATCAACCGTAGAGATAGAAATAAAGGAAAGAAAAATACAAAAACCATTCTAACATGGATTTTCAGAAGTTCACAAAATGCAACATGCTTTGAATTTAAATAAACTCATGCGTTCGAGTCAATATCTAAACACATATGAACATGATCACGAGCTTAGAATCGCATGAAACAAGCTATAATCTGAAAATTCGAGATCTGAAAATACCTCTTGAGTTAAGAAATAAACTCAATTGTTGCCTCTGAATTTGTGAGAAAACTATACTCCTCTTGATCCTTGTGCACTGCAAAGAGAAAATGGTGACTAGAGTGAGGGGAAAGTGAGAACTCGAAGAAAATTTGAGAGATAACTCTTGAGTTCTGATCTAGAATCTCAGAGAAATGAAGCGTCCCCCTAGAAAAAGAGTGAGGTGTAGAGGCTTTATAGAGTTGAGGGAGTGAGGATAGAATGGTCCTTGAAGCCTGTAAAATCGTTAGAGATATTTTCACCAAAATCAACAAAATGGAGTGTATCAAGTGTGCTTGCATTTCATTCCCAAATGTAGAGCCTTGGTGTGCATTTTGAGCAGTAAAAGGTGAGTGGAATTGAGTGAGAGGTGAGATGGCATACCAACTCACTTGGTGTGTCATTTTCAAATGAATTTTTTTTTTGCTAAAAACAGCAAAATCCGAGTGCAAGGCGTGCATGGTAAAGCATGTGATTTAGGTCATTTTTTGCAAGGGAATATGCAAGGAATTCGTGCTAGGCATGTGCTTAGAGAGACCTGAAACAAATCAAAACAAAACTTCACAACCAAACTGAACATGAACATGGAAATGTATTCACTTAACTAGCTCACTTTATGCTCAAGCCTCTAAGAATTGGGTCATGCATTTTTTGGTTTATAGAGGCCTATCAAGAGATCTCATAATGAGATTTCTTATGTGCTTTGGATCATTGGAAATGGAGCTGAAATAAATGAGATGTGGTTGTTCAAAGTTGAGCAAAACACAAGAACTTCTAGCCAGAAAATATGAGTGTGCATGGGTCTTGCATGGGGCATGTAAATCAATTTTGAGGTCATAACTTTCAATGATCATATCTTGATCAATATTGGGAAAAATTGCATGATTTCACGCTCATTGGAAAGCTTTCAAGGCAAACTACAAAATTCTCCAATTAGATTTTCAAATTGATTCTTAAATAAAAAGAAATCAAGCCATGAAAATGGAACACCAATGTTTGTCAAAATTACGCGCATGACATGTCAATGAGAAAGCCACTTGACATCACTTGTGGCCAGGACTTCAAACTGGATTTTCTCCCAAATGGTTCACTTTTGAGATTTCCACACACAATGACAGTGTTTTAGGATTTTTCAAGAACTTTCTAAATATGTATGGTTTTCATCTTTTGGATAAAAAATGAGAAAGTTACTAATATCCAAAGTTCAGTATTATAGGAACTTGAGAACTTAGAAAGATTTCTAAGTATCTGAATGACTTCTTGAACAAGTTATCTCCAATTTGACCTCTTCTCTTGATCCTATGACAACAATGATCATGAAATATGGAAATAGGATATTTGAATTGATGGTTTACCAAAAGTCCACTTGGTCAACTTTGACTTTGGTTGACTTTTGGTCAAAATGATTGTTTTTCCCTATGTGATCAATTGAACCTCTTCCAATTCAAATTAATGGAAAATATTCCAATCGTAGATGCTCAATATCATATAGAAACACATGGAATAGAATATAAATAAAAAACTTGAAGAATTCTTGATTAAATCCAAAACCCTAACTTGGTCATCTATCTAGGAGGAGGATGCTCATGTTTCAAAACCCTAATTCCACTAGACCTTCCTGAGCAGTTCTTTGAACAAAGTTGCCTCAAATGATAATAAGAAGATGATGCGTCAAGAAATTGGATTGGACAAGCTTCAAGTCACACAATGGGTCAAAATCCTAATCTCATCAGATGAAGGAGACAAATGAATCTCTTTTCAAATCTTTGCAAAACATCAACTTTTGATAAAACAATAAGACAAGTGAGATGTCTTGAGACATGAGAGATCCTTGGGACTTGAAAGATCCAGATATTGAAAGAATGAGACTCTCATTGAGCAAATTCTCAATACAATCAACTTCCAAAGCATGAAGAAGGCTTGAGAACCAAAGTACTTTGATCCCATCTCAATGAGTAAATGCAATTCCATATGATGATTATGATGAAACATAAGCCTAAAATAAGAGGGTAAATTTAGGGGTACAATAAATACCATCTATAAAAGATCTGATAGGATAACAATGGTAAACAAGCAAAGGATAAAAGAGTGAATATCATTCTATAAAAGGTCTGATAGGGTAACAATGATAAACACTAAGAGGTGGATTGAATACCATCTATCAAAGATCTGATAGGAGAACGATGGTAAATAAGCAAAAGTTAGACTGAATACGATCTATCAAAAGTCTAATAGGGTAACGATGGTAAACAACCAAAGGATATAAGAGTGAATACCATTATATCAAAGGAATGATAGGGTAACAATGATAATCACCAAGAGGTGGATTAAATACCATGTATCAAAGTTATGATTAGATAATGATGGTAAACAACCTAAAGGGGGATTGAATACCATAAATCAAAGGTCTGATAGGGTAACGATGGTAAACAACCAAAGGATATAAGAGTGAATATCATTCTATCAAAGGTATGATAGGGTAACAATGATAATCGAAAGAGGTGGACTGAATACCATCTATCAAAGTTCTGATAGGATAATGATGGTAAACAACCAAAAGATGGACTGAATACCATCTATCAAAGGTCCGATAGAGTTATGATGGTAAACAACCAAAGGATATAAGATTGAATATCATTATATCAAAGGTCTAATAGGGTACTGATGATAAGCGAAAAAAGGTGGACTGAATACCTGCTATTAAAGATCTGATAGGATAACGATGATAAACAACCAAAGGATATAAGAGTGAATATCATTACATCAAAGGTTTGATAGGGTAACGATGATAAAGGAAAAAAGGTGGATTGAATACCATCTATCAAAGATCTAATAGGATAACGATGGTAAACAACTAAAGGATAGAAGAGTGAATATCATTCTATCAAAGGTCTGATAGGGTAACGATGATAAACACCAAGAGATGGATTGAATACCATATATCAAAGATATGATAGGATAACGATGGTAAAAAACCAACAAATTTCCGAAAAGAGAAATTCCGTTTGATGGAGAAACACTGATGATAGACATACTGGGGAAATACAGGTTGTTAAAATAAAGAGACTGCCACTTGCTGTCAAAAACAGTATTACAATAAAATTGTTGGAAAATGAATTTTCACTTCCTAGGGAAATATAAACACACTCATGTTGAGAAGAAAAAGTTGTCACGTGCAAAATAAATGCACTCTCAATCTAGGTATCTTTGCTTAGAGAGATCAGAACGACATTTCCATAAGGGACCAAAGTTCAAACCATGAATAAACCAGAGTGGAACAGTCAAAGGAGGTGAACACCATATATCAAAGGTCTAATATTCTAACAATGGTAGACACAAACAGTTATGGATAAACCAATCTTGAAAGCAAGACAGCAATTGCTAACAAGGACCAAAGTTCAATCTAGGAACAAACGAGAGAGCAGTAGTCAAATAAAACTCTACCAAATGAGGAACAATCTCAAAATGGGGATCAATTCCATTCAGGTATTGAGTTGGGTAGGAAGCTTGAGGAAAATATCTTCCACGAGGAATAAACTCAGTGGGGAACATTAAAAGGATATACGCTTTCTACTTAAGGTTGACATTCTATTGGATAGAGGATACACACCCTGCAAAGGGGATAAAATATTAGCAAAAACATCAATGAGTGCAACTGAGCAATGAATTTTAATTCAGCTATGCATGACATATGTATGTATGTATGGATGTTATGATGATGCATATGCTGACAAAACAGACATGCAACATTTGGGGATAACCAGACAAAATAAACTCAGCTAAAGAGAAAACTCTACTAAATCGCCTCCAAGATGGAAATCCCATAAGAGTGTAAGCAATCAACTGAGGAAACAACGTCTTACTTCAAGGCTTGACTTCCATAGGGAGGAAAAATGGCTTGAAAATAATCAAAGCATAATATTATGTCATTAAACCATAAACCTACAGGGATATAACAAACCCCATTAAGCTTCACTGGGAGGTAATATAAAGACTTTGCTAGGGAAGATGATATCACATTTGCTGAGAAGAAAATCACAATGCACTAAGAAGAGTGTTTGCACAAATTCTGCTGGGGAAGATCAAAGAGACTTCACATGGATAATAAAATCAAAAGGGAAGCATCACCCTTCGTATATATGATAAAATAAGAAGTCAACACTATAACAAGAAGTCAATTTTATGGGGATTTTAAATCAGACATGACACATGGAGAGAGAAAACCCAAAAGTTGACAGTTGTCTAAACACTTCCTAGAAAAGCTATTGGCTTTGTCTGGTTACTTGGGGATCATACATAAGCAATAATGTCATGACTTACAAGGATTAATATCATGTAGAAAATTCTTTATCAAGTCTCAACACCAAGGGAGAAAGAATCTAACAACTGAGTAAAAGCTTCATAACTTCACAAAATCTGCTTGATCACAATCTGCCTGGGCAAAAGAAACACACTCAGTGGGAGAATTCCAAATCAAGACTTAATTGGGGAACATGGGATCACAAACCCAACACCATACAACAATCTGGAGGAAACCTATCATCCGAGTAACAACCATGGGTAAATTGTGCGCATAATCTGCAAGAGTAACCAGAGGAGACCCCTTGAATGGGAGAAAATTTCGCACTTTGGAAAACGTCTGTTATTGGACCAACTGCTTTTATCCCTTTGTTTCACAAAATCGAAGTAAAAAAATTTTACAAATTTTTCAAAAACATGTCTTATTATTAATTTCATTTAAGTCTTTTTGTTTTAAAAATTACTATCAATAATAAATGAAAATTTTCTAAGCAGAATGAAATAAGAATTGCAACGAATTGGATATAGGCTTCAAACTTTATTAATAGAATGGTAGTCCACAAATGGCGTGTATGATACGGTTGGAGAACTGACTTGATGTTTGCGTTTGTATTCGCACTTGTGCGGTTAGCAAGAGTCGCCACCGAATTTTCTTTTATCCAAAAGGAATGGTAAAAAAGCACAGGAAAGACCTTTCGAGAATTTTCTCGGGTTCGGGGGGTAGATTATGAAAAGGGAAGGTGCTAGCACCCTTTTCATCCATAGTTTTCCATGGGCTCTTAGTTATTCGTTTAGATCACTTGCTTTTGTTTGATTGTGTGCTTGTGGTGTGGTTGTTGAAAGTTTTTTTGGAAAGTTTCTTTATAATGGTTCTCGTCTCTATAAGAACATATACAAAGTTTTGTTTCGAAAAATAGTTCAAAGAAGTGTTTGTGAATCGTGTTTCGAAAAGTGTTTTTGAAAAGAGGTTTTGTAATGGTTCTCATCTCTATAAGAACGTGTGATCGGTGGATCTGGAACTGACTGTTTAACGCTGGTTCGCGAAATGTCGCGGTAAGCAAGAGTCGCCACCGTCTTTTATTTTCTCCAAATGGAAAGGACAAAAGCACAGAAAAATTCCTTAAAGAGATTGCTCTCGGTTCGGGAGGTAGGTTATAGAAAGGGAAGGTGTTAGCACCCTTTCTATCCATGGTTATCCATGGGCTCTTAGATACTTGCTCATTTATGTTTTCAAAAATGGTTTGTTTGCTTTTCAATGTGAGTTTAAAAAAGTTTCTTTGAAAGTTTCAGATCGACTCATGCGTCAGAGTGTTTGAAAAATTGCTTTAGAAAGCTTTTTGAAAAGGTATCGGTGTGAAAAGTATTTTTGATTTTGTTTTGAAATTAGAGCAAGTATCTAGAGTCGTCTACCTACCCTAAGGAATTCGTCTGTGTAGATGTCCTTTAAAGTAGTGCCATCCCACCATTGAGAGGTAGGTAGCACCACCGTTGGAGGTGTTCGGGTCAATTCGAGGTTCGGGACATGGTGATCACCGGAGCAATGGGAAGACACCTTAGAAGCTACCCTCATGCCAGGTTCCCGGATCATGAGGACTTACTAAGACATCCTCTACTCGACGATCACCTTTCGAGGCAAGGCAACAGTGAGGCGTACCCTAGGGGTGGTGTGTGCGATTTGTGTGTCGTTTTCATTTGTATTTATCTTGTCATGTTATCGGTGTTCTACGCTTGATTTTATTTTAAGACCATTCATTCTTTCATGCTTGATTAACAGTTAGGAGTGCGGAAAAGATAAATCTACGATTATTACAAAGGCGCGGGTCCACATCGCCAAAATTAAACCGGACCCGATTTAGCGGAAAAAATAAATAATGCGAAGAAATAAAGTGCGAAAGGTAAATTACATGGCTTAGGGACAATTACATAATTATAGTAAGCGATAATAAAATAAAAGCGCAATTAAATGATTAATGACGGGCGTTGGACCCTTTTTGCAAATAATTAAAAGTTAACGGGAATTAAAAATTAAATAGTAAAAAAAGGAAATTAAATGATTAAATTGTTTTTTTGGTATTTTGTATTTTTTTAGATTTAATGTGAACAAAGGGAATTAATGGAAATTAGATTAAATGGCAAACCCTAAATTCTAATATTTTTTTATTTATTAAGAAAGAATTAAAATATGACCTAAATTAACCTAATTGATTATATACAATTTTTAATTATAAAAATAAAAATAATAAATAAATAGTATTGTGAGAAATAAAAATTAAAAAGACATTAAAACTATTAATTAACCTAATTCTACATGTTTTGGATTTTTATTAAAAAGAATTGGAATTAAACCCTAATTACACTAAATAATCTACATTTTAATTTATTCATGAAAATAATTAATAAATATTATGTTTTGTGCATTTTCTGATTTTTTGTAATGTTTTTTTAGATTTTTGTTAAAATGATTAATTAAAACAAACAATTAAAATAAACAATCAATTAAAATAAATGAAATAAATAAAAACAAGAAATCAAACCAGAGTGGGGTGTAGTCCCCAATTTAGGAGGTAAGAATTGGAAAGGCCTGGCCCAATAAGCTGGGAATTTCATTGACTTTTTGGATTGGGTGCTAGTGCATTGACCTGGTTCACCATAAGCCTGGGATCTAAGCCCTTGGTCTGCCTCTCCTGGACACGTGTGTGATTGGATGGTGATGGTCTATCATACGTATGCGCTCCTGAAACTGCATGGGATTCATAATGGAAAAATAATATGGAATTATGCAAGACCTGGGACTTGAACCCAGGTCTTTGAAGTTACAAGCATAGCACGTTACCATTTGAGCCAAGCGCGTTAAGTTAACATGGAATAAATAATAAACATTATAAAAATAACGCGTTAAGGTTTATGAGAATTCGCGCGAAATTCAAACTGCCCAATGGTTGATGGACACGCCATCTTCTTCCTCCCCACCCCTGTAATACAGAACGCTATGGGAACGGTTTTGAAACGTGGTTTTAGAGGGTCTTCACGAAAATAGCGATTAGACCCTCGACGCTCATAAATTGAGCGCGAGGGTTGGAAGCTGTTCGTCTGGTCGTGCTTAATGCAATGGCGAAGGTCTGGAGCTCCAATTTTTCGTTATGTCAAAAGCCCCAAATGAGCAAGCCTGCAAACCCTAGAAAACATACATGGCATAATCGCCTATGGTACAGAAAAACACAATTAAACCTATTGGTTAGCATAGAAACATGATTATAAACAAGAATCCACAAAGAAAAATGCAAGAGGATGCTTAAATCGTGCTATGCAATTTCAATATGTTCTTGATACGGTTTGGGTTCCAGGTACCAGTCCAAGGCGTTTGAGTCGTGGTTTTTGATTGAGAAAGACTCAGGAGGGTCTCAGGATGCTGTTGAAACAAAAATCCAAGCTTGAATCGCCTTAGAACCTTGAATTCAGTATTGACTTTTTTGTGAAATTTTGCAAGTTTTGAATGCTTGTTTATGCGCAGCTTTTCAGTCTTGGATGATTAGGGTTCTCTTCTGATCATATATGGAGCATGTTAGGTCAAGAAAAATTGTATAAAATCTTATGCATTGATGATTTCATATATTTGATTTTGGCAAATCTTCTTCATATCTTTTTTTTCATGTTCTTTGTGTCAATTAGGTCCAAATCAATCCAAAACTTTCCTAAATGGGATATGCACGAAATATTGGATCAAAACATGTATAAAAAGATTTTTTTGGTTAAGGCTTATATTTTTCATGAATTAAAATCATTTAAATGAATATAAATTAATATTAATTCAAATAAATAATTAAAAAATATGAGAATACTTCCCTTTGGGCCTAGTGGTCGTGCATAGGCTTGGCATGAAGAAATTTGGAAGATAATTGGGCCCATTTGCATTTTTAGGCCTTTTGCATCAATGTTGACTTTCAAAAATTTCCAAAAATTTCCCAACTTCCACAAGGCATAACTTGGTCAATGTTTAAGCTTTTCACATGTTCTTGGACATTTTAGAAAGGTCTTTGAGTCCTTTAACCAATGCCTTTGGTCCCATGTCATTTTGATTTACCAATCTCAAGTTATGGCCTTTGACTTAAAGTCACTTTTTGTTGACTTTTGAAAATGACCTATAATGTAGAAATTGATAACTTTTTGTGAGAGCATTTCTTGGACTTGGAACATGAAGATGAATTGTAGGAAATGTCTTTCACTTCAAAATGAGCTTTGGATGGAATTTTTCTGATAATCCATGTGAAAGTTATGCCCTGGTCAATTTCAGTTGACTTTTTCAGCTGTCCAAATATAGCAACTTTTGCAATTTGATGATTCTTGAGCCAAATTTTGAGAATCATGATCAAGCATTGATCAAATGATGTTTGTGGCTTCAAAATGATATGTTGACCAAAAATTTGAACTTTTGACTGCCAAATGACCATTTTGCCCCTACAGTTGACTGTAGTGCAATCTAGGGTTTTGGCTGTGCAATTTTGAGCTGAATGCCTTGAAACTTGATATGAGGATACTTGACCATCTTTGTAGGCATATGAGACTTGATTGGGCCTTTGAAAAGTTCATTTGCTTGACTAGAACTCAAACCCTAGTTTTGACTGTATAGGAGACAGTTGAGCTGCACAACCCTTGGGGAATTTTGTGACCTTGACTTTGACAATTCTTGATGAATATGGGAGGGCAAATTTTGGGGTACAACAGTTGCCCCTGTTCAATCTTCTTAGACCTGAGGATGCAGATTGGCGGACGTGCCTTTCGTAATCCGAGGGTAGAAGATGATTGAACACTAAAGTGCCCAGAAATTTGCGCTCACATAATAGCAATGATGATGAGGGAATGGGCTTATAGATGCCATTTGGATGTTGCTTGGATAGGATGATGGGCTTACAGATGCCATCTGGGTGTTGATTGCGTAGGAGATTCCTTAGCGAGAACCTGCATACCTGTAAAACAGAAAAATGAGTACCTGACACGTCGCAGGGGCTGATTTTAGATGCTTGATATAGATATGTCCTGACTGGTTACAGGAGCTGGGTCTGGAGCTTCAAACGTTGATGAATGAACCAGGGATGGTTACTGCCTTAGCATGGATGGTAAGAGAATCCTGAATGATTTTAACCTCAACAACGCTCGTTGAGAAAATCTTGGTGAGAATTACCATCTTCGTAGTGTCAGGAAGAGAATCAAAGGACATTACAATCTCAAAGGGAGTTATCTCACTCACGTTGGAGAGGGAACTATAGGAAATTATAATCTGGAAGGAAATGTCACCTCACGCTCATGCCGGAGAGGGAAACATCTGAAGAAGGAATTACCGCCTCACACGCCGTTGGAGAGGGGACCATAAGAGACTATCACCTCACGCTCATGCCGGAGAGGAGAACATCTGAAGAAGGAATTACCACCTCACACGCCGTTGGAGAGGGGACCATAGGAGAATATCACCTCACGCTCATCGTCGGAGAGGAAAACATCTTGAAAAAGGAATTACCACCTCACGCTCACCGTCGGAGAGGGGACCACAAAAGACTATCACCTCACGCTCATCGTCGGAGAGGAAAACATCTTGAAAAAGGAATTACCACCTCACGCTCACCGTCGGAGAGGGGACCATAAGAAACTTTAACTTCAACAACGCTCGTTGAGGAAAAATCTTGGTGACCTCAACAACGCTCGTTGAGGGAATCTTGGTGACCTCAACAACGCTCGTTAAGGAAATCTTGGGTGACTTTATCTTCAACAACGCTCGTTGAGAAAAGTCTTGGTGTCTTCTACTGGGATAAGAATCAGGGAGGTCTTGGGGACGACTTAACTGAACCGGTCTAGGTCTTGAAATATCATTGAGAATTTGAACTGCATCTTTCCTGAAAGGTAGAGGTCAGTTATATGCAATGCATGATATGGATCAAGCAATGATGTTATCGATGTAAATGAGACTTGTATGATGCAGTGCGTTATGCATGCTATGTGAATGTTTCATGTATGTTTTTGTCTAGGGAAGTAAATCCTTGACAGGCGCCAGGAAGTCGTATCCTGGGCTGATGTTGAGGAAGAGATTTTGCTTCCGCTGTGGATGATTGTTGCAAGAATACCGGTAGGAGAAGATAACTCCGTTAAGGAATAAACTTGGCAAACGAAATAATTCTGCGGGAGAAAAGATACTCTAGCGATCATGCTGGGGAGTGCTACTCTGTGGGGATAGCGATGCTTTGCTGAGTTGATGAAGATAACTCCGCTGGGGATATCCTTGTTGAGTTATACTGAGGATATCCTTGTTGTGCTGGAAGTGTTGATAGACTTCGCTGGGGTAGGAAGATACTTTGCCGAGGACGCTCTTTCCGTGGCTTTTGGCTGAGGATAACCCAGTTATATTCTGTTACGGAAATAACTCTTTAAATCAAGCCGGGACGACGCGTTCGTGCTCTGAGAGGGATAAGCTTCCAGAATCTACTGGGGATAAGCTTGCTGCTTGGGGAGATATGAATTCCAACTTTCCTGGGGAAACTGGGTTGGACTCTTCTGGGGAGTTTTGATATGCAGGGAAGTGATTCCTTTGAATAGTGGTATACCGCCGGGGAACAATCTTTAGACCAAGACTACCGGGGATGCTTGTTAAGAATGCGTGCTGCTGGGGAGGTATTGAGATCTACAGGAGGATACTCACTCTCCTTGGTATTTGATGATTTGCTTGGAGAAGAACGTATTGTTTTATTGAACCACTCTCTGGGGAATTAAAATACACTTGGCCATGTTCTTTAGCTGAACCTACCTTGGTACCTTAGAGGATAGAACAATTAGACTGCTCGGACAACTCTTTTATTGCCCCTGTTTCTAGTGTCACCTGCAATGAATTCCTTCGTTTCGTATGCAAATATTTATGAGTTAGCAAATTATTGTCAATGCATACATCACAAATTGAACCTTGGACGTTCTTCGCAAAACAAAACAGAGGAAGGAAAAATACTTGGCACGTTTAACTGAAAATATATTTTTATTGATTTTTGAATGGCCTGAAAATAGGCGTTTTGTGTACAAGAGGCTGACGCCCTAGTAAGAGGTACGTCGCCGATCAAAAGAGTCTATACAAGTTTTGTACAAAAGAAAAATAAAACAGCTGTGTGAAAGATGAATGATCCACTGGGTTTCAACTCTGCTATTGTCTTCATAACTCCGAGCGTCTCATCACTTGATGACCTTGGTTGAAGGTGAAGCTGACTGATCGATGCCGTTTTGAACTTGATGCCGATACCGGATTCTGGATGCACAGTGACCAATGAGACATAGTTTTACGCTTTATCCCTAATTTTTGCCTGGACCGCCCTTTCGGGTTTTCAGTCCACCGGGATACCCATTTTTGCCCAAGCCGCCCTTTCAGGTTTTCGACTTGCCGGGTGTACAGATTTTTTCATTTTCATCCCTACATTTTGCCCGAACCCTTTTGGTTCGACGGGAAGCCCTAATTTTTGCCTAGGCATGTCAGCCTAGCGGGTCTTTTTTCATGCGTAGTATTTTTTAACTATGTCTGCATTGGCGGGGTGAGGAAGGTCGTCACCATCCATGTTGGTTAATATCATTGCTCCTCCTGAGAACACATGCTTAACCACAAATGGCCCTTCGTACGTAGGGGTCCATTTGCCCCTTGGATCACTTTGAGGAAGGATGATTCTCTTGATAACCAGGTCCCCGACTTGATATTCCTGCGGCCTGACTTTCTTGTTAAATGCCCTGATCATCCGTTTCTGATACGTCTGACCATGACAGATAGCAGCAAGTCTTTTTTCGTCAATGAGATTGAGTTGGTCAAGTCGTGTCTGGATCCAATCATCTTCGTTCAGGTTTGCATCCTTCATTATCCGGAGAGAGGGAATTTGTACTTCGATCGGCAAGACTGCCTCCATACCATAAACCAGAGAGAAGGGAGTTGCCCCGGTTGACGTCCTAGCTGAGGTACGGTACCCATGCAGAGCGAACGGTAACATCTCGTGCCAATCTTTGTATGTTACTGTCATTTTCTGCACGATCTTCTTGATGTTCTTATTTGCTGCTTCTACAGCCCCATTCATCTTCGGCCTGTAAGGAGAAGAATTGTGGTGCTGTATCTTGAACTGTTCGCAAAGCTCAGCAATCATCTTGTTGTTCAGATTGGTACCGTTGTCTGTAATGATCCGTTCAGGGACGCCATATCGACAGATCAGGTTGTGTCGAATAAACCGTGCCACAACAGTCTTGGTTACTGTAGCATAGGATGCTGCTTCAACCCACTTCGTAAAATAATCAATCGCCACTAGGATGAAGCGATGTCCGTTGGATGCCGTAGGTCTTATCTCGCCGATCATGTCTATGCCCCACATTGCAAATGGCCAAGGCGCAGTCAGAACGTTCAAGGGAACCGGAGGAACATGCACCTTATCTGCATAGATCTGGCACTTGTGGCATGTCCTGGAGTGTTGGTAGCAATCAGCTTCCATTGTGGACCAGTAATATCCTGCCCGTAGGATTTTTTTAGCCATAGTGTGTCCACTGGAATGCGTACCAAAGGTCCCTTCATGTAACTCTTCCATGATTCTTTCTGCTTCAATTTTGTCCACACAACGCAGTAAGGTTGAATCATGGTTCCTCTTGTACAAGATGCCGTTGCTTAGGAAGAACTTGGCTGCGAACCTCCTCAGGAATTTCTTATCGTTGATAGAGGCACCTTCAGGGTATTCCTGAGCTTCCAGATATCTCTTCACTTCGTGGTACCAAGGCTTCTCAGTTACCAATTCAGTTTCGATATCACAACAGTATGCCGGTTCGTCCAGTTTCCAGATGATGATCTGGGGAGCTTCATTATCCCATTTAACCTTGAACATTGAAGACATTGTAGCTAACGCGTCCGCTAACTGATTCTCTTCTCTTGGAAAGTGCTCAAAGGTTATCTCTGTGAAGTGGGGAATCAGGGTCAACACACATTCTCTGTAAGGAATCAAGTTTGGATGTTTCGTATCCCACTCTCCGTTGATCTGATTGATCACAAGAGCGGAATCTCCGAAAACGCTGAGGAACTTGATCCTTAAGTCAATCGCAGCTTGAAGACCCATGATACACGCCTCATACTCCGCCATGTTGTTGGTACAGTTGAAACACAGCCGGGCAGTGAGTGGAGTATGAGTACCTTGTGGAGATATGATTATGGCACCGATACCATTTCCCAAAGCATTGGAAGCTCCGTCAAAGTGCATAGACCATCGGGATCCTGGCTCAGGTCCTTCATCCGGTCCAGGTACTTCACAATCAGTTACTATCATGATGCTTTCATCCGGAAACTCGAAGTTCATTGATTGGTAGTCATCTACAGCTTGATGAGCTAAGTGGTCTGCCAGTACACTCCCCTTGATGGCTTTCTGGGTTGTATACTGAATGTCGTATTCCGTCAAGATCATCTGCCATCTTGCAATTCTCCCAGACAGAGCAGGCTTTTCAAATATATACTTTATCGGATCCATCTTTGAGATCAACAAAGTAGTGTGAGTCAGCATATACTGTCTCAGCCGGCGAGCAGCCCATACCAAAGCGCAGCAAGTTTTCTCAAGCAGTGAGTATCGGGTCTCACAGTCGGTAAACTTTTTGCTAAGGTAATAAATGGCATGCTCTTTTCGGCCAGACTCGTCATGCTGCCCCAGCACACACCCCATTGAGTTGTCTAGCACTGTCAGATATAGTATCAGAGGTCTCCCTTCAACCGGTGGCATGAGGATGGGTGGTTCTTGGAGATACTCTTTGATTTTGTCGAAAGCAGCCTGACATTCATCGTTCCAACGTACTACCTGATCTTTCTTCAGTAGCTTGAAGATTGGCTCACAGGTAGCAGTCAGATGAGAGATGAATCGAGCGATGTAATTCAGGCGTCCTAAAAAGCCTCTGACTTCCTTCTCTGTCTTAGGAACTGGCATCTCTTGAATAGCTTTGACCTTAGCAGGGTCCACTTGAATACCTTTATCACTGACCACGAAGCCTAGCAACTTCCCAGATCTTACCCCGAAGGTGCACTTGTTCGGGTTCAATCTTAGCTTGTACAGTTTCAACCGGTCAAACAACTTCTGTAGATGATCTAAGTGCTCTTCCTCAGTCTGGGACCTAGCGATCATGTCGTCCACATACACTTCGATCTCATGGTGGATCATATCATGAAATAAGGCAACCATGGCACGTTGGTAGGTTGCCCCAGCATTCTTTAATCCGAACGGCATGACCTTGTAACAGAAGGTGCCCCACTGAGTAACAAATGTAGTCTTCTCCATGTCTTCAGGTGCCATCTTGATCTGATTATAGCCTGAAAAGCCATCCATGAAAGAGAATACCTTGTGCTGAGCTGTATTATCCACAAGGACATCAATGTGAGGTAAGGGGAAGTCATCCTTGGGGCTGGCCCTGTTTAGATCCCTGTAATCAACACACATTCTGACCTTGCCATCCTTTTTAGGTACTGGCACCACATTAGCAACCCACTGAGGGTAAGAAGTTACTGCAAGGAATCCGGCATCAAACTGTTTCATCACCTCAGCCTTAATCTTCTCTGACATCTCTGGACGCATCCGACGAACCTTTTGTTTAACTGGAGGGCAGTCTTCCCTAGTTGGCAAATGATGGACAACAATATCGGTATCCAACCCTGGCATGTCTTCGTAGGACCAGGCAAAGATTTCCATATAGTCATGTAACATCTTGGTCAACCGTTGCTTCACGCTGAGCTCTAGGTTAGCACCAATCTTTACCTCTTTTCTGTCTGCTTCAGTACCCAGGTTTATGGTTTCCACTGGCTCTTCATGGGGTTGAATCGCCCTCTCTTCCTGAAGCAACAGTCTTGCAAGCTCGCCAGGCACTTCGCAATCATCTTCACCTTCGTCTTCGGCTAAGTTGATCGGATTTTCGAAGTCATAATTGGCATTAGCAGAGCTGTTATCAGTGAGATCCAGAGTGGATTGGAACCTGTATGAGTGAGTGTGTGTGTAAATACAGTTGTTTTTGAAAATTATGTAAAGGAGATGAAAGATAAAAAAGGAACACAATATTTGCAATGCGAAAATAGTCCAAGATTTTCATTCATGATGTATAAAATGACAGTTCATATGCCCTCACAAATAGAACCACGGTGCCTCGGGTAAGACACCGGGCCATAGAGTTTATCATTGTTTATTACCAAATAACAAAACAAAGAAATTTATTACTTAGTGTCAAAAGAAACAGAGAGATTGTCCTTGGCGCTCCAATTGTTAAGTCCACCATCAGCAGCCGGGTAGATCCAGCTATCGAACTCAGCTTCATCAACTTCCTCTTCGTCCCCGATGGCATTAACTCCATGAGCAGGCAGGGGAGCTGTCACCACATTAGGCTTGTCAGATGCCTCAAACTGTACCTCCTTAGCATCAATGAGGTCCTGCAGCTTGTTCTTTAACGCCCAACAGTCATCAGTGGCATGCCCCGGGCTGTCTGAATGGTAAGCACAACGGGCATTCGGGTTGTACTTGGGAGAGGTGGTGTTAGGGAACTTTGGCGCCTCCTTGACAGTCACCAAATTGGTGGATAGTAACTGTGGCAGGATTTGCGACAGGGTCATGCTTAACCGAGTGAACTCTCTCCGGGGTCTATCAGCCCTTTGAGGATTGTTTGACCGGGGAGCGGCAGCAGGCGTAGCAATCATGACCGCACTGACAGATTGGCGGCGATCAGGTCTTTCTGATTTTCTGGAGCCATACACAGCACTAGACTCCTTTTTAAACGGTTTCTTGTCCGACCCAGATGATGATGCAGCCTTTGCAATCTTCCCAGACTTCAACCCAGCTTCAATTCTCTCTCCAGTTAAGATCAAATCAGTGAAACCAGCAGAAGAATTCCCAATGAGATGATTAAAGAACGGCCCAGATAGGGTCCCCAAGAACATATCCACTAACTCTCGATCAGTCAAAGGTGGCTGCACCCTGCCAGCCAGATCTCTCCACTTCTGCGCGTACTCTTTAAAACCTTCGCTTACGCCCAACGACATACCCTGGAGTTGGGTACGCGTGGGGGCAAGGTCGGCATTATACTGATACTGCTTGTAGAAAGCAGTAGCCAGCTCCTCCCAGTTACGAACTTTGGTCCCATCCAGCTGATAGAACCATTCGAGATGAGTCCCTGAAAGACTCTCCTGGAAGAAGTGGATCCATAGATTCTTGTCCGCAGAGTACGGCTGAATCTTTCGAACATAGGACCTCAAATGCAGCTTGGGACAGGATGCCCCGTCATACTTGGAGAAGGTGGGAGCTTTGAATTTATGTGGAATAACCACACCGGTTGACAAACCCAGATCTCCGAAATCCAGCCCAGGTACCTGTTGAACTTCCATGGCCTTCAACCTGTCCTCCAGTTGTTTGTACTTGTTGTCTTCAGGAGGATATTGTTCCTCATCAAAATCTGTCTCGTTGTCGGAGACCACCGGACTAGGAACCCTTGCTTCTGCCTGAGAAGGACTTTTGCCAACAGAAGAAACAACCTCTTCTTGGTGCAGAGTATTACCCAACCTTCGGCCCGAGTTGAATAGAACAGTTCTTCTTTTCTTCTTCTTCTCCTTCTTCAGGAGCATAGTCTTCAGTTCCTCTTGGCCTTTAGCTAGACCCAGGATTAGCTCTTGAAACTGCGCATTCTGCGCCTGGAGAGCCTTGATTGAAGTCTCAGTTGATTCAGATCCGGAATTCATGATGCTGAAATAAACAGCGAAGAACTGTAAGCAACCTGAAAAAGGAAAAACCTGCTGTGCACATGATGTATGAAATGCGTATGAATTATGTTTTCAAAGACAATCGGGAATCAACTTTGTAAACAAAAAGGAACACACTTCATTAGATTCAACTTTGTAACTGAAATTATTCAACAAGTTGCCCTTAGGCGTTTACATGAAATGGAATAACCGGAAAGGAAATAAAAACTGTAAAGGCACATTCAGAATTCCTCATTGATCCCATGGTCTCCTCTTCTCAGTACGGAGGTAGGCATTCAG
The DNA here is from genome assembly GCA_948472305.1 of Vicia faba. Classification (NCBI taxonomy): domain Eukaryota; kingdom Viridiplantae; phylum Streptophyta; class Magnoliopsida; order Fabales; family Fabaceae; genus Vicia; species Vicia faba. The sequence continues at coordinate 339,508,508 of OX451735.1, forward strand.
GGCTCTCTCATTCTCCAACTGCTTTGTCAGCTTCTGGATCTTTGATTCCTGCTCGTTGAACTTTTCCCGGTAAGAATCCCGTTCTTCTTGCAGTTGCGACCAAGATCTCTTCAATGTCTCGTAATCAGTGGGTATCTGAGGAGGAAGGACAGTGGGAGGAACACCATCTTTATCAGGACACTCAAGAATGATGGGTCTGACAGCTTCATACGGCATACCTAGCTTCTGAGCACGGATGCGGACCCATTTGTAGTAGGCTTCCATAGGTAGAGAAGTCTTTGGCCCTAGCTCTTGTGGGTCAGCTTTATGAACCTTCTCCCAAGCCTTGATGAACCTACGACGTAGCTCGTCACTATCCACCTGAAACTCGAAACTGATGTGAGGCACCAACATCTCATGGGGGCCTGCTCTTCTTGCTCTTCCAAACTGACGGAGTGCTAGACATGGATTGTACGAGATCCCTCCTTGAGTACCAATCAGAGGAACATTAGGATACTCCCCGCATCGATCAATAATAGCTATCTCATCCAAACCTCTGCAAGTCCAAATGATGTCTTTATCGGGGAGAGACATTAACCTGTGAGCCCAACCTCTTCCTTCTTGGTTCTTCAGTACGGACTTAGGGAGGTGCGAAATAAACCACCTCACCAACAAAGGGATACAACACCATAGGGTTCCTCGTCTTCGGGTAGTACGGGCATGAAGTTGTTGCAAGATGTCACCCAAGAGAGTGGGCACAGGGTTCTGAGACATAAAGATCCTGATGGAAGTGACATTGATGAAGTTGTCAGGATTAGGAAACAGGACTAACCCATAGATTAGGAGAGCCAAGATGTCTTCATATGCCCTAAAGTCCAAGTCATTCCAGAAGCTGTTAGCTTTACCAATCAGAAACTTGGCCAAGAAACCCTTAACTCCGCTTCTAGTTACCCAGTTGTCTGTTACCTCTTGATGGGTCAAAGGAAGAGCTGCAGCAATGTCCTCAAGCCTAAGGGTCTTTTCCCAACCAGTAAAGGGAGTCTGATCCAAGATAGGGATACCAAGCAGATTAGAGAACTCTTCCAGGGTAGGGACCAGCTGGAAGTCTTGGAAGGTAAAGCACTGGTACTGAGGGTCATAGAACTGGGTCAGAACACTCATCAACTGATGATCCCGCTTTGCAGTGACTAAACTGAGAAGAGAACCATGCCTCTGAATGAAGGAAGTGGTATTTGGAATTCTGCTAACCAACTCATCAAGTAACTCAGGTGAACGAACAAAGTTGAACCGGATAGTATTCCTTCGCACAGGCATCATAATGTCCTACAAAACAGAGCAAAGATGAAACCCTCTTGTCTTTGAAATGGTCAGGATGCATGCAATGTTCATGATGCTATGATGTTATGATAAAGCACACCACATACAGATACAAAGGCAAACATGGTAAGGCACACAAGTCACACAAAGCAAGCCCCTAAAGTTTAGGCCAGCATGAGGTCTAGGTACTACCCTCTTTCAGTTTGTTGGTTCATACCTGTCCTAATCAAAAGTAACCGGGTTCTTAGAGGATCCCAATATCATTGACTACCCTCCATCGGTCATAACTCCAGCATCGCAATCTTTTCTTGCGGCCAGAACCATCACGAGAGTTTAGCCTCAATGGGCGTAGCATACTGCTACTGTTCTAAAGGCCAAGTTGTGTCAATTAAGGTTCTAAGGTTGTTGGTGCTTAATGACTCCTTAGAAGACCCATATTCTCCTCGTTGCGACACAAGGGATATCGGTACAGACCAAGGTGCCACACCAACGTAGCCACTGCTTCACCTGTGTCGGTCTACGCCGGACAGGTCCCTCACAGCTTATGCTACCTAAACAGGGTATCCCCAGATCCGGGTTAGGATCTATGTATCTCCGATGCAACCCACAATAGTAAAGCAAGCAAAACAATACAAGTGAAAACACAGTTATGACCTAGCCCTAAGGTACACCTCACTTTAAAATTTGTTCCCCAGCAGAGTCGCCAGTTCTGTGATCGGTGGATCTGGAACTGACTGTTTAACGCTGGTTCGCGAAATGTCGCGGTAAGCAAGAGTCGCCACCGTCTTTTATTTTCTCCAAATGGAAAGGACAAAAGCACAGAAAAATTCCTTAAAGAGATTGCTCTCGGTTCGGGAGGTAGGTTATAGAAAGGGAAGGTGTTAGCACCCTTTCTATCCATGGTTATCCATGGGCTCTTAGATACTTGCTCATTTATGTTTTCAAAAATGGTTTGTTTGCTTTTCAATGTGAGTTTAAAAAAGTTTCTTTGAAAGTTTCAGATCGACTCATGCGTCAGAGTGTTTGAAAAATTGCTTTAGAAAGCTTTTTGAAAAGGTATCGGTGTGAAAAGTATTTTTGATTTTGTTTTGAAATTAGAGCAAGTATCTAGAGTCGTCTACCTACCCTAAGGAATTCGTCTGTGTAGATGTCCTTTAAAGTAGTGCCATCCCACCATTGAGAGGTAGGTAGCACCACCGTTGGAGGTGTTCGGGTCAATTCGAGGTTCGGGACATGGTGATCACCGGAGCAATGGGAAGACACCTTAGAAGCTACCCTCATGCCAGGTTCCCGGATCATGAGGACTTACTAAGACATCCTCTACTCGACGATCACCTTTCGAGGCAAGGCAACAGTGAGGCGTACCCTAGGGGTGGTGTGTGCGATTTGTGTGTCGTTTTCATTTGTATTTATCTTGTCATGTTATCGGTGTTCTACGCTTGATTTTATTTTAAGACCATTCATTCTTTCATGCTTGATTAACAGTTAGGAGTGCGGAAAAGATAAATCTACGATTATTACAAAGGCGCGGGTCCACATCGCCAAAATTAAACCGGACCCGATTTAGCGGAAAAAATAAATAATGCGAAGAAATAAAGTGCGAAAGGTAAATTACATGGCTTAGGGACAATTACATAATTATAGTAAGCGATAATAAAATAAAAGCGCAATTAAATGATTAATGACGGGCGTTGGACCCTTTTTGCAAATAATTAAAAGTTAACGGGAATTAAAAATTAAATAGTAAAAAAAGGAAATTAAATGATTAAATTGTTTTTTTGGTATTTTGTATTTTTTTAGATTTAATGTGAACAAAGGGAATTAATGGAAATTAGATTAAATGGCAAACCCTAAATTCTAATATTTTTTTATTTATTAAGAAAGAATTAAAATATGACCTAAATTAACCTAATTGATTATATACAATTTTTAATTATAAAAATAAAAATAATAAATAAATAGTATTGTGAGAAATAAAAATTAAAAAGACATTAAAACTATTAATTAACCTAATTCTACATGTTTTGGATTTTTATTAAAAAGAATTGGAATTAAACCCTAATTACACTAAATAATCTACATTTTAATTTATTCATGAAAATAATTAATAAATATTATGTTTTGTGCATTTTCTGATTTTTTGTAATGTTTTTTTAGATTTTTGTTAAAATGATTAATTAAAACAAACAATTAAAATAAACAATCAATTAAAATAAATGAAATAAATAAAAACAAGAAATCAAACCAGAGTGGGGTGTAGTCCCCAATTTAGGAGGTAAGAATTGGAAAGGCCTGGCCCAATAAGCTGGGAATTTCATTGACTTTTTGGATTGGGTGCTAGTGCATTGACCTGGTTCACCATAAGCCTGGGATCTAAGCCCTTGGTCTGCCTCTCCTGGACACGTGTGTGATTGGATGGTGATGGTCTATCATACGTATGCGCTCCTGAAACTGCATGGGATTCATAATGGAAAAATAATATGGAATTATGCAAGACCTGGGACTTGAACCCAGGTCTTTGAAGTTACAAGCATAGCACGTTACCATTTGAGCCAAGCGCGTTAAGTTAACATGGAATAAATAATAAACATTATAAAAATAACGCGTTAAGGTTTATGAGAATTCGCGCGAAATTCAAACTGCCCAATGGTTGATGGACACGCCATCTTCTTCCTCCCCACCCCTGTAATACAGAACGCTATGGGAACGGTTTTGAAACGTGGTTTTAGAGGGTCTTCACGAAAATAGCGATTAGACCCTCGACGCTCATAAATTGAGCGCGAGGGTTGGAAGCTGTTCGTCTGGTCGTGCTTAATGCAATGGCGAAGGTCTGGAGCTCCAATTTTTCGTTATGTCAAAAGCCCCAAATGAGCAAGCCTGCAAACCCTAGAAAACATACATGGCATAATCGCCTATGGTACAGAAAAACACAATTAAACCTATTGGTTAGCATAGAAACATGATTATAAACAAGAATCCACAAAGAAAAATGCAAGAGGATGCTTAAATCGTGCTATGCAATTTCAATATGTTCTTGATACGGTTTGGGTTCCAGGTACCAGTCCAAGGCGTTTGAGTCGTGGTTTTTGATTGAGAAAGACTCAGGAGGGTCTCAGGATGCTGTTGAAACAAAAATCCAAGCTTGAATCGCCTTAGAACCTTGAATTCAGTATTGACTTTTTTGTGAAATTTTGCAAGTTTTGAATGCTTGTTTATGCGCAGCTTTTCAGTCTTGGATGATTAGGGTTCTCTTCTGATCATATATGGAGCATGTTAGGTCAAGAAAAATTGTATAAAATCTTATGCATTGATGATTTCATATATTTGATTTTGGCAAATCTTCTTCATATCTTTTTTTTCATGTTCTTTGTGTCAATTAGGTCCAAATCAATCCAAAACTTTCCTAAATGGGATATGCACGAAATATTGGATCAAAACATGTATAAAAAGATTTTTTTGGTTAAGGCTTATATTTTTCATGAATTAAAATCATTTAAATGAATATAAATTAATATTAATTCAAATAAATAATTAAAAAATATGAGAATACTTCCCTTTGGGCCTAGTGGTCGTGCATAGGCTTGGCATGAAGAAATTTGGAAGATAATTGGGCCCATTTGCATTTTTAGGCCTTTTGCATCAATGTTGACTTTCAAAAATTTCCAAAAATTTCCCAACTTCCACAAGGCATAACTTGGTCAATTTTTAAGCTTTTCACATGTTCTTGGACATTTTAGAAAGGTCTTTGAGTCCTTTAACCAATGCCTTTGGTCCCATGTCATTTTGATTTACCAATCTCAAGTTATGGCCTTTGACTTAAAGTCACTTTTTGTTGACTTTTGAAAATGACCTATAATGTAGAAATTGATAACTTTTTGTGAGAGCATTTCTTGGACTTGGAACATGAAGATGAATTGTAGGAAATGTCTTTCTCTTCAAAATGAGCTTTGGATGGAATTTTTCTGATAATCCATGTGAAAGTTATGCCCTGGTCAATTTCAGTTGACTTTTTCAGCTGTCCAAATATAGCAACTTTTGCAATTTGATGATTCTTGAGCCAAATTTTGAGAATCATGATCAAGCATTGATCAAATGATGTTTGTGGCTTCAAAATGATATGTTGACCAAAAATTTGAACTTTTGACTGCCAAATGACCATTTTGCCCCTACAGTTGACTGTAGTGCAATCTAGGGTTTTGGCTGTGCAATTTTGAGCTGAATGCCTTGAAACTTGATATGAGGATACTTGACCATCTTTGTAGGCATATGAGACTTGATTGGGCCTTTGAAAAGTTCATTTGCTTGACTAGAACTCAAACCCTAGTTTTGACTGTATAGGAGACAGTTGAGCTGCACAACCCTTGGGGAATTTTGTGACCTTGACTTTGACAATTCTTGATGAATATGGGAGGGCAAATTTTGGGGTACAACAGAACGTATACAAAATGTTTTGTCTTTTAAAAGTGTTTTGAAATGGAGGTGTAAGTGTAAAAGTTTTTTTCGTGAGCAAGCGAGTAACTAAGAGCGAATCTATCTACTCGAAAGGTCTTAAGTTATTATTTTCTTCTTCCTTTTAATGGTGCTATCATACCATTGATTTGGTAAGACGCCCCATCATTGGATGTAAAGGGACAGGCGCGGGTCAATTTTACAATCATTGAAAGCAACTTGTGAGACGCTCTAGCAATTTTGTAAGGGACGAGATTGTTTTATCGAAGGCAACATCGAGGGTCATCGGGGGACTACGATCTTTGTTTATCGAAGGGTCATTTGCTAGAGTGTCGCATATTCGAGGGACATGATTGTATTTCCGAGGAAACAAGCGAGGTTACCCTAGAGGTGCGCGTGTGAGAAGTGTGTTGGTTTCAAGTTATTTATTCTTGGATTAGGTCATCTAACAATTGATTTTTGAATCTTGCCATACACGCCTAGTTACTATATAGTATATGGAAAACAGTAAATTGCGGGAATTGAAATTCTACGCTATTACAAATTGTTCGGGAATGGGGGTATAATTGTTACAAATGGGGATGAATCAAATAAAAAATAACAATGTCCAAATATCAAATAATACAACCAAATCGAATTGTTGTGCGATTTAATACAAAGCTATAAAATCAACAAAGTATGAAATGTATGTATTTACTTGAAAAGAGAGAAATAAAATCTATTCTAAAAAGAAAGATTAAAATTTTTATTTTTATTATTATTTTATGTATTTTTATTAATTATGTAAACTAACTTTAAAGAAAGAAAATAAATTAAGTTAAAATTTGATGTTTTTATTAAGTGTAAGAAAATTAATAAAGACAAATTATAAAAAAAAAAAGAAAATGATAAAAAGAATTAATTTCAAGACTTAAATTAAACTAATGAAAATGCTTTTTTAAAGTTCTAATTAGTAATTTTATAAGAAAGAGACAAATTAAAAACAAGCAATAATGGGCTTTAAAGAAACTGAAAGATGCTAGGCCCAACAAGAAAGATGTTAAAGCTGAAACAAAAAACAAGGCCAGATGGGGGGGGGGGGGGGGGGGGGGGGTTACCAATTATGTGTGGGCTTAAGAAATTGTAAACAGAAACGGCCCAATTCTTTAAGTTTGCATAATGTTTGATTAGGGTAAGCAAAATTAGGGTTTGCAAACCTTTGCCCTTTTTGATTCAACCTGATTCACACTCTTCTGGAAATCCCTAAGTTTGAAATGAAAATCCCTAAAGGGTTTGAAATGCGTTTTGATCTGATCCACCCTCTACTTCCGTTGCCGGAGCGCCTTTTAGTCCTCACCTCCTAACCAAGTGCTAGCGGTTTCGTTCTTGAAAGGTATGGTTCGGTTTTGGTTTTGAACTTAACAATTTTGTTGGTTTTGTATGTTTTGTTCATGTTTTGCTTGTTAATCATGCTTATTGCTTTATTGAGATGCAGGAAAATTTTGTAAGGAGCGCGAGGAAGCCATACCTGTTTAAGGCTTTTCTGGAATGGAAGGGAATGGTGAGGCTTGAGGGAGGTACTCCCTGGTGGCGGGTCTCGCGAGGAAGGAAAATGAAGATTGGAAGAATACGCGCTTCTGGTAACCTCTCCTTTTTCTATCTTCTATATGGAATGATGATGATGATGGTTCTGAGTCTTGATTTTCTTGTAAGTTTGCTGGATGTTGTTTGAGATTAGGCTTGGTATGTTTTACTGTCTTGGTTTGACAGTTTTGAACCTTAAATTTTTTGGAGGTTTTGAAGATGATTTTTGTTGAGTTTTGTGATTTGCAAATTGTTGTTTCAGTTGCAGGTTTTTTATTTTTGTTTTTTGGCTTGAGATCAGTTTCTGATTATTGAATGTTCTTGTTGTTTTGTTTTGGGTTGATGAGGATGTTGGACTGTTTTACAGTTGAAAGTTGGTTTGGCCATGTTTCTTGTTGTTTTGTTTAGTTTGCTTTTGTAGTTTGATAGTTAACAGGTTGGGATGTTTGAACTGAGTCAGTATTGTATTACAGGTTTTGGATTTTTGTGAATGTTTTTATTGATAGTTTGAAATGGTTTTGGACTATTTGGGATATTGGTTATGCAGGTTTGGGAGTTTTGGCTGTTTGTTGTTGTACAATTTGGTTATGAATTGGTTTTGGATTTTTGGTATTGACAGGTTTAATGCTGGGATGATTTTGTGGTTTGTTATCACAGTTTGCAGCCTTTGGTTGTGTTTGGTTTGGCCCGATTTCTGAGTTTTTGGTTGTTTTGAAAACTGGTTTTTGATAGTTTTGCAAGTTGTGTTTTGTGATTTTGTTGATGGTTCACAGGTTAAAAGATTTTTGAACTGAGTTACAGGTTTTTGTTGTGTTTGATGGTAAATGGTAATTTTGATACTTGATTCCTTCTGTTGTTGAAATTTTTATGAGTTTTATAAAATGTTCTCTCCACTGTTATATCTTGGTTGCTTTTGTTTTACAGCTTACTCTTTGTGACATTTTATGGGCAGAGTAGCAAAGTTGTACCTTTTGTGTAATTCCAACAAATTAGGTGATTTCTTTCCTCTCTCTCCTCTCTCAATGATAAAAGCAAATTTCTTTTTCTCTTTTTTCTCTGAAAAGTTTGTAAAGTCTTGGAAAATGATGAAAAGGCTATTGAAACAAGCCCCTTGCTTGTTAGCTTGGTTTACCATACTGCTATACTTTCTTCTTGCCTGCTGTTGCTTGTACTTTGTTTTGCTTGCTTGTAATGCTTTGCTTCCTTGTACTGCTTGCTTAGACAACTTGCTGCATGTTTTCTTGTACTTTGTTTAATTTGCTGCATTGTTTGGCCCTGTTTTGCGCCTTGTTTGGACAGCCTAGCTGTTTGCTTGTTTGGAATATGTTTGGCTGAATTTCTTGTTTGGATAGCTTGCCTATATTTCTCTTGTTTGTGAACCAAGGGGAATAATTCTCTTGTGATTTGCAAATAAGAATGTGATGAATTAAAAATATAGCCCTCTGATTCCAAGTTGCAAACTTTAATGATGAACATTTTCCGTTCTTTTGAAAATTCTTGCTTATGCCCAATTAACTGTACTAATTATTTTTCTGTCTTTCATTTTCACGTGAGCACAACGGGATGGTGGCAACACAGAGGAAGCAATGGAAGCACAGTCAACTTTATCCATAGATTCAATTTCTTTTCTTTGTAACTTAGAAAGAAACATTCAACAATTGTACTAATTTATTTTTAAATACCATAAGTTGTAAAACTTAAAGCTTTTAAATAATAAATTGTATTGTAGCAATTTTTGAAATAAATGAAAAAAAGTCTTATGAGGTATTCTGATGTCCATTAAAATCCTTTACTGTCAATAACTCACAATTTTCTCTTCGCATCCTCACTAATTCTTTAAGATTCCTGATTAAGATATATAAAACTGTATTCCAATAATTCCAACCAAGATAGCTTAAATTCCAATGATCATGTAATCTTGCCACTGCATTCCAAATAAACACGCACTGTGTATTCCATAAACAAACAAATGTTTATTCCATTAATCAAGCAAATGTCTTAACAGACGCAAATTATCTGGTTAACCTGGATCAAACAAAACATGAATGTCCCAAATGACAGGCTTAGATCCCATCTCTTGTCCCAAATAAACATGCCTTGAGAATAAACAGTAACCTTTCAGTAAACTTGAAAAAGCATGAAAACATGTGAAAGCCAATTGAATTTCTGAGAACTCAATTTCTTCTGAGAAATGCAAGAAAAACCCTAATTACTGATTTACCGCCACAGGAGAAAATCTGTCTGATCGATTCCTGAGAATATTGAATATTTGAGAAACCCTAGGGTTGTGCTTTTCTTATGAAAAATGGGAGGGAAAATTTTGGGGTACAACAGCTGCCCCTGTTCAATCTTCTTGAACTTGATGAGTTAGATCGACGAGTTTTGTCGTTCGCGACTCGAAGGTAAAAGATGATTGGACACTAGAGTGCCCGTAAGTTTGCACTCGTCAAAATGTAGTTGAGGGAATGGGCTTAAAGATGCCATTTGGAGATGTGATAGAATTGTGTTGGAGATGGGCTTAAAGATTCCATCCAAGAATGATTGTTGAATTGAATGTTGTAAGTCAGAGGAATAAGTATCAGAATGGTATCCGTATTTGGAACGTATCTGAACTGTATCTAGAGACTGAATTTGTATGAGCAAAGGAATGGCGTCCACGTCTGGAGCGTATCCAAGTTGTAACTGTATTTGAATCTGAATTTTGAATAGGCGATAGAAGGGCATCCGTGTCTGGAACACCTATGGGCTGGGGAAAAAGTTAGAATAACTGACAGCATGGCTACCATGTCTGGAGCGTATCTGGACTTTATCTAAATCTTGTATTTGAATAAGCAACAGAATAGCATATGTGTCTGGCGCATCTCTGAGTTGTATCTGAATAAGCAATATAATAGCATCCGTGTCTGGAGCATCTCTAAGCTGTTTTCTGAGCTTTGAATTTGAATAAGCAATAGAATATCATCCATGTCTGGAGTATCTCTAAGTTGTTTTCTGAGCTTTGAATTTGAATAAGCAATAGAATAGAATCCGTGTCTGGAGCATCTCTAAGCTATTTTCTGAGCTTTGAATTTGAATAAGCAATAGAATAGCATCCGTGTCCGGAGCATCTTTAAGCTGTTTTCTGAGCTTTGAATTTGAATAAGCAATAGAATAGCATCCGTGTCTGGAGCATCTCTAAGCTTTTTTCTGAACTTTGAATTTGAATAAGCAATAGAATAGCATCCGTGTCTGGAGCATCTCTAAGCTGTTTTCATGATTGTATATTGGTAGCTTGTTAATATTATCCTAAAAAGGGTAAAATGTTAGCTGTAACACAAAGTTATGTTGCATGAAATGTATGATGCAATATATGTGTTTTATCCATGTTTATGATACATGAATGTAATGTATACGCATGTAAGCTGATTTGTTGTCTTGCTGAGGAAAATAAATCCTTGATAGCTGGAGATAATAAAATCTTTGACTGCTGCCGGGGAAAATAAATCCTTGACCACTACTGGAGATTCAAAATCTTTGACAACTCTGTGGGGATGTGAGAATCTTTCATGACTTTCCTGGGGATATAGGGATCCTTCAAGTCTTTGGAGTTGGAATATGATAATCATTCTTTTGTGAAAATAATGCCAAGTGTTGCTTGAGAAACCTGCTTGGGGAATCCAGAGAACTTTTGAAGACTTCTACTGGGGGTTAAATAATGAGAACTCTTACTCGTCTGGGAAATAGGGAAAACTCTGGCGATCTCTATTGGGGATCAATCAAAGGAAAACCTTGATCTTCTGGAGAATAAGGAAGGCTCTGATGGCTCCTGCGGGGAATTAAGAATGAGAATCTTCAATTTGTTGAGGAGTGGTGAATGAGAATTTTCGATCTGCAAGGGATTAAAAATTCTGAAAAATTCATGCTAGGGAGATCAGGAGTTTGGGTTGTATGCCAATCTACTGGGAGTCAAGAATGAGAATCTTCATTCTGACGGGGATATCAGGAGTTTGGGTGTATGCCAATCTACTAGGAGTCAAGAATGAGAATCTTCATTCTGACGGGGATATCAGGAGTTTGGGTGTATGCCAATCTACTGGGAGTCAAGAATGAGAATCTTCATTCTGACGGGGATATTAGGAGTTTGGGTGCATGCCAATCTACTGGGGAGTCATCTTAGGTTGGGGATAAAAGTTAACAGTTATCTAGTTGATTTCCAGGCTTTAAGATAACTTGCTGGGGGATTTGGAGAAAACGGATGATTTCTGTTGTGGTTGATAGTTTGAGCTCCGATGGGGATTGGTAGTTAGTAGTCTCATCTCTGCTGGGGATCTTAATGACATGCTAATTTGATTGTGTATGGAAATGGGTTTAAAGATGCCATCCAAAGGTGATTGCTGACGGAAAGTTTGAACTGGATCTGAATAGAGAATGAATCAGAATAAACCGTTGAGAGATTTAATCTGAATTAGTAAAAATCTGGAAACAAATCAGAATAAACTGTTGGGAGATTTATCTGAAACAGCAAAATCTGGAAGGGAATCAAAATAAACCGTTGAGAGATTTATCTGAAACAGTAAAAATCTGGAAGTGAATCAAAATAAATCGTTGAGAGATTTATCTGAAACAGTAAAAATCTGGAATATCTTCAACTTGAATAAGAATCAGGGAGATCTTAGTGTTGATCTGACTGAACCAGAGAAGGTCTTGGGAAATCTTTAATAGATGTCGGGGAAAATAAATCCTGGACTGCTGTTGAAGAGTATGTGTGTCTTTAAACTTTGCTTAGAATGTTTCCGTTGGGGATTCCGGTGTCGTTGTTTGAGGAGGACTCCGTTGGGAAATGTTGATCTTTGTCTTGAGAGAAATAGAATTTTAGGAGCTTCAGTTGTCCGTTATTCTGCTGAGGAATCATCTTTGTTGAAGAGGAAAGTTGGATGAACTACTATCTGGTAGTGGTCCAGGCTTCATAGCTTGAATTTTGTGAGAATTTGGCTGCATCTTTCCTAAAAGGTAAAGGTTAGTTGCATGACATATACCAAGCAATGATGTTCTCAAAATAAATGAGATTGCGTTGTATGATGTCCTGGTGTACGGATATGTAATGATCTCTCGTTGGGGAAAATAAATCCCGAATTGGTGCTGGAAAAAAAGAGTTGAAATCTGGCGACTTCAATGGGCAAAATTCTCAGGAATTCTTAAGGTCGACTTACCTGGGAAGAGGTTATTGAAACTCTGGATGGGAGTCCTCTTATGAGAAGGATTTTGGAGAGATTTGTCACTCCCCCAAGTAGCGAGTGTTTATGGCTTTGCCGGGAAATGTTTGACTGTATGCAACCCTTTGTTGGGATTGACGTTCAATGCCCCAAGTGACGGGGACAGAGACTTGCCCCTTCTTACTCTGCACTTTGAGAGATTTCTTGAAATCTTGACTGGACTTCCCCAGGCGTACTGGACAATGACATGTCATGCCCTCTTGTTGATAGGAGATTTTTGCAACGGAAGTGTCATCCCACTTGAAGTGATTTTGTTCACTGAGAGAGCTTTCGTTCATCGGATATTCACTGTGTGAATTTCTTCACTGTCAAACAAATAGCCATATGCAAACAACGATATTCAAATAATGCAAAGTTTATGCTTGTCTTGAAATTTTGAAAATGTGTTTTTTAGCAGAAAGCTTTTGTAACAAAAATTCAACTCAGGATTTAGAGCAAAGCCTTACAGGAGTCAGGATACCTTTTGTAACAGTATGCTTTCGAACTAACCTATGCTTCAATTAGGACTTTTGAAAGGTTGTACCGTGGCTTGGTTCACGGTTTTAAGAAACAAAGGATAAAGGCTCAAAGTATATTTGTACCCACCCGCTCTTTGTGATGTTCTTCAGTCCTAAACTCAGTTAATTGTGCATTGAACTCTAATTGAGTTTGAAATGACATTTTGGCAATGGTTCAAACAAGTTAAGTTTGTTGGAAGGCAGCCATTTTTGCAACATTATTTTTGTTGAGGATTTGTAGTGACCTCTTTCTTTCGATTTATTATCCCTAATTTTGCCTGACTGTTCCTATTTTTTTTTTGAGATTTACCGTCAGCGGGATGCCCCAGTTTTCTTAAGCCTCCTTCGTAGGTTTCGACTTAGTGGGATTTTCTTTTTGAGAGATAATGACTGCCTATATGATAAGGAACCATCACCGTCTTTTGATTCCAAAAGAAAGTTTTTGATGTCATTCATTGTATTACAAGATGAGAGTTTGCGGCTTAACGCGCGTTTGAATTAACTGAGAGACTACCCTGCCCCAGGTTTTGATTAAAGGTTTCAATTTATGTTAAAACAGAAAACTTCTACTTCTTTGGCTCGAAGGGGTTGACTAGGGATTATCTTACTTATAACTCCAGTGTTTAGGATTTGAAAGAAACGCCTGTATATCGTCAGCAAGGTCTGTCCAAAAGCATACTGTATGAGATTATGGCATTGTTTTCGTCATCCTCCCTCTAAAGGTTTGTGTCATAAGAAGAATAAAAATCATAGTTTAAATATAGTGAAGACGAAAAGATGAATTCAATACAAACATATGCAATGCATTAATGAAACGGAGTTTGACATTGATAGATAATTGTTTGAATAACAAAAGAAATTACAAATGGAAATTCAAAATGAACAGAAGCCTCTTTGTTCGAGTTTGTCATTTTAGGTGGAGAGTCCTCAGCGGAAGATTTTCATCTGGCCATCTTGTGTGAACTCCAGCGTTCCTTCGTCGATTAGGTCTTGGATTTTATTTTTTAAAGCCCAACATTCATTTGTATCATGCCCAACATTATTGAAGTGGTATGCGCATAATGCACTGGGATGATAGCTAGGAGTAGAGGTATTGGGATTCCGAGGAGGATCCCTTAATACAGTCAGCTTGACTTCTAACAAGCGTTGCAGCACTTGAGATAATGGCATGTTAATCTCAGTGAAGCTCTTTTCAGATGTATTCCGCTTACGTCAATTACCCTGCTGACGTTGGTGAGGTTGTTGTTGGGTTTGTGACCCTGAAGAAAACTGGGGAGGCTTTCTCTCGGCTTCTTGTCTCAAGGGAGGCTGAATGATGACTTGATCCTCAACCCTAGTTGTTTTCCCCATTTGGTTACGTTCTTCTAGATGAAGCTTTTTGATGAGGACCCTTAGCTCCTCTTGTCCTTGAGCCAGGTTTTGAATAAGAGCCATCTAGCCCACCAGTTGTCCCATCACCTGGATTTTCATTGTTGCCATTTCAATCTATAGCCTTTCCAACTGATCATTCCTGGTGCCCTCTGGATTCCCCATGATCAAGCCCCTAGTGAGGAGAGATTTCACTTCTTCCTGCCCTTTGGATATGTTCAAGAACATCTCTTGAAGTTGAGCATTTTGAGCCTGGATGTCCTTGATAGTCTTCTCTAGAGCCATCTCTACTGAAATAAACAGTAGGAAGATAAAGAGACTTGAAGGGGAGAAACCTGTCATGATAAGATGTATGATATGTGGATGCATGTTTTCAAGGATCTCGCGGGGTAAACACAAGAAAATGTTAGAAATTGAATTTTGATCAACATCTTTGATTGGAGAGCTTTGTATCGGTGGATGTATTTTCATGAGAATCAAGCTCACCATGTCAAGTGGGTCATAGCCCTTGACTCAAGTTGTTGTACTTGATCTTTGACGGTGTTTGTTTAGAGGAAAATGAATCCTCTTGCCCTTTGGTAGACATCTGGTTCAACGTGACCATGCATCAAAGACCCTCGAGATCCTTTAAATGGTTATTGAAAATGCTATGGTATGATGTTATGATGTTATGTACAGATATGCGAAGTAAGTAAGTTTATATACAAATAACCATATTCACACAAAGCAGACAACTCCTTAGGTTTTAGGCTTGCACGGAGTTTGTAGGTAAGTACCCTCTTGAAGTTTAGTAGGCTCAACCTGTCCTAGAAATAGTAACCGGGTTCTAAAGGAGCTCAATATCACAGGATTGTTTCCTTGTTCATTGTTTCAATTCAGCCTCTTACCGGCGACCGAAATATTCCAAGGAACCAACCCTCAATGAGTGTAGTATCGAGTATCAACCAATTTTCAGCTCTACACTGAAACCGGTCATCTCACTACGTCCTAATGGCCAAGTTGGTTAAGTAAGGTTCTAAGGTCAGTTGATGCTACACGACACCAGACGACGGCCTCGTACTCTCATTGATTCGACTCAAGGGTTACCGGTACCAACCAAAGTGTCACATCAACGTAGCTACTGCTTCAACCATGTCGATATACCACGCACAGTTCCCTCGCAGTCTATTGCTACTTACTTAAAAGGTGTCCCCAAATCCGGTTGTATGATTTAAAACAAACCCAAACAAGGAACCAAAAAAGTAAAGCATACAAATCAAACAAGATAAGCATTTAAAGGTGATCTAAAACCCTAAGGTAACCCCACTTTTATAATATTCCCCAGCAGAGTCGCCTGTTCTGTGATACGGTGGGAGAACTGACTTGATGTTTTGCGTTTGTATTCGCACTTGTGCGGTTAGCAAGAGTCGCCACCGACTTTTCTTTTATCCAAAAGGAAAGGTAAAAAAGCACAAGAAAGACCTTTCGAGAATTTTCTCGGGTTCGGGGGGTACATTATGAAAATGGAAGGTGCTAACACCCTTTTCATCCATGGTTTTCCATGGGCTCTTAGTTATTCATTTAGATCACTTGCTTTTGTTTGATTGTCTGCTTGTGGTGTGGTTTTTGAAAGTTTTTTTGGAAAGTTTCTTTATAATGGTTCTCGTCTCTATAAGAACATATACAAAGTTTTGTTTCGAAAAATAGTTCAAAGAAGTGTTTGTGAATCGTGTTTCGAAAAGTGTTTTTGAAAAGAGGTTTTGCAATGGTTCTCGTCTCTATAAGAACGTATACAAAATGTTGTCTTTTGAAAGTGTTTTGAAATGGAGGTGTAAGTGTAAAAGTTTTTGTCGTGAGCAAGCGAGTAACTAAGAGCGAATCTATCTACTCGAAAGGTCTTAAGTTGTTCTTTTCTTCTTCCTTTTAATGGTGCTATCATACCAATGATTTGGTAAGAAGCCCCATCATTGGATGTAAAGGGACAGGCGCGGGTCAATTTTACAATCATTGAAAGCAACTTGTGAGACGCTCTAGCAATTTTGTAAGGGACGAGATCGTTTTATCGAAGGTAACATCGAGGGTCATCGAGGGACTACGATCTTTGTTTATCGAAGGGTCATTTGCTAGAGTGTCGCATATTCGAGGGACATGATTGTATTTCCGAGGCAACAAGCGAGGTTACCCTAGAGGTGCGCGTGTGAGAAGTGTGTTGGTTTCAAGTTATTTATTCTTGGATTAGGTCATCTAACGATTGATTTTTGAATCTTGCCATACACGCCTAGTTACTATACAATATATGGAAAATAGTAAATTGCGGGAATTGAAATTCTACGCTACTACAAAATGTTCGGGAATGGGGGTATAATTGTTATAAATGGGGATGAATCAAATAAAAAATAACAATGTCCAAATATCAAATAATACAACCAAATCGAATTGTTGTGCGATTTAATACAAAGCTATAAAATCAACAAAGTATGAAATGTATGTATTTACTTGAAAAGAGAGAAATAAAATCTATTCTAAAAAGAAAGATTAAATTTTTTATTATTATTATTATTTTATGTATTTTTATTAATTATGTAAACTAACTTTAAAGAAAGAAAATAAACTAAGTTAAAATTTGATGTTTTTATTAAGTGTAAGAAAATTAATAAAGACAAATTATAAAAAAAAATAAAATGATAAAAAGAATTAATTTCAAGACTTAAATTAAACTAATGAAAATGCTTTTTTAAATTTCTAATTAGTAATTTTATAAGAAAGAGGAAAATTAAAAACAAGTAATAATGGGCTTTAAAGAAACTGAAAGATGCTAGGCCCAACAAGAAAGATGTTAAAGCTGAAACAAAAAACAAGGCCAGATGGGGGGGGGGGGGTGTTAGCAATTACGTGTGGGCTTGATAAATTGTAAACAGAAACGACCCAATTCCTTAAGTTTGCATAATGTTTGATTAGGGTAAACAAAATTAGGGTTTGTGAACCCTTGGCTCAGCGACGCTATCGTCCTCTCCGCTTCTCCCTCTCGTTCATCTTTCTCACTCTGTTACCGTCTCAACAATTGTTTCTTCCTAATTTCACGAGCAAAAAAAACCTTTTCCCTTTTTGATTCAACCTGATTCGCACTCTTCTAGAAATCCCTAAGTTTTAAATGAAAATCCCTAAAGGGTTTGAAACGCGTTTTGATTTGATCCTCCCTCTACTTCCATTGCTGGAACGCCTCTCAATCCTCACCTCCTGACCAAGTGCTAGCAGTTTCGTTCTTGAAAGGTATAGTTCGGTTTTGGTTTTGAACTTAACAATTTCGTTGGTTTTGTATGTTTTGTTCATGTTTTGCTTGTTAATCATGCTTATTGCTTTATTGAGATGCAGAAAATTTTTGTAAGGAGGGCGAGGAAGCCATACCTGTTTAAGGCTTTTCTGGAATGGAAGGGAATGGTGAGGCTTGAGGGAGGTACTCCCTGGTGGAGGATCTCGCGAGGGAGGAAGATGAACATTAGAAGAATACGCGCTTCTGGTAACCTCTCCTTTTTCTATCTTCTATGTGGAATGATGATGATGATGCTTCTGAGTCTTGATTTTCTTGTAAGTTTGTTGGATGTTGTTTGAGATTAGGCTTGGTATGTTTTACTGTCTTGGTTTGACAGTTTTGAACATTAAATTTTTTGGAGGTTTTGAAGATGATTTTTGTTGAGTTTTGTGATTTGCAAATTGTTGTTTCAATTGCAGATTTTTGATTTGTGTTTTTTGGATTGAGATCAGTTTCTGATTATTGAATGTTCTTGTTATTTTGTTTTGGGTTGATGAGGATGTTGGACTGTTTTACAATTGAAATTTGGTTTGTCCCTGTTTCTTGTTGTTTTGTTTAGTTTGCTTTTGCAGTTTGACAGTTAACAGGTTGGGATGTTTGAACTGAGTTGGTATTGTATTACAGGTTTTGGATTTTTGTGAATGTTTTTGTTGACAGTTTGAAATGGTTTTGAACTGTTTGGGATATTGGTTATGCAGGTTTGGGAGTTTTGGCTGTTTGTTGTTGTACAATTTGGTTATGAACTGGTTTTGGATTTTTGGTATTGACAGGTTTAATGCTGGGATGATTTTGTGGTTTGTTATCACAATTTGCAGGCTTTGGTTGTGTTTGGTTTGACCCTGTTTCTGAGTTTTTGGTTGTTTTGAAAACTGGTTTTTGATAGTTTTGCAAGTTGTGTTTTGTGATTTTGTTGATGGTTCACAAGTTAAAAGATTTTTGAACTGAGTTACAGGTTTTTGTTGTGTTTGATGGAAGATGGAAGTTTTGATACTTGGTTCCTTATGTTGTTGAAATTTTTCTGAGTTTTATAAAATGTTCTCTCCACTATTATATCTTGGTTGCTTTTGTTTTACAGCTTGCTCTTTGTGGCAGTTTGTGGGCAGAGTAGCAAAGTTGTACCTTTTGGGAAATTCCAACAAATTAGGTGATTTCTTTCCTCTCTCTCCTCTCTCAATGATAAAAGCAAATTGCTTTTTCTCTATTTTCTCTGAAAAGTTTGCAAAGTCTTTGAAAATGATGAAAAGGCTATTGAAACAAGCCCCTTGCTTGTTGGCTTAGTTTACCATACTTCTATACTTTCTTCTTGCCTGTTGTTGCTTGTACTTTGTTTTGCTTGCTTGTAATGCTTTGCTTGCTTGTACTGCTTGCTTAGACAGCTTGCTGCATGTTTTCTTGTACTTTGTTTAATTTGCTGCATTATTTGTACTTTGTTTAATTTGCTGCATTGTTTGGCCCTGTTTTGCGCCTTGTTTGGACAGCCTAGTTGTTTGCTTGTTTGGAATATGTCTGGTTGCATTTCTTGTTTGGATAGCTTGCCTATATTTCTCTTGTTTGTGAACCAAGAGGAATAATTCTCTTCTGATTTGAAAATAAGAATGTGATGAATTAAAAATATAGTCCTCTGATTCCAAGTTGCAAACTTTAATGATGAATATTTTCCTTTCTTTTGAAAATTCTTTCTTATGCCCAATTAACTGTACTAATTATTTTTCTGTCTTTCATTTTCATGTGAGCACAACGGGATGGTGGCAACGTAGAGGAAGCAATGGAAGCACAGTCAACTTTAGGCATAGATTCAATTTCTTTTATTTGTAACTTAGAAAGAAACATTCAACAATTGTACTAATTTATTTTTAAATACCATAAGTTGTAAAACTTAAAGCTTTTAACTAATAAATTGTATTGTAACAATTTTTGAAATAAATGAAAAAAAGTCTTACGAGGTATTCTGATGTCCATTAAAATCCTTTACTGTCAATAACTCATAATTTTCTCTTCGCATCTTCACTAATTCTTTAAGATTCCTGATTAAGATAATTAAAACTGTATTCCAATAATTCCAACCAAGATAGCTTAAATTCCAATGATCATGTAATCTTGCCACTGCATTCCAAATAAACACGCACTGTGTATTCCATAAACAAACAAATGTTTATTCCATTAATCAAGAAAATGTCTTAACAGACGCAAATTATCTGGTTAACCTGGATCAAACAAAACATGAATGTCCCAAATGACAGTCTTAGATCCCATCTCTTATTCCAAATAAACATGCCTTGAGAATAAACAGTAACCTTTCAGTAAACTTGAAAAAGCATGAAAACATGTGAAAGCCAATTGAATTTCTGAGAACTCAATTTCTTCTGAGAAATGCAAGAAAAACCCTAATTGCTGATTTACTGCCACAGGAGAAAATTTGTCTGATCGATTCCTGAGAATATTGAATATTTGAGAAACCCTAAGGTTGTGCTTTTCTTATGAAAAATGGGAGGGCAAATTTTGGGGGTACAACAGTGTGACTCCATAGATAATTACAAAGTCTGGAAAATGGTAAAAACATGGAAAAGGTACATTGAAATACAATGACTAATATTCTCTCTAACAAATTTGAATTCATGTTCTTAAGCTTCAGTTAAAGAATAATGAGAATCCAAGAAGGTTGTTGCTTCAATGATCAAGTCTTTCCTGACATAGTTACTTGCCAAGAAATCCCTAACTTTTTCCTAGATTTCCATTGTGGGTTTTCATTATACCGGGATGATTTATTCTGTTTATGTCTCTATCTTTTGCCTAGACTGCCCTTTCGTGTTTTCAGCCTACCGAGACGCTCATTTTTGCCTAAGCCGCACTTTCAGGTTTTCAACTTTCGAGTTGTTCTTTTATTCTTATAAGAAAAGTATTTCTTGACTGCATCAACATTCACGAATCATGGTAACTCCTCACCATCCATAGTTTCAAGAATCAATGCACCGCTAGAGAAGGCTTTCTTGAAACCATATGGGCCTTTATAATTGCGAGTCCACTTGCCCCTAGAATCAGCGTTAAAAGACATGATATTTCTGAGCACGAGGTCGCCTTCTCTGAATTCACGAGGTTTGACCTTTCTATCGAATATCTTCTTCATTATTTTATAATATAACTAACCATGACATAAAGCATTCATTCTCTTTTCTTCAATCAAATTCAAATGGTCACACATGTTTTGGACCCATTCGATCTCTGACAATTTGGTGTCCAATATCACACGCAAAGAGGGAATCTCGACCTCAACGGGGAGCACTTCTTCCATTCCATACACAAAAGAGAAAAAGGTTTCCCCTGTTGAAGTGCGGACGAATGTATGATACCCATGCAGAGCAAAAGGGAGCATATCATGCCAATCCTTATATGTAGAAACCATATTTCAAATGATCTTCTTAATGTTCTTATTAGCATATTCAATAGCCCCATTCATCTAAGTCCTATAAGGAGAAGAGTTATGGTGGACAATATTGATTTCTTCATAAAGGTCCTTTATCATCTTTGTTGTACCCCAAAATTTGCCCTCCCATATTTCTCAAAACATTTCAAGAAAAATTCACAAGCCCAACCCGGCGCGTCATATTCAGGTGTTCTTTCGCCAAGATATCTCTGATAACGTATTCTCAAATTCAGGTTCGGCTCAAGAGTCAATTCTTTAAAGAAGGTATCCGAATGTGTGAGTTTTCTCGAAGAAATATGGTGAAAAAGTGTGTTGAAAGTGTAGTTTTTACGCGCTAAAAAATTCATAACTTGAAGATCGTGACTCGTTTTGAACCCGTTCCAGTGGCCAAAATTCCGTCTTGACATTATCTACGTTTTCATCTCTCACGGCTGGAAGCCAATTTCAATCAGAAGGTCTTCAAAAATGTGGATTTATCAAGTATTTTCATACAGAAAATTTGTGACAGAAGTTTATTTGCGTCATGTTCAGAAAATCATAACTTGGTCGATTTTCATCGTATCGAGCTGGTTCCGGCGCAACAATTTCACAAATTGAGTTGGCTACATTTTCACAGGAGGTATCGAGTTCAAACGGTATTCAAAAGGCCTTCGTTTTTTACTCAGAGTGCGTGACACGCTGAAAATCCTGAATGCTGAATATTATTTCATCTAGGCCGAAACTTCGAAAATTCATAACTCGGTCAATTTTTATCGGATTGGGCTCATATTTTTTCACAAGGTCACTGACTCAGAGATCTACAACTTTTCTTCAAAAGTCGAGACCAAATTATTCACCGATCAATACCAGTTTTTTATTGAAGAACATGTCAGAGTCGACACTGGAGCCCAAAATAAGTTTGTCTGAGCTGAAACTTCAAAAATTCATAACTAATTCACCGTTTATCCGATTGAGCCGATTTTCGGACAGGAGTTAGTTATCGATGTCGGCTACATTTTGTTTTCCATTTCAACTTCAAAAATTGCACTTAAGTCCCTGCGATTTAGCCTGGAAAGTGACGAACTCAAGTGAACATTGGAGGCCCAATTGCACATTCAAAGCCCATTTTCTTTACCCTAATTTCCATTATATAATCATCTTCTTTTCACACAAACCAGAGAGGAGAAAAGAAGAGAGAAAAAAAATCTTGCCACAACACTGTTAGAATATCAAACTCTTTCAAGAACCCTAAAACCTTGAAATCTTTATTACAAATCCCTCTCTCACTACAAACAAGCCATCACAGTTACAAACCAACATCTTATTACTTCTTCAGTAAGGGTAAGGCTGGCTTGATCTCCATGATCAAAAGGGCATAAAAGCATTCATGTCACTACTTTTCCAGTAAGTGTAAGGTTGATTTGATCTCCATGATCAAAAGGGTATAATCATTCATACATGCCATATTGTGCCTAAACATTAAATCTCTTCATATATTGGCTTTATTTGCATTTTTATGATTTTATTTAATGTGTTCATGAGATTCAACACTGCAGATTTTAGACAGGATCTCATGCAGGTTCATTAAGGAACGTTGAGGTCAAAAGCCAAATGGCCAAAAGCCAAAAGCCAAATGGCCAAAAGCCAAAAGCCAAAAGCCAAATGGCCAAAGTAGAACAACTTATACATGACACCAATACATGGCGAGACAGACATCTTGAGAAGGTTAAGGAACGTTGAAGCCAGAACACAAATGGCCAAAAGCCAAAAGCCAAATGGCCAAAACAAAATAGTTTATACATGACGCCAATAGCTGTTTCACCCCTCCAATCAGGCTCGTATACTCCTAAACTCCCTCTCTATTTGTATTATGTTCCTTTAATTAATTAATCGTTATTATTTTTATTAATCACTAACCAATTAACATTTTTTTCCTAATAAAATCAAAATACAAAATATGTTTAATTATTATTAATCTCATCATTAATCTATTTTTTGTAAATAAATAACTAACAATTAATTTAGTGTAATTTAGGTTTTAAATTTCAATCTTTTCTTAATAAATAAAAATATATAGAATTAGGTTTTTTTAACATTTTTTCATCCTTTTCTTAATCAATTTTTTCTCATTTATTTATTATTATAATTACTATTTATTTTTGTAAATAAACATGCATATTAATTAATTAGTAAATTAGAGTAATTTTAATATTTTTTCTTAATAAATAAAAATAGTTAGAATTAGGGTTAATTAATTTCTTAATTTTATTTAATTCTCTCATAAAAAGTCATAAATACAAAAAACTCAAAAATCTTTTCTTTTTTTATTTTAATTTAATTAATTTGCTTAATAATAATTTAATTTCATTAAAAAGGGTCCAACGCCCTCGTTTCCAATTTTAATTTCATTCGCGCATTTATTTCTTTTTTTAATTATTTATGTAATTCTCCCAAAACCGTGTAATATTTATCTTTCGCACTTTTCTTTATTTTTCTGTCAAATCGGGTCCTGGATTAATTTGGCGATGTGGACCCGCGCCTTTATAATAGTTTAGAACCTTTACATTTCTCGCAATTTTTAACTGTTAATAATAGCATGCAAGAATGAATGAAAAAATAAAAACAAACGCATAGATCACTTTGACAAAAGACAAAAATAAATGAAAACGACACACAAATCACACACCACCCCTAGGGTACGCCTCACTATTGCCTTGCCTCGAAAGGTGATCGTCAAGTAGAGGATGTCTTAGTAAGTCCTCATGATCCGGGAACCTGGCATGAGGGTAGCTTCTAAGGTGTCTTCCCATTGCTCTGGTGATCACCATGTCCCGAACCTCGAATTGACCCGAACACCTCCAACGGTGATGCTACCTACCTCTCAATGGTGGGATGACACTACTTTAAAGGACATTTACACAGACGAATTCCTTAGGGTAGGTAGACGACTCTAGATACTTGCTCTAAATTTCAAAACAAATCAAAAATACTTTTCACACCAACACATTTTCAAAAGCTTTCGAAAGCAAATTTTCAAACACTCTTGAGGACCGATACAAGAGTCGAACTGAAATTTTCAAAGAAACTTTTTAAAATCCACAGTTGAAAAGCAAACACACCATTTTTGAAAACACAAGTGAGCAAGTATCTAAGAGCCCATGGATAACCATGGATAGAAAGGGTGCTAACACCTTCCCTTTCTATAATCTACCTCCCGAACCGAGAGCAATCTCTATAAGGAATTTTTCTGTGCTTTTGTCCTTTCCATTTGGAGAAAATAAAAGACGGTGGCGACTCTTGCTTCCGCGACATTTCGCGAACCAGCGTTAAACAGTCAGTTCCAGATCCACCGATCACAGAACTGGCGACTCTGCTGGGGAACTTATAAAGTGAGGTGTACCTTAGGACTAAGATCACTTGTGTTTTCAATTGTCTGAATTGTTTGCTTTAAATTGTGGGAATGTCTCGGGAGTTCTATAGATCCTAACCCGGATCTGGGGGATACCTTCTTAGAAAGTAGCAACAAGGCTGTGAGGGAACTGTGCGGGGTATACCGACATGGTTGAAACAGTCTATTACGTTGATGTGGCACTTTGGTGTGTACCGGTAACCCTTGAGTTCAGTCAAGGAGAGTACGGGGCCTCCGCGTGGTGTCGTGAAGCATCAACAGACCTTAGGAACCTTAATTGAACTATCTTGGCCTTTTTAGGGTAGTGAGATAACTGACTTTGGTGCAGTCCGAGGTTAGTTGATACTCGATACTACACTCAATTGAGGGTTGCTTTCCTGGAATATTTCGGTCGCCAGTTCAGTGGCTAAATCGAAACGATGAACAATGAAAGCAATCCCGTGATATTGGGACCCTTAGAACCCGGTTACTTCTAATAGGACAGGTTGAGCCCACCAACTTCAAGAGGGTAATACCCAGACCCCATGCTGGCCTAAACTCTAAGGGCTTTCTCTTGTGTGACTTGTGTGCCTTCGTACTTGACTGCTTGCATGCTTTATCTGACACATGAACTACTTGCAGGTTTTGTTTTAGTCCTTAATTGGGACACATGACAGGGCTTACTAAGTTTCTTGCAAGTTTTGTTTATAGTCCTTAATTAGGACTCATAACGGAGTGTATTGAGTTTCTTGCAGGTTTTGTTTATAGTCCTTAATTAGGGCTTATAACAGAGTGTACTGAGTTTCTTGCAGACTAGTTTCTTGCAGGTTTTGGTTTGCAGTCCTTAATTGGGACTCATAACAGGGTTACTCACATTACCCCATACATAACATAACATCATACCATTGCATACATCCTAACCCATTTCAAGGATCTCAAGGGCTTGTGATGCAGGTCATGATGAATCAAACATCTAGCAAGGGGCAAAGAGGATTTATTTTCCTCTAGCCAAAGTTGTCAGAGGCTATGACCCACTGGATATGGTGAGCTTTGACACTTGAAGAAGGTTCCCCGAGCCAAGGTTGTCAGAGGCTATGACCCACTGGATATGGTGAGCTTTGACACTTGAAGAAGGTTTCCCGAGCCAAGGTTGTCAGGGGCTATGACCCACTCGATATGGTGAGCCTTGACCCTTGAAGAAGGATTCTCAGCAACATGGAGTTCCTTCAATCAAGCTACTGGACCCAAGTTCTAACAAAATCTCTTGTTTATCCCGCGAGGTCCTTGAAAACATTACATGCATGTCATACACATCATTGCATAACAGGTACCCTTGTTGCAGGTCACTTACCTTTCCCGCTGTTTATTTCAGCAATGGCTTCCCAACAAGATAACCAGGACCTTCTTGCTCAAGAGACTCGATTTGGGGAAATCCTCCTAAATCTATCCAAGGGGCAGGAGGAGCTAAGGACACTTCTCATGGAGACTCTAGTCAGGAACAGTGTTGAGGATGAACGGCTGAAACATCTGCAAGCTGAAGTGGATATAATGAAAGCCCAAATGCTGGGGCAGGTGACTATCATTCAAGGCTTAGCTCAAAGACAAGAATAGCTCGGAGTTCTCGTCAACCAATTGCTTCAGGGTAACCAACTGGGGAAAACGTCTAAGGGTAAAAAGCCAGTCATCGTTCAACCATCTTTGAGACAAGGAAATAAGGGGAGAGCTCCTCAAATGGCTCCAGTGTCACCAATTCAGCATCAACCTCACCAGCTTCAGCCAGACAAGCCTAGGAGGCAATTCACCCAGCTCAACATGTCGCTGCTTCAAGCTTTACAACGCCTGTTGAGATTGAATCTGATTACATTAAGGGCTCATCCCCAGAACCCCAACACAGCATCTCCTATCTATGATCCAAACAAAAGGTGTGCCTACCACTCTGCCTGTCCAGGACATGATACAAATGAGTGTTGGGCTCTGAAGAACAAGATCCAGGACCTGATTGATGAAGGGGCATTGGAGTTCACACAAGATGGTCAGGCTGAGTTTTTCTACCATCCCTCCAAGGCTCACCATTTGAAGTGACAAACCCTGAGACGAAAAGACTTTTGTTCATTCGAATGTTCAAGTTGCAATTTTCTTTTGTTCAAACATTTACTCATGTTAAACATTGTTATTTCATTAATGCATCGCATATGTCTGTTCTGAAACAATATATTCGTATTCACTAAATGCAAATTATTTTCATGTTTTTTTTCTGATGCTCAACTCTCAATTAATAATTCTAAGCCTCTTGAGGGAGGATGACGAAAACGATACCACAATCTACAGTATGCTTTTGAACAGACCCCGCTGATGAGGTACAGGCATTGTTTCAATTCCCAAACACTGGAGTTATAAGGATGATAATCCCTCGTCAACCCCTCTGAGCCAAAGAAGTAGGAGTTTTTCTTTTCGAAATTTAAAACCCTTAATCATAACCTGGGGCAGGGTAGTTCTCTCAGTTGATCCAAGTGCATAACGAATGGCACCAAAGAGGTCCTTACAAAAAAAAAAGAAGACAGTGATGGTTCCAAATAACCATAAAGACAGGTAGTCATTACCAAAATAAGAAATAAAAACCCAATAAGTCAAAACCTATGAAGGAGACTTACAAAACCGGGGCATCCCGCTGACTGTAATCACAAAAGAAACAGTTCAGGCAAAAAACAGGGATAACAAAATCAAAAAAGAAAGAGGTCCTACAAACCCTCGACAAAAAAGGAAACGACTTCCTATTCAGAATAAATCATCAATATTCGAACCATCATTGGGACATCAGGACAAAGACTCAAACAAGGTCTAACGCACGATCAGCTGAGTTTAGGTTTGGAGAACATCACGAAGAGTGGGTGGGTACAAATGATTTGAGCCTTTATCCTTTGTTTCTTAAACTGTGAACCAGGCCATGTTATAACCCTTAAAAGTCCTAGCTGAAGCATGGGTTAGTTCGAAAGCATACTGTACGAAAGGTATCCTGACTCCTTAAGGCCTATTGATAAATACGGAGTTGACATCAAGTTTTACAAACATTCACTTGTTTTATGAAAAAGAATGCATTTTCAAAATCTTCAAGACAGACATAAGCCTTGCATTTTTAACATAACTTTGTTTGCATATGACTTTTTGTTTGAACAGCATAAAAATTCGCACGATGAATACCTAGTGAACAAAAGCACTTCCAATCAAAGGGCACGACCTGATCATGGTCTATTATCTGGGGCAGTCCAATCAAGATTCGGAGAATCTCTCAAAGGCCAAATAGCCTGGGGCAGATCTTTGCCTGAATCACTTGGGGAATTCCACCAACGAATCCTGCCTGATCAAACACCTTCTGGTGGCATGACAAAACACTTCTGACAGTGACAACCTCCCTACATTCTGAGAGTATGGACATAGTCGGAAAAAAATACGCATAATCAAAGACCCGCTAGGTTGACGTACCTAGGCAAAAATAAGGGCTTCCCGGCGAACCAAAAGGGTTCGGGCAAAATAAGGGATGAAATGAAAAACATCTGTACACCCGGCAAGTCGAAAACATGAAAAGGCGGCTTGGGCAAAAAATGGGTATCCCGGTGGACTGAAAACCCGAAAGGGCGGTCCAGGAAAAAGTTAGGGATCAAAGCGTACGACTATGTCCTGTCATCTTGTCACCTGCCTACCTGAAGAAGGTTTGACCCTCAACAACTATCAGCACCTCACAGGTCTTCCTCCCCCACATCAGAAACAGGGGCAATAAAGAGTTGTCTAAGCAATCTAATTGTTCTGTCCTCCGAGGTAGCAAGGTAGGTACAGCTAAAGAACATAACCAGTACATCCCAATTCCCCAGAGAGTGAGCCAGCAAACAGTATACTCTCCTCAAGCCAAGCTATATCATCAACCTTAAGGAAGTTGAGTATCCTCCAGCAGATCTCAACATTCCCCAGCAGCATATATACATTCTTAACAAGCATCCCCGGCAATCTTGACCTAAAGATTGTTCCCCGGCGGTATACCAAACATTCAATGGAGTCACTTCCCCGGTACAGCTCAAAACTTCCCCAAGAGAGTCCAATCTAGTTCCCCAGGAAGGTTGGAATTCATCTCCCCAAGCAGTAAGCTCATCCCCAGTAGATTCTGGAAGCTTATCCCTCGCAGAGCACGAACGCGTCTTCCGACTTTAGTCAAAGAGTTATTTCCTTACCAGGATATAACTGGGTTATCCTCAGCCAGAAGCCACGGAAAGAGCGTCCTCGACGAAGTCATCTTATCCCCAGCAGCTTCCAACACAACAAGGGTATCCCCAGCAGGTTATTATCAAACAGCTCAACAGAGTATCTCTCCCCCCACAGAGTGTTTGCTTCCCAGCAAGATCGTTAGAGTACTTTTCTCCCCGCAGAATAATCCATTCGCCAAGTTTATTCCCCAACGGAGTTATCTCCTCCTACTGGTATTCCTGCAACTATCATCCCCAGCGGAAGCAAAAATCTACTTGCCAACATCAGCCCAGGAGTGACTTCCTGGCACCCGTCAAGGATTTATTTTCCTAAGACGAAAAAATACATACATAAACATCGCACTTCCCTACATCATAGCATGCATATACACATCATATCTTACAAATCTCATTTATGTTGAGAATATCATTGCTTGATCCATATCACGCATTGCATATGACTGACATTTACCTTTCAGGAAATATTCAGTTAAGCTCTCAATCATATTTCAAGACCTAGACCGGTTCAGTTAAATCGACTCCAAAGATTTCTCTGTTTCTTATCCAGTCAAAGGCCTCCACTGGTTCAGTCAGATCGACCCTAAGATCTCCCTGTCTCTTATCCAGTTGAAGACATTTCAAGACCTAGACCGGTTCAGTTAATCGACCCTAAGATTCTCTGTTTCTTATCCAGTCCAAGGCCTTCTCTAGTCCAGTTAAATCGACCCCAAACAGATTTTCCTGATAAAGACTCGGTAGAAGTTATCCAAGATTCTCTCAATGATTGCTGTTGAGGTTGTAGTCGCCTATGGTTCTCTCCCCGATACTGCGGAGGTGGTAATCACAGATTTCGCTCAATGATTGCTGTTGAAGTGAAGTTATCCAAGATTCTCTCAATGATTGCTATTGAGGTTGTAGTCGCCTATGGTTCTCTCCCCGATCCTGCGGAGGTAGTAATCATCCCCAGATTCGCTCAATGATACTGTTGAAGTTGAAGTTATCCAAGATTCTCTCAATGATTGCTATTGAGGTTGTAGTCGCCTGTGGTTCTCTCCCCGATACTGCGGAGGTAGTAATCATCTCAAGTTTCTCTCAACGATTGCTGTTGAAGATGAAGTTATCCAAGATTCTCTCAATGATTGCTGTTGAGGTTGTAGTCGCCTATGGTTCTCTCCCCGATCCTGCGGAGGTAATAATCATCCCAAGATTTTATCAACGATTGCTGTTGAGGTTAAAGTCACCCAAGGTTCTCTCACCGTTCCTGTTGAGGTAGTAACCATCCCTGGTTCATTCATCACCGTTTGAAGCTCCAGATCCAGCTCCTGTAACCAGTCAGGACACATCTACACAAAGAATTTGAAGACCAGCTCCCGTAACAGGTCAGGTAATCATTTTTCTTTTTTGCAGGTATGCAAGTTCTCGCTAAGGAATCTCTTACGCGATCAACATCCAGATGGCATCTATAAGCCCATCCACCTTCCATCATCTCTTATCATGGCATCTATAAGCCCATCATCCTATCCATCAATCTCCAAATGGCATCTATAAGCCCATTCCACCATCACACTACTACTATGTGAGCGCAAATTTCTGGGCACTCTAGTGTTCAATCACCTTCCACCTTCGGATTGCGAAAGGCACGTCAGCTAATCTGCATCCTCAGGTCTAAGAAGATT
This sequence comes from Vicia faba, assembly GCA_948472305.1. Classification (NCBI taxonomy): domain Eukaryota; kingdom Viridiplantae; phylum Streptophyta; class Magnoliopsida; order Fabales; family Fabaceae; genus Vicia; species Vicia faba. The sequence goes on from OX451735.1 coordinate 339,538,918, forward strand.
GAACAGGGGCAACTGTTGTACCCCAAAATTTGCCCTCCCATATTTCTCAAAACATTTCAAGAAAAATTCACAAGCCCAACCCGGCGCGTCATATTCAGGTGTTCTTTCACCAAGATATCTCTGATAACGTATTCTCAAATTCAGGTTCGGCTCAAGAGTCAATTCTTTAAAGAAGGTATCCGAATGTGTGAGTTTTCTCGAAGAAATATGGTGAAAAAGTGTGCTGAAAGTGCAGTTTTTACGCGCTAAAAAATTCATAACTTGAAGATCGTGACTCGTTTTGAACCCGTTCCAGTGGCCAAAATTCCGTCTTGACATTATCTACGTTTTCATCTCTCACGGCTGGAAGCCAATTTCAATCAGAAGGTCTTCAAAAATGTGGATTTATCAAGTATTTTCATACAGAAAATTTGTGACAGAAGTTTATTTGCGTCATGTTCAGAAAATCATAACTTGGTCGATTTTCATCGTATCGAGCTGGTTCCGGCGCCAAAATTTCACAAATTGAGTTGGCTACATTTTCACAGGAGGTATCGAGTTCAAACGGTATTCAAAAGGCCTTCGTTTTTTGCTCAGAGTGCGTGACACGCTGAAAATCATGAATGCTGAATATTATTTCATCTGGGCCGAAACTTCGAAAATTCATAACTCGGTCAATTTTTATCGGATTGGGCTCATATTTTTTCACAAGGTCACTGACTCAGAGATCTACAACTTTTCTTCAAAAGTCGAGACCAAATTATGCACCGATCAATACCAGTTTTTTATTGAAGAACATGTCAGAGTCGACACTGGAGCCCAAAATAAGTTTGTCTAAGCTGAAACTTCAAAAATTCATAACTAATTCACCGTTTATCCGATTGAGCCGATTTTCGGACAGGAGTTAGTTATCGATGTCGGCTACATTTTGTTTTCACATTTCAACTTCAAAAATTGCACTTAAGTCCCCGCGATTTAGCCTGGAAAGTGACGAACTCAAGTGAACATTGGAGGCCCAATTGCACATTCAAAGCCCATTTTCTTTATCCTAATTTCCATTATATAATCACCTTCTTTTCAAACAAATCAGAGAGGAGAAAAGAAGAGAGAAAAAAACCTTGCCACAACACTGTTAGAATATCAAACTCTTTCAAGAACCCTAAAACCTTGAAATCTTTATTACAAATCCCTCTCTCACTACAAACAAGCCATCACAGTTACAAACCAACATTTTATTACTTCTTCAGTAAGGGTAAGGCCGGCTTGATCTCCATGATCAAAAGGGCATAAAAGCATTCATGTCACTACTTTTCCAGTAAGTGTAAGGTTGATTTGATCTCCATGATCAAAAGGGTATAATCATTCATACATGCCATATTGTGCCTAAACATTAAATTTCTTCATATATTGGCTTTATTTGCATTTTTATGATTTTATTTAATGTGTTCATGAGATTCAACACTGCAGATTTTAGACAGGATCTCATGCAGGTTCATTAAGGAACGTTGAGGCCAAAAGCCAAATGGCCAAAAGCCAAAAGCCAAATGGCCAAAAGCCAAAAGCCAAAAGCCAAATGGCCAAAGTAGAACAACTTATGCATGACACCAATACATGGCGAGGCAGATATCATGAGAAGGTTAAGGAACGTTGAAGCCAGAATACAAATGGCCAAAAGCCAAATGGCCAAAACAAAACAGTTTATACATGACGCCAATAGCTGTTTCACCCCTCCAATCAGGCTCGTATACTCCTAAACTCCCTCTCTATTTGTATTATGTTCCTTTAATTAATTAATCGTTATTATTTTATTAATCACTAACCAATTAACATTTTTTTCCTAATAAAATCAAAATACAAAATATGTTTAATTATTATTAATCTCATCATTAATCTATTTTTTGTAAATAAATAACTAACAATTAATTTAGTGTAATTTAGGTTTTAAATTTCAATCTTTTCTTAATAAATAAAAATATATAGAATTAGGTTTTTTTAACATTTTTTCATCCTTTTCTTAATCAATTTTTTCTCATTTATTTATTATTATTATTACTATTTATTTTTGTAAATAAACATGCATATTAATTAATTAGTAAATTAGAGTAATTTTAATATTTTTTCTTAATAAATAAAAATAGTTAGAATTAGGGTTAATTAATTTCTTAATTTTATTTAATTCTCTCATAAAAAGTCATAAATACAAAAAACTCAAAAATCTTTTCTTTTTTTATTTTAATTTAATTAATTTGCTTAATAATAATTTAATTTCATTAAAAAGGGTCCAACGCCCTCGTTTCCAATTTTAATTCCATTCGCGCATTTATTTCGTTTTTTAATTATTTATGTAATTCTCCCAAAGCCGTGTAATATTTATCTTTCGCACTTTTCTTTATTTTTCTGTCAAATCGGGTCCTGGATTAATTTGGCGATGTGGACCCGCGCCTTTGTAATAGTTTAGAACCTTTACATTTCTCGCAATTTTTAACTGTTAATAATAGCATGCAAGAATGAATGAAAAAAATAAAAACAAACGCATAGATCACTTTGACAAAAGACAAAAATAAATGAAAACGACACACAAATCACACACCACCCCTAGGATACGCCTCACTGTTGCCTTGCCTCGAAAGGTGATCGTCGAGTAGAGGATGTCTTAGTAAGTCCTCATGATCCGGGAACCTGGCATGAGGGTAGCTTCTAAGGTGTCTTCCCATTGCTCTGGTGATCACCATGTCCCGAACCTCGAATTGACCCGAACACCTCCAACGGTGATGCTACCTACCTCTCAATGGTGGGATGGCACTACTTTAAAGGACATTTACACAGACGAATTCCTTAGGGTAGGTAGACGACTCTAGATACTTGCTCTAAATTTCAAAACAAATCAAAAATAATTTTCACACCAACACATTTTCAAAAGCTTTCGAAAGCAAATTTTCAAACACTCTTGAGGACCGATACAAGAGTCGAACTGAAATTTTCAAAGAAACTTTTTAAAATCCACAGTTGAAAAGCAAACCAACCATTTTTGAAAACACAAGTGAGCAAGTATCTAAGAGCCCATGGATAACCATGGATAGAAAGGGTGCTAACACCTTCCCTTTCTATAATCTACCTCCCGAACCGAGAGCAATCTCTATAAGGAATTTTTCTGTGCTTTTGTCCTTTCCATTTGGAGAAAATAAAAGACGGTGGCGACTCTTGCTTCCGCGACATTTCGCGAACCAGCGTTAAACAGTCAATTCCAGATCCACCGATCACAATCTTGTTATTCAAATTTGAGCCATTATTAGTGATAATTCTGTTGGCACACCATACCGACAAATAAGGTTGTTCTTAATAAACTGCTCCACCACCTTCCTGGTCACATTAGAATAAGAAACTGCTTCCACCCATTTTGTGAATTAGTCAATTTCCACTAAGATGAAATGATGTCAATTCGAGGCCTTGGCTTCAGTCATCTTGATCATATCAATACCCCACATAAAGAAAAGCCATGGGGAAGAAATATGGCACTTCCTCGCAAATTTGTAACATTCAAATTCCAATGTCATACAATAATAACTACCCTTAGTATCTTCTTTACCATCGAATGTCTATTGGCATGGATACCAAATGAACCTTCATGGATCTCATGCATCAACATGCCTACTTCATGTCTATCCATGCATATGAGCAAGACCATGTCATAATTCCTTTAGTATAACACATCTTCATTGAGGAAGAAACTACCTACCAACCTTCTCAATGTCTTCCTATCCTTGTTTGATGCACCAAGTGGGTATTTTTGAGTCAGAAGGAAGTGTTAGATATCATAAATCCAAGGTTTATCATCTGATGTCACCTTCGCAACAAATACATGAGCTTGCCTATCAAGATGTTGGATTGTAATCTGAGGTACGTCATTCCAAGAGTTCACTTGGTACATGGAAGACAAAGTGGCTAAAGCATCTGCCATCTAATTCTCGTCTCGTGGAATGTGATAGAATTCAACTTTACTGAAGAAAGTCAATAACCTTCTTGCATAATCTTTATAGGGAATCAAGTCAGGGTGACGAGTCTCCCATTCTCCTTTAATCTGGTTTATCACTAAAGCTGAATCACCATATACGTCAAAAATCTTAATCCTGAGATCTATGGCTTCTTCAAGACCCATGATACATGCTTCATATTCCTCCATGTTATTGTTGCAATAAAATGTCAACCTTGTAGTAAAAGGGATATAAGACCCATGAGGAGTGATTATCACAACACCAATTCCTTTATCATAAGCATTTACAGATCCATCAAAACCATACCCCATAAGGATTCATGATTTAGACCTTCCTAAAGAAATAGTTTATCACAATCTTTAACTTTCAAATACATCACATCTTAATCAAGAAAATCATACTTAACAGACTGATAATCATCAACCAGCTAGTGAACAAGGTACTCAGCTAACACATTGCTTTCAATAGCCTTTTGGGCATGGTATTCAATATCATATTCAGACAATAGCATCTGCCAACATACAATTATTTCAGTAAGAGCAAGCTTTTCAAAGATATACTTAATCAGATCCATTTTTGATATCAACCAAGTAGTATGATTCAACATTTATTGGCGCAAACACTTTGCAGCCCAAGCAAAAGCACAACATGTTTTTTCTAGCATAGAATATCGTGACTCACAATTAGTAATTTTCTTTCCTAAATAATAAATTGCATACACTTTTCTTCCTGTTTCATCTTGTTATCCCAAAATATAACCCATGGAGCTATCCAACACACTCAGATACATAATCAATGGTCTTCCTTTAACACGGGGGAGCAAGATAGGAGGTTCAAGCAGATATTCTTTAATGCTTTCAAAAGCCTTCTGACAATCATCTTCCCATACACAACCTTGATCTTTCTTTAGAAGCTTAAAGATCGGCTCACAAGGGGAAGTAATGTGAGAAATAAACCTGGAGATATAATTTAATCATCAAAGGAAGCCCCTGACTTGCTTTTCAGTTCTCGGTGTAGGAATCTCTTGAATTTCCCTAACTTTATCTGGATCAACCTTAATACCTTTCTGGTTTACAAAGAAACCTAACAAGTTTCTAGAACAAACACCAAAAGTACACTTATTCAGATTTAAACAGAGGCGATACTTCCTCAAACGTTGAAACAACTTCAACAGGTCTTCTAAAGGCCCTCCCTCAGCTTGAAATTTGGAGATTATATCATCAACATATACCTCGATTTCCTTATGCATCAAATCATGAAATAGGGTTGTCATAGCTCTCTGGTACATTGCACCGGCGTTCTTCAACCCGAAGGGTATCACTCTATAACAGAATGTTCCACAGGGCATGATAAACGTTTTTTCCATGTCTTCAGGAGCCATCTTAATTTGATTGTAGCTGGAAATCCTTCCATGAATGAGAACACTTTGAATTTAGAATTTCTATAAACCAACATATCAATATATGGCAAAGGGAAATCATCTGCTTGACTAGATTTATTCAAATCTCTATAATCAACACACTAGTGGACTTTTTGATCTTTTTTGGGAACTGGAACAATATTAGCTATCCATTGAGGATACACTGACGTCACAAGAAAACCGGCATCAATATATTTCAGAATGTCCTCTTTAATCTTTACTACCATGTCAGGATGAGTTCTTCTCAATTTTTGTTTGATAGGTGGACATTCAGGCTTAACGGTAGGCGATGCTCCACAATATCAGTATCCAACCAAGGCATGTCTTGATAAGACCAAGCAAATATGTCAACATATTCCCTTAATAACTCAATCAACCTGCTCTTCATATCGAGATGAAGCAGTTCCCCAATCTTGACTTCCTTCAAATTCTCTTCAGAACCCAAGTTAATAGTTTCCAATGGCTCTTTATACGGATGAATGATATTCTCCTAGCGCTCAAGCAACCGAGAAACCTCTTATAGGATATTAGTAAAATCTTCTTCTTCTTCAGCCACATACACAGGGAATTAAAAGTTTGGAGAGGGTGCAGGGTCATTGTTTTCAACGGGTTTTTTAATTAATCTACACATATGATTATGCTGGATTTTAGAAACTGATAAATGAAAAAAATGATTATGTAGATTTATTTTCATTTATTATTTATTTTGAAAGGTTTTTTATAATTACCCTGTTCCAAGAAAAAGAAGAAAATAAAACAAAATTGGAAATTAAAAATAACTTTTATTAATGATTTTAAAATTCAAAACAAAAGACACGCTCATACAATTCTGGACTTTCACTCTTTTCATCACAAAATTTAGCATCTCCTACCCGCACTGTGGAAGATATCTTGATATGGACAGAAGGATGACTTTGTCTTAACCACTTCATGGTTATCATTCTTTAGAGAGAAACCCATACCTTCCTTGTTTTTATTCACGGGTGAATCATTAATTTGACCCCACACACTATTAGGGCCCTTCTAAACCACCTATTGTGCATCTCTAAAAGAGGTAATAGAATCTTCATTCTTCTTTACATAATCAATAGACAAAGCTTAGAAGTGACTTCCAACAATAGCTTCATCAGATTCTACAACATTGAAAGAAGATAAATGGGACACCAAGAAAGCTTGTTCACCATTCATATTCACTACTTTTCCTTCACAGACATATTTCAATTTCTGGTGTAAGGTGGATGTAACGGCTCCTGCCTCATGAATCCAGGGTCCTCCTAAAAAAACAGTTATGTTAGAACATAGTTTGATTCTACAACCCTTGGTTAGAGTTTTGATGATAACAAATACAAAGAATAAATAAATACAAAGAATATAAATACATAGAACAAATATGCTCCTTAAAAATATGTTTTATGTATGCAGAAGTTCTGATCAAAATCAGCATCAGAAGATCAGCAATAAAGTATTACACGCTGAAGCAATCAGATTATACGCTGATGATTGGTGACAAGAATCTGCGCTCAATTACAATAAACTCTGATTATGATCAAAGACATATCAACCAAGTTATCAATACTCTGAAGCGTCATCAGCAGTTAAGGAAAGAAGACTCTGAAGCGTTACTGATCATTCAATACAGAATTAATGCCAACGGCTTTCTTCAGACAAGATCTTCTCCAAAAGGAAAGTGTGTTATTAACATTAAACTTGCTTTATGGACAACGTCTTTGCGTTGCCTATATAAACAAGTCTGCTTGCAAAAAGAAGAACGCACGTACGCACACAACAATTTGCTAAGAACTCCAATCACGCATATTCAAGCTCTAGCAAATTCATTCTATATTTTAAGCTTAACCTATGTAATTTATCACAGTTGTGATAAACTGTTTTGTTAGAAAACAACAACACATTTTGTTCAATCATATTGTAAAAGAGTTCCTTGAGATTAACCGGATTGTGGTTGTACTCAAGAAGACTTTAACTGTTGTTAAAGTAGATGTTGTAATCTTTTGAGATTAGTGGATTAAGACCTCATTGGAGAGAGGAGAAATCACCTTGACGGGTGGACTTGAGTAGTTTGAGATCAAGTTTTTCAATTCAACCCCCCTTCTTGTGTTTTTCACATCTTCAAATGGTATCAGAGCGCCTGGTTCTGAGCTTAAACACTTAACCGTGTCAGTACAAGATCTAGCGTCAGAAAAACACTATGACTGGACCAAGTCAAAACATCAGCAATAACAACAATGAAGAAAGGGACAGATTCAGTGGCAAACCTCCAGTCTTTGATGGAGAGAACTTTGACTACTGGAAAGACAGAATTGAGAGTTTCTTTCTAGCCCATGATGCTGATCTGTGGGACATGGTGACTGATGGATACATGTACCCAGTGGATGGACGTGGTCAGAAAATAAACAGGAAAATGATGTCTGGTCAGCAAAAGCATGAATTTAGAAACCACCACAAGGCCAGAATAATTCTTCTCAGCACCATCTCATATTCAAAATATGAGAAAATATCAAACAGATAAACTGCAAAGAATATGTTTGATTCTCTGAGAATGATGCATGAAGGCAGCATTCAAGTCAAAGAAACCAAGGCCCTTGCGCTCATTCAGAAGTATGAGGAATTCAAGATGGAAGACAGTGAATCAATAGAAACTATGTTTTCAAGATTTCAAATTCTTGTTGATGGTCTAAAAGTTCTTGACAAAGGGTATTCTACTACTGATCACGTTAAGAAGATCATCAGAAGCTTGCCAAAACAATGGAGGCCAATGGTCACAGCGCTTAAGCTAGCCAAAGATCTCAACAAAATCTCTCTGGAGGAACTTGTTAGCTCCCTCAGAAGTCACGAGATAGAGCTGGAAGAAGACGAACCTCAAAAGCAAGGTAAGCCATTAGCTTTAAAATCTAACAGAAAATATGACTCCAAAGTTTTGCAGGCTGTAGAAGAAACCTCTGATGGATCCTCATCAGAAGAAGATGAAATGTCTCTACTCTCCAGAAGGTTGAACCAACTATGGAAGTAGAGACAAAGGAAGTTCAGGAATCCCAGAAGATCAGAAAATCAGAATGAATCCTCCTCTAGATACAGAAGGTCAGAATCCTCCTCTGGACACAAAAGATCTGAAGGTTCCTCAGGATACAGAAAGCCAAACAACAAAGACATCATCTGCTATGAATGTAAAGAGCAAGGGCACTACAAAAGTGACTGCCCAAAGCTTCAGAAGGAAAAGCCCAAAAAGAAGTTTCTCAAGGAAAATAAGAAAAGCCTCATGGCATCATGGGATGATTCTGACACATCTGAAGCTGACTCAAAATCAGATGATGAAAGAGCAAACATAGCTCTCATGGAAAACATATTTGAAGACAGTGAAACTTCTGGTTCAGACTCAGAATCAGACACTGAAGAGATATCTTTAGCAGCAAAGCAAAAACACCAATGTACCTGGACTTTGGCTGCTCACGACACATGACGGGAAGAAGGCATATATTCCAAAGCCTGGAACTTAAGCCTGGAGGCCACGTGGGCTTTGGAGGCAATCAGAGAGGAAAGATCATTGGCTCTGGAACAGTAGGTAATGGAAATCTTCCCTCTATAAGTAATGTTTTGTTAGTTGATGGATTAATGCATAACCTGTTATCCATAAGTCAATTAAGTGATAACGGTTATGATATAATCTTCAATCAAAATTCATGCAAAGCTGTTAGTCAGAAAGATGGGACTATCCTATTTAATGGAAAGAGGAAAAACAACATTTATAAAATCAAACTTTCTGAACTGAAAAGTCAGAATGTAAAATGTCTACTGTCTTTTAACAACGAGTATTGGATCTGGCACAGAATATTGGGACATGTTAGTATGAGAAGAATATCTCAAATTAACAAACTCAATCTCGTCATAGGACTTCCTAACTTGAAGTTCAATTCAGATGCTCTGTGTGAAGCATGTCAGAAAGGAAAGTTTGCAAAACCTGCTTTCAAATCCAAAAATGTTGTTTCCACCTCTAAGCCATTAGAACTTCTGCACATTAACTTATTTGGACCAGTAAAAACTACTTCAGACAGTGGCAAGAAGTATGGGTTAGTAACCGTAGATGACTATAGCAGATGGACATGGGTAAAGTTCTTAAGACACAAGGACGAGTCACACTCTGTGTTTGTTACCTTCTGCAACAAAGTTCAGAATGAAAAGGATCTTAGAATCGTCAAAGTCAGAAGTGATCATGGTGGAGAGTTTGAAAATAAAGATTTTGAATTATTCTTTAATGAAAAAGGCATTCTGCATGATTTCTCTTGTCCTAGAACTCCCCAGCAAAATGGAGTTGTAGAATGAAAGAACAGAACATTGCAAGAAATGGCCAGAACCATGATCAACGACACTAACGTTGCTAAGATCTTCTGGGCAGAGGCAATAAACACAGCGTATTACATTCAGAATAGAATCTCCATAAGACGTATTCTGGAAAAGACTCCATATGAATTGTGGAAGAACAGAAAGCCCAACATTTCGTATTTTCATCCATTTGGATGTACATGTTTTATTCTAAATACAAAAAATTATTTTAACAAGTTTGACTCTAAAGCACAAAAGTGCATTATGTTAGGATACTCTGAACGCTCAAGAGGGTACAGAGTATACAATACAGAAACACAGATTGTTGAAGAGTCAATCAGTGTTAGGTTTGATGATAAGCTTGACTCTCAAAAGTCAAAGCAGAATGAATTCCTTGCAGGTATGGAAGTTGAACTCACAGGTACTGAAGACAACTCATCAGAGGCTCTCAATAGAGAAACTCCCTCAATAGCAGAAAGAGTCACTACAAGCAATCCAGCAACTTCTGTTGATCAACTCCAGAAAAGACCATCCAGAAGCAGCATTGATCACCCAGAAGATACAATTTTGGGAAGGAAGGAAGATCCAATCAAAATAAGATCTAGTTTCAGAAACTCTGAAGAATACCTCATGGGACTGGTTTCTCTGATTGAACCAACAACAATTGATGAAGCACTTCTGAACAATGACTGGATTCTGGCAATGCAAGAGGAGCTAAATCAATTCACCAGAAATGACGTATGGGATCTGGTTCCCAAACCAAAAGGATTCAACGTCATTGGTACTAAATGGGTGTTCAGAAACAAACTGAACAAGCAAGGTGAAGTCATCAGAAATAAAGTGCGACTGGTAGCACAAGGTTATAGTCAGCAAAAGGGGATAGACTATACAGAAACCTTTTCTCCAGACGCCAGGTTAGAATCTATCAGACTTTTAATATCATTTGTTGTTAATAAAGGCATCACTCTGTATCAGATGGATGTCAAAAGTGCATTCTTAAATGGCTATATAGATGAAGAGGTATATGTGCACCAACCCCCTGGTTTTGAAAGTTCCAAAAATCCAGAATATGTTTTCAAACTAAAGAAGTCACTCTATGGTCTGAAACAAGCTCCCAGAGCTTGGCATGAAAGACTAAGTAACTTCCTGTTAGAAAAGGAATTCACCAATGGGAAAGTGGACACAACCTTGTTCTGTAAGACAGTTAATAATGACATTTTAGTATGTCAGATTTATGTTGATGACATCATATTTGGATCCACTAAACCCTCTCTGGGAAGAGAGTTTGCTAAATTTATGCAGGCAGAATTTGAGATGAGCCTAATGGGGGAACTAAAATTCTTTCTGGGCATTCAAATAAATCAAACTCCAGAAGGAACTTACATTTATTAGAGAAAATATGTCAGAGAACTTCTGAATAAATTTGATCTCTCAGAATGTAAGCCCTCAAGGATTCCAATGCATCCCACGTGCATTCTGGAAAAAAAAGAGGTAAGTAAAAAGGTAGAACAGAAGGTCTACAAAGGTATGATTGGTTCTCTTCTATATCTGACGGCTTCAAGGCCTGACATTCTATTCAGTGTTTGCATTTGTGCTAGATTCCAATCAGATCCTAGAGAATCTCACTTAACAGCAGTTAAGCGAATTTTCAAGTATCTGAAAGGTACTACTAATCTGGGTTTATTTTATAGAAAATCAAGTGATTACAGTTTAGTAGGATACTGTGATGCTGACTTTGCTGGAGACAGAGTAGAACGTAAAAGCACTTCTAGAAGCTGCCAGTTTCTGGGAGAAAATCTAATCTCATGGTCCAGCAAAAGATAATCCACAATAGCTCTATCAACAGCAGAAGCTGAATACATAGCAGCAGCTGGATGCAGTACGCAAATGCTCTGGATGAAAAGTCAACTTGAGGACTTCAATATATTTGAGAGTAACATCCCTATCCTCTGACAATACTTCTGCTATTTGTCTCAGTAAAAATCCTATTTTGCATTCTAGGGCTAAACATATAGAAATAAAACATCATTTTATTAGGGACTATATTCAGAAAGGGATTCTTAATTTAAAATTCATTGACACAGACCATCAATGGGATGATGTCTTTAAAAAACCTCTTTCTGAATATAGGTTTAACTTTATTCTGAAACATCTCAGCATGAAGCTTTGCCCAGAATAAACTGTTTTATTTACATATCTTAACCTTCAGAACTTCATTTATTTTCTGTGAACTACTGATCAACCTGCCTTTAGAATTTTAGAAGCACATATTGTATCAGAGTCTATCCATGAAGATCTGAGCGTTTCATTTCAAGGATAGTAGTGTGCTGTTCACGTAAGCAAACCATTGTCATCCATTCATCAGCTACCTTCTGAGGCTGAACACGGGTTCATTTTTCTGAAAGGTCAAAAGCGCTGATTGGGTGCATTGAGACACATGTCATGGGTAACCGTTCCAATATCTTTCTGAATCCCCTAAAATCAACTGTCATTAATGCTTATAATCATTACTAATTATTTCTCTCTCTTACAGTTTATGTTTTTAAAAATCTATTTAAACTCAAGTTTCACTCTTTCACTTTTACTTTTTCAATACATTCTAATTGTTTTCTGTTCGTACTTTCAAAACCCTTTCATCTTTCTCAAATTTCTTGTGTGAACATGGCTTCTTCAAGCGTCCCAAACACCAGTACTCAAGGAACTGGTTCTATGGAACAGTACGAAGAACCTTTCAGAACTCTTCTCACGCCCATTGACAACCTGGAAGTTCTTTCAGAACTGATTATGGATTTTGAAAGTATTCAAGAAAATGGATTCAATCTCTCTGAAGAGGTCAATGCTCAAGGTTGGAAAAGGTATTTTGACCGTCTTCTAGGTCCAACGTTTCCCATTCTTGTGAAAGAATTCTGGATTCATGCTTCATCCTCAAACGATCAAGTTACTTCGTATGTCATGGGGAAGAAGATAGTCATTACTGAAGACCTGATTTCAAGACTGATAGGCTACAATGGTGGAGGTGTCAGGTGTATAGACATGGCTGAAAGATGTTCTGATGTTGCTTCAATTGCAAGAGAAATTTTCCCTCTGGGTCTTCCCTCCAACAAGATTAGGGATCTGAAGGATCATCACAGAATTTGGGCTAAGATAATTCTGGGATGCATCAACCATAGGAAGCCAACCAGCTCTCCTGATTACATAGACATTGATCAACAGTTTCTGATCTACTTTATCTCCAAGAAGACTAAGGTAAATCTTGCTCACTCGCTATTTAATCATCTAAGGACTAGTGTAAAGGAGATAAGAGAAGATGAGCGTACCAAAAGGGAATGGATACCCCTTGGAAGACTCATATCAGATATTCTGACAAAGAATAGGCTGATAGAGCATCTGACGGAAGCATAGGAAATTAGCTCTCTAGAGGCAACTGCTGGGAAGCCACTGAATGCAAAGAATCTGAAAAAGATGAAAATTATTGAGAACATCAAGAAGGAACCCAATGTTACTTATTTTGCAACCATCACCTCCAGAATAATTCCTCTGGATGATTTTCCTATGTTCTCTGAGATTGACTCCAAGCCTGAGATAATCGTCATATATTTGGATGCATGTAAGGCAGATGACACTGCACCAGGGTTAAATATCCAGGACTTGCAACAGGCGGCTCCAGAAGTTGTTTTGAAGAAGACCAAGAAAAGGAAGGCAGCAACAGAAGGATCATCCCAACGGACTCCAAAAGCTGCTAAAAATAAAGGTAATCCTTCTTCTGTTACTGTTTTAGAATCAATAACTATATCAACTTCTGAACCCATAACTACCCAATCAGAAATTCCTACCCCACAAACTTTTGATGATTTTGACATAGGGTTTGATCCCTCAGAAACTCTAAGTCTTAGAGAAACTCACTCCATTCCTATCAATCCAAATACTGAATCAACTCAACCAGAACTTGCAAAAGTTCTATCAGACATTGACTCTTTTGACCAAGATATTTCTGCTCCCACACCAGAAAATACAAATCCTTTAATCTCAGATAATCCAAACTCCGAAACTATAACAGAAGCTCCACAACCATATATTCAACTACCAGATATTCCTCTCTCTCCATAACCAGAAATACCACTACCTCTCTCTCCACAACCAGATATTCCTCATCCACCATCTCCACAACCTGAACAATCACAACCAGAAGTTCAAACTTCTGAGAACCAACCATCTGAGACCTGTGAACCAGAACCTCACAATGTTCAATCCAACCAATCTGAAGAACCTACTTCAGATTCAGATACAATCCCTATTCCAGGAATCACTGAACCTCTGGCCATTCGCATGCCCCTCACCATCCTGGACATTCCACAAATTCCTTCTTCTCTGGAATCAACACCACCAAATTCCCCAACTAGTCCAATAATTATACCAGACTCTCCCACTCCCTCACCAAAGAGCAATCCAAATGACAATGTAAGACTTATCATTGATCCAACTGTTTTTGAACGTTTAGCTGCTATATCTAACAAAACCAAAACTGCCATTCCAAAACCAACACCATCTGAAACCACACCAGATGTTGGTACTAGTTTGTTGATGTTTGAAACAGAAATGGATAACCTCCTTGAAGCAAGCTAGTCTAGAGATGACTAATCTTGCTGCTTCTGATTATCTATGGACAAGTTTCAGAAAATGGCTAAGTTCTGAAACACATAAGCTGCAAGAACAGAGCTATGAACAAGTTCAACAGAATTTCAGTGATCTGCTAAAGGTTTTTGAAAACCAAGTTCTGAGCCAACTGCTCAAGGAAGAGATTCTCCCTCTGGATAATGCTCCCTGGTCAGAACATCGTCCATCAGAAAAAGTTCAACCAAAATTAGAAGGTCTCACTCTGACTGCTGCTCTAGATGAGATGATCTCATCAGAGGAATTGGTTCAAAATGATCAAGTTGCAGAATGCTCTGAGAAGCATCCAGTTACTGAAGAATCTCCAACTCCTTCCTATGAAAGACAAACTCTGGAAGAATTGAAGAGAGTAAATGTTGTTATTCAGGAAAGGTTGGACAAACAGGATGACACAAACAAAGAAATCAAGAGCATTTTGAGCAAACAAGAGGAAACCAAAACCCAGATCAAGGGCTTGCTGGAAGGTTTGTTCACACGCCTTCCTCCTCCCTCTTAGATTTTCTTTTGTTTTTAAATCTATTTATCTGTAACGTTTTGTTTTACATTGCTTATGTTCTGAACTTCTTATCATTGCTTCTTATTTTTAATATAAATCAACTTTTAAGCTCTGATTATATATCATTTTTGATAACTGACAAAACGGGGAGAAAGTAAGATATTTTCAATAATGGTTTACTGAGACAGAAGTCTCAAAAATTCTGAACTACTTAACTTCTTTCTTCTTAAAAGCTTGAACAGGTACAAAACTCTTATGAAAGACGTAGTTAAACTCTGATGCTCAAAGACTTAAGGAATTTAAGGGAAGTAATCAACTCAGGGGGAGTTTTTATTCTTTATTCTATACTTTTTATTCTTTATTTTTAATTGAAAAATCTGGTTTTTGTCATCATCAAAAAGGGGGAGATTGTTAGAACATAGTTTGATTCTACAACCCTTGGTTAGAGTTTTGATGATAACAAATACAAAGAATAAATAAATACATAGAACAAATATGCTCCTTAAAAATATGTATGTATGCAGAAGTTCTGATCAAAATCAGCATCAGAAGATCAGCAATAAAGTATTACATGCTGAAGCAATCAAATTATACGCTGAATATTGGAGACAAGAATCTGCGCTCAATTACAATAAACTCTGATTCTGATCAAAGACATATCAACCAAGTCATCAATACTCTGAAGCGTCATCAGCAGTTAAGGAAACAAGACGTTGAAGCGTTACTGATCATTCAAGACAGAATTAATGCAAACGGCTTTCTTCAGACAAGATCTTCTCCAAAAGGAAAGTGTGTTATTAACATTAAACTTGCTTTATGGACAACGTCTTTTCCTTGCCTATATAAACAAGTCTTCTTGCAAAAATAAGCACGCACGTACGCACACAACAATTTGCTAAGAACTCCAATCACGCATATTCAAGCTCTAGCAAATTCATTCTATATTTTAAGCTTAACCTGTATAATTTATAACAGTTGTGATAAACTGTTTTGTTAGAAAACAACAACACATTTTGTTCAATCATATTGTAAATAAGTTCCTTGAGATTAACCAGATTGTGGTTGTACTCAAGAAGACTTTAACAGTTGTTAAAGTAGCTGTTGTAATCTTTTGAGATTAGTGGATTAAGACCTCGTTGGAGAGAGGCGAAATCACCTTGACGGGTGGACTGGAGTAGTTTGAGATCAAACGAACCAAGATAAAAATATTGTGTCATTAAGTTGTTTTTGATCCAAGTTTTTCAATTCAACCCCCCCTTCTTTTGTTTTTCACATCTTCAAGTTATAGTTTGGAAAGATACCCATGACCTGAAAGGTGATCTGAAACATATGTGGATCTATGTATATTGGTAAGTCCATTTCTCTAATGACAAATTTCTTTGACCCATCGAAAGCTTTCACTATAATACCATTATAACACATAGTAGTTCCTTGATATTAGAGCTTTGTTAGAATACTCTTTGGTATCACATTCAGAGAAGAGCCATTATCTATCAGCATATTAGACAGGGCATCATTCTTGTAATTCAAAGATATGTGAAAAGCCATATTGTGATTTCTTCCCTCATCCGGCAGTTCGTCATCACAAAAACTCAAATTTTTGAAAGATATGATATTTTCCACAACACCGTTAAACTGGTCAATCAAGACATCACGCTCAACAAAATCTTGTTCCAAGACCCTCATCGGAGATTCCCGATGAGCTGTATAATTCATTAATAATGCCAGAATGGAAATTTTGGATGGAGTTTGCAGCAATTGGTCAACAATTTTATAATCACTCATCTTAATGATCTTTAAAAGATCATCACCTTTTACATAATTTCCCTTTTCCAACGCAACTCCACTAGTCTTCCCTTCTACCTTCTTGGGTTTAACACTCGTTTCAACAATTTTCTCACCAGAGTCAACACTTCTTTGAAAGGTAGGAGCAAATACACAACCACTACGGGTCACCCGAATGGCCTCAGCAATGTTTTCAACATGAGATAAAGGATGAGTTGGAACTTCCACACCGTCTTCCAGAATAGTTACATTATAATTATAAGGTATAACCCTATTAGAGTCATATAGAACAAGACCAGGTAAACAAATAACCACAAGAGTTATTGCAGTCTTACTGTGGTATGTAATTTCCACAAGAGTAGGATTGTCAAAATGTGGGACAATGACATTCACCTCAGCCTCTTCAGCACATTTAACAAGCATTTCATGATGGATTACAAAATCATTATCAAAAATCACACCTTCATCAGCAGACTCAAACTTGTCATAATATAGAAACTAATCAGAAGATACAAACTAAACATTATAGTCTTCAATCATATTAATCTCTTCATACTCAGCTCTTGGTCGAATTATATAGATAAGGCTCTCATCCATCATTTCTTGGAGATCACTTCTCACTTTATCACATGCATGAATATTTGTACTAAAGACACTGCAACCTGCATGATCATGTGTGTAGTAATTGAATTCACAAAGATCAACATGCATTTGCACCAAATTACCTCATACTAGGTGTTGTACCCCAAAATTTTCTCTCCCTTTTCTCAAGACATTTCTCACAAAGATCTTCAATGACTTAAGCTTGCATAAGTTTTGACTAGGTCAAACCACCTCCTAAGCACTGAGACCCCAAATTAGGGTTTTGATTTTCACAAGGACAATTGGACTTATAATGCCCCAATTTACTTTCATGGTTCATTATAGACTCCGAAGAATACTCATGCCAAGTTTCAAGTCTTGGATCATAATTTTGCTCAGTCAATTAATCAGATGATTGAAAATCAATTATGTTGGGTAAAAAGTCAACTGTGGTCAACCTACAGTCAAACATAAAGATTTTTGGTCCATATAAATATTTTGAAGTCGTATTCACCAATTGATCAAGGTTTGATCACAATTCCTCAAGAAAAACATTCAAATCATTAAAGGGGCAAAATGGTTAAACTTAGGGTTTTGACTAGGAATGACAAATCATTGACTTTTGACATAATAAATGAATTAATGGTTTAAATAATGATCTTAATAATTAAAACACAATATCTTGACCTAAATTCATATCTCAAATCATTTCTCAAGATCAAACAATTAATAGTTGAAATTTGATTAACCGATTAAAAAGTCAATTGTTACACCAAAAGCCAAACTTTGACTTTTTGGTCAACATTAAATTTCAAAGATCAAGATTCATCAAGACACTCAAAAATATGAAGCTTGATCATCAAGAATCAAGAAAGTCAAAAGTCCAAAAAAAGTCAAACTTTTCAATACTTAGAAAATTTCTGTTTTTTAACCTTAATAATTTCACTACTTCATGACAATTTTTCACCAAGATGCAAGATGATTCAAAGAAAACTTTAAACATGAAAGTTGTAGATATTGATGAGATCTACAAATTTTCTTTGCTGATCAAGTCCTAAAAATGCTTTGATTTTGAATTATAAGCTCATGAAGTCATAACCTTTTTCTTAAAACACTTAGTCAAAATTTTGACCAATTTAGTCAGGATTTTGTCTCAACTTCTATGCTAATTTTCACATGGTTCCAATTTGATTTAGTCAAAATGGAAAACATGAAAGTTGAAGGAAATGTTTCAAGTTTTCCAAAATCTCCAAGAACTTGAAGAGATCATTTTTTAGCTAAGTTAATCGAAGGCGAGAAGTTGGGCAGTCGTTCTTGAATTACAAGTCATGTTTAGGATGAACACTTGACCAAATCATCAACCATACTACATAATCTTGCTTTGCAGGCCTTCTACCTTTCAATTCACTCCAAAATCAATGGTTTAAACAACTGTTAGATCTTTTATCCAAGCATTAGAGCCATTGTCCAAGAGATTCTTCCATTTTTGTCACAAAGTAACATTGTTATTCTTATAAAGTTGCTTTAATCACAAAGTCAACTTGTATTGAGCCTATGAATTGTTCCCTCTACACACACTCAACATACAAAGTCAGATCAACGTGTTTAAACATTCTAACCACTCTAGATAGCCTTGTACCATGCCTTGGAAAGATGTTTGCCAAGCTTGCTTCAAACACAAGTCAAAAATCCATAACTTCTGATCTAGTGATTCTGAACACTCCAAGCTTCCAAACCTTTTCCTATAAGTAGAAGCACTATTTTGCAAGGTAGGACACGAAATTACAAGCCTTGAAACTCCCTCAAACTCCCTCAAACTCAGAATTGCATCAAAATCTCATTTTTGTGCCATTTTTGACCTCACACCTCAAGCTCTCATTTCACTCGTGCGTTCTTCCTCAAAATCATTCACAAAGCATCTATATATCTTTTAGAACCTAACCAAACACCTTTTACACGACTGTAACACCTCTATCACCATCCTCCATTTTAAAATAAAAAACACCCTGCACATTGACTTCTCCAGCATGATTCAGGCACCCTTAGATCAATGTAATCTTTACAATAGCTTCCTATAGGTCCATTGAAGCTAACCAGGTCATCACAACACCTTGGGAAGTGCTTAAACTAAAAACACGGTCTCCATTTGCAATGGGAGTTTTTTGAACTTCCATCTCTTCATACAAGCATCATTTGGATTTGATTTTAAAAGATAAAATGTAGACATCATAGCCCTGAAACTAAACATGTCTTTAGAATTCATTTATATTGCTTGAGCACGGAGAATTTTGAGTTTGAACTTTCTGAAAAAACTAGGTTAGATTTGGTACCAGATAAAATTCATGTTTATCTTTGATCCATTGTTTAATTTATTTACATATTTGAAATCACGGTAAAATTGCTAACTAGTTTGATGTTTACGATTTTTGAAATGGTTGAGAAATGAGCAAGATACGAATTTCAAATTTGTTGTTCTGGACATGGTGAGAGGAAGAAGATGAAGTGAAATTTAGAAGCGCGTTTATAATATAATGTGATGGTTTTGTATAAATCAACGGATATATCACCACCCCAGTGGTTAAAGCGCGCGCCTTTCACCTTTAGGACATGGGTTCATGCCCCAGCGTCCGTTTTGTTATTTTTTTTTCAAATTATTGTGACTCTTTTTTTTTGTTTGATTGCGCACTTGGGCCTCCCCTGACTGGGTCTATTTCATTTTACCATCTCTCACCCCCCTCTCATACTAAAAACGCGCCAGCCCATTACATTTTCTTATATTTTGTTTTTATTTTCTGAATTCAAAAACAGACCTTGGGCCTAAACCAAAAATGTTTTTTTCTTTCAAACCTCCCTATTTTCTTTTCAAACTCCCTGCCCCAATTTTTATATTTTATTTTATTTTTTTCTTTTCTTTAATTTTTTATTTTTAATCAAAAATCCCAAAAATACTTTTTTTCTTAAATAATTATATTTTCCCACTTTATTTTATTTTTATCATATAGGCAAAAAATAATGAAAATATTTTCTTAAACCATTTAATTTCGTTTCTTAATTAAACTAATTTAGACTTAGGTTTTTATTTTAATTTTCTCTTTTATTTAAATTAATTTAGATTTAGGTTTTAGTTAAAATCCTTGTAATTAATTAGTTTAATTAGGTCAATTAGAACCCCTTTCATAAAAAACATATAAAAGCAATTTTATTTTCTCTTTTCATTATCTTTACATTTTTTTGTACATTATATTATTTTGCACTACATTTATGTAATGTCAAAGTCTTGTAATAGATTAGGGTTTATTTTACTTGTCGTCTTCATTTGTAATTTTTACTCCCATCTCCTAAAAGTATTGTAATGACGTAGGACCTTTAATTTCTTTAATTTATCACTTTCCATATTATTGCTAGTAATTAGGGTTTGTATGACAAGACTTAAAATCAAACAAATAGACAACCCTGATTCAAGACAAAATAAATGAAATCAAAACAATTGCACACATGCACCTCTATGGTTAACCCACACTTATTGCCTCAGAGAAAACAGTGATGTCCCCTAAATGTGGGATACTTTAGCAAAGACCCTTGATTACAAGATTGTAGTCCCTCGACGACCCTTAAATGCTGCCTTCGATAAACGATCTTAGTCCCTTACAACAAATTGCTAAGGTATCCTACAATGTTGCCTTCTATGATTGTACGATGACCCACGCTTGTCCCTTCACATCCAATGATAAAGTTTCTTACTAACTAATGGTAAGGTAACATTGTCTAAAGGAGGAGGAAAAGAATAAAGATTTTCTTTTTAGTAGGTAGAACACTCGTAGTTGCTTGCTCACAAACATTTCAAAGCAAAACATCTTTCAAACACACCAACACTTTCAATAAAATATTTTCAAAAGTCAACACTTTATATACATTCTTATAGAGACGAGAATCATTACAAAGTTTTCCTAAACAAAGGCACTTTTCAAAAATACTTTCAAACAAACACATTCACGAAGCATTTTGAAAGTGAGCTAGCAACTAAGAGCCCGTAGATAAGTACATATGAAAAGGGTGCTAACACCTTCCCTTTTCATAACCTACCCCCCGAACTCAAGAAAATTCTCAAAAGGCCATTCCTGTTCTTTTCACCCTTACCTTTATTGGATAAAATAAAAGTCGGTGGCAACTCTTGCTATCTGCAACAATTGTGATAAAATGCAAAACATCCCAAGTCAGTTCTCCCACCGTATTACAGAACTGACGACTCTGCTGGGGATGAGTTCAAAAAGTGGGGTTACCTTAGAGATTAGTTCACATTTAAAATGCTTTCTTTACTTGACTTATATGCTTCACTCTTAAAAGGGTTGTTTGGGTTATGAATAGATCCTCTACCCGGATCTTGGGGCATTGTTAGATAAGTAGCAAAAGATCGTGGAGATTGTATGGTGTAGACCGATATGGTTTTAGCGATAGCTACGTTAGTGTGACACATTTATTGGTACTGGAATCCCTTGTGGAGAATCAAAGAGAATACAGGGCTGATGTGTGGTGTCATAAAGCACTAACTGACCGAAGAATATTTAGTTGAACAACTTGGCCATTAGGAAGTAGTGAGATAACCGGCTTTGGTGTAGTCCGAAGATAGGTTGATACTCAATACTACACTCTTTGAGATCGGACTTTCGGGATATTTCGGATGCAATTTGATGCTTGAGATGAAACAATGCTCGATGAAGAAAGATAAATGATATTGAGATTCCCTAGAACCCGTTTATTTTTTAGGACATGTTGAACCAACTAAAACTTCAAGAGGGTAGTTACCTATAAGCCTCATGCAAGCCTAAACCTAAGGACTCATTTGCTCTGCTTGTGTATGATTATTTGTTCATAACATCATGACATCATGCCATAGTATTTTCATTAACCATTTCAAGGACCTAGGGATTTATCTTTGTTCTATTTTGTAGGTGTGATACGGTGGCAGAACCGACTGTTTAATACTGGTTTGCATTTTGTATTCCCAAATGTGCGGTAAGCAAGAGTCGCCACCGACTTTTCTTTTATCCAACAAAGGAAAGGGTGAAAAGAACAGAAAAAGACATTTTTCGAGATTTTCTGAGTAAGGGGGGTAGATTATGGAAAGGGAAGGTATTAGCACCCTATCCATCTGTAGTTTTCCACGGGCTCTTAGGTACTTGCTCATTTTTGAAAACTGTTTGTGTTTGTGTGTTCTGAAAGTTTTTGTTTGCTTTATGGTAACTCTTGTATTTGTCCTCAAGAGTGTGATAAAGCATTTTTGAAAAGATTTTTGAAAAGTGTTTAAGTGTGAAAAATTCAGATTTGAGCAAGTACTTAAGAACAATCTACCTACTCGAAAAATGATGTTCTTTTCCTCCTTTCCTTTAGATAGTGCTATCCTACTATTAGTGATTAGGTACCCCTATCGTTGAATGTTGAGGGACTATCGAAAGGGACGTTATGGTCATCGAAGGCAACATGTAAGGATATCTTAGCATTCGAAGGGACGACCATCATATAAGCAACATCGAGGGACAAGATCATTTCTTGTAGGCAACTCGAGGGACCTTAGGGACCATGATATTTTTGATGACTTTAGTACTGAGGGTCTTTGCTAATATATCCCTATGTTCGAGGGACATGACCATTATTTTCCAAGGCAACCAAGTGAGGTATACCCTAAGGGTGCAAGTGTGCAATAGTGTTTTTTTCAAATATTTGTCTTGACATCACTGATATAATGGTTAATTAATTTTATCTTGTCATGCACGCCTAAGTTACTAATAGTTATGTACAAGCATTTAAGAAATATAAAAGAGAGAAATAAAGTCTTACAGCGATTACATGGCTTCGGGATAGTTACATAAAAAAAGTGCAAAAATGAAGTGCGAAATTTTAAATCTAGACTATTACATTCCATAATCTGTTACATTATTATACAAAATGCGAGAATAAAAATAATGCGTGCGAAAAAATATCCTAAGAGTGAAAGTCTTTTATGGTTTTACTAAAGAAAAATAATTCTAAATTTAATTAAGAATAAATACTAAATGGAAGAATTAATCTAGGTTATAAAAGAAAAACTAATCCTAGTATATTTTTTTGTATTTTTTTATTAAGAAAATATTGAAACATAAATTATATCTAATTAATTAATTAAAAGAAAGATAAAATTATTAATTAAAAATTAATCTAAACTATCCTAATTTTTTGCAATTTTTATTATGAAAAAAAATGATTAAATTAAATTCTAAGTTCTAGTTCATTTAAATTTTAAAAAAAAGTTAAAATTCAATTAATTAATTAATT
This sequence comes from Vicia faba, assembly GCA_948472305.1. Lineage (NCBI taxonomy): Eukaryota > Viridiplantae > Streptophyta > Magnoliopsida > Fabales > Fabaceae > Vicia > Vicia faba. The sequence continues at coordinate 339,562,487 of OX451735.1, forward strand.
AAAAAAATTAAAAGTCTATTCCTAATTTTTTGTGACTTTTTATATTATTTATCTAATTAAATAAATAAAAAAGGAAAACAAAATGAAATAATAAAAACAAACAAAACAAAAAGGGCCCAAATGGCTGGGATGCTGAAAGAAAAATAGGGGGTGCTGTTGCAAAAACGTCAGGCCCAAGTATTAAAGCCCGGACTGGTGTTTGATCTTGTGAGATGAGTCCTTGAGGGCATATGGTTCACTTGCATACTAGAGGCATCCATCTTGATCAGATGTACATCTGATGGCTAAGGTTTGATGAAATATGGTGGACGTCAAACCAATAGGAATACCATATCTGCATGAAAATATTGAGAAATAAGAAAATGTTGGACCTGGGACTCGAACCCAGGTCCTCTCCCTCACACACGCGCCTCCCTACCATCTGAGCTATCCATTCATTCGTTATACCAAATAAAACAAAATTAACATAATCAAAAACTTCAAGTAATTATTTAAAATTAAAAAAATGCGCGCAAATTTGAATTGCCCAGTGGGGGGCTGCCACGCATCATCTTCTTACTCCCTCCATCATTTTAGACATTGATACCTATAGTGACAGTTTTGGTCTGTCACTATAGCACCTGCAACTTATAAAACTCCTAATACGCAACAAAAATGAACTTTGAGGCCATGTATCAATTGTGTTCAACCTCCTAAGCACAATAGTGTCCCTGGTTTGGGCTGACTTTGGTTAATTTGGAAAACCCTATTTCGAAGGTTCAAACCCTAGAAATGGCAACACTTGTTTCCTACATTAAAAACTCAATCCAACTGTACAGATAGCTTGCAAATGCTTAAATGATCAACAATACATAATCAAAATGTACTTTAATTGCATGAATTGAGCAGAATGAAAATGGAAAATGAGGCAAACCATATGAACTCACTTATGCGTTTTATGAGGTTTCAGGACTTGTTGATGATCACAAATGCTTCAGGGAACCTCCAGGAGCGAGTTTGGATCCCTGTTTAGGATTAAAACAGGCTGGAGACTGAAATTTGAATTTGACAAATTTGGTTTTTTTTTGCAAAATTTTCAGAGATTCCCTAGGATATGTGTGTGTGCTCTGATGCTCTCTAGGTGTTTGTTTATATAGAGAGGGATGAGGAGACACACAAAAACAAGTTTGTAACAGCCATAGTCAATTGCTTGAATGCCATGAATATCCATTTGTAACTTTGGCCAAAGTATGGGATTTTGTCTATTTTTCAAACTCGCATGAATGTGGACATGCTGGCCTTGCTGTACACGAAAATTGGGACCCCTCCGTGCATTAAAATAAGCCTTAACCATATTGATCCATATAATTTGCAATAATTTTAATTTATTTGATTTTTAGTTAAATAATATTAATATAAAATAAAAATCAAATCAAGACTATGCAAAAATGGGTTTAAGAGTCCTCTATACTCTTAGGAATATGTTTGAAGCCATAACTTGGGCAAGCCATAACTTGCTCAAGTTTTTTCTCATGATGATGATCTTGGGAATTCAAAGTTCTCATCCGGGAATTCAAAGTTCATGGATTGGTAGTCATACACAATCTGATGAGCCAAATGATTAGCTAGTACATTTCCCTTGATTTCTTTCTGGGTCGTGTATTGGATATCGTATTCGGTCAAGATCATTTACCATCTTGCTATTCTTCCGGAGAGAGCGGCCTTCTCGAAGATGTACTTGATCACATCCATCTTAGATATCAACAAAGTGGTGTAGGTCAACATATACTGTCTCAGTCAGCAGCAGCCTATGACAAAGTGCAGCAAGTTTTCTCGAGCATTGAGTATCTTGTTTCACAGTCAGTAAACTTTTTGCTAAGGTAGTATATTGCATGCTCTTTTCGACCAGACTCGTCATGCTGCCCCAGCACACACCCCATTGAATTATTTAACACTATTAAGTACATTATCAAAGGTCTTACTTCAATCGAAGGCATCAAAATTGGAGGCTCTTGAAGGTATTCCTTGATTCTCTCGAAGCCGATCTGGCATTCGTCATTCCACTTTACCACTTGATATTTCTTCAGGAGTTTGAAGATTGGCTCACAAGTAGTAGTTACATGGGAAATGAACCTGGAAATGTAATTTAGGCGTCCTATGAAGCCTATGACCTACTTCTCAGTGCGAGGAGCCAGCATCTCTTGTATGGCCTTCACTTTTGCAGGGTCTACCTGAATTCCCTTTTCACTGACAATGAAACCTAGGAGTTTACCAGACCTAACCCCGAAGGTGCACTTGTTCGGATTTAACCTCAACTTGTACGTCTTCAACCTATCAAACAGCTTTTGTAGATGATCAAGGTGTTCTTCCTCAGTTTGAGACCTGGCTATCATGTCATCAACATAAACCTCCATATCATGGTGAATCATGTCATGAAACAGAGCTACCATGGCTCGGTGATAGGTTTCCCCAGCGTTCTTCAACCTAAATGACATCACTTTGTAGCAGAAAATGCCCCATTGTGTGATAAATGTTATCTTCTCCATGTCTTCGGGTGCCATCTTGATCTGATTGTAACCATAGAAACTGTCCATGATGGAAAATATCTTGTGCTGCACGGTGTTGTCAACCAAAACGTCAATGTGGGAAAGCGGAAAGTCATCCTTGGGGATTGCCCTGTTCAAATCTCGGTAGTCCATACACATTCGTACCTTTCCGTCCTTTTTAGGTACCGGAACTACGTTAGCAACCCATTGGGGATAAGAAGTGACAGCTAGGAACCCAGTGTTGAATTGTTTCATAACCTTTGCTTTGATCTTCTCTGACATTTTAGGGTGCATGTGATGGACCTTCTACTTTACCTGAGGGAAATCTTCTTTAGTTTGCATACGAAGAACCACAATATTTGTGTCTAGTCCTGGCATGTCTTCATATGACCAGGCAATGATCTCAACATAATCATGCAACATCTGAATCAAACGTTGTTTGACACGAAGCTCCAAATTTGTACCTATTTTGACCTCTTTTATGTTCTCTTATGTGCCCAAATTCACTGTCTCAACTGGCTCTTCATGAGGCTGTATAACCCTTTCTTCCTGCTATAACAGTCTAGCAAGTTCTCCGGGTACCTCACAATCTTCCTCATTTTCGTCCTCGGCTTGGTTGATCATATTTTTAAAGTCATAATCGGCAATAGCAGAACTGTTATCAATGGGATCCATAGTGGATATGGATCTGCAGTTTGATACGTGAGTGTGTTTAAGAGCATAATTGTATAGACAAAGTAAAAAAAACAGAAAAGAAAAATAGAGAACGCAAAATTTGTATGCAATAAACGTCCAATGCCTTATTAATGCCATATGAAATCAAAACATGATAACCCTCACAAATAAACCATTGTGCCCCGGGTAAGACACATGGCCATAAAGTTTATAATGTTTATTACATATCCAAAAACAATAAAGACAATTACTTCTGAAAAAAAGTAATTGGTACAAAATATTTTGCTGTCCAGTTACTGGGTCCACCGCTGGTAGTAGGGAAGATCCAGATATCCATGTCATATTCATTTTCAGCATCTTCCATGGCGGAGACAACATCAATAGCATTGATTCTCGAGTCGTGCTTGGGCATGGGTGCAATTATGACGTTGGGAGTCTCAGGGGGATCGAATTTAATCTCCTTTTCCTTGACCAGATCCTGCACCTTGTTCTTCAAAGCCCAGTAGTCGTTCGTGTCATGCCCCGGAGTCTCAGAATGGTAGGCGCATCCGGCATTTGGATTATAGCGGGGAAAAGTAGTGTTGGGATTGATCAGAGCTTCCCGTAAGGTTACCAGATTAGATTTCAACAAATGTGGAAAGACTTGAGACATCATCATATTTATATGGGTAAATTATCTTACCGGCCTTTCTGTTCTAGGCTGATTGTTCCTTTGTTGAGTAGGTTTAGGTTTAGAGATCATAATAGCCCATACAGTTGGACAGCGTTCAGTTTTGTCCTGATTCCTTTGGTTGTACACAACACTAACCTCTTTTTTCCCAGAAAATGGTTTCCTTGCTGCACTGGAGGATGCATCATTCTAGATCTTACCACTCCTAATTCCAGCTTCCACTCTTTCTCCCGTGAAGATCAATTCAGTGAAGCCGGTTAAGGAGCTTCCAATCAGGTGATTGAAAAATGGACCAGACAGGGTACCTGGAAATATATCCACTAGCTCCCTATCAAACAGGGGGGGTTGGACTCTTCCTGCTAAGTCCCTCCACTTTTGAGCATAGTCTTTAAAGCCCACGCTCGAACCCATAGACATATTTTACAGTTGTGTACGGGTGGGAGCAAGGTCTACATTGTACTGATACTTCCTGTAGAAAGCAGCAGCCAGGTCTTCCCAATTACGGATGTTGGCCCTATCCAGCTGGTAGAACCATTTAGTTGAGTTTCAGACAAACTATCTTGAAAGAAGTGGACCCATAAGTCCTTGTCAGTAGTGTGAGGTTGTATCTTCTTCACATAAGATCGGAGGTGCATCTTGGGACTTGAAACCCCATCATATTTGGCGAACACAGGACCTTGAACTTTTGAGGGATGAAAACCCCAGAAACCAAACACAGTTCTTCAAAATCCAAACCCGATACCTTTCAGACCTCCATTGCATTCAAATGATCCTTCAGTTGTTTGTATTTTTCATCAGTAGAAGGATATTGTTCCTCATCATAGTCAGGTTCATCATCATATTCTTTTGGACTGGAGTCTTCCTCTCTTGTTTCCTTCTCTTGATTGTTTCCTTCCTTTGATGGAGTTATCAGTTCAGAGGCTCGCTGCATTGGTCCTCTGATCCTTCTTCCCAAGTTCACCACACAACTGGTTTCCTTGGCTTCTTATTTTCTTTAACAAGCAGGGCTTTCAGTTCTTCTTGCCCCTTGGCCAGAGCCATGATCATCTGTTGAAACTGGGTATTCTGAATCTGTAGATCCTTCACTGTTTGTTCTAGAGCCATTGCTGAAATAAACAGCGAAGAGGATGAGAAACCTTCTTTGAAACCTGCTTATGCAATTATATGTATGATATATGTATGCAATATTTTCAAGGATTTCTAAGACTCAAATTTGCTTAAATAGAAAGAGAACAGACGTTAATTGCATTAAGAAGTTTTATCAATCACAATGATTCCTCTTGGGCTTACAAGGGAAATAACAAAGCAAAAATAAAACTCTCCAAGCAAAGAAAGACTCAAGCTTCCCACAGGTGCATCCTCTTTGGTGAAATGTAAGCAATTATACTATTCTCTTCGTGAAGTAGCCTATAAAACCTTCTTCTCGCTGGCGTAGAATTGGGTTTCGAAGGTATCCCGTTCTTCTTTGAGTTAGATCCAGGATTTCTGTAGCTCCTCAAGATCAGTTGGCATATCAGGATAAAGCATAATGTAAGGAGCGTCTCCCTCAGCAATTGGCTCCATAATCACAGGTAAGATGGCGGGGTAAGGCATCATAAGAAATTGAGCACGAGATCACACCCATTTTAGGTAAGGCTCAAGAGGGATGGAATTCTTGTGCCCCAGTGTCTTGCTATCAACTCTATTTATCATGCCCCAAGCTCGAATGAACCTCTTACGATAACCCTGAACATCATTCTCATGGTCAAATGTGATTCCTTGGACAAGTGTGTTGTGAGGACCATCCCTTCTAGCATAACCAAATTGTCGCAACGCTAAACAAGGATTATAAGTGATTTCTCCCCTAATGCCTAAGATAGGGACATTAGGTAATTCCCCACAGCGATCAATGATGGTAACATTCTCCGAGGATCGTGAACACCAATGAATATCTGAATGTGTAAGGGACATCAGCCTATGAGACCATCTCATACCCTGCTCATTTCTCAAGACAGGCCGAGGTAGGTGTGAAATAAACCACCTAGCCATTAGAGGAGTGCAACACAGGAGGGTCCCTCTTCTATTTAAAGTGCGAGTACACAGAGAGTGTAGAATATCCCAAAGTAATGTAGGCACCGAATTATGCGGTCGAAAATTTTTAACCGCATTCATATATATGAGTTGGTCCGTGTTCTGGAATAATACCATCCCATAGATGAGAAGGGCCATCACTTCTTCAAAAGCTTGTAAATCCAGGCTATCCCAAAAATAGTGAGCTTTCTCAAATAGAAACTTAGCTGGGAATCCTTGGACACTTCTTCTGGTTTCCCAATTTGCCACTACATCAGACCATTGTAAAGACAGAGCTTGAGCAATCTCTTTAGGCTTTGGGTCTCTTTCTGTACCATTGAATGGTAGCTGATTAAGGATAGGTACCCCCAATAACTGAGAAAACTCCTCCATAGTAGGCACTAATTGGTAATCAGGAAAAGTGAAACAGTGGTGTAACGGGTCAAAGAACTGAAAGAGCGCCTTTAACATTTCTTTATCAGGGTTTGAAGTGACCAAGTTGAGAAGTCGACCATGTCTTTCAGTGAAGGGAGAGATTTCAGGAATCCTTGATGCTAATTCCTTGAGTTGAGGAGGTACTTTCACAAGGTTGACTTGGATAGTGTTCCTGCGAGCAGATGCCATGTCCTACAAAATAAGACAAAGATAAGCCCTAGAAAATCCTTGAAATGCTTAGTATGATATGCCATGTCATGATGTCATGATTATGCTAAGAAATCACAGATATAGCAAGCAAAGCAAATCACACAAAGACCTCTAGGTTTAAGCCTTGCATGGGTTTTAAGGTCACACCCTCTTGAAGTTGGATTGGTTCAACTTGTCCTATAAACAGTAACCGGGTTCTAAGGGATCTCAATATCATTGATCTTTCCCAAAAGTTTCGTTCGATAGGCAACTGACTTGCAACCAAACAAAACTCGGGAGTCAAATCTCAATGAGTGTAGCATCGAGTATCTGCCGACTTTGGGAATACACCAAAGACATCCATCTCGCTATGTCCTAATGGCCAAGTTGTTCATTTAAAGGTTCTAAGGTCAATTGACGCTTCATGACACCATGCAGCAGCCCCGTATTCTCCTTGATTAACTCAAGGGCTATCGATACCAACCAAAGTGTCGCATCAACATAGTCATCGCTTCAACCGTGTCGGTATACCCCATACAGTTTCCACGATCTATTACTACTTACCTAAAAGGTTTCCCCAGATCCAGGTGTAGGATCTATAGTACCCAAACAAAACCCTAAAAGTAAAGCAAACAAACAATCAAAAAAGCAAAATGATCTAGACCCTAAGGTAAACCCCACTTTTTATTTTCCCCAGCAGAGTCGCCAGTTCTGTGATACGGTGGCAGAACCGACTGTTTAATACTGGTTTGCGTTTTGTATTCGCAAATGTGAGGTAAGCAAGAGTCGCCACTGACTTTTCTTTTATCCAACAAAGGAAAGGGTGAAAAGAACAGAAAAAGACCTTTTTCGAGATTTTCTGAGTAAGGGGGTAGATAATGGAAAGAGAAGGTATTAACACCCTTTCCATTTGTGGTTTTCCACAGGCTCTTAGGTACTTGTTCATTTTTGAAAACTGTTTGTGTTTGTGTGTTTTAAAAGTTTTTGTTTTCTTTATGGTAACTCTTGTATCAGTACTCAAGAGTGTGATAAAGCATTTTTGAAAAGATTTTTGAAAAGTGTGTAAGTGTGAAAAATTCAGATTTGAGCGAGTACGTAAGAACAGTCTACCTACTAGAAAAAGGATGTTCTTTTCCTCCTTTCCTTTAGATAGTGTTATCCTACTATTAGTGAGTAGGTACCCTTATCGTTCGATGTTGAGGGACTATCAAAAGGGACATTATGGTCATCGAAGGCAACATGTAAGGATATCTTAGCATTCGAAGGGACGGTCATCATATAAGCAACATTGAGGGACAAGATCATTTCTCGTAGGAAACTCGAGGGATGTTAGGGACCATGATCTTTTTGATGACTTTAGTATCGAGGGAATTTGCTAAGATATCCCTACGTTCGACGGACATGACCATTATTTTCCGAGGCAACCAAGTGAGGTATACCTTAAGGGTACAAGTGTGCAATAGTGCCTTTTTCAGATATTTGTCTTGAGATTAGTGATCTAATGGTTAATTAATTTTATCTTGTCATGCACGCCTAAGTTACTAACAATTATATACCAGCATGTAAGAAATGTAAAAGTGAGAAATAAAGTCCTACAGCTATTACAGGGCTTCGGGATAGTTACATAAAAAAAGTGCAAAAATGAAGTGCGGAATTTTAAATCTAGACTATTACATCTCATAATCAATTACATTATTATATAAAATGCGAGAATAAAAATAATGCGCGGGAAAAAAATCCTAAAAATGAAAGTCTTTTTTTGGTTTTACTAAAGAAAAATAATTCTAAATTTAATTAAGAATAAATACTAAATGGAAGAATTAATCTAGGTTATAAAAGAAAAACTAATCCTAATATATTTTTTTGTATTTTTTTATTAAGAAAATATTGAAACATAAATTAGATCTAATTAATTAATTAATATAAAGAGAAAATTATTAATTAAAAATTAATCTAAACTATCCTAATTTTTTGCAATTTTTATTATGAAAGAAAATGATTAACTTAAATTCTAAGTTTTAGTTCATTTTAAATTAAAAAAATATTAAAATTTAATTAATTAATTAATTAAAGAAATTAAAAGTTTATTCCTAATTTTTTTTGAGTTTTTATATTATTTAATTAATTAAATAAAAAAAGGAAAAAAATGAAATAATAAAAAAAAGGGGCCCAAATGGCTGGGATGCTGAAAGAAAAATAGGGGGTGCTGTTGCAAAAACGTCAGGCCCAAGTGTTAAAGCCCAGACTGGTGTTTGATTTGGTGAGATGAGTCCTTGAGGGAATATGGTGAGCTTGCATACTAGAGGCATCCATCTTGATCAGATGTACATTTGATGGCTAAGGTTTGATGAAGTATGGTGGATGTCAAACCAATAGGAATACCAGATCTGCATGAAAATATTGAGAAATAAGAAAATGTTGGACCTGGGACTCGAACCCAGGTCCTCTCCCTCACATGCGCGCCTCCCTGCCATCTGAGCTATCCATTCATTCGTTATACTGAATAAAACAAAAATAATATAATCAAAAACTTCAAGTAATTATTTAAAATTAAAAAAACCCGCCCAGATTTGAATTGCCCAGTGGGGGGCTGCCACACATCATCTTCTTCCTCCCTCCATTGTTTTAGACATTGAGACCTATAGTGACAGTTTTGGTCTGTCACTATAGCACTTGCAACTTATAAAATTCATAATATGCAACAAAAATAAACTTTGAGGCCATGGATCAATTATGTTAAACCTCCTAAGCACAGTAGTGCCCCTGGTTTGGGCTGATTTTGGCTAATTTGGAAAACCCCATTTCGAAGGTTCAAACCCTAGAAATGCAACACTTGATTCCTGCATCAAAAACTCAATCCAACTGTACAGATAGCTTACAAATGCTCAAATGATCAATAATACATAATCAAAATGTACTTGAATCGCATGAATTGAGCAGAACGGAAAGGGAAAATGAGGCAAACCGTATGAACTCACTTATGCTTTTTGTGAGGTTTCAGAACTTGGTGATGATCACAAATGCTTCAGGGAACCTCCAGGAGCGAGTTTAGATCCTTGTTTGGGATTAAAACAGGCTGGAGACTGAAATTTGAATTTGACAAATTTGGTGAATTTTTGCAAAATTTTCAGAGATTCCCCAAGCTATGTGTGTGTGCCCTGATGCTTGCTAGGTGTTTGTTTATATAGAGAGGGATGAGGAGACACGAAAAAACAAGTTTGTAACAGCCATAATCAATTTCTTGAATGCCATGAATATCCATTTGTAACCTTGGCCAAAGATATGGGATTTTGTCTATTTTTCAAACTTGCATGAATGTGGACATGCTGGCCTTGCTGTACACGAAAATTGGGACCCCTCCATGCATTAAAACAAGCCTTAACCATATTGATCCATATAATTTGCAATAATTTTGATTTATTTAATTTTTAATTAAATAAAATTAATATAATATTCAAAGAAAATCAAGACTATTAAAAAATGGTTTTCAGAGTCCTCTATACTCTTAGTAATATGTTTGAAGTCCAAAGAAATTAGCCATTGCCTTAAAAGCTCAAATTTGCTCAATGCACATTTCATGAAATTTCCCAAATTTTCCCAACTTGGGCAAGCCATAACTTGCTCAAGTTTTATCTCATGATAATGATCTTGTACTTTTTGGAAAGCCCAAGATATCTACTTCAATCCCTTTTTTGATCAATTTTGCATTTGAAGATGTTATCTTAATGTTAAAGGTCTTGGAAAAAAGTGGCTTTTATTGACTTTCTAAAAATGACATGTAATGTATCAACTAGTATCTTTCAAATGGTACATTTATTGAAGTTGAGGGCTGGATAGAAGTTATAGGTAATTGGATTCTATTCAAAATGAGCCTTGGTTGGAAAATTTATGATAAAGTATGAGAAAGTTATGCTTGGTCAAAGTTTGGTTGACTTTTCCTATAGAAACCCTAATTTACCATTTTTGACTTTTGATGAATTATGAGCATTTCTTGAGGAATCATGATCAACCTTTGATCAAATGATGGATACCACTTCCAAATGTTGATGTTGACCAAAAATATTGAAGTTTTACTATACATGGGCCACAATTAACTTTTGACTTAGCATAGTTGATTTTCCAATACTTGAGCAATTGACTGAGCAAACTTATTGAGCAAGGCATGAAACTTGGCATGGATGATATTAAAGACATATTAGGACCATGGAAAGAATTTGAGACCTTTGGAGCTCATTCATCTTGATGAAAATTGAAACCCTAGTTGAGGTTTGTTGCCTAAGGAGGAGAATTTGCTTAGTCAATTCTTAGTCATCCTTGAGCAATTGAGGACCTCTAGAAGCATGTCTTGAGTGAAAATGGTAGGGAAAATTTTGGGGTACAACAGTAGGACATGGCTTCCACTCGCAGACATACCACCGGAATCAACTTCGTAAAAGTGCCTCCTCAACTCAAAGTGTTAGCATAAAAGGTTCCTGAAAATTCTCCATTCACCAAAAGATATGGTCGACTTCTCAATTTGACTACCTCAAGCATTGAATAAGACATGATGTATGTTCTCTTTCAGTTCTTTGACCCTAAACATCATTGCTTCACCTTTCCCGATTATCAATTGGTGCCCACAATAGAAGAATTCTCTCAACTTTTGGGAGTGCCTATTCTTGATCAAGTGCCTTTCACCGGTCTAGAGAAAGATCCACAACTTGAGGAGATTGCATCAGCCTTACATTTGTAACGGTCTGATATTGTGGCTAATTGGGAAACAAGGAGTGGTGCCAAGGGTCTTCTAGCTAAGTTTTTATTAGAGAAGGATCAACTTTTTTGTGATGCTTTGGATTTGCAAGCTTTTGAAGATGTTTTGGCTCTTCTAATCTATGGTTTGGTATTGTTCCCTAATCCAGACCAACTCATAGATGTGAATGCGGTCAAAGTTTTCCTCTCTTGTAACCCCGTGCCTACATTGCTTGGAGACATTTTACATTCCCTTCATACTAGTACCATGAGGAAGAGAGGGGTTCTTATATGTTGTATGCCATTTCTATTTGGGTGGTTTATTTCGCACCTTCCTCGATCAGTTTTGAAGAACGAACAAGGCTTAAGGTGGTCTCAAAGGATGATGTTTCTCTCACACTCAAATATTCATTGGTGTTCCCGATCTTTGGAAGATGTCACCATCATTGACCGCTACGGGGAATTCCCTAATGTCCCACTCCTTGGAATTAGGGGAGGTATTACTTCTAATCCTTGTTTGGCTCTATGACAATTTGGTTATGCTCGAAAGGATGATACTCATGACACGTTTATCCAAGGTATTGTATTTGACTACGAGAACGATGTCCAAGGTTATCGTCAAAGATTTGTACGAGCTTAGGGCATGGTAAACAAGGTTGATAGCAGAACTTTGGGGAATAAGAACTCTATTACTTTGGAGCCTTATCTCAAGTGGGTGAGAGCTCGCACTCAAAATCTCATGATGTCGTATCTGACCATCCTACCAATAATTGTGGAGCCCATTACCGAAGGAGACGTTCCTTATACCACTCTCCATCCCAACATGCCTACTACTCTTGAGGAGTTGCAAAGGTAGTGGATTCAACTCAAGGAAGAACGAGACACCTTTGAAGCCCAATTCTACGCAAGCGAGAAGAAAGTGTTGGAGCCCACAACGCAACTTCACGGAGATCGAAGCTTGAACGCATACATCAGCCCAAAGATGAAGCAACCATGGGCGACCTGAGTCTTTTATTTTATAAGTTTATTTTGTCATCTTTCATTGTAAGCCCATGCGGCGTTTGTAACTCTTGAACTTATTAATGCAAATGTTTCTTTTGTTTCCTTTTTGGCTAAGCAAATTTAAATCTCTTAAAGGTCCTTGAAAACATTGCATTCGCATAACATGCATCATATCATAAGTAGGTTTTCTGACACAAGTTTCCTCATCTTTCTACTGTTTATTTTAGTATAAGATGAATCTCGAGCAAACTGTCAAGGACTTGCAGACTCAACACTCTCAATTCCAAGAGACTCTTCTCAACTTAGCAAAGGGTCATCAAGAAATGATGACACTTCTCGTCACGAAGAAGAAGACCAAGAAGAAAGTTGTGATCAACATGGGGAAGAGGTTCAAAGGCCCCGCTCGACAAGTTCAAATTGAGGAAGACTCCTCCGAGGAGGATGATAATCAAGAAGAAGATGCTAGAAGCACCCGTGCTGGGGGTGGGAATAACCAAATTTGACGAGGATTATTCTAATGAGAAATACCCACTGGTCGACGAAAAATATAAGAAACTAGAAGACAGACTAAAAGCTTTAAAGGTCCAAGCAGTGCATAGCTTGGACTTTGGAGACTTGGGTTTGGTTCTTGGAGTGGTTATTCCCCACAAATTCAAGATCCCTATCTTCGCCAAGTATGATGGTTTCTCATGTCCAAAGCTTCATTTAAGATCATATGTCCGTAAGATTCAGTCGCACACCGCTGATGAGAAACTATGGGTGCATTTTTTCCAAGAGAGTCTATCTGGAACACAATGGAAGTGGGTTTACCAATTGGAAGGGACCAATATCCATACTTGGGAGGATTTGGTTGCTGCCTTTTACCGCCAATATTAATATAATGCTGATCTTGCACCAACTCGGGTGCAACTATAATGCATGACCATGGGTATAAATGAGGGCTTCAAGGAATACGCCCAAAAGTGGAGAGATCTGGAGGGCAGGGTGTAACCAGCTTTAACTGATAGAGAATTTTTAGACATGTTTATGGGAACATTGACTGGTCCATTTTTCAACTTTCTAATTGGGAGTTCATCATCCGAATTTATTGAATTGATCTTGACTGGTGTAAGGGTTGAAAGCGGAATTAAAAGTTGGAAGATACATATGGCCTCAACTTCCAATGCTGTGAAAAAACCATTTATTGGTAAAAAAGAGACTAATGGTGTGTATGGGTCAAAAAGTCGTACTAGGAATGACTGTCATCACTCAGTAAGGGAAATATTAATTTCCAATCCAACTCCAACTTAATGTCCGCTTCAACAGAACAACCAACAAAGGCCGGATGCCCATAGAAGACAATTCACTGGAATGAATATGCAATTATCTCAAGCTCTGCAACACCTATTGAAAGCTGATTTGGTGACCTTGCAAGATCCATCTTCTAATCCTAACACAGCTTCTCCAAAATATAACCCCAATGCCAAATGTGCTTACCAGTCAAATAGTCCAGGACAGGATACCAATGATTGTTGGGCATTAAATAACAAAATCCAAGACCTGATTGATAACGAAACAATTGAACTTGACCCTACACCAACTACCAATGTGATCACTGCACCCATGCCCAATCATGGTAAGGGTGTTAATGCTATTGAAGATTCTTCTTTTGTTTCCTCCATCGATGATTTGACTACTCCTTTGAAGACTATTAAAAATAATTTGTTGAAAGCCAAAGTATTTCCAGGCTGCCTTGAAGAATGTTACCAATGTGCTACGCAAATTAATGGTTGTATATGGTTGAACAAAGGTGTCCAACGCCTGATTGATAGCCATGAATCCTATTTGAGAAAGCTCCATCCGTGAAAAGTTTGACAAAAAGTGTGTCTCAAGAGTTTGAATAAATTTCCATAATTACCATTTCAAAGACTCCTATTAGGATTCTCGCTGAACTAAGAATAGCTACCCTGATTATTACCACACTGGGGCCAGTTCCCTACTCTTCCGACAAAGAAGTACCTTGGAACTATGGGGCGGAAATGTATTATCATGGCATCAAACAAAATCCATGGGTTGCTAAAGATGAGAATGCTGAGATTACAAACATTGCTGGATAAAGTAAAGTCACGAGGACAGGAAGGATCTTCTCTCCAGAGATCTCACCTCCGACAACCACTACCACACCCATTTGTATTACCGTTGTTAAACCCGTTGCTAATACTCGAGGAAAGGAAAAAATGATTGAGCGTGCCGGGATGGAGGCGCCCTCAAAAGATGTTACCATTGAGGACCCATCTAAATAAGAGATGGAGGAGATTCTAAAAATTATCCGAAAAAGTGATTACGAGATAGTGGAATAATTGGGACACACACCCTCGAAGATATCCATGTTGTCTTTGTTGCTATGCTCCGAAGCACATGCTCAAGCCTTGATAAATTTCTTGAAAAATTCACATATCCCACAAGAAACTACTGCTGACCAATTCGAGAACTGTGTAGCAAGCCTGATTGTTGACAATGTTTGGGATTTTCAGATGCAAATTTGACTTCGGAGGGAAAGAATCACAACAAAGCTCTACATGTTTTCCATTGAGTGTAAAGGTACCACTTTAGCACATTTGTTAATGGACACAAGATCCTCCCTTAATGTTTTACCAAAAGGTGCTTTGGACAAATTGGACTGTGAGGGGTTGGTGCTGAAACCAAGTGATATCGTTGTAAGAGCCTTTGATGGGTCAAAAAGAATGGTTCATGGAGACGTTGATCTTCCCATCAAAGTTGGATCTCAAGTCTTCAACTTAACATTCTATGTGATAGATATCGGCCCGACCTATTCTTCCTTGCTTGGATGCCCATGGATTTATAAGGCAGGTGAGATTACCTCTACACTACATCAAAAGCTAAAGTACCCGGTCAAAGGAAAAATTGTCACAGTCTGCGGAGAGGAGGAGTTCATGATCAGTCATTTGAATTCTTTTAAATATGTTGAAATGGATGGAGAATTCATTGAAACCCCCTGTCAAGCATTTGAAGTGGTCCATCCAATGATTGTTGTTGCCAAAACCATTCCTGCCACTCCCAAATCTGCTAAAGATACACGAAGAATGGTCTCTCTCAAGGATGCTTGTGTTGTTGTTGAAGATGGAGGTTGCACCATCTGGGGGCAACTTCCTGATATCCCCTACAAGTCTAACAAATTTGGTTTAGGCTTGACTTCAAAGGCTCAAAAAGAGGTTTGGTGTGCTCGTGTTGGGAAACCACCTCTCCGTATTAGCAACAATGAAGTTAATGCTCTAGGAGACATTGATAGTGATTGGTACGACTGGATCTACCCAACTGCTGACGGAGGACTCGACAATTGGCAGACTAAAGACTTCATCTCAATCTCCTTCAGCCAGGAGTAATTTACATTTCCTATTTTTTATTGCTTTGAGAAATTTGTCTGTAATTTCCTTTAAAACATTGACTTTAAACTGTGTGCCTTTCTCGGGGCAAAATGGTCCATTTGTTAAGGGTTTTTCATTTTCATATATCATAGGTTCCTTTTAATGAAAACATTAGACTATTTTGCATTCAAATTTTGCGCTCCTTGTCTTTCTTTACTTTACTGTATTTTCAAATAGCCATGTGACCTTACATGCACACACACATTTGCAGATCCACATCCACTCCGGATCTCATTGACAACAATTCTGCTATTGCCATCTATTAATTTGAAAATCCAATCTATCAAGCCGAAGACAAAGGTGAAGAAGATTGTGAGATACCTTGGGAACTCGCCAGACTCCTGATACAAGAGGAAAACGCCATTCAACCGCACAAAGAACCAGTTGAAGTGATAAATTTGGGTACAGAGGCATATAAGAAAGAAGTTAAGATTGGTGCCAACCTGGAAGACAGTGTCAAGATAAGATTGGTAAAAATGTTGCACGACTATGTGGAGGTGTTCGCTTGGTCGTATGAAGATATGTCGGGGCTTGATATTAATATCGTGGTTCATTGTCTACCAATTAAGGAAGGTTGTCCTCTGATCAAACAAAAGATTCGTCACATGCAGCCAAATATGTTTGAGAAGATCAAGGTTGAGGTAATGAAACAGTTCAATGCAGATTTCTTGGAAGTGACTACGTACCCCTAATGGGTTGCAAATGTTGTTCCAGTGCCGAAGAAAGACAGAAAAGTTAGTTTGTGTGTAGACTACAAGGATTTATATAAGGCAAGCCCCAAAGATGATTTCCCACTACCACATATTGATATTTTGGTTGATAACACTGCTCAACAAAAAAATTTTCCCTTCATGGATTGCTTCTCTGGTTACAACCAAATCAAAATGGCGTCTGAAGACATAGAGAAACCCACTTTTGTTACACAGTGGGGCACCTTCTACTATAAGGTCATGTCGTTTGGGCTGAAGAATGTCATCGCAACTTATCAATGGGCTATGATAGCTCTATTTCATGATATGATTCATCATGAGATAGAAGTCTATATTGATGACATGATTTCAAGATCACAAACTAAGGAAGAACACCTTGATCATTTCCACAAGCTATTTGAAAGGTTGAAGAAATACAAGCTGAGGCTAAATCCCAACAAATGCACTTTCAGGGTGAGGTCTGGAAAACTCCTAGGCTTCGTTGTCAGTGGAAAAGGTATTGAAGTCGATCCTGCAAAAGTCAAAGCAATACAAGAGATGCCAGCTCCCTATACTGAGAAGGAGGTCAGGGATTTCTTAGGTCGACTCAACTATATTTTTCGGTTCAACTCTCACTTAACTGCTACTTTTGAACCAATCTTCAAATTGCTAAAGAAAGATCAAGTAGTCAGATGGAATGACAACTGCCAAACAACTTTTAACTGGATCAAGGAGTATTTACAAGAACCTCCAATCCTGATTCCCCCAGTTGAAGGAAGACCTCTGATCATGTACATGATTGTGTTAGATAATTCAATGGGGTGTCTGTTGGGCCAACATGACGAGTCTGGTCAAAAAGAGCATGCAATATACTACCTTAGCTAAAAGTTTAACGAATGTGAAAAAAGATATTCACTGCTCGAGAAAACTTGATGCGCTTTGGCATGGGCTGCTCTCCGACTAAGACAGTATATGTTGACTCATACTACTCTCTTGATCTCTAAGATGGACCCCATCAAGTACATCTTCGAGAAGCCATATCTCTCTGGACGAATAGCCAGATGGCAAATGATTTGGACTGAATATGACATCCAGTACACTATATAAAAAGCAATCAAGGGAAGTATACTGGTGGATCATTTGGCCCATCAAGTTGTTGATGACTACCAATTTATGAAGTTTGAATTCCCTGACGAGAATATCATGCTGATAACCGATTATGCAAAACCCATACCGTATGAAGGACCTGAACAAGGATCCCGATGGACTATGGTTTTTTATGGAGCTTCCAATGCATTGGGTAACAAAATTGCTGATGTGATCATTTCTTCCGAAGGTTTCCATATACATTTCAGTGCCAGACCCTGCTTTGACTGTACAAGCAAAATGGCCGAGTATGAAGCATGCATCTTGGGTCTTAAGGCTGCTATTGACCTAAGAATCAAATTCTTAAGAGTACACGGAGACTCAACTCTTGTGATAACTCAAGTTAAAGGGGAATGGGATACTGAACATCCAAATTTGATCCCTTACAAAGAGCTTGTGCTAACCTTGATCCCATACTTTGAAAAGGTCACCTTTGAACATATCCGAAGGGAAGAAAATTAGTTGGCAGATGCCTTAGCAACAATGCCATCTATGTTTAAGGTCAATTGGGACAATAAAGCTCCCAGAATTACTATCGAAATATTGGACGAACCGACACATTATTGTGAGATTGACACTGATGAGGAGAAGCCTTAGTTCCATGAGGTGAAAAGGTATCTTGAAGCACAAGAATATCCTGAGGGAGCTTCAGTCAACGACAAGAAATTCCTGCGGAGGTTCTCAGCTAAGTTCTTCCAAAGCAATGGGATTTTTTACAAACGCAATCACGATTCAACTCTGCTTCATTGTGTAGACAGGAAGGAGGCAGAGAAAATCATGGAGGATATGCATGAAGGTATCTTCGGAACTCATTCCTGTGGATAAACCATGGCCAAGAAGATTCTGAGGGCTAGTTACTATTGGTTGACTATGGAAACTTATTTCCACCACCACTCAAGGACTTGCAATAAATGCCAGATCTATACTGACAAGGTTCATGTACCTCAAATACCTTTAAATGTCATGACTGCTCCTTGGCCATTTGCAATGTGGGGCATTTACATGATCGGGGAAATCAAGCCCACTGCCTCTAATGGACATTGTTTCATCCTCGTTGCCATTGACTATTTCACCAAATGGGTCAAAGCGGATTTATTTGCCTCAATTACCAAGAATGTTGTAGCCTGGTTTATCAAGTATAACCTCATCTGTCAATACGGCATCCCTGAGAGGATCATCACTGACAATGGTACCAACCTCATCAATGCCATGATCACTGAAATTTGCATGCAGTTTAAGATCAAGCATCATAACTATTCTCCATACAGACCAAAGATGAGTGGCGCAGTGGAAGCTGCCAAAAAAACATAAAGAAGATTGTGCAAAAGATGGTGGTGACCTACAAAGACTGGCATGAGATGCTACCATTTTCCCTTCATGGCTACCGTACCTCGGTGCGAACATCAACTGGGGCAACCCCATTCTCTTTAGTCTACGGCATGGAAGTCGTCCTGCCTGTCTATGTTCAAATTCCATCCTTAAGGATTATGAAAGAAGTGGACCTAGGCAAGGACGAATGGATTCATACTAGGTTAGATTAGTTGAATTTGATTGATGAAAAGAGGCTGGCTGCTGTTTGTCATGGTCAAATGTATCAAAAGCCTATGATCAAGGCATTCAACAAGATCAAGCCTCGAGTATACCAGGCTAGCGACTTGGTAATAAAATGCATCATTCTACCATAAGGCGATCCTATGGGAAAATGGACTCCCATCTACGAAGGGCCATTTGTGGTCAAGAAAGTATTCTCTGGCGGTGCTATGATGTTAACCTCTATGGACGATGAAGATTTCCTACACCCTGTGAGTGGAGACATAGTCAAAAAATACTACTTATAAGAACGATCCGCTAGGTTGACATACCTAGGAAAAAATAATGGCATCCTGGCAAAACATAAAGGTTTGAGCAAAAATTAGGGATATATACAAAAGATTGTACACCCGGAAAGTTGAAAACCTGAGAGGGCGACTTGGACAAAAAAGGGTATCCTGGTGGACTGAAAACCCAAAAGGGCGGTCTAGGAAAAAGTTAGGGATTAAAGCTTATGATTATGTCCCGTTGGATCACTACAACTAACTTTATTACCAAGGTCAAAAGTTCAAACGATACAACATCAGTTCAATCAACTTCTTACGACGACAAGGGATGATGTTCAAAGACATAGGGGAAATAAGAGGGTTGGAACCCAATAAGATTACTTCCACATGGCTATATGTATTTGTTTTCACTTTGTATTCTTTTCATTTCATGACGACTTCCTCTTACTAGGATTTCTGTCTCTTTGTACAAAAATGTCGGTTTATAGGAAAATTATTAATACAAATATACTTTAAAGTGCAAACTTTTTTTTTTCTGTTTTAATTGAAAAAATGTCCAATGACTAAAATTGAATGAACATATGCATATGAACATGAGTAGCTGTTAACAAATATACTCATAATAATAGGAATAAATACTTACTCTAGGAGCCTGGATAACACTCATGATGTCCATAAATTCCCACAAAGTAAATTCATACAATTTCCTTTCGGAAGTTCCTATCAGCATATCTTTGGGAAATTCTCTTCTACAACCGAGTTTGGCCTTCCAAAACTGAAAGAGAAACCTTGCATAGCTCTTCCCTAGAAGAATTTATTTCCCTATTAAAATCTCAAGAATGTCTTCCTCAACAGGGTTTATTTCCCCAACAGACTGCCATCTCCCCAGCTCTTGTCTATTCCTTAAACTACAACAAAACACTGACAAAACTCCTCTCTCCCAATAGGTTTTCCACTGTCCCCAAAACAATGCTGCAAAACCTAGAGTCTGACCAGAATACCAGTTAACTTTACTCTCCCCAGACAAATTGGAAGTCTAATCATCTCTTTTATCCCAGTCACTTTATATAAGAATTAAATTCCCCAGTAGAGAAATGGACAACCAAGGTTCTTGAACTCTACTCCCTAAGCAGAAATCAACATCCCCTGCAGAGTTTCTTCAAACAGCAAATGAGAATCCCCTACGGAAATATTCAGGACAAAGTTGAATATACACATACTCTTCATCCACACCAATAGTCAGGGATTTATTTTTCCGGACAAAGATACATTCCAACAACATTCATACATCATGACATATTCATACAAAACATATGGCATGATCTCATTTATTTTTGAGAACATCATTAAGCAATGCATTTCATACATCATGACATTGCATACAACTAACTCTTTAACTTTTCAGGAAAGATTAATCAACAGACAAATATCATCAACAATTTTCAACATTTCCAGATCAATTCCCGAAACAGGACGGGGCGACTATCTTTATGACCAATGGTGTGAACTCCCGAAACATGATAGGTTTACCAACAAACTGATTATAGATCAATTCCCGAAACCAGATGGAGCGACTATATGCATGACAAACACTTCCTTCACAGACCTCTACTGGTTCAGTTTAAATCGACATTGATTTATCCTGATTTGTTTCCAGTAGACACTTTCTCTGGTTCAGTTAAATCGATCCTAAGATTTATGTTGATTCAATATCCAGTTAAAGACCATTCAAAACCATTGCTGGTTAAGTTTAAATCGACCAATGATTTATCCTGATATGTTTTTGGTAGACACTTTCTCTGGTTCAGTTAAATAGACCCTAAGATTTATGTTGATTCGTATCTAGTTAAAGACCATTCAAGACCTCTGCTAGTTCATTTTAAATTGACCAATGATTAATCCTGATTTGTTTCCGGTAGATGCTTTCTCTGGTTCAGTTAAATAGATCCTAAGATGTATGATGATTAATTATCCAGTTAAGGACAATTTCAGACCCTTGTTGGTTCAGTTTAAATCGACCAATAATTTATCATGATTCGTTTCAAATAGACACTTTTCTCTGGTTCAGTTAAATCGACCCTAAGATTTATTATGATTCTTATCCAATCAAAGGCAAATACAGACATATTCTATTTCAGTATAAATCGACCAAAGATTTATTTTGATTCTTCTTCCATCAACAATTACTATGGATGGAATCTATAAGATCATCTACAATAACTTTTCATCACCTCTCTGAATGGCATCTCTAAGCCCGTTCCTGATGCAATCAACCAACAACATTATTCCGTGGATCAACAAGTGCAAATCTCTTGGCACTTTAGTATTCAATCATCTTCCACATGTAAGTTACAAATGGCGAACATGATAATCTAAATATTTAGGTTTAAGAATATTAAACAGGGGCAGCTATTGTACTCCAAAAATTTTCCTCCCTTTTCTCAAGACATTTCTCACAAAGATTTTCAATGACTCGAGCTTGCATAAGTTTTGACTAGATCAAACCACCTCCTAAACACTGAGACCCCAAATTAGGGTTTTGATTTTCATAAGTACAATTGGACTTCTAATGCCCCAATTGACTTTCATGGTTCATTATAGACTCCTAATAATACGCATGCCATGTTTCAAGTCTTGGATCACAATTTTGCTCAGTCAATTGATCAGATGATTGAAAATCAACTATGTTGGGTAAAAAGTCAATTGTGGTCAACCTACAGTCAAACTTCAATATTTTTGTTCCATATCAATATTTGTAAGTCATATTCACCAATTGATCAAGGTTTGATCACAATTTCTCAAGAAAAACATTCAAATCATCAAAGGGGAAAATGGTCAAAATTAGGGTTTTGACTAAGAATGACCAATCATTGTCTTTTGACCTAATATATGACTTAGTGGTTTGAAGCATGATCTTAAGAATTCAAACACAATATCTTGACCTAATTTCATGGCTCAAATCATTTCTTAAGATCAAACTATTGATAGTTGTAATTTGATCAATTGATGAAAAAGTCAACTTTTACACCAAAAGTCAAACTTTGACTTTTTGGTCAACATTGAATTTCAAAGATCAAGATTCATCAATAAATTCAAAAATATGAAGCTTAATCATCAAAAATAAAGAAAGTCAAAAGTCCCAAAAATAAAGTCAAACTTTTCAATACTTAGAAAATTTCTAAGTGTTTTAACATTAATAATTTCACTACTTCATGACAATTTTTCGCCAAGATGTAAGATGATTCAAAGAAAACTTTAAAAATGAAAGTTGTAGATATTGATGAGATCTACAACTTTTCTTTTATTATCAAGTCCTAGAAATGCTTGTATTTTGAATTATAAGCTCATGAAGTTATAACCTTTTTCTAAAAACACTTAGTGAAAATTTTGACTAATTTAGTCAGGATTTTGTTCCCAACTTCTTGGCCAATTTTCACATGGTTCCAATTTGATTTATCCAAAATGGAAACATGAAAGTTGTGTACATAGTTTCAAGCTTTCCAAAATGTCAAAGAACTTGAAGAGATCATTTTTTAGCTAAGAGAATCGAAGGCAAGAAGTTGGGCATTCATTCTTGAGTTACAAGTCATGTTTAGGATGAACACTTGACCAAATCTTCAACCATACTACATAATCTTTCTTAGCAGGCCTTCTTACTTGAAATTCACTCCATAATTAATGGTTTACACAACTTTTAGAGCTTGGATCCAAGTATTAGAGCCATTGTCCAAGAGATTCATCCATTTTTAGCACAAAGTAACATTGTTATTCTTGTAAAGTTGCTTTAATCACAAAGTCAACTTGTATTAAGCCTCTAAATTCCTCCCTTTTCACACACTCAACATACAAAGTCAGACCAACATGTTTAAAGCTTCTAACCACTCTAGATAGCCTTGTACCATGCCTTGAAAAGATGTTTATCAAACTTGCTTCAAAAACAAGTCAAAATCCATAACTTATGATCTTGTGATTATGAACACTCTAAGCTTCCAAACTTTTTCCTATAAGTAGAAGCACTATTTTTCAAGATAGGACACAAAATTAAAAGCCTTGAAACTCCCTCAAACTCAGAATTGCATCAAAATCTTATTTTTGTGCCATTTCTGACTTCACACCTCAAGCTCTTATTTTATTCAGTACTTTATGTTTTGTTTATCTTTCCCCTACTTTCACGTGTTAATCATCTCGCATTTATTTTTTTCCTTACTTTCCTCTCAATTTATATTTCAAAAACTCTTTTTGTCAAATTTACCATTATGTTTAGTCCAGTATTCCAGTCAATCAATTATTTGGTTACAGTAATTATATCCGGCAAATTTGTTAGTGTTAAAATGTGAAGATCATCCTTTGATGGTAACTTGTATGCTATTTCTTTAGGATTTCAATTATGGGATGTTTTAGTTTTAATGCAATTTTTCCATACTTAATTTTAATCTTTCACTACGAATGTATGGTTGTGAAACGACGGGTTAGAGTGAATGTTATTTGGCACTAAAATATAAAATTGGTTTATTTTTGGTTAATAAGCACCACAAAAGTAATTTATTAATTATTTAGGAAAGTCTAATATTTCTAGAAAGTGTTTTTAAAACTATTTACGAACGTGGACGTTTATAGGTTTAGGATCTGGTTACCTAAGTGAAAGCATGGAACCCTTTTAAGTTATACTTTCCAACAAAATTACTTTTTAACTGAGTGAAGAATTTAATTTCTTAAAATATGAATTACTACTTTAACGCATAAAGCGTCCACTGATGTGAGAGTGGAATGGTATAATTTAAGGAGTAAGATTTGGTTATGATTACGCGAAAGCGACATTTTCCATTTTATTAATTCTTTTCAATGTAGAAACTACTGCCCCGATAGAGATCCTTATTAAAAATAATAAGAATATCGTTAATTGATGAGAATCATATCCTAGCATCACTTGTCTAAATTTATATTTTTCTTTCTATTCTTAATTCAACAACATTGCATTTTTTATATTTATTTAGTCTTTTATTTACTTTATTTTAACAACTCCAACATTTTTTTTATTAGCCTAGATAAACACCGTAACGATAGAAAATGATAGCTTGACTATTAGATCTTTGTGGGTTCGAAACTCTTTATATTACTCTAATACTTTTCGTGCACTTACGAAATACCCCATCAGAGCCCCTTCCAAACTCAAAGCTTCAACACTTTCCCTGTCTTGGACCTCTGTTTTAAACAGGCTTCACCCACTTATTTGTTGGGGAATCTGCAGTTGGCTTGAACGAAGCCTGCTTGTTTTCCTTGAGTTTTTTCCTCCATGTTGCTGCCTTAGAGGAACTCCCTTCTTATTGAACACGTATCTATTATTAGAACATAGTTTGATTCTACAACCCTTGTAAGAGTTTTGATGATAACAAAAACTCAAAGAACAATTATGCTCCCTAAATAAGTATTTTATTTTGCAGAGAAGTTCTGATGGAAGAAGCACAGATGATGAGTTAGATAGTTGTTTCAACTCTGATTCTATACATCTCTTAAAGAAGTTTTAACGCTGTAAACAAGAACTACGTGTTTCTGATCCATAAAGTTCTGGAAAGAAGCAACGGTAACTTTCATCTTCTGAAGCAAGCATATTTTGAAGAGTTACAATTCACTTATTGTTATTCAAAAGTAACAGTTGAAAGGGGACAAGGATCTCTATTTTTGGAAATCTCTTTAATTATAATTGATCAACATTCCAAAAGCTCCTACATGCATTGCCTATTTAAACAAAGCTTGAAGGAGAAATCATTTACGCTTTTGAGCACAACAAACGAGTCATCTTCATCATCCTTCAAACATACTGAATCTAAATTGTGTAAAACATCACTTGTGTGATACTGTTTTATTAAAAAACATTTTTTTACACTCTCTTAAATTTTGTATAGTGATATTCCTTGAGAAAATTTGATTGTGGTTTAAACTCAAGAAGAATTTGACGGTTGTCATAGTAGCTGTGTAATCAAGTTTGATTAGTGGATTAAGAACTCATTGAGAGGGGCGAAATCACCTTGGCGGGTGGACTGGAGTAGTTTGGGTTCAAACGAACCAGGATAACCAATGTGTTCTTTTATTTAAGTTTTAAAAACCCCAATTCAACCCCCCCTTCTTGTATTTTTCCATTCTTCATCTACCTCCAACTTCCTTCCAATTCTCTTTTCGATTGGCAATTCAGACTCTCTCCAAATTTTTAGCAGCTTTCTTGTTGTAAAAGGAGCTACATCTGGGAAATATTAATTCCTTAGAGTTTTTCTTCTGGAAGCAAAGAAGAAAATCGAGCAGATTCTCATTATGTTGACTTCGACATTAAGACCATCAGTTATCCTAATCCTTTGCAACTTGAGTCTGAGACCTTCACTAGCCTTTGTTACTTCAAAACCCTAGCCGAAACCCTTATTAGTTTTATTCTTGGTGTTCTCAAGCCATAGAACTTTGATCCCATAACCATAGCCTTAAAATTCAAGTGTTTGAAATCCACTAAATAGCCAAATGACTGAGGATCATTCTTAAAAACCCTAGGTTGGGAGGTGAGAGAGATGTACTTGGCTCAATTCCTACAATATACAAAGCATAAAGAGGAAACATACATTTTTGGATTTTTGTTATATGTTAATAAACACAAAAATACATATACAAGATAAACAATTCAAAGTGCTTGGTGATCCCTCAATGGAAAATCTTAAAGATAGGAGAGAGTAGAGGAGATAACCAACCCTAATGTGTGCTCTTTATGCATTGTGATAATATGAAGTAATGAGGGATCTTAGGGGCAAAAATTGGGGTATAAATGAAGTAGGTTCTTATTTTATTCAGTACTTTATGTTTTGTTTATCTTTCCTCTACTTTCACGTCTTAATTATCTCGCTTTTATTTTTTTGTCATTACTTTCCTCGCAATTTATATTTCAAAAACCCTTTTTGTCAAATTTACCATTATGTTTAGTCCCGTATTTCGATCAATCAATTATTTGGTAACGGTAATTATATCCAGAAAATTTGTTAGTGTTAGAATGTGAAGATCATCCTTTAATGGTACCTTGTATGCTATTTCTTTAGGATTTCGATTATGGGCTGTTTTAGTTTTAATGCAATTTTTCCGTACTTAATTTTAATCTTTCACTATGAATGTATGGTTATGAAAATGTCAGGTTAGAGCGAATGTTGTTCGACACTAAAATATAAAATTGGTTTATTTTTGGTTAATAAGCACCACGAAAGTAATTTATTAATTATTTAGGAAAATCTAATATATCTAGAAAGTTTTTTTAAAACTATTTACGAACGTGAGTGTTTATAGGTTTAGGATTCGGTTACCTAAGCGAAAGCATGGAACCCTTTTAAGTTATACTTTCCAACAAAATTACTTTTTAACTAAGTGAAGAATTTAATTTCTTAAAATATGAATTACTACTTTAACGCATAAAGCGTCCACTGATGTGAAAGTGGAATGGTATAATTTAAGGAGTAAGATTTGGTTATGATTACGCGAAAGCGGAATTTTTGGTTTTATTAATTCTTTTCAATGTAGAAACTACTGCCTCTATAGAGATCCTATTTAGAAATAATAAGAATATCTTTAATTAATGAGAATTACATCCTAGCATCACTTGTCTAAATTTTTGTTTTTTCTTTCTATTCTTAATTCAACAACATTGCATTTTTTATTTATTTATTTAGTCTTTTATTTACTTTATTTTCACAACTCCAACCTTTTTTTATTACCCTAGATAAAAACCGTAACGATAGAAAACGATAGCTTGACTAATAGGTCTTTGTGGGTTCAACACTCTTTATTTTACTCTAATACTTTTCATGCACTTTTGAAATACCCCAGCATAGCCCCTTCCAAACTCAAAGCTTCAACACTTTCCCTGTCCTGGACCTCTATTTTCGACAGGCTTCATCCACTTATTTGTTGGGGGCATCTGATGTTGACTTGAATGAAGCTTGCTTGTTTTCCTTGACGTTTTTTCCTCATTGTCGCTGCCTTCGATGAACTCCCTTCTTGTTGAACACATATCAGCTATTAGAACATAGTTTAATTCTACAATCCATGTAAGAGTTTTGATGATAACAAACACTCAAAGAACAAATATTCTCCCTAAATAAGTATTTTGTTTTACAGAGAAGTTTTGATGGAAGAAGCTCAGAAGATGAGTTAGATAATTGTTTCAACTCTGATTCTATACATCTCTTAAAGAAGTTCTAACACTGCAAATAGGAACTCCATGTTTCTGATCCATAAAGTTCTGGAAAGAAGCAACGGTAAATTTCATCCTCTGAAGAAAGCATGTTCTGAAGCGTCACAATTCACTTATTTCTATTCAAAAGTAACGACTGAAAGTGAACAATGATCTCTTTTTTTGGAAAGCTCTTTAATTATCATTGATCAATATTCCAAAATCTCCTACATGCCTTTCTGTGATCGGTGGATCTGGAACTGACTGTTTAACGCTGGTTCGCGAAATTTCGCGGAAGCAAGAGTCGCCACCGTCTTTTATTTTCTCCAAATGGAAAGGACAAAAGCACAGAAAAATTCCTTATAGAGATTGCTCTCGGTTCGGGAGGTAGATTATAGAAAGGGAAGGTGCTAGCACCCTTTCTATCCATGGTTATCCATGGGCTCTTAGATACTTGCTCATTGTGTTTTCAAAAATGTTTGTTTGCTTTTCAACTGTGGGTTTTAAAAAAGTTTCTTTGAAAAAATTTCAGTTTGACTCGTACGTCAGAGTGTTTGAAAAAATTGCTTTGAAAGCTTTTGAAAATGTGTTGGTGTGAAAACATTTTGATTTGTTTTGTTTTTTAAAGAGAGCAAGTATCTACGAGAACCTACCTACCCTAAGGAATTCGTCTGTGCAAATGTCCTTTAAAGTAGTGCCATCCCACCATTGAGAGGTAGGTAGCACCACCGTTGGAGGTGTTCGGGTCAATTCGAGGTTCGGGACATGGTGATCACCAGAGCAATGGGAAGACACCTTAGAAGCTACCCTCATGCCAGGTTCCCGGATCATGAGGACTTACTAAGACATCCTCTACTCGACGATCACTTTTCGAGGCAAGGCAACAGTGAGGCGTACCCTAGGGGTGGTGTGTGCAATTTGTGTGTCGTTTTCATTGATATTTGTCTTGTCATGTTCATTGTGATCTACGCTTGATTTTATTTTAGTCATACATTCTTTCATGCTTTTTGTTAACAGTTAATATTTGCGGGAAAGTAAATCTAAACTATTACAAATGGCGCGGGTCCACATCGCCAAAATTAAACCGGACCCGATTTGGCAGAAAAATAAATAAAGCAAATAAAAGTGCGAAATGTATAAATGTTACAAAGCCTGGGGAGAGGTACATAATTATTTAAATGACATAAAATAAACATGCGAAATTAATCAATTAAAAATATGGGCGTTGGACCCTTTTGCAAAAATATTAAAATTACATGAGTTAATTAATATTAAAAGAAAATATTTTTGGTATTTTTGTGTTTTTTAAGATTTAAAAGAAAAAAGAATTAATTGAAATTAACTAACCCTAATTCTAATGGTTTTTAAGTTTGTTATGAAAATATTAAAATATAACCTAAATTAAACCTAAATTAATTTATGTACAATTTAATTATGAAAATAAAATAAGTAATATTATTATTATGAAAAAAAGAAAAAAATTGAAAGGAATAAAATTTATTAAACCTAAATTCTATGTTTTTTTTGGATTTTTGGTTATTAAAAAGAATTAAAGTTAAAACCTATTTTACTAAATTTATTTACATGCATTTTTATGAAAATAATATTGGAAATAAAGGTTATTATATTTTTGCCCTTTTTCTGGTTTTTATGATATTTTTGTATTTTTGTAAAAAATAATTAATTAAATCAAGTCATTGAAATAAATAAAAACAATAATTAAAAAAAATAAAGTATGAAGAAAATTGCAAACCAGGGGGGGGTTCAGGCCCCAATTGGAGGTATTGTCCAAGCAAATCTGGCCCAATGACCTTCAGAATTCGTTGACTTTCCAGGCGCCATGTGGCTCTTTTGACTAGGGTTCAGGGTGGCTTCCAATCTAGGCCTTTGTTTTGATCTCCAGGGGGACGTGTCATGCTTGATTTGGAAGCACATGGTACATCCAGACATTAAGCGCTGCATGGAATTGGTTAGTGAAAAATAGCATGAGAAATTATACAGACCTGGGGTTCGAACCCAGGTCTTGGATGTTGAAGCCTTAAGAGTTTGCCAGCTGAGCCACTGAACCAATTTGTCAATTAAATAAAACACAAACATTATAGCGTAAAACAAAAACCAATGCATATTTCCGCGCGAATTTTCAAATTCACCAATCTGCTTGTGCCACGATATCATCGTCCTCCCTGTTCCTGAAACATCAAACACATAGGCCACGGTTTTTTAGCGTCGTTTTAGATGGCTTATGGGAAAATAGCGAATAGGTTCTAAGCACTCATAAATGGAGCGCGATGGTCCCATCTCCTTCGTCCAGATGAGCTGGTTTGAATGGTCATGGTTTCGTGGGCTAATTTTTCCTTATTGCAAAAGCCCTAAATTCCAGTCCTGCAAAACCCTAGAAATCAAGTATGGCATATTTGTATATAACGCGTAAAAACGTAATTAAATCACATGGTAAGCATCAGAAAGCATCATTGAATAAGAATATATAAACCAAATGTCATGGAAATGCCTTAAAATCAAGATGCGAGTATGCAATTTTGTGAGAAAATTTTGAGTTATGTACAGCGATTCTTGAGGTTTGGATGATTGTTCTTGATTGGAGTATGTCCAATGACCTTTTAGCAAGCTATTGAAACACAAATCCTGCTTTGAATCGCCCTCCAAAGTGGTTTTCAGATTTTAGCTTTTTGACAAAAATTGGCAAGTTTGTTAATGGCTTCTGTGCAGCTTTTAGGTCTAGCACGATTAGGTTTGTGTTCATGTATTTGTATGGAAGCAATTAGGTTAAGAAAACTCAATAAAATCCAATGAATTAATGGTTTTGCATATTTGATTTTCTTAAGATCTTTTCATATCTTTTCCACATGTATTTTTGTGTCAATTAGCCTAAATCAAACCAAATCTTTCCATGTTGGGATGTGCACGAAATATTGAGGCTGAAATGTGTACAAAAAGATTTGTTAAGGCAAGTTTGATATTTTTCATGTATTTAAATAATTTAAATGAACTAATATAAATAATAATTCAAATAAATAAATAAAAAATGAGAAAATACTTCCCTTTGGGCCAAGTGGTCGTGCACGTGCTTAGAATGATGAATCATGGAAGAAAAATGGGCCCATTAGCATTTTTAGGTCATTTGAATCAATGTTGACTTTTCAAAATATCCAAAAATTTCCCAACTTCCACAATGCATAACTTGCTCAGTTTTTAAGCTTTTATCATGTTCTTGGACATTTTGGAAAGGTCTTTGAGTCCTCTAACCAATGCCTTTGGTCCCATGTCATTTTGATTTACCAATCTCAAGTTATGGCCTTTGACTTAAAGTCCCTTTTTGTTGACTTTTGAAAATGACCTATAATGTTGAAATTGATAACTTTTTGTGAGAGCATTTCTTGGACTTGAAGTATGAAGATGAATTGTAGGAAATGTCTTTCTCTTCAAAATGAGCTTTGGATGGAATTTTTCTGATAATCCATGTGAAAGTTATGCCCTGGTCAATTTCAGTTGACTTTTTCAGCTGTCCAAATATAGTAACTTTTGCATTTTTGATGATTTCTGAGCCAAATTTTGAGAATCATGATCAAGCATTGATCAAATGATGTTTGTGGCTTCAAAATGATATGTTGACCAAAAATTTGAACTTTTGACTGCCAAATGACCATTTTGCCCCTACAGTTGACTGTAGTGCAATTTAGGGTTTTGACTGTGCAATTTTGAGCTGAATGCCTTGAAACTTGATATGAGGATACTTGACCATATTTGTAGGCATATGAGACTTGATTGGGCCTTTGAAAACTTCATTTCCTTGATCAGAACACAAACCCTAGTTTTGACTGTATAGGGGATCTTTGACTGTGCAACCCTTGGGGGAGATTTGAAGCTTGGCTTGGCAATTTCTTGGAGAATATGGGAGGGCAAATTTTGGGGTACAACAGTTGCCCCTGTTCAATCTTCTTAGACCTGAGGATGCAGATTGGCGGACGTGCCTTTCGTAATCCGAGGGTAGAAGATGATTGGACACTAGAGTGCCCAGAAATTTGCGCTCACATAGTAGCAGTGTGATGGAAATGGACTTATAGACGCCATTTAGAGATTGATGAATAGGACGATGGGCTTATAGATGCCATCTGGATGTTGATTGCGTAGGAGATTCCTTAGTGAGAACCTGCATACCTGCAAAAGAAAAAATGAGTACCTGACACGTTGCAGGAGCTGATTTTAGATGTTTGGTATAGATGTGTCCTGACTGGTTACAGGAGCTGGGTCTGGAGCTTCCAAAAGATGATGAATGAACCAGGGATGGTTACTACCTCAGCCTGAATGGTAAGAGAACCTTGGGTGACTTTAACTTCAACAACGCTCGTTGAGAAAATCTTGGTGGGAAATACCATCTTCGCAGGATCGGGAAGAGAACCATAGGCCATTATAATCTGAAAGGGAATCACCTCACTCGCCGTCGGAGAGGGAATCATAGGAAAATGAATTGTCACCTCACTCACCGTCGGAGAGGGAACCGTAGGAGACTATCACCTCACACTCACCGTCGGAGAGGGAAATATCTGAAAAGGACTTACCACCTCACACACCGTCGGAGAGGGAACCATAGGAGACTATCACCTCACACTCATCGTCGGAGAGGGAAACATCTGAAAAGGACTTACCACCTGGGATAACTTCTACTGAGTCTTTATCAGAAAAATCTGTTGGGAGTCGATTTAGCTGGACCGGACAAGGTCTTGAAAGGTCTTTAACTGGAATAAGTGTCAGAACGTCGCCATATCTGGTTTATATCTGGACTATATCTGGAAGGAAATCTGGAAGCAGCATCAGAACGTCACCATATCTGGTTTACATCTGAAACTATATCTGGAAGGAAATCTGGAAGCAGTATCAAAATGTCACCATATCTGGTTTACATCTGAAACTATATCTGGAAGGAAACCTGGAAGCAGTATCAGAACGTCACCATATCTGGTTTACATCTGAAACTATATCTGGAAGGAAATCTGGAAGCAGTATCAGAACGTCACCATATCTGGTTTACATCTGAAACTATATCTAGAAGGAAATCTGGAAGCAGTATCAGAACGTCACCATATCTGGGTCATATCTGAAACTATATCTAGAAGGAAATCTGGAAGCAGCATCAGAACGTCGCCATATCTGGGTCATATCTGAAACTATATCTAGAAGGAAATCTGGAAGCAGTATCAGAACGTCGCCATATCTGGGTCATATCTGAAACTATATCTAGAAGGAAATCTGGAAGCAGCATCAGAACGTCACCATATCTGGATCATATCTGAAACTATATCTAAAAGTAAATCTGGAAGCAGCATCAGAACGTCACCATCTCTGGATCATATCTGAAACTATATCTGGAAGGAAATCTGGAAGCACTATCAAAATGTCACCATATCTGGATCATATCTGAAACTATATCTAGAAGGATATCTGGAAGCAGCATCAGAACGTCACCATATCTGGGTCATATCTGAAACTATATCTAGAAGGAAATCTGGAAGCAGCATCAGAACGTCACCATCTCTGGATCATATCTGAAACTATATCTAGAAGGAAATCTGGAAGCAGCGTCAGAACGTCACCATCTCTGGATCATATCTGAAACTATATCTAGAAGGAATTGTGATAGTTGATAGTAATCATTTTTGTATTGATCTTTTTCCTGAAAAGGCAAAACATAATTGTATGCAAAATCATGATGCATGAACTGTATGTCTTCAAAATCAATGAGTAGTATGATGCATGTGCATGCTATAATGATGTATGTGATGTTTTAGGAATGTATTTTTTCGTCTAGGAAAGTAAATCCTTGACGGGTGCCGGGAAGTCGTATCCTGGACTGATGTTGGAGAATTAGATCTTGCTCCGCTGGGGATGATAACTGCAAGAATACCGGTAGGAGAAGATGACTCCGTTGCGGAATAAAACTTGGCAAATGGAAGATTCTGCGGGGAGAAAAAGATATTCTAGCGACCATGCTGGGAAGCAATACTCTGTGGGAAGAGGGATGCCTTGCTGAGTGTTGATAGTAGTTTGCTGGGGATACCCTTGTTGTTGGAAGTGTTGATGGACTTCGCTGGGGTAAGAAGATTGTGTCGACGACGCTCTTTCCGTGGCTTTTGGCTGAGGATAACCCAGTTATATCCTGTTGAGGAAATAACTCTTTAAATCAAGCCGGACGACGCGTTCGTGTTTTGCGAGGGGATAAGCTTCCAGAATCTACTGGGGATAAGCTTATTGCTTGGGGAGATGGATTCCAACTTTCCTGGGGAAACTGGATTGGACTCTTCTGGGGAGGTATCGAACTGTATTGGTTATGTTCTTCAACGGAACCTACCTTGATACCCTGGAGGACAGAACAATCAGATTGCTTAGACCACTCTTTATTGCCCCTGTTTCTTGTGGGGTGCTGATAGTTGTTGGCGGACAAACCTTCTTCTGGTAGACAGATGGCGGGACATAGTCGTACGCTTTTAATCCCTAACCTTTGCCTGGACCGCCCTTTCGGGTTTTTAGTCCACCGTGATACCCATTTTTGCTCAAGCCGCCTTTTCAGGTTTTCGACTTGCCGGGTGTACAGATTTTTTTTCATTTCATCCCTTCATTTTGCCCGAACCCTTTTGGTTCGCCGGGAAGCCCTGATTTTTGCCTAGATATGTCAACCTAGCGGGTCTTTTTCTGCGTAGTATCTTTTCGACTATGTCCATGTTCTTAGAATGCAGGGAGATGCCCCTGGCTGTTTATGTTGCCATATTACCAGAAGGTGTCTGATCGTGCAAGATTCGTTGTTGGAGTGCCCCAAGAGACTCAGGCAGAGATTTGCCCCAGATGATAGACCATGATCATGCCGTGCCCCTTGATTGAAGATACTCTTGTTCATTAGACTTTCGTCATGCGAATTTCTATGTTGTTCAAACAAAAAGTCATATGCGAACACAGTTATGTTAAAAATGCAAAGCTTATGTCTGTCTTGAAGATTTTAAAAATGCATTCTTTTTCATAAAACAAATGAATGTTTGTAAAACGTGATGTCAACTCCGTATTTACCGTAAGCCTTAAGGAGTCAGGATACCTTTCGTATCAGTATGCTTTCGGACTAACCCATGCTTCAGCTAGGACTTTTAAGGGTTATAACGTGGCTTGGTTCACGGTTTAAGAAACAAAGGATAAAGGCTCAAATT
This sequence comes from Vicia faba, assembly GCA_948472305.1. Taxonomy (NCBI): domain Eukaryota; kingdom Viridiplantae; phylum Streptophyta; class Magnoliopsida; order Fabales; family Fabaceae; genus Vicia; species Vicia faba. Next base: position 339,597,239 of record OX451735.1, read on the forward strand.
TTATTTGTACCCACCTGCTCTTCGTGATGTTCTCCAAACCTAAACTCAGTTGATCATACGTTAGACCTTTGCTTGAGTCTTTGCTTTGATGTTCCAATAATGGTTCAGATGTTGATGATTTCATTTGAATAGGCAGTCATTTTTTTTGTTAAGGGTTTGTAGGACCTCTTTCTTTTTTGCTATCCCCTTTTTTTTTTTGCCTGAACTGTTTCTTTTCGGAATTACAATCAGCGGGGTGCCCCAGTTTCATAAGTCCCCTTTGTAGGTTTAGACTTTTTGGGCTTTTCATTTATGAATTTTGATGATGACTGCCTGTCCTTTTGATTGTTCTGAACCATCACGGTCTTTTGTTTTGCAAGGACCTCTTTGGTGCCATTCGTTATGCACTTGGATCAACTGAGAGACTACCCTGCCCCAGGTTGTGATTAAGGGTTTTAAATTTCGAAAATAAAAACTCCTACTTCTTTGGCTCAGAAGGGTTGACGAGGGATTATCATCCTTATAACTCCAGTGTTTAGGGATTTGAAACAATGCCTGTACCTCATCAGCGGGGTCTGTTCAAAAGCATACTGTAGATTATGGTATTGTTTTCGTCATCCTCCCTCAAGAGGCTCAGAATTATTAACCAAGAGTTGATCATCAGAAAAAATATGAAAAGAATTTTGAATATAATGAAAACAATTGTATTAATTCCAAAAACAGACATATGCGATGCATTAATAGAATAAAAGAGTTTGCTATGACAGTAATTGTTTGTATAAGCAAAGAAAAATACAACTCAAAAATTTCAAATAAACAAAGGCTTCAACGATTGGGTAACGGAGCAGTGATTATGTTCGGAGTCTCGGGCACTTCAAACTGAATCTCCCCGGCGTCGATCATGTCTTGAATTTTGTTCTTGAGAGGCCAGCAGTTGTCCGTAGTATGCCCCGGGCTATCAGAATGATACGCGCACCTATCATTGGGATGATAGTTGGGAGCAGAAGTGTTCGGATTCCGAAGAGGAGCCCTTAAGGTGATCAGCCCTGCCTTCAACATTTGTTGTAGTGCTTGATCCAGCGACATGTTGAGTTTGGTGTACTGTCGTTTCTCCTTGCGCTGCTGCCCCTGTCCTTGTTGAGCAGGTCCAGGATTGGAGATCTGGATTGCCCCTACCCCCTGACGGCTCTTTTTACCGTGCACAGCATTGGATTCTTTCTTTCCATGATGAGGTTTTTTATCAGAAGGTGCAGCCTCTTGAATTTTCCCAGACCGGATACCAGCTTCTATTCGCTCTCCAGTCAAGATAAGATCTGTGAATCCAGCAGACGAATTCCCAATTAGGTGGTTATAGAACGGACCAGACAGGGTCCCCAAGAACATATCAACAAGTTCCCGATCAGTCAGAGGTGGTTGTACCCTTCCAGCAAGATCCCTCCATTTCTGCGCATATTCTTTAAAACCTTCACTTGATCCTAACGACATACCCTGGAGTTGGGTACGCGTAGGAGCAAGGTCGGCATTATATTGATACTGCTTGTAGAAAGCAGTAGCCAACTCCTCCCAGTTACGAACCTTGGTCCCATCTAGCTGATAGAACCATTCGAGATGAGTCCCTGAAAGACTCTCCTGGAAGAAGTGGATCCACAAATTCTTGTCCACCGTATATGGTTGAATCTTCCGAACATAGGACCTCAGATGCAGCTTGGGACAAGACGCCCCGTCATACTTAGAGAAGGAGGGTGCTTTGAACTTGTGAGGGATGATCACGCCAGTTGACAAACCCAGATCTCCAAAATCCAGCCCCGGTACCTGTTGGATCTCCATAGCATTCAAACGGTCTTCCAACTGCTTGTACTTGTCCTCAGCCGGAGGGTACTGTTCGTCGTTGAAATCTGTCTCGTTGTCGGAGACCACTGGACTAGGCACCTCTCTCTCATGGTGACTGCTTTCCCTCACAGATGGAGTAGTCCTCTCAGTTTCAATCTGCGGTGTATTCCCAGATCTGCGCCTGGGGTTGAAGAAGACAGTCCTCTTCTTCTTCTTTTCTTTCTTTAAGAGCAAAGCCTTCAGATCTTGTTGCCCCTGGGCCAAATTCATGATCAGCTCTTGGAACTGGGCATTCTGAGCCTGGAGGGCCTTGATGGACTGCTCAGCTGACGATTCAGGATTCATGACGATCGGCTGAAATAAACAGCGAAGAAGGGTAAGCAACCTGTCAAAGGGATACCTGCAATGCAATGAGATGTATGACATGCATGCAATGATTTCAAGGACCTCGCGGGGTAAACAGAGAAACTTGTTAGTGTTGAAAACCAGTAACTTGATTGAAGGTACTTCATGTTGTTGAGAGTCCTTCTTCAAGGGTCAAAGGCTCACCATATCCAGTGGGTCATAGCCCCTGACAACTTTGTCTAGAGGAAAATAAATCCTCTTTGCCCCTTGCTGGGATAATTGCTTCACCATGACCTGTATCACAAGCCCTTGAGATCCTTGAAATGGGTTAGGATGTATGCAATGGTATGATGTCATGCTATGCATGGGGTGATGTAGGTAAACCATGTTATGAGTCCCAATTAAGGACTATAAACAAACCCTGCAAGGAATTCAGTATACTTTGTTATGAGTCCCAATTAAGGACTATAAACAAAACCTGCAAGAGATCTAGTAAACCCTGTTATGAGTCCCAGTTAAGGACTATAAACAAAACCTGCAAGTAGTTCATGTGTCAGCTAACCAGCATGCAAGTAGGCAAGTACAAAGGCACACAAGTCACACAAGAGAAACCCTTAGGGTTTAGGCCAACATGGGGTCTAGGTAATACCCTCTTGAAGTTGGTGGGTTCAACCTGTCCTAATCAAAGTAACCGGGTTCTAAGGTTCCCAATATCACGGGATTGCTTTTATTGTTCATCGTTTCGATTTAGCCACTGAACTGGCGACCGAAATATTCCAGGAAAGCAACCCTCAATTGAGTGTAGTATCGAGTATCAACCAACCTCGGACTGCACCAAAGTCAGTTATCTCACTACCCTAAAGAGGCCAAGATAGTTCAATTAAGGTTCCTTAGGTCTGTTGATGCTTCACGACACCACGCGGAGGCCCCGTACTCTCCTTGACTGAACTCAAGGGTTACCGGTACACACCAAAGTGCCACATCAACGTAGCAGACTGTTTCAACCATGTCGGTATACCCCGCACAGTTCCCTCACAGCCTTGTTGCTACTTTCTAAGAAGGTATCCCCCAGATCCGGGTTAGGATCTATAGAACTCCCAAGACAGTCCCACAATAATAAATCAAGCAAGTCAATACAATTGAAAACACAGTTATGAACTACCCTAAGGTACACCTCACTTTAAGTTTGGTCCCCAGCAGAGTCGCCAGTTCTGTGATCGGTGGATCTGGAACTGACTGTTTAACACTGGTTCGCGAAATGTCGCGGAAGCAAGAGTCGCCACCGTCTTTTATTTTCTCCAAATGGAAAGGACAAAAGCACAGAAAAATTCCTTATAGAGATTGCTCTCGGTTCGGGAGGTAGATTATAGAAAGGGAAGGTGCTAGCACCCTTTCTATCCATGGTTATCCATGGGCTCTTAGATACTTGCTCATTGTGTTTTCAAAAATGTTTGTTTGCTTTTCAACTGTGGGTTTTAAAAAAGTTTCTTTGAAAAAATTTCAGTTCGACTCGTACGTCAGAGTGTTTGAAAAAATTGCTTTGAAAGCTTTTGAAAATGTGTTGGTGTGAAAAGATTTTGATTTGTTTTGTTTTTTAAAGAGAGCAAGTATCTACGAGAACCTACCTACCCTAAGGAATTCGTCTGTGCAAATGTCCTTTAAAGTAGTGCCATCCCACCATTGAGAGGTAGGTAGCACCACCGTTGGAGGTGTTCGGGTCAATTCGAGGTTCGGGACATGGTGATCACCAGAGCAATGGGAAGACACCTTAGAAGCTACCCTCATGCCAGGTTCCCGGATCATGAGGACTTACTAAGACATCCTCTACTCGACGATCACTTTTCGAGGCAAGGCAACAGTGAGGCGTACCCTAGGGGTGGTGTGTGCGATTTGTGTGTCGTTTTCATTGATATTTGTCTTGTCATGTTCATTGTGATCTACGCTTGATTTTATTTTAGTCATACATTCTTTCATGCTTTTTGTTAACAGTTAATATTTGCGGGAAAGTAAATCTAAACTATTACAAATGGCGCGGGTCCACATCGCCAAAATTAAACCGGACCCGATTTGGCAGAAAAATAAATAAAGCAAATAAAAGTGCGAAATGTATAAATGTTACAAAGCCTGGGGAGAGGTACATAATTATTTAAATGACATAAAATAAACATGCGAAATTAATCAATTAAAAATATGGGCGTTGGACCCTTTTGCAAAAATATTAAAATTACATGAGTTAATTAATATTAAAAGAAAATATTTTTGGTATTTTTGTGTTTTTTAAGATTTAAAAGAAAAAAGAATTAATTGAAATTAACTAACCCTAATTCTAATGGTTTTTAAGTTTGTTATGAAAATATTAAAATATAACCTAAATTAAACCTAAATTAATTTATGTACAATTTAATTATGAAAATAAAATAAGTAATATTATTATTATGAAAAAAAGAAAAAAATTGAAAGGAATAAAATTTATTAAACCTAAATTCTATGTTTTTTTTGGATTTTTGGTTATTAAAAAGAATTAAAGTTAAAACCTATTTTACTAAATTTATTTACATGCATTTTTATGAAAATAATATTGGAAATAAAGGTTATTATATTTTTTCCCTTTTTCTGGTTTTTATGATATTTTTGTATTTTTATAAAAAATAATTAATTAAATCAAGTCATTGAAATAAATAAAAACAATAATTAAAAAAAATAAAGTATGAAGAAAATTGCAAACCAGGGGGGGTTCAGGCCCCAATTGGAGGTATTGTCCAAGCAAATCTGGCCCAATGACCTTCAGAATTCGTTGACTTTCCAGGCGCCATGTGGCTCTTTTGACTAGGGTTCAGGGTGGCTTCCAATCTAGGCCTTTGGTTTGATCTCCAGGGGGACGTGTCATGCTTGATTTGGAAGCACATGGTACATCCAGACATTAAGCGCTGCATGGAATTGGTTAGTGAAAAATAGCATGAGAAATTATACAGACCTGGGGTTCGAACCCAGGTCTTGGATGTGGAAGCCTTAAGAGTTTGCCAGCTGAGCCACTGAACCAATTTGTCAATTAAATAAAACACAAACATTATAGCGTAAAACAAAAACCAATGCATATTTCCGCGCGAATTTTCAAATTCACCAATCTGCTTGTGCCACGATATCATCGTCCTCCCTGTTCCTGAAACATCAAACACATAGGCCACGGTTTTTTAGCGTCGTTTTAGATGGCTTATGGGAAAATAGCGAATAGGTTCTAAGCACTCATAAATGGAGCGCGATGGTCCCATCTCCTTCGTCCAGATGAGCTGGTTTGAATGGTCATGGTTTCGTGGGCTAATTTTTCCTTATTGCAAAAGCCCTAAATTCCAGTCCTACAAAACCCTAGAAATCAAGTATGGCATATTTGTATATAACGCGTAAAAATGTAATTAAATCACATGGTAAGCATCAGAAAGCATCATTGAATAAGAATATATAAACCAAATGTCATGGAAATGCCTTAAAATCAAGATGCGAGTATGCAATTTTGTGAGAAAATTTTGAGTTCTGTACAGTGATTCTTGAGGTTTGGATGATTGTTCTTGATTGGAGTATGTCCAATGACCTTTTAGCAAGCTATTGAAACACAAATCCTGCTTTGAATCGCCCTCCAAAGTGGTTTTCAGATTTTAGCTTTTTGACAAAAATTGGCAAGTTTGTTAATGGCTTCTGCGCAGCTTTTAGGTCTAGCACGATTAGGTTTGTGTTCATGTATTTGTATGGAAGCAATTAGGTTAAGAAAACTCAATAAAATCCAATGAATTAATGGTTTTGCATATTTGATTTTCTTAAGATCTTTTCATATCTTTTCCACATGTATTTTTGTGTCAATTAGCCTAAATCAAACCAAATCTTTCCATGTTGGGATGTGCACGAAATATTGAGGCTGAAATGTGTACAAAAAGATTTGTTAAGGCAAGTTTGATATTTTTCATGTATTTAAATAATTTAAATGAATTAATATAAATAATAATTCAAATAAATAAATAAAAAATGAGAAAATACTTCCCTTTGGGCCAAGTGGTCGTGCACATGCTTAGAATGATGAATCATGGAAGAAAAATGGGCCCATTAGCATTTTTAGGTCATTTGAATCAATGTTGACTTTTCAAAATATCCAAAAATTTCCCAACTTCCACAAGGCATAACTTGCTCAATTTTTAAGCTTTTATCATGTTCTTGGACATTTTGGAAAGGTCTTTGAGTCCTCTAACCAATGCCTTTGGTCCCATGTCATTTTGATTTACCAATCTCAAGTTATGGCCTTTGACTTAAAGTCCCTTTTTGTTGACTTTTGAAAATGACCTATAATGTTGAAATTGATAACTTTTTGTGAGAGCATTTCTTGGACTTGAAGTATGAAGATGAATTTTAGGAAATGTCTTTCTCTTCAAAATGAGCTTTGGATGGAATTTTTCTGATAATCCATGTGAAAGTTATGCCCTGGTCAATTTTAGTTGACTTTTTCACCTGTCCAAATATAGTAACTTTTGCATTTTTGATGATTTCTGAGCCAAATTTTGAGAATCATGATCAAGCATTGATCAAATGATGTTTGTGGCTTCAAAATGATATGTTGACCAAAAATTTGAACTTTTGACTGCCAAATGACCATTTTGCCCCTACAGTTGACTGTAGTGCAATTTAGGGTTTTGACTGTGCAATTTTGAGCTGAATGCCTTGAAACTTGATATGAGGATACTTGACCATATTTGTAGGCATATGAGACTTGATTGGGCCTTTGAAAACTTCATTTCCTTGATCAGAACACAAACCCTAGTTTTGACTGTATAGGGGATCTTTGACTGTGCAACCCTTGGGGGAGATTTGAAGCTTGGCTTGGCAATTTCTTGGAGAATATGGGAGGGAAAATTTTGGGGTACAACAGTTTCCTATTTAAATAAAGCTTGAAGGAGAAATCGTTTACGATTTTGAGAACAACAAACGAGTCATCTTCATCATCCTTCAAACGTAATGAATCTCAATTGTGTAAAACATCACTTGTGTGATACTGTTTTATTAAAAAACATTTTTTTACACTCTCTTAAATTTTGTATAGTGATATTCCTTGAGAAAATTTGATTGTGGTTTAAACTCAAGAAGACTTTGACGGTTGTCATAGTAGCTGTGTAATCAAGTTTGATTAGTGGATTAAGACCTCATTGAGAGGGGCGAAATCACCCTGGCGGGTGGACTGTAGTAGTTTGAGTTCAAACGAACTATGATAACAAACATGCTCTTTTCTTTAATTTTTAAAAACCCCAATTCAAACCCCCTTCTTGTGTTTTTCCATTCTTCATCTTCCTCCAGCTTCCTTCCAGTTCCCTTTTCGACTAGAAATTCATACTCTCTCCAAATTCTTAGCAGCTTTCCTGTCGTACATGGAGCTACATCTGGGACATATTAATGCCTTAGAGTTTTTCCTCTGGTAGCAAAGAAGAAAATCAAGCAGATTCTCATTATGTTGACTTCGACATTAAGACCATCAGTGATCCTAATCCATTGTAACTTGAGTATGAGACTTTAAGTAGCCTTTGTTACGTCAAAACCCTGGCCGAAACCCTTAGTAGTTTCATTCTTGGTGTTCTCAAAATTAAGGCCCTCACTAACCTCGATCATTTTGATGTCCGCAGGCTCGGTGTATTGGGCGTCAGCCATTTACATAGGATCTGAATCAACCTTCATTTGAACTTTTTTCTTCTCGACAAACTTTAGTCTTCCGTCCTTGATAGCATTTTGCACCAAATCCCTTAAAAGAAAACATTGTGGGGTTTTATGGCCTAAGAAATTACGATATTTTCAAAATCCTCGTTTCTTTCATTGTTATGATAGAGGAATTTTAGCTCCAGGTGACGCACTAAAATTTTGCCATCTTTGACTAATAGGTAGAATATTGTGTCGCACTTCGTCACATTGAAGGTGTATGTCCTTTTCGAGAACTTGTCATGTTTTATTTAGATAAACACCGTAATGATAGAAAATGATAGCTTGACTATTAGGTCTTTGTGGGTTTAACACTCTTGATATCACTCTTATACTTTTCGTGCACTTGTGAAATACCCCATCAAGTTTTTGGCGCTATTGCTGGGGACCAATTACGTCAAATATCGTAACCTTATCGTTACACTATTTAGATTAAGGCACACCTCTAAATGGATTACCCATATTTTCCCTACACTTACCACTATTTCAGGACCATAATGTCCTTACAAATCAAACCTCAAAATATTAGTAGAGAACTTTGTTAACACACAAACCCTCTATAGGATAAAATCTATAATGCAGAGGTTTGTGACAACACAAATCATCCAGAATAAGGAATTTAGTAACCAAATCCTTCACATTTACAAAACCCTTATGCAACTTAATATTGTAGTCGAGTCTATAGTAACTAGCAACAAGAAGTTGGAAACAAACCTATCACTTCTTTCACATGCACCTTTAGAACTCTCCACTGAGAGGCATAAAGATGTTAGAACAACCGGTAGTGAAAAACCAGTAGAAAGGCCTAAGGGAGGAAATAATGTGATTAAGGAGGACCTCTATAAAGAAAATATTAAAAATCTATTTCTATCTGATTTCTTAAAAAAACAAGGTAGATTCGCAGCCTGAAAGATGTAAGGCCCCACATAAAAGGGAAAACATAGCAAACCATGAGACTGGAAATATTAATTAAAAAAAACTCTAACCTTTGTATTAAAAAGTAAGGGGTATGACACCAAACAAGAAAATTCAATACCTAAGATAGAACCGGAACTACCCCCACCGTACCTAAGATATGAACCACTCAATAGTGGAAAGAAAAGAAAAGGTGAAGGATATGTGAGATGGCTCGATAAATGGCCTTGGAAGTAAAACATGTGATCATATCCTTAGTTAAGCTACCTACATTAAACAAAGTGTTTCATGGGAGGCAACCCATGATTCTTCCTTATAATCATTTTACTAATTTCTCTTTAAAACGGTGAATTATTTCTTCTAATATAACTAACTTGTGTGATTTCTTACATTTCATGTCTCATCGTTCTACATAGCTTATTCTAACCATATTTTCATAATGTAGAACTTCAATGATCTGGTGATCTCGTTTAGAGATGAATACTAGAGGAATCGCTACACAGTCCTATCTGAGCGGCCTATGAACATAGGGTTAGGGTTCATAGGGTTTGTCCTAGGGTTCAAAGTTCTAGGTTTGGGATGAAGATTATGGTTGGATATCAACCAGAATTCTGGGTTTTATGGTGGTTTTGGGGTGATTCGCAGCGGCCGGCATGGCTAAGGCGATTTTCGGTGGGTTGTTGCCTAGAGAGAGGTCAGAGCCTCTCTCTCTAGAAATTTGGATGGTGAGGAGAGGAGAGGCGAGAACGAAAAATGAAGAAAGTGGAACAATGTTGAATATATAATGCTTTCTTCTACCCCATGCACAATCTTACCATACTCCTTAGTCAAAATGCTCACCAACATCATCTATTATGTGTACTCTTGATCAACGCCCCTAATTTAACCTCGAGGGGGGGGGGGGGGCACCTGATCACCATTAGACGATGGTTTCCTCGCTATTGCACCATAAACCTATGCACGCATGTATACAGGAGCTAACGGGTCATAGCAGTTTTATTTTGGGCCAAGCCCATCTTTATACATACCCCCAATTTTTTTATTTACTTTTGTTAACTAATTTTTCACCCCCCGCGATTTGGACAAAAAAAAGCTATTGGGCTTAAGCCCATGCTAATTGTGCCCCCCATAATTACTTCTCAGTTACAATCAGCACCCCACTCGCGTCTTGGGCCAAGTCCAATATCTGGACTTGGGCCCCTTACTTTCCAGACCCTTTTATTTTGCTACCCTGTTATAAAACACACACCCGAGGTGTTTGGGCTTAAAATCTCTTTAGGTCCAAATATTCTTCCTAATACACCCTATATCTAACTTTTACACCTCCTTTAACTAAATTAAATTATTTTATTGATTTATTAACCTTGTTTTCTTATTTTATTTAATTTATTTAATTGTCATATTTCTTTTAGCATTTGCATTAAATATATTTTTGCATAACTATTAATAAATAGTTATTAGATTTTAATTAAAAATATTTGATATATTTTTTATAATTAAAATAGCTATTTATTAAACAAAATTATTATTTTTATCTAAAATACTAACCTTGATTCTTTACATTAAATATTTTTCCATATCAAACATATTTTGCATAATTTCATCATATATTCAAAAACGTCTAACCGATCAAACACTAACTTTTTTATTAACTTAATTCATAACTTATATATATTTTCAAAAAAGGATTATGGAGATATTTCTTATAAACTGCAAACTGTGTCTACAAATTCCATTATTCACACACTCAGACCTGGTTCCAAGAGAATTCAAGATATTTCTATAATCCATAAAAAATACCAACCAACAACTGTGAACTACGAATTGGGACTCTGAATCCTCATAAGAGGATACGTAGGCATAAAACTTAAAAATCGTGGGAGTTCCCCTAATAAAAAATAAAACCATATTCCTAAACCGGAAACCTAAACCCTAGTATCCCTGTGAACAAGGTAGATGAGGGGTGCCTAACATCTTCCCTTCGTCTAAAATGAGTCAACAACTTAAAATCTTTGGACCAAATAGGGTTATCCGTTATATTGCCCTCCCTAGGATAAAAATTAGTGGTGGCGTCTCTATATTTTTAAACCGGTTATTACAGCTGGCGACTTTGTTGGGGACTCAACCCTAGGGTTTAGAAGCCTTTTCTTTTGGTTTAGGGTTTTTAGGGTTGTTCTTATTTCTCTATATTTCTTATTTAATTATTTATTTATTTTTTCTTATTATATTATTTGTCATTTTTATTCACCTGTTGGCAGGATTTTATTTTTAAAATTATTTTCAAAAAAAACCTTAAAAAGAAGGATTGTCTATTGGCCAAGGGGATATATCATCCCTATGAGTTTTTGTGACGACTTTGCCTAGAGTTGGTAGAATTCCAAGAAAGAAATATGTCTCAAGAGGTATCCTCTTGGGGGTAGAACTTTGGAATGAAACCTATGACGCTTTTTATAACCCTTAAACCAAAAACTCACGGTGAGACCTTTTACGACCTTAGAAATGAATGTTTCGGTATACAAAGGCTCCACTTAACGGAGGCCCTTATGTCTTTACCTCTAGTGTTATCCATGATACCCTTAAGGAAACCACCTTATGGGGAGGATAAAATATTTGTATGCCAAAGCTAGGAACCTACCAACTAAGGATACCTTTCATAAATCCCGTTACTATGCCACACAATCTTTCATTCATACATCTTGCATTTCACATATTCATTATTCTCCAATCTCTTTGTCTGTCTTATTCACAGGATTGAAAAACTATAATCAAAGGTTTTTGGTGAAGTGTCTTAAAAATGAATGTTAGAGGGAAACAACTTGTTCGTGTTAGTGTCGTCAAGCGAGATATGACGAAGATCAAGACCATCAAAGGGAAATTATCTGAAAAAGCTTTGAAGATGTTTACTCGCTGTTATAAGGATACCCTTGAGTTGACAAAAGTGGATGTACAATTTGATGTTATTTCTGCCTTGGTTCAGTTCTACGATCCTCCATTGAGGTGTTTTTACCTTTCAAAATTTTCAGCTAGCACCAACTTTGGAAGAATTGGATAGGATCTTGAATTTCTATAAAGAAAAAGCATATGTAGGAATTGTACATACTATTTAAATTAAGGACTTAGCAAATGTTTTAGGGATCCCTTATCCTGAATTTTCACTACAAAGAAGAAGGTGATGTACAAGGGGTTAAAAGACAATATTTGGAAGCTAAAGCCTTTTCTTTTGCCAATAACAAAGAATGGGAGTCTTGTGTTGTTTTCTTGGGGCTACTTATCTTTAGTGTAATTCAGTTTCTATGGACTTTGGACTATATTGACCCTGCAGCTATTAGTGTATTTTGGGGCGCAAAAGCTTTCAATGCAGACCTAAATCCTGCTTTGCTTGTTGATATTTACTATGCTCTTCACACTCGTTACAAAAAGGGGAGGGGTACACTAAATTGTTGTATCCCTCGCTTATATTTTTGGTTTATGACTCATCTCTATAAGGAAGACTACATGGTTCCAAGTCTGACAAGATACGAATGGCCTAAAAAATTAAGGTCTCTTACTACTGATTTTGTGTTATGTTGTGCAAGGAAGCTAAACATTAGAGATATCATTTAAAGTTGTGGAGATTTTTCGAATGTTCTGTTGATTGGGTCGTATGGTCGCATAAATTATAACCCTACCTTAGCTTTGAGATAACTTGGGTACCCTTTGGAGTATAAACCCTCTGATGACCAACTTCAACAATTAATCATTCACGGCATGGGCAAAAATGACCAAGAGTTGCTCAACAATATCATCTGAGCTTGGAATAGGGTTAACAAGAGAAAAGCTGAAAGGAATAATATTATGGCGAAAGAACCTTAAATTCGATGGGTTTTGGATAGGGTGCAAGTCATTAAATTACCATTTGACATTGATCCTAAGTACAAGCCAGATGTCCCAGATCATATGCCTATGTCATTATAAGAAATAAACAACTTGAAGAAAGCCTTGAATCAAGCTCAAAATGAGAAAGAAGAATTAGAGCTTAACCTCCATAACTTAGCTAAGAAGAAAAGGAAACTGCAATGCGAGCTTGAGTCTAGAGATCAACAAATTCAGAAAGAACGTGAAGCGTTTGAAAAGGAGAGTCTTAAGCGGAAACGTTCAACCAAAGGGTTATTGAGTTCTACCTTTAACTTAGATTATCACAACCAATGTTTGGACGATGCTCCTAGCAAAATATGGAAGTTAAGTAGGTGGTACGAAAAGGCGATACAAGACAAAAAGGAGATGGAAGAAGATTTGAGGGCTCAATTCAAAGTTTTTCACAAGCTTCTTTAGACCAAGAGAGTAAATGTGGTATCTTACTACCAGACACAAAGATATCCAAGAATCGGATGTAGGGGAATGTCTCAAGAGGATGAGGATAGAAGACCTCCAAAAGATGTCTCAAGAATATGAGCAAGTGTGTCACGAATTAGAAGACCTCCGAAAGAATTTCCTCATACAAAGGAAACTCTTGACAGAGATGAGGGATGTAAAATTATATTGAGAAGAACAATGTGCAAAGATTGCCAAAGCAAGAAATGATAATCATAAGATAATTTCGGATCTCTACCAAGAATATCGGTTCTACAAAGACAAGCATGCAAAACTCGCCTTCTTAGCTAACAATCTCATTGATGACATCCCTAGAAGTCTGAGAGATGCGGAAAATGTGATTGTCTCGCTTCTGAAATATGTTGAAAACTTCCTCAAGCTTTGTAGGAAGGTGGTGGATGGCTTCAGAGTAGAAATTCGCAGGTGCACTTAGAAGATATTTTTTCCCTTTGTTATTTATTTGAGCAAGTTAATTTTGTTGTTTTTGGTTTAAATATTTTCAATATCTTAATTGTATTCCCGTTTTAAGGACAATTATTATGTCAATAAAAATTTTGTTTCCGTATCTCGTTCGTGTATTTATTTTTAAGATTTTCTCCTAGTAAAAAGCAAAACCTGAAAAATATATACAATATATATATATATATATATATATATATATATATATATATATATATATATATATATATATATATATATATATATATATATATATATATATATATATATATATATATATGAAATCCAAGTGAATAAGACATTGAAAAACCAAAAAAAAACTCTTAGCATATTCATATGCATCCATGCATTCGTAAACGTCACATCTCACAAATTCATACAAAAACTTATCATTTTTCAAAAACCTTCTCCAGTTAAATCATTGGCAAGAAAACACCACGTCTCTGGCCACGATATCAAACAAGAGCCCATCAAAAGAAAGTGACGGAGCGGATCGAAGAGAATTAAGCTGCCTTCAAGGAAGACTTGGAGCACGTGAAAGGAAACATCGACTCGATGAAGGGAGATATGAGCCAAGTCCTTTTAGACTTGAAGAACATCATCGAAAGGCTAGAATAAATTCATATGACAGCCTTTGAAGAAGTAGCCCAAACTATTGGTGCATCAAGCAGTCACCAACCAAGAAGGGAACCAGAATCAGGACCTCAAAATTCAACTATAGTACAACAAGAGGCCAGGCAAGCTAATACTTATGGCTTTGTCCCACCTCCACCAAATGTAGGGGCATCTCATGCCTTGCAGAATCCAGTCAACAATCCATACAACATGGATAACTACATAGACTTGCAATATGGAGACCATGATTTAGAAGGCGTCAATCAAGTACCTCAAAATAAAACCCATACCTGTGGCATTGAAAATCCCTTGGCACTCAAACAGTATAAAGCTCTAAAAGAAAGGTTTAAGGTTGTCGAGGGTTACAATGCTTTCGACGTTGATGATCTTGAAATGGGTCTAGTACTGGATATGGTGATCCCTCTCAAATTCAAAGTACCTGACTTTGGAAAATATAAGGGACTCACATGCCAAAGGAACCATCTACGCATGTATTGCAGAAAAATGTATGATGTAATATGGTGGGAGAATTTACTTTTTGGTTTTATCCAAATGTATGGATATCTAGAGTCGCCGCCGAATTTTCTTTTATCCAATATTTAGGAAAGGTGAAAAGAACAGGAAAGATCTTTCATAGATTTTGAGTTTGGGGGGTAAGTTAGGAAAAGGGAAGGTGTTAGCACCCTTTTCATCCGTAGTTATCTACGAGCTCTTAATTGCTTAGCCACCTTTTGAAAATCTTGCTTTGTGTGTATGATTTGTTTGAAAATATTTTGAAATCTCCAATGTAAGGCTGATTTTTTAATGATTCTTGTATCAGTCCTCAAGAATGTATACAAAGTGTAGTGTGAAAAAAGTTTTGAGAAAAGTTGTGAGCAAGAAATTAAGAGTTTCTTACTCACTAAAGTATTTTTTATTCGTTTCCTTCTCCTTTAGAGATAGTACTAACCATGCCATTAGTTGGTAGGTAGCCCTATCTATTAGATATGAAGGGACATGTGTAGGGTCATCGTATGTTTATCGAAGACAACAAGTAAGCATACTTTACCAATTTTATCTAAGGGACTATCATCATGTTGTATGCAACTCGAAGGGACTAGATCATTTTGTAAGCAACTCGAAGGTTCTTCAAGGGATTATGATCTTTATTCGAAAGGGACATGATGATTTGATCGAGGGTATTTTGCTAAAGTATCCCCACTTTTGAGGGACATGACCAATATCATAAGGCAATAAGAGAGGTTATCCTAGAGGCGCAAGTGTGTGAAGTGTATTAATTTAATTATTTATCTTGAATATTAGGGTTTTCTAGATTTGTTTTAGTCTTGCCACACAAACCCTAGTTACTAGCAATTAAATATGTACAAAAAAACAAAGTGCGGAATGTAAAGTCCTAAGCTAGTACATGGATTTGGGAGAGATATATAAGTATAAAAATTCGCAAGAAAGTAAACCTACGCTATTACATCCTGTGAGCAGTTACATAATTAGGAAAAAAATGCGAGAAAAGAAATCTATCCTATTACAATTAAAGAATGAAACCTATACAATTTTATATCAAAATTAAATACCAAGAAGAAAGAAAATAGAAAAAGAATGTTAAAATATTTTATGACTTTTTTGTAGAAAATAATTTAAGTTAATAATAGTAATAAAAACCTAAATTCTAATTTATTTAATGTTAAGAAAAAAAGCCAACTTAATTAATTACTAAATAAAAAATATAAGAAAAAATTATTACTAACTAAAATCCTAATCCTATTTTTTAGTTATTAAGAAAAAAAGATTATGTTAGTTAATTGTTAATTAAAAAGTAATTAAAGAATAATTAAGAAAGAAAATAGAAAAATTAGGTTAGAAAAATAGGGTTAAAAAAAGTGCATGGGGTAGCTGTTGAACCCACGCCCCCTGGCTTCACAAACTGTACTGCTTGCCACTTGGCCAAGCGCCTGTTGGTGTTTGAGAAATAGGAATTGATAAATATATATAAAACATACGTGTTAGTTTGAAAAATACTGTAAGACACAGGGATTGAACCCACCCCCTTTACGTTACATGCCTCTGTCTCAACCAACTACGTTGAGCTTCGTTTCTGTTATTAAAATATAAGAAAACAAATATATAATAAAGCAAGTGAACCAGGGAAGCGCCAGAGCCCTAGCTCTGGTCGTCTTCTCCAGTGAGAGGATTTTCAAACCTGCAAAATAACTTGTGTTAGACCATAAAAAGGACCATATCCACCTAATTCGACCCTTGCGAATCCAATGGTGGTGATTGTTTGGCCTGAAAACACTTGTATCAAGAGTTTCGAAGAAGACATCTCAAACTGCCCTAGTCATGGAAAAACATGATTCTCAGGTTAGAGCTTTTGTTTTATGATTCAAACTTGTTCTAAGTAACAACAAGAACTCATTTGGGCAATGAATAAACACTAGCAATGCATGAAATTAATTATATGAATGTTTGAAAGAAAAGTAAATTGGAGAAGATGAGTATACTTGTTTCAAGCATCAATTTCCATGACTTTCGACCTATTATTACCCTTATATACCTCAGGAATGATTTGCAATGGATGACTTGGACAGAAAGTGGTTGGATCTTTGGTTTTGACTTTGCCCTAGTTTTGACAAAAAATGAGAATTTTTAGAGGGTGTTATTAAGGCAATTTTTGTGTGTCCCTTGGTCTGAATGTGTTCTCTATTTATAATGGAATATTTAGGTCAACAAAATGGAATCAATCTTTTGTATTTCATGATCAAATCTTTGATTGGTTTTGCATGAAATCTTTCCTTTTTAGGCCAATCATGTAAGAATCAATCTTTACACGTTTTTTTGCAAGTTGTCACCAGCTTATGAGACTTATGATTGGATTCAAAAAAAAGATCTTCATGCCTTTATTCATTCACTTGGTATTTTATTTGATTTATTTTGCTTTTAATTGAACTAAATCAAAAATAAAATATATAAAAACCTCAAATATGAATGAATGGATTTAGGAGTATATTATGAGGTCAGGAACACATTTGGACCTTAAAAGATAGGCACATTAGCCCAAAAATTCAAATTTGCTTAATTTTGATTTTATGCATTTTATCGAAATTTCTCAGCTTGCACAAATCATATATCACTCAATTTTTATCATATGAAGGTGATCTTTGTTTCTTTGGAAAGCTCAAGATATCCCCTACAATCTTCATGTTGGTCATTTTTTTCATTTGAAGCATTTATCTTGATGTAAATTGCTTTGACAAAAAATGTCTTTTTGTTGACTTTTAAAATGACCTGTAATGTTTTGGCTCATATCTCTCAAATGAAGCATTTTTGGCCTTGAGCTTAGAGAGATAAAGTTGTATAGAATTTAATTTCATTTAGAATGAGCTTTGGTTGAGAAATTTCTGATGAAGTATGTGAAAGTTACGCTTGGTCAAAGTTCAGTTGACTTCTCCTAAAGAAAACCCTAATTTAGTAACTTTGGACTTTTGATGAATCTTAAGTTTTCTTGATGAATCATGATCAACCATTGATCAAATGATGACTGTGACTTAAAAATGTTGATGCTGACCAAAAATCTTGAAGTTTGACTGTAAATTGGTCAAAGTTGACTTTTTGCCCAATATAGTTGATTTTCAATCATCCGACTAATAGACTGAGCAAACTTGTGATGCAAGGCTTCGAATTTGGCATGAGTGTTCTTTGAGACATATGAGAAACCATGAAATCCACTTGAGGAATTAGAAGTACAATTTTCCTTGAGAGAAGTAAAACACTAGTTGTAGGTCAACTGCTTTGGAGGAGGGTTTGTCTAAGCAATCCTTGAGTAGTCTTGAGCAATTGTGAACCTCAGGAGCATGGGGAGACCTATTGGAATAATCTGTCTTTAATAATGAGAGGGAAAATTTTGGGGCACAACATCTGCCCATGTTCAATCTTTTTAAACCTGAAGAGTTAGATTGGCATGCTCGCCATTCGTGATATAATGGTGGAAGACGATTGAACACTTAAGTGTCCAGAAATTTGCACTCACATGAACACGAAGTAACACTGTTGGTTGATTGTATTGCTTGAATGGGCTTAAAGATGTCACTTGGAAAGGTGATATAGTGTCGTCAGATATGGGCTTATAGATGCCATCAAAAGTAATTGTTGATAGGAGTATCATAATGAGTCCACGCTTGACTTTATCTGAAGAATGCTTTTCAGAATGAATCTATCGATCATATCCGAGGGAAATGCTTTTCAGAAAGAATCTCTGAAGGAAATTCTTTTCAGGATGATGGTCTAAAGGAACTGCTCGTCAAATTTATTCTTTGAGGGAAATGCTCGTCAGGAAAAATCTCTAAGGGAGGTGCTTTTCAGAATAAATATCTGAAGGAAATGCTCGTCAGAATAAACCTCTAAGGGAGGAGATTTTCATGAAGGAAATGCTTGTCAGAATGAATCTCTAAGGGAGGTGATTTTCAGAATAAATCTCTGAAGAAAGTGATTTTCTGAATGAATCTCTGAAGGAAGTGATTTTAAGAATGAATCTCTGAAGGAAGTGCTTTTCAAAATAAATCTATGAAGGAAATGCTCGTCAGAACCCGTCTCTAAAGGAAATGCTCGTCAAATTTAGTCTATGAGGGGAATTATTTTTCAGAATGAATCTCTGAAGGAAATGCTCGTCAGAACTAGTCTCTAAGGGGAGTGCACGTCAGAACCAGTCTCTGAAGGAAATGCTCGTTAGATTTAGTTTCTGAGGTGAATACTTTTCAGCATGATCTTCGAAGGAAATGCTCGCCATATTTAGTCTCTGAGGGGAATTCTTTTCAGAATGAATCTCTGAAGGAAATTATTTGGTCATGTAGATAGTCGCCCCGTCCTATTTCAGGGATTTCTCTACAACTTGTCTATAGATGGCTAATAATATTCGTTTGTTCGGGAACTTAACCTGAAAAGACAAAGTTAGTTTTTTGCAATGTCATGATGCATGAAATGCATTGTGTAATGATGCTCTCAAAATAAATGAGAATATTATACGCGTTTCGTATGCATATTCTATGATATTTTGTAAATGATATATGGGTGCAATATATCGTTGGAACGTATCGGTAGCTTCGTATAACATCTTTGGTTGGGGAAAATAAATCCATGATTGATGCTGGGGATGAATACAGTAGTTTCTTTATTTTGTTTTGAACATCTTTGCTAGGGATTCCTGCTTTTTGTATGAGGACACTCCACTGGAGACGTTCGACTTCTGCTTGGGGATAGAAGAATTCCAGAAAAATTGGTCGTTCATCATTCTTTTGAAAGATTTGATTCTTATATACCCTGACTTGGGACAAAAGAGATGGATAATCCTCTTATGTATTTCCTGACCAAGTTTCAGATATGGATGTCAACTCTTCTGGGGAGGACAAAGTTGAATGACATCTGGTCGGGGAAGAGAATCCTGTCGGGGAATTGCAATATCGGAGAAATAAACTCTGTTGGGGAAATAAAACTTGTAGACTTCGTTGAGAAAATAATCTCTGATGGGGATCGAGATTTCATAGGCTGTGCTGAGGAAGTTTCCACCATATGTTGGGGAAATGATAAAACTTCCTTATCCTCTAGGGGGCCTATTAGGGAAGATGATCATGTCGAGCTATCCATCAGGGATATAGAGGTGAACCGCTTGAAGATGCCCCAATTTCTGTTTGATGGCATACTAGATTTTCTAGGGAATATATCTATGTTGGGGATGAGCTTGTGAAGATAACTCTGTGGATATAGTTCTGTGGAGATTGCTCTGTGGAGATTTGTTGATTACTTGAACATTATCCCAACTCCTAGAGTCTTTAGTAAATGCTAATCCTGTTTTTATACATATATTTTGTTAATAATAATCATGTTTAAATGCATATGTTCATTCAATGTAATCATTGGACATTTTTGCAAACAAAACAGAGAAAGTAAAACAATTTTGAATTTTGAAATCTAATTGCATTGATTCTTAAAGTTTTCTTATAAGCAGGCAGTTTTATACAAAGAGAAATAAAGCCAAGTAAGAGGAAATCGTCGTAAGAATGAAGAAAGGGTACAAAGAAAAACAAGGAAAAACAGCTATGTGGAAATGATCCTGTTGTACCCCAAAATTTGCCCTCCCATATTCTCCAATAAACTGCCAAGCCAAGCTACAAAATTCCCCAAGAATTGCACAATGCAAAGGCCTCCATACAGTCAAAACTAGGGTTTGTGTGTTGATCAAGAAAAGGAAGTTTTCAAAGGCTCAATCAAGTCTCATATGCTTACAAACATGGTCAAGCATCCTCATATCAAGTTTCAAGGCATTCGGCTCAAGATTGTACAGTCAAAACCCTAAATTGCACTACAGTCAACTGTAGGGGCAAAATGGTCATTTGACAGTCAAAAGTTCAAATTTTTGGTCAATATATCATTTTGAAGCCACAAACATCATTTGATCAATGCTTGATCATGATTCTCAAAATTTGGCTCAGAAATCATCAAAGATGCAAAAGTTGCTATATTTGGACAGCTGAAAAAGTCAACTGAAATTGACCAGGGCATAACTTTCACATGGATTATCAGAAAAATTCCATCCAAAGCTCATTTTGAAGAGAAAGACATTTCCTACAACTCATCTTCATACTTCAAGTCCAAGAAATGCTCTCACAAAAAGTTATCAATTTCAACATTATAGGTCATTTTCAAAAGTCAACAAAAAGGGACTTTAAGTCAAAGGCCATAACTTGAGATTGGTAAATCAAAATGACATGGGACCAAAGGCATTGGTTAAAGTACTCAAAGACCTTTCCAAAATGTCCAAGAACATGTGAAAAGCTTAAAAATTGAGCAAGTTGTGCCTTGTAGAAGTTGGGAAATTTTTGTGAAATGGCAAAAGTCAACTATCTTTGAAAATCCAATTTTTGACAAAAGGGCCCCATTTTTTCCACTTGGTTCATCCTTGTCATGCCACACACGTGTCCCATGGTTAATTTCAAGACCAAATGTTGATTTTTTTATTTTATTTAATTTTTGATGATTTAATTCATTTTAATTCTTTGAAAATTCAAATAAAATTTAAAAACCAATGGAATAGTGTTATGTGAACTTGGACAATTTCTATGTATCATGAACCTACTCAAGAAATCAGGCTAGGGTTCATTTGCACACTAGGTCTAGGTTTTGGCTAAAAAGGAGGAAAAATGGTTAAGAGTGAAAACCCTAAGACTTGTTCTTTCCTAAGCTTGAATCTAGGTCAAAAAACAAACCAATTCCATTCCATGATCATCACTGAGTCCAACCCTAACTAGAACATAGCAAAAAGCTCGCTCAAAAGCCATTGGACAATTTGAAATTTTGGCCATATAATGCAAAACTGAAATCACTACTAGGGGACTTTTGAAGCCTTGATTCATATACCAACAGCATCCTGGACAATTACTAAACACATTCCAACTCCAAACATCTTTCAAAAACCCAGGAATTGGTAGGGAGACCTCAAGCCGTGTCTCATAATTTTTGAGATTGCATATCACAATTCACGCGTCCTCTTGCATTTTTGTTGATAAATTCTTATTCCTTACAAGGTTTCTAAGCTGTTCATGGTATTTAATTGCATTTTCATAAGCCATACACGATCCTACCATTTTCATGTTCTAGGGTTTTGTAGAGCTTAATTTAGGGCTTTTGTAAATAAGAAAAATCAGAACTCAAGACCATTGCTATCACACTCAGTACATCCAAACGAAAAGATTCCAGCCCTCGCGCTCAATTTATGAGCGTCGAGGGCCTCTTCGCTATTTTCTGTTAGGTGGGATAAGGCAACGCGGGAAAACTGTGGCCATAGGGTTTTGTTCCAGGGCACGCGAGGAAGAAGAAGTCGTGGCAGCCAATGATACGCTCATTTGAATTGCGCGCGTTTTTAAGTGCTATGCATTGGTTTTGTTTTTTTATTATTTTCTTACCATAATATGTTAACTAATGTTCATTGGCTCAGTGGCAAGCGTGAATTCCATTAGCCCTCATGACCTGGGTTCAAGTCCCAGGTCTCACACAATTCCATATTATTTTTCAAAATAGAATTCTATGCTTTGTCAATATCCAGGTGCACCATAGGCCATCATGATCCAAACGCATACGTGTCCCAGATGATCATCCAAAGGCTCAGAATCAAAGTGTACCATGGATGCAAGTCAACAGGCGTGCACATGGCTTAGAAAAGTCAATGGACTTCAAAGCTAATGGGCCAGAAACTCCAGGCTTGGACCCTCCAAATTGGGGATACCCCCCCTGGTTTGCATTTTTTAGTTTTTTTTCCTTATATTTTCTTTTTGCTATTTTATTTATTTCCTTTGTTTTAACATCATTAATTTATTTTCATAAAAACATAAAAACATTCAAAAATT
This sequence comes from Vicia faba, assembly GCA_948472305.1. Taxonomy (NCBI): domain Eukaryota; kingdom Viridiplantae; phylum Streptophyta; class Magnoliopsida; order Fabales; family Fabaceae; genus Vicia; species Vicia faba. The sequence goes on from OX451735.1 coordinate 339,619,846, forward strand.
CAGAAAAGACCAAAAAATAATATTTACTTTATTATTATTATTTTCATAGCATGTAAATAAGTTAATTCAAGTTAAGTTTAACTCACATTTTTCCCATGACAAAAGAATCCAAACATAGAATTTAGGATTAATGACTTTTAATTTTCTTTTTTTATTTTTCCCTTTTTTTCATAATATGATTATTAATTTATTTATTTTCATAAATTAAAAAATGTACATAAATTAATTTAGAAGTAGATTAGGTTAGAAATTAAATCTTTTTCTTAATAACTTAAAATAACATAGAATTAGGTTAATGACTTTTTCCTTCTAACTTTCCTTGTTTTTTGCCATAGTATTAGCGTTTTTCATAATTAAACTAGGGTTGCATTTTAGGTTAGATTTTTATTCTTTTAATAACTAAAATCCAAAAAAATAGAGTTTAGGTTTAATAACTTTTTATTTTTTTTTTTAATAATAATATTATTTATTTATTTAATGCATATAAATTAATTTAGAATTAAATTAGGTTAAAAGTCAATATTTTCATAATAAACTTAAAAAACATTAGAATTAGCATTTTAATTTTAATTAATTTTTTCCTTTTTTTTTTAAATCTAAAAAACACAAAAGTACTATTTTTCATTTAATTTTAATTTTAGATTCCTTGATTAATTTTAATTGTTTGTAAAAGGGTCCAACGCCCTAGTTTTGTTTAATCTCTTTATTTCGCGCATTTATTTTGTATTGTTTAAATAATTATGTATATGCCCCAAAGCCATGTAATTAAAATTCTCGCACTTTTATTTATTCGCTTTATTTATTTTCAGTCAAATCGGGTTCGGTTTTTTTGGCGATGTGGACCCGCGCCGGTTGTAATAATTTAGGTTTATTTTCTTGCAAATATATAACTGTTAATAAATATGCATGAAAGAATGTATGGACCCAAAAATAAAATCAAGCGTAGATCACAATAAACATGACAAGACAAAATGATTGAAACATGACACACAATTTGCACACACCACCCCTAGGGTACGCCTCACTGTTGCCTTTCGAAAGGTGGTCGTCGAGTATAGGACGTTTTAGTAAGTCCTTATGTCCATGACATGATCCAGTTGCCTCGAAACGGTTGCCTCGGAAAATAAAGGATCAATGGCATAAGGGTAGCTTCTAAGGTGTCCTACTGTTGCTCTGGTGACCACCACGTCCCTAAAACTCGAATTGACCCGAACACCTCCAACTGTAGTGCTACCTACCTCTCAATGGTGGGATGGCACTACATTAAAGGACATTTACACAGACGAATTCCTTAGGGTAGGTAGACGACTCATGGATACTTGCTCTCTTCAAAAACAAAACAAAAAATACTTTTCACCAACACATTTTCAAAAGCTTTCAAAGCAAAATTTTTCAAACACTCTGACGTACGAGTTGAACTGAAACTTTTCAAAGAATATTTTTGAAACCCACATTGAAAAGCAAACAAACATTTTGAAAACACATTGAGCAAGTATCTAAGAGCCCATGGATAACCATGGATAGAAAGGGTGCTAACACCTTCCCTTTCTATAACCTACCTCCCGAACCGAGAGCAATCTCTATAAGGAATTTTTCTGTGCTTTTGTCCTTTCCATTTGGAGAAAATAAAAGACGGTGGCGACTCTTGCTTCCGCGACATTTCGCGAACCAGCTTTAAAACAGTCAGTTCCAGATCCACCGATCACAGAACTGGCGACTCTGCTGGGGAGTAAAACTTAAAGTGGGGTGTACCTTAGGATTAAGATCACTGTGTTTTCAATTGCTTTCTTTGCTTGCTTTATTATTGTGGGTTGCTTGGGAGTTCTATAGATCCTAACCCGGATCTGGGGATACCTTCTTAGAAAGTAGCAACAAGGCTGTGAGGGAACTGTGCGGGGTATACCGACATGGTTGAAACAGTCTGCTACGTTGATGTGGCACTTTGGTGTGTACCGGTAACCCTTGAGTCAGTCAAGGAGAGTACGGGGCCTCCATGTGGTGTCATGAAGCATCAACAGACCTTAGGAACCTTAATTGAACCATCTTGGCCTCTTTAGGGTAGTGAGATAACTGACTTTGGTGCAGTCCGAGGTTGGTTGATACTCGATACTACACTCAATTGAGGGTTGCTTTCCTGGAATATTTCGGTCGCCAGTTCAGTGGCTAAATCGAAACGATGAACAATGAAAGCAATCCCGTGATATTGGGAACCTTAGAACCCGGTTACTTTGATTAGGACAGGTTGAGCCCACCAACTTCAAGAGGGTACTACCCAGACCCCATGCTGGCCTAAACCCTAAGGGTTTCTCTTGTGTGACTTGTGTGCCTTTGTACTTGCCTACTTGCATGCTTGTTAGCTGACACATGAACTACTTACAGGTTTTGTTTATAGTCCTTAACTAGGACTCATGACAAGGTTTACCAAATTTCTTGCAGGTTTTGTTTATAGTCCTTAATTGGGACTCATAACAAAGTATACTGAATTTCTTGCAGGGTCTGTTTATAGTCCTTAATTGGGACTCATAACAGGGTTACTCACATTACCCCATGCATATCATGACATCATACCATTGCATACATCCTAACCCATTTCAAGGATCTCAAGGGCTTGTGATACAGGTCATATAAATCAAAGCAAGGGGCAAGGAGGATTTATTTTCCTCTACCCAATGTTGTCAGAGGCTATGACCCACTTGATATGGTGAGCTCTGACTCCTGAAGAAGGTTCCCTAACCAAGGTTGTTTGGAAATCAAAACCAGACATGATGACTAAAGTCAGGGGCTATGACCCACTTGATATGGTGAGCCTTTGACTCTTGAAGAAGAGTTCTTAATAACATGGGTGTCCTTCAATCAAGCTCTAAATTCCAAATGCTAACAAATTTCCTTGTTTACCCCGCGGGGTCCTTGAAAACATTGCATGCATATCATACTCATCATTGCATTACAGGTATCCCTTTTGCAGGTCACTCACCTTTCCCGCTGTTTATTTCAGCCATGGCTTCCCAACAAGACAATCAGGACTTTCTTGCTCAAGAGACCCGGTTCGGGAAAATCCTCCTGAATCTGTCCAAGGGGCAGGAAGAACTAAGGACACTTATCATGGAGACTTTTGTCAGGAACAGTGCTGAGGATGAAAGGCTGGAACACCTGCAAGCTGAGATAGATGCAATGAAAGCCCAGATGCTGGGGCAGATGACTGCCATTCAGGGTTTAACTCAAAGACAAGATGAGCTCGGGGTTCTCATCAACAAACTGCTTCAGGGTAACCGACTGGGGCAAACATCTAAGGGTAAAAAGCCAATCATCGTTCAACCACCTTTGAGACAAAGAGGCAAGGAGAAAGCTCCTCATATGGCTCCAGTATCACCAATTCAGCAGCAACTTCACCAACTTCAGACAGACAAGCCCAGGAGGCAGTTCACCCCGCTCAATATGTCGCCGTTTCAAGCTTTACAACGCCTGTTGAGATTGAACCTGATCACATTAAGGGATCATCCCCAGAACCCCAACACAACACATCCTGCTTATGATCCCAATAAAAGGTGTTCCTACCACTCTGCCTGTCCAGGACATAATGCAAACGAGTGTTGGGCTTTGAAAAACAAGATCCAGGACCTGATTGATGAAGGAGCACTGGAATTCACACAAGATGGTCAGGCTGAATTTTTCTACCATCCCTCCAAGGCTCACCATTTGAAATGACAAGCCCTGAGACTAGAAATTTTTGTTCATTCGAATGTTCAAGTTGCAATTTTCTTTTGTTCAAACATTTACTCATTGTTAAAACATTGTTATTTCAGTAATGCATCGTTTATGTCTATTTTGAATCAATATATTCGTATTCACTATGCGCAAATTATTTTCATTTTTTTTCTGATATCAACTCTCGATTAATAATTCTAAGCCTCTTGAGGGAGGATGACGAAAATGATACCATAATCTACAGTATGCTTTTGAACAGACCCCGCTGATGAGGTACAGGCATTGTTTCAATTCCTAAACACTGGAGTAATAAGGAAGATAATCCCTCGTCGACCCCTCTGAGCCAAAGAAGTAGGAGTTTTTTCTTTTCGAAATTTAAAACCCTTTATTATAACCTGGGGCAGGGTAGTTCTCTCAGTTGATCCAAGTGCATGACGAATAGCACCGAAGAGATCTTTACAAAACGAACAAAGACAGTGATGGTTCCGAACAATCATAAGGACAGGCAGTCATTATCAAAAAAAAAAAATCATAAACGAAAAGCCCAAGAAGTCAAAACCTATGAAAAGAGACTTACGAAACCGGGGCATCCCGCTGACTGTAATTCCAAAAAGGAAACAGTTCAGGCAAAAAAAGAAAGGGATAACAAAAATCAAGAAAGAGGTCTCACAAACCCTCAACAAAAAGTGACTGCCTAGTCAGAATAAATCATCAATGTTTGGACCATCACCGGAAAATCAGAGCAAAGACTCAAACAAGGTCTAACGTATGATCAACTGAGTTTAGGGTTGGAGAACATCACGAAAGAGCGGGTGGGTACAAATAGTTTGGGCCTTTATCCTTTGTTTCTTAAACCGTGAACCAGGCCACGATATAACCCTTAAAAGTCCTAGCTGAAGCATGGGTTAGTTCGAAAGCATACTGTTACGAAGGTATCCTGACTCCTGAAGGTTTGCTGTAAAATCTTGAGTTGACACCGTATTGTATTACAACAAAATGCATTTTTAAAATATTCAAGACAGACATAGACTTTTGCATTCTTAAAATAACTTTGTTTGCATATGAATTTTTGTCTGAACAGCAGGGAAATTCGCACGATGAATATCTTGTGAACAGAAGTACCTCCAATCAAGAGGCACAGTAGGAGCATTGCCCATTATCTGGGGCATGACAAAGTATTTCCAACAGGGGCAACTCCCCACATTCTGAGAAATATGGACATAGTCGAAAGAATACTACGCAAAATCAAAGACCCGCTAGGTTGACACACCTAGGCAAAAATAAGGGATGAAATGAAAAAATCTGTACACCCGGCAAGTCGAAAACCTGAAAAGGCGGCTTGGGCAAAAATGGGTATCCCGGTGGACCGAAAACCCGAAAAGGCGGTCCAGGCAAAAGTTAGGGATCAAAGCGTACGAGTATGTCCCAGCATCTCGGCACCTGCCTACCAGAAGACTCGTCAAGTACTCCCACAAGTGCCTCCTCCCACTGAAACTGGGGCAATAAGGAGTTGTCTAAAAGATCCGGTTGCTCTGTCCATCATAGGTTCGGCTAAAGAATGCGACCCAGATATTTTCACTCCCCGCAGAACACGAACGCGTCGTCCGGCTTTATTCAAAGAGTTATTTCCTCAATAAGATATAACTGGGTTATCCTCAGCCAATAGCCACGGAAAAGACCGTCCTCAGTAAAGTCTTATCATCCCCAGCGGAAGCAAAAGCTTATTCTCCAACATCAGCCCAGGAGTGACTTCCCGGCACCCGTCAAGGATTTATTTTCCTAGACGAAAGCATACATTCATAAACATCACTCTTTCGTACATCATGACACATGCATGTACGCATCATGTCATACAATTGCATTTATGCCGTTGCTTGATTCATATCACGTACTGCATATAACTGACCTTTACCTTTCAGGAAGGATACAGTTGAACGATCAGCTATGTCAAAATAGACAAAACACCGTCAGAAAAGACAAATCCCGTCATAAGAGACAAATCCGGTCAAAGAATACAAATCCAGTTTAAATCAATGCCTAAAGATTCCTCTGATACAACTCGTCGTTATAGACACTCGTCGTGATAGACACTCGTCGTGATAGACACTCGTCGTGATAGACACTCGTCGTGATAGACACTCGTCGTGATAGACACTCGTCGTGATAGACACTCGTCGTGATAGACACTCGTCGTGATAGACACTCGTCGTGATAGACACTCGTCGTGATAGACACTCGTCGTGATAGACACTCGTCGTGATAGACACTCGTCGTGATAGACACTCGTCGTGATAGACACTCGTCGTGATAGACACTCGTCGTGATAGACACTCGTCGTGATAGACACTCGTCGTGATAGACACTCGTCGTGATAGACACTCGTCGTGATAGACACTCGTCGTGATAGACACTCGTCGTGCTAGACACTCGTCGTGATAGACACTCGTCGTGATAGACACTCGTCGTGATAGACACTCGTCGTGATAGACACTCGTCGTGATAGACACTCGTCGTGATAGATACTCGTCGTGATAGACACTCGTCGTTATAGACACTCGTCGTGATAGACACTCGTCGTGATAGACACTCGTCGTGATAGACACTCGTCGTGATAGACACTCGTCGTGATAGACACTCGTCGTGATAGACACTCGTCGTGATAGACACTCGTCGTGATAGACACTCGTCGTGATAGACACTCGTCGTGATAGACACTCGTTGTGATAGACGCTCGTCATGATAGACACTCGTCAGTGTAGACACTTGTCGTTATAGACATTCGTCATAGACACTAGTCGCTATAGACACCCATCGTTAAAGACCACTCGTCCTTGGAAACAACCTGTCAGTAGAGACAACTTCATCACCGTTTGAAGATCCAGACCCAGCTCCTGTAACCAGTCAGGACATATCTATACCAAGCATCTGAAAACCAGCTCCTGCGACGTGTCAGGTACTCATTTTCTTTTGCAGGTATGCAGGTTCTCGCTAAGGAATCTCTTACGCGATCAACATCCAGATGGCATCTATAAGCCCATCATCCTACCCATCAATCTCTAAATGGCATCTATAAGCCCATTTCCCCACCACACTGCTACCATGTGAGCGCAAATTTCTGGGCACTCTAGTGTCCAATCATCTTCTACCCTCGGATTACAAAAGGCACGTCAGCCAATCTCCATCCTCAGGTCTAAGAAGATTGAACAGGGGCAACTGTTGTACCCCAAAATTTGCCCTCCCATATTCTCCAATAAACTGCCAAGCCAAGCTACAAAATTCCCCAAGAATTGCACAATGCAAAGGCCTCCATACAGTCAAAACTAGGGTTTGTGTGTTGATCAAGAAAAGGAAGTTTTCAAAGGCTCAATCAAGTCTCATATGCTTACAAACATGGTCAAGCATCCTCATATCAAGTTTCAAGGCATTCAGCTCAAGATTGTACAGTTAAAACCCTAAATTGCACTACAGTCAACTGTAGGGGCAAAATGGTCATTTGACAGTCAAAAGTTCAAATTTTTGGTCAATATATCATTTTGAAGCCACAAACATCATTTGATCAATGCTTGATCATGATTCTCAAAATTTGGCTCAGAAATCATCAAAGATGCAAAAGTTGCTATATTTGGACAGCTGAAAAAGTCAACTGAAATTGACCAGGGCATAACTTTCACATGGATTATCAGAAAAATTCCATCCAAAGCTCATTTTGAAGAGAAAGACATTTCCTACAACTCATCTTCATACTTCAAGTCCAAGAAATGCTCTCACAAAAAGTTATCAATTTCAACATTATAGGTCATTTTCAAAAGTCAACAAAAAGGGACTTTAAGTCAAAGGCCATAACTTGAGATTGGTAAATCAAAATGACATGGGACCAAAGGCATTGGTTAAAGGACTCAAAGACCTTTCCAAAATGTCCAAGAACATGTGAAAAGCTTAAAAATTGAGCAAGTTGTGCCTTGTAGAAGTTGGGAAATTTTTGTGAAATGGCAAAAGTCAACTATCTTTGAAAATCCAATTTTTGACAAAAGGGCCCCATTTTTTCCACTTGGTTCATCCTTGTCATGCCACACACGTGTCCCATGGTTAATTTCAAGACCAAATGTTGATTTTTTTATTTTATTTAATTTTTGATGATTTAATTCATTTTAATTCTTTGAAAATTCAAATAAAATTTAAAAACCAATGGAATAGTGTTATGTGAACTTGGACAATTTCTATGTATCATGAACCTACTCAAGAAATCAGGCTAGGGTTCATTTGCACACTAGGTCTAGGTTTTGGCTAAAAAGGAGGAAAAATGGTTAAGAGTGAAAACCCTAAGACTTGTTCTTTCCTAAGCTTGAATCTAGGTCAAAAAACAAACCAATTCCATTCCATGATCATCACTGAGTCCAACCCTAACTAGAACATAGCAAAAAGCTCGCTCAAAAGCCATTGGACAATTTGAAATTTTGGCCATATAATGCAAAACTGAAATCACTACTAGGGGACTTTTGAAGCCTTGATTCATATACCAACAGCATCCTGGACAATTACTAAACACATTCCAACTCCAAACATCTTTCAAAAACCCAGGAATTGGTAGGGAGACCTCAAGCCGTGTCTCATAATTTTTGAGATTGCATATCACAATTCACGCGTCCTCTTGCATTTTTGTTGATAAATTCTTATTCCTTACAAGGTTTCTAAGCTGTTCATGGTATTTAATTGCATTTTCATAAGCCATACACGATCCTACCATTTTCATGTTCTAGGGTTTTGTAGAGCTTAATTTAGGGCTTTTGTAAATAAGAAAAATCAGAACTCAAGACCATTGCTATCACACTCAGTACATCCAAACGAAAAGATTCCAGCCCTCGCGCTCAATTTATGAGCGTCGAGGGCCTCTTCGCTATTTTCTGTTAGGTGGGATAAGGCAACGCGGGAAAACTGTGGCCATAGGGTTTTGTTCCAGGGCACGCGAGGAAGAAGAAGTCGTGGCAGCCAATGATACGCTCATTTGAATTGCGCGCGTTTTTAAGTGCTATGCATTGGTTTTGTTTTTTTATTATTTTCTTACCATAATATGTTAACTAATGTTCATTGGCTCAGTGGCAAGCGTGAATTCCATTAGCCCTCATGACCTGGGTTCAAGTCCCAGGTCTCACACAATTCCATATTATTTTTCAAAATAGAATTCTATGCTTTGTCAATATCCAGGTGCACCATAGGCCATCATGATCCAAACGCATACGTGTCCCAGATGATCATCCAAAGGCTCAGAATCAAAGTGTACCATGGATGCAAGTCAACAGGCGTGCACATGGCTTAGAAAAGTCAATGGACTTCAAAGCTAATGGGCCAGAAACTCCAGGCTTGGACCCTCCAAATTGGGGATACCCCCCCCTGGTTTGCATTTTTTAGTTTTTTTTCCTTATATTTTCTTTTTGCTATTTTATTTATTTCCTTTGTTTTAACATCATTAATTTATTTTCATAAAAACATAAAAACATTCAAAAATTCAGAAAAGACCAAAAAATAATATTTACTTTATTATTATTATTTTCATAGCATGTAAATAAGTTAATTCAAGTTAAGTTTAACTCACATTTTTCCCATGACAAAAGAATCCAAACATAGAATTTAGGATTAATGACTTTTAATTTTCTTTTTTTATTTTTCCCTTTTTTTCATAATATGATTATTAATTTATTTATTTTCATAAATTAAAAAATGTACATAAATTAATTTAGAAGTAGATTAGGTTAGAAATTAAATCTTTTTCTTAATAACTTAAAATAACATAGAATTAGGTTAATGACTTTTTCCTTCTAACTTTCCTTGTTTTTTGCCATAGTATTAGCGTTTTTCATAATTAAACTAGGGTTGCATTTTAGGTTAGATTTTTATTCTTTTAATAACTAAAATCCAAAAAAATAGAGTTTAGGTTTAATAACTTTTTATTTTTTTTTTTAATAATAATATTATTTATTTATTTAATGCATATAAATTAATTTAGAATTAAATTAGGTTAAAAGTCAATATTTTCATAATAAACTTAAAAAACATTAGAATTAGCATTTTAATTTTAATTAATTTTTTCCTTTTTTTTTTAAATCTAAAAAACACAAAAGTACTATTTTTCATTTAATTTTAATTTTAGATTCCTTGATTAATTTTAATTGTTTGTAAAAGGGTCCAACGCCCTAGTTTTGTTTAATCTCTTTATTTCGCGCATTTATTTTGTATTGTTTAAATAATTCTGTATATGCCCCAAAGCCATGTAATTAAAATTCTCGCACTTTTATTTATTCGCTTTATTTATTTTCAGTCAAATCGGGTTCGGTTTTTTTGGCGATGTGGACCCGCGCCGGTTGTAATAATTTAGGTTTATTTTCTTGCAAATATATAACTGTTAATAAATATGCATGAAAGAATGTATGGACCCAAAAATAAAATCAAGCGTAGATCACAATAAACATGACAAGACAAAATGATTGAAACATGACACACAATTTGCACACACCACCCCTAGGGTACGCCTCACTGTTGCCTTTCGAAAGGTGGTCGTCGAGTATAGGACGTTTTAGTAAGTCCTTATGTCCATGACATGATCCAGTTGCCTCGAAACGGTTGCCTCGGAAAATAAAGGATCAATGGCATAAGGGTAGCTTCTAAGGTGTCCTACTGTTGCTCTGGTGACCACCACGTCCCTAAAACTCGAATTGACCCGAACACCTCCAACTGTAGTGCTACCTACCTCTCAATGGTGGGATGGCACTACATTAAAGGACATTTACACAGACGAATTCCTTAGGGTAGGTAGACGACTCATGGATACTTGCTCTCTTCAAAAACAAAACAAAAAATACTTTTCACCAACACATTTTCAAAAGCTTTCAAAGCAAAATTTTTCAAACACTCTGACGTACGAGTTGAACTGAAACTTTTCAAAGAATATTTTTGAAACCCACATTGAAAAGCAAACAAACATTTTGAAAACACATTGAGCAAGTATCTAAGAGCTCATGGATAACCATGGATAGAAAGGGTGCTAACACCTTCCCTTTCTATAACCTACCTCCCGAACCGAGAGCAATCTCTATAAGGAATTTTTCTGTGCTTTTGTCCTTTCCATTTGGAGAAAATAAAAGACGGTGGCGACTCTTGCTTCCGCGACATTTCGCGAACCAGCTTTAAAACAGTCAGTTCCAGATCCACCGATCACAGATCCCATCAAGTTTCAACTCGGTTATTGCCCTTATGTCTTCAAGCATCTCATCACTTGCTGTTGGAAGAAGATGATTGAATTGTTCTAGACTATTTAAACTTGATGCTAGTAATGAAGTTGGCTATAACTAGATGGGTGATCCAACGGGACATAGTGTACGCTTTAATCCCTAACTTTTTCCTGGACCGCCCTTTCGGGTTTTCAGTCCATCGGGATATCCTTTTTTTCCCAAGCCGCCTTTTCAGGTTTTCGACTTGTCGGATGTACAATTTTTTTATATATATTCCTAATTCTTTCCTGAAACCTTTTGGTTTGCGGAATGCCCTTACTTTTGCCTAGGCCTGTAAACCTAGCATGTCTCTTTTATGTGTAGTATTTTTTGACTATGTTCACGTTCACATGGTGTGGAAAATATTCATCGTCCATGGTAGTAAGCATCATAGCACCACCAGAAAATATCTTTTTGATCACAAATGGCCCCTGGGATCACCTTGTGGTAGGATAACACACTTTATTACCAAATTACCATCCCGATACCCGATGTTTGACTTTCCTGTTAAAGTCTTTGATCATGCGTTTCTGATACATCTAACCATGACAAACAACTACAAGCCTTTTTTCATTGATCAAATTTATTTGGTCCAGTCGATTCTGAGTCCATTTGTCTTCATCTAAACCTGCACCTTTCATAATCCTTAGGGAAGGAGTCTGGACTTCAACAGGTAAGACAACCTTCATACTGTAGACTAGAGAGAACGGGGTTGCTCTAGTTGATGCATGTAATGAAGTTCGATAACCATGAAGATCAAATGGTAACATGTCATGCCAATATTTGTATGTCACTGTCATATTCTGCAAGATCTTCTTGATATTCTTTTTGGAAGCTTCCACTGCGCCATTCATCTTTGGTCGGTACAAAGAATAATTATGATGCTTAATCCTAAACTGCGTGTAGAGTTCCGTGATCATAGTATTGTTAATATTGATACCATTGTCTGTGATGATCCTTTTAGGGATGCCATACAGATAGATAAGGTTGTATTTAATGAACCGAGCCATAATATTCTTGGTAACGGAAGCAAATGAGGCTGCTTCAACCCACTTCGTGAAGTAATAAATAGTGACCAGGATGAAATAATACCCATTGGAAGCAATAGGCTTAATCTCTCCAATCATATCAATGCCCCACATTGCAAATGGCCAAGGAGCAGTCAAGACATTCAAAGGAACCAGAGGCACTTGTACTTTGTCAGCATGAATCTGGCATTTTTGGCAAGTTATGGATTGATAATGGAAATCTGTTTCCATAGTAGACCAATAATAACCCACTCTCATAATCTTCTTAGCCATTGTATGCCCACTGGAGTGAGTACCAAAGACTCCTTCGTGCATATATCCCATAATTTTCTCAGCTTCCTTCTTGTCTACACAATAAAGTAAAGTCGAATCGTGGTTGCGCTTGTATAGGATTTCGTTACTCAGAAAGAACTTGGAAGAGAACCTCCTTAGAAATTTCTTATCATTGATAGGTGCTCCTTTTGGATATTCTTGAGTTTCGAGGTATCTTTTTACTTCGTGGTACCAAGGCTTTTCCTCTACTCTATCAGTACCAATGCGCCAGCTCGTCTAGTCTCTCAATAGTAATTCGAGGAGCTTCATTATTCCATCTGACTTTCTTATCCTCTTTAGTACCCAAGTTCAAAACCTAGAGTGGCTCTTCATGCGGTTGTATGTCTCTTTCTCCCTGCATTAACAAACTAGCAAGTTCTCCAGGTACTTCACAATCTTTCTCACCTTTGTCCTCAGCTTGGTGGATCAGATTTTCGAAGTCATAATTGACAATAGCATAATTATTATCAATGGGATCCAGGGTGGATATAGATCTTCAATTTGTTCTGTGGGTGTGTGTAAGAACACATAACTATTTTTAAAGCAATAAAGTAAAAGAAAGACAAAGAGCGCAAAATTTGAATGCAAGCGTACAATGATTTATTAAATGAAAATATGCGGATGAAAAATTATAACCCTAACAAATGGACCATTATGCCCCGGGTAAGGCACATAACCAAAAACTTAAAAGCAAGAAAAAAGAAAATAGCATTTACTCATAACTAAAGAAGATTGGTATAAAGTCTTCAGCCTTCTAATTATTGAGTACATTGTCAGTAGTAGGATATTTCCAATTGTCCATGTCACAGTCGTTATCAGCGTCTTCCACAGTGTTGACTTGATTTTTGTGAACTCCATTGTTGTTGATATGGAATGGCGGTCTCCCAGAATTATCACGAGCACGAAGGACAACCCTCTGAGTCTCTACGGTGAAACCCAAACCAAATTTATCGGATTTGTAAGGGATGTTAGGAAGCTGACCCCAATCAATGCCACCACCTTCTTCTACCATAGCCTTAGCGTCTTTCAGAGAATCCATTCTTGGTGGAATCCATATCAACATACTTGAAGGAATTCAAATGGCTCACCATGTATTCTTCTTCGCCGCAAACTATAACGATTTTTCCTTTTATGATATACTTCAACTTTTGGTGTAAAGTACAAGTAACAGCGCCTGCCCCATGAATCCAAGGGCGTCCAAGCAAACAGGAATAAGCTGGATGAATGTCCATCACATAGAAAGTAAAGTAGAAGACCTGGGAACCCACTTTGACCATCAAAAGCTCTTACCAAAATGTCAATGGGTTTTAGAACAATCCCTTCACAGTCAAGTTTGTCTAAAGTAGCTTTTGGCAATACATTCAATGAGGAACCCGTGTCCACCAATACAAGGGATAAGGTAGTGCCCCTACACTCAATAGATACATGCAAGGCCTTTTTGTGGTTCCTTCCTGCGGGAATTAAGTCAGCGTCAGAAAAGCCTAGCCCATTATTGATTATCAGGCTAGTAACACAATTTACAAATTGATCAACACAGATTTCCTGCGGTACATGAGCAGAGTTCAGGAACTTTACCAGAGCCTGAGCATGGGCTTTAGAGCACAACAACAGAGATAGCATATATATTTTGGAGGGGGTTTTCCCCAACTGTTCAACGATCTTATAATTACTCTTTCGAATAATTTTCTGTACTTCTTCCATCTCTTGCTTGGAGGTATCTTCAACAATAATCTCTTTCGGTGCCTCAGTCTGGGCAGGCTCAGTCATATGTTCTTTGCCTCGAGTTTCAATAGTTGATTCAGTGGTAGTGATACGAACTGGTGTAGTAACAGCTTTTGGAGATATCTCTGGAAAGAAAACCCTACCACTTCTGGTAACTTTGCTAGTCCCAGCAATATTGCCAACATTGGGATAAGTAATTTCAGTATTTTTATCTTTGACAGTCAAAGGTTCTTGCACAATGCCATGGTAGTAGACATCAACCCCATAATTCCAAGGGATAGCCTTGTCAGAGGAATATGGAATTGGCCCAGGAGCGGTAATGATTTGAGGAGTAACCCTAGGTTCGACAATAATCTTAACATGACCCTTAGAAGTTATCCTTACGGGAGTACCAGAAATTACAGACACGTCTTTAAGCTTCAAGTATTGAGACATACTATCCATAGTAGGAGTATTCTAAAATAGAATTACACGGTCATCCATCAAATGTTGAACATCTTCTTTCAGCAATGCATAACCATTGTATTGAGACGCACAATAGTAGCACCTCTCAATGCAACCCAAAAATAAATCATCTTACAACAACTTCTTCTTAACAATCATCAGAGGAGTAGTCAAGTCATTCACAGTAAAAACATAAGAAACATCATCAATATCATTAATGCCCTTGTCGTGATTAGGCATAGGTGCAATGATCACATTAGGAGTCTCAGGAGGATAAAATTAAATCTCCTTAGATTTAATCATGTCTTGGATCTTATTCTTTAGAGTCCAACAATTTTTAGTGTCATGTTCAGACTGTTGGAGTGATATGCACACCTTGCATTGGGATTGTAACAGGGAGAGGAAGTATTAGGATTCTGAGGAGGGTCCTTCAATTTGATCGGGTCTGCCTTCAACATGTGTTACAATGCTTGAGACAACGACATGTTGATTCTTGTGAACTATCACCTGGGTGAATCTTGCCTACGTTGGTTACACTATTGTTGTTGGTGTTGTTGTGGTACAAGCACTTGATTAGAGATTAGAAATGCCCAACAGATTGGTTGCGGTTAGTTTTACTATGAACTTTCTGGCCGTACACAGCATTGGATTCTTTCTTACCATTATAATACTTCTTCCCAGTATTTGAAGATGTGGCCACCTGAATATTACTGCTTCTGATTCCATTCTCAACATGTTATCCTGTTAATATTAGTTTAGTGAAACCGGTTGAATAACGTCCAAGTAGGTGATTATAAAAAGTACATGTTAGCATGCTCATGAACATGTCAACCAATTCCCTATAAGCCAAAGGAAGTTGAACTCTACCTGCAAGATCTCTCCATTTAAGTACCTACTCTTTAAAGCCTTCCTCAGAACCCATGTACATACTATATAGTTGCATGTGGGTTGGTGCCAAATCAGAAATGTATTGATACTGTTTGTAGAAAGTTGCAGCCAAATCTTCCCAGGTATGGATATTGGTACCTTCAAGTTGAAAATACCTATGATACGGTGGGAGAACTGACTTGGGTATTTTGCGTTTTATCGCAAATGTTGCGGTTAGCAAGAGTCGCCGCCGACTTTTCTTTTATCCAAAAGAAATGGTGAAAAAGCACAGGAAAGACCTTTGAGATTATTTCTTAAGTTCGGGGGGGTAGATCATGAAAAGGGAAGGTATTAGCACCCTTTTCATCCATGGTTTTCCATGGGCTCTTAGTTACTTGCTAGATCACTTGTTTTTGTTTGAAATTATGCTTTGTGTGTTTTTTGAAAGTATTTTGTAAAGAGTGCCATTATTTAGGCAAACTTTGTAATGATTCTCGTTCGTAAGAATGTATACAAAGTGTTTGATCTTTTGAAAATGTTTTCAAGCTTGTAAAATTTTTTGAAAATGTAGGTGTTTGTTTTTGAAAATAACAAGGATGTTTTGTTTTGAAATTGAGCAAATAACTAGGAGCATTCTACCTACTCAAAAGTCTTTCATGTTCATTTCCTTTTCCTTTGGCATTGTTATCTTGCCATTGATTTGGTAAGTAACACTATCTTTGGATGTAAACGGGACGGGTGTGGATCGTCGTATAACCATGATTAGAAATGTTGCAAGGTATCTTAGCATTCTCTTTTAGGGACTAAGATCATTTGAAAGGCAACATAGACAGCGTCATCGAGGGACTATGATCTTGTATTTTGCTTGTTTTTGCTAAGATACCTCACATGCGTAATATGGCCATTTAGTAAGGCAACCAAGTGGATTTATCCTAGGGGTTCTTATGTGAAAGGTATTGTTTTCATGCTTGGTTTTGTCTTTGATTAGGGTTTTCTAATGGATTGGTTTTAGTTTTTCCATACAAACCCTAATTACTAGCATTTGTATATAAAGCGATAAATTGCGAAATTGAAAATTACTACGCTATTACAATACTTGTGGGAGGGGGTGTACAAATTATAAATGGGGATTGCAAGAAATTAAAGTCTAATTATCTATTACAACCATATTGAATTTGTACATGAATTGAAATAATAAATGTACAAAAATGAATAAATATACAAGAATGTAAATGGATATTTTTTTGGATTTTTTAGGAAAAAGGGGTTTTGTTTTAACCTAATTAACTAAAAGGAAAATAATTAAATAAATTAGTAAAAGCAAAACCTAAATTTACTACGAAAATAAATTAAACAAAAACCCTAATCTATTAATTGATTAAAAAGAAATTAAGTTTAAAAAAAGAATATTTTTAGTATTTTTTGTCTTAAAAATAATTTATAGTATTATAAAATATTTTTGATCTTTTTATATTTTAAAAATAATATATTTTAATTGTGTAAAAGAAAATAACTAAAACCCTAATTTTTTAATTAAATTTATAAACCAATTAATAAATAAATGAAGTATGATAAAATAATTTTTTGTGTAAAAAAATAAATAAACTATATTAAAATATAAATCTAATATTTTTATATTTTTTCAGATTTTTTTTAATATTAGATAAAATATTTAAGGAAATAAATAAATAAAAATAAGAAAAAAGAAATAAAAATGGGCAAGGGTGTAAATAGCTAACAGGGGGTCAGAAGTTAAAAAAAACATAAGCCCGAGGATAAAGGCCTAGCGCTGCCAAAAAAAGAAAAGTCACAATGTGAAAAATATGAAAAAAAAATCAAAAGGGTACCACTAGGGCTCGAACCCAGGTCCCTATAGTCACAGGCGCGCGCTTCTACCACTGGGGTGGCTATACATCCGTTTATATAATCAAAACAATAAGTATATGATAGTAAACAAGTCCATGGCCTGAACTTCATCTTCAACCTCACGCCCAGCCAGAGCCTCTGTATCTTATTAAAATCTCAACAAAAATGAAAACTGTAAACAGGAAACATGTAGCAAATTTCCTCACGATTTCAGAAATGCAAAGCAATAAAATTATAAATCAAAGATAAGAATGAATTTTAATGGCCCTAATCTAAAAACTATGAACGTGGTTAACTATAGGGCAATGATATCTACATTTTTCATTCACAAATAAACCATTAATGATGCTTGTATGAAGAGTTCAAAAGTCAGAAAACTTACCTTACAAGAGGGTATCGTGTTTGGAGTTTGAGAAGCTTTCAGTGAGTTCCAATGATTGGATTAGCTTCCTCAAGTTCCCAGGAAGCTAATGTGATGGTTAGCTTGAGCTGAAACTTCCTGAGGAGTTCTGGAGAAGTCAAGTTGCAAGGTGCTATTTTTGAAAATGGTGGATGATGATGGAGGTGTTACAGTGGTGTTGCAGGTGTTGGGATTGTTTGTGTATGTTTCTTAGAAGCTTTTGAAAGTAAAAGGCCAAGAAACGCACGAGAAAATTTGGAGATTGGATTCAAAACTCACAAATGACAAGTTTTGAAGTGTTTTTGGTGATTCTGTGTTCTTGGTGTTTTCAGGGCTTAAGCATGCGTGGGATTTGTGGAAAATGACTTTTATATGTATAAGAAAAAGGGATTGAGTGCTTTGGAAAGTCAGAAGTACAAATTACAAGCTAATTTCTAGGTTACTTGATTTTGAAGAAAAGTGGGAAAACAAGTTTCAAGAGGAGGTACAGGCATGGGTTGAGTGATTGTAAGTGTCTAACAAGTTTCTCTTGAGTTATGGGACTTGTATGATCAGAAGAAATCAATTGCAAGGCTCAAGGACAAGTTTTGTGCAAAAAGTCACTTTATCAAAATGGCATTGTGAACTTTCTTCCAAAAATGGATATAAAGCATGGCCTTGCATTGAATGCTTGAAATGCGACCTCTAACAGCTGTGCAAGTAATTAATTATGGAGTGCATAACAAGTTTGAGGCCTGCAAAGTAAAGTTTATGCAGCATAAGTTTGAATTTTGAATCTTGTTCATCACAAAATGACTTGTAATTCAAGTGATAAAACCCTAACTTCATCTCTTTGATTCTCCTTACTCAAAAATGATCTCAAGGAGTTATGGGACATTTTGGAAAGCTTGCAATATTATTTACAACCCATCTTTGAATCACTTTTTAAAATCCCCCTTGGAACTATATGAAAAAGTGCCATGAAGTTGGGTCAAAATCCTGACCAAATTAGGACAAAATTTCACTAAGTGTTTTGTTTCATGACCGTGTGTTCTTAAAATTATAACTTGAGATCCAAGCACTTTTGGAAGGAGTTGTGTAAATAAATGTTGTATATTTCATGGTGATCTACAAATTTCATGTTGGAAGTTTCTCTTGAATCATCTTGCATCATGGTGAAAATTTTGCTCAAAGTTGTGAAAAAATAAGAAATTTCCAACACTTAGAAAAATTTCTAAGTTTACAAATTTTATCTTTTCAAAATGAAATCTTGAATTTTTGATTTCTTGATGAATAAGTTTCATATTTTGACATGTTTTGATGAATTGTGATGTTTGGCATTTGATTTTGACCAAAAAGTCAAAGTTTGACTTTTCAGTATACAGTTGATTTTTGATCAGTTGATTGAAAATTCATCTGTCAATCCATTGGACTTGAGCAATGTTTTGAGCCATGTCATTAGGTCAAAATGATGCAATTTTACTCTTGAGATCATTTCTTAAACCAATTGATCATTTGCTAGGTCAAAAATTAGAAATTGCCCTTTCCCAGTCAAAACCCTAATTTTGACCATTTTGCCCTTTTGAAGATTTGATCAAATTTCTTGAGGAATTATGGTCCAAACTTGACCAAATGATACATATGAGTTTAAAATGTAGATGTGGATCAAAAATTATGAATTTTGACTGTAAATTGGCCATAGTTGACTTTTCCCTAATACAACTGATTTTTAGGTCAACTGCTCAATTGACTGAGCAAAAGTGTGATCCAAAGCTTGAAACTTGACATGAGTAATCTTGAGGGTCCATAATGATCCATGAAAGTCATATGGGGCATTGGAAGTTCAAATATCCTTGTGCAATATCAAACCCTAATTTTGGTCATTAGTGCTTAAGGAGATATCTTGAGCTGATCAACCCTAGTGCAGTCTTGAGCCAAAGGAGATCTTGTGAGAAAATTCTTGATAAATGAGAGGGAAATTTTGGGGTACAACAGCTGCCCCTGTTCAATCTTCTTAAGCCCGAAGAGTTAGATTGGCGAGTTTTTCCATTTGTGACTCGAAGGTGGAAGATGATTGGACACTAGAGTGCCCAGAAATTTGCACTCGGTGATGTGATGGTTGATGGTATAGGGAATGGGCTTAAAGATGCCACTTGGAAATGATGGAAAGTTTGTTGGAGATGGTCTTGTAGATGCCATCCAGAAATGATTGTTGAACCGTGTCTGTAAGCTAAAACTAAATGAGTATCAGAATGACGTCCGTGTCTATAGCGTATCTGAAAGTTGAATCTGAATGAGTATCAGGATGGCATCCGTATCTAGAGCGTATCTGAACTGTATCTGAAGATTGAATCTGAATCAGTATCAGGATGGCATCCGTGTCTGGAGCATATCTGAACTGTATCTGAAAGCTTGAATCTGAATGAGTATCAGGATGGCATATGTGTCTGGGGCGTATCTGAAATGTATCTGAAAGATGAATCTTAATGAGTATCAGGATGGCATCCATATCTGAAGCTTATCTGAACTATATATGAGAGTTGAATCTGAATGAGTATCAGAATGGCGTATGTGTCAGGAGCATATCTGAACTGTATCTGAGAGCTAAATTTGAATGAGTATCAGGATGGCATCCGTATCTGGAGCGTATCTGAACTGTATCTGAAGATTGAATATGAATGAGTATCAGGATGACATCCGTGTCTGGGACATATTTGAACTGTATCTGAAAGCTGAATCTGAATGAGTATCAGGATGGCATCCGTATCTAGAGCGTATCTGAACTGTATCTGAGAGCTGAATCTGAATGAGTATCAGGATGGCATCCGTATCTAGAGCGTATCTGAACTGTATGTGAAGATTGAATCTGAATGAGTATCAGGATGGCGTCCATGTCTGGAGTGTATCTGAACTGTATCTGAAAGCTTGAATCTGAATGAGTATCCGGATGGCATCCGTATCTGGAGCATATCTGAATTGTATCTGAAAAGCCTTTGAACAATGTTAATGGGTAGCTATTGATTAACCTTATCCTGAAAAGGGTAAAATGTTAGCTAATATGCAAATTCATGTTGTATGAAATGCATGGTATAATGAGATTGTGATAAATGCATTCGTGTTATCAATGTTTATGATATATGGATGCGATGTATGCGTATGTGAGCTAATATGTCGCACTGCTGTTAGATTGGGGAAAATAAATCCCTAACTGCTGCTGAGGATATGGAGTGTAAGTCTACATGTTGTGAAGTTGAAGTGTTGACAATTTCCGCTTAGAGAAATAAACTTTATTGTAAGGGAAACGCCGTGTACTGCTTGTGAAACCCTTATGGGGGATCCTGAGAAATTTGGCGACTTCTACCGGGGAGTGATAACTGAGAGTTTTGTTCCACTGGGAATTAAACTGCACATTATGGGGGATTTTGTGGAAATATCTTAGAGAGATTTCCCTATTTCTTAAAGCCATTAGTGACTGTCTTTCTATTTTGTAAATTTGTAAATGATAGTTACCTTCAAATGCATATGTTCAAAAATAAATCATCGGACATTTTTGTAAACAAAACATGAGAGTAAAGAAAAACAAATAGTTTTGCACTTTCAAAGGGACATCTTTGTATTGACTTTGAGTAAGTATTTTTGTACAATGAGACAAACATTCTTGTAAGAGAATACATTCGTAAAAAATGAAAATTTGATACAAAGAAAAGATAGCTATGTGAAATAATCCCATGGGGTTCCCATTCTGCTATAGCCTTCGTGTCTCTGAGAATCTTATCTATTTGTTTCCTTGTCCGAAGCTGATTGAATTGATCAGAATCGTCGAGTTTGCAGGTTGTCCGTAAGGTGATCCAACGGGACATAGTCATATTCTTTAATTCCCTAACTTTTGCATGGACCACCCTTTTGGGTTGTCAGTCCACTGGGATACCCTTTTTTGCCCAAGCCGGCCTTTCGGGTTTTCATCCTGCCGGGTGTATAGATTTTTTTGTTTTATCCCTAATTTTTTCCCGAACCTTTTGGTTCTTCGGGATGCCCTTGTTTTGCCTAGGTGTGTCAACTTATCGGGTCTCTTATGCGTAGTATCTTTCGACTATGTCTGCGTTCACAGGATGCGGTAGGTCGTCGCCATCCATGGTTGTCAAGATCATTTCCCCACCCGGGAATATGCTTTTGATTACAAACGGTCCTTCATATGTAGGAGTCCATTTGTCCATGGGATCACCCTGCGGTAGTATGATATGTTTGATCACCAAATACCCGACTTGATATACTTGGCGTCTGACCTTTTTGTTGAAATCCTTAATCATCCGTTTTTGATACATTTGACCATGAAAGATAGCAGTAAGTCTTTTCTCATCAATCAAGTTTAGTTGATCAAGTCGAGTCTGGATCCAATCGTCTTCGTTCAGCCATGCATCCTTCATAATTCTCAAAGAGGGGATTTGGACCTCAATAGGCAAGACAACCTCCATGCCATATACCAGAGAGTAAGGTGTTGTGTCGATTGATGTGCGCGCTGTGGTACGATACCCGTGGAGAGCGAATGGTAGCATCTCATGCCAGTCTTTGTATGTGACTGTCATTTTCTGTAAGATTTTTTTAATGTTCTTATTTGCGTCTTCGACAACACCATTCATCTTTGGCCAGTAAGGGGAAGAATTATGATGCTGGATCTTGAATTTCTTGCACAGGGCGGTGATCATAGTGTTGTTAATATTCGTACCATTGTCTGTGATGATCCTCTCCGGGATACCATACCGACATATGAGATTTTGTTTAATGAACCAGGCTACAACATTCTTGGTAACAGAAGCGAAAGAGGCCACCTCAACCCACTTTGTAAAATAGTCAATGGCCACTAAGATGAAGCGGTGTCCATTAGAGGTTGTTGGTTTGATTTCCCCAATCATATCGATGCCCCACATAGCAAAGGGCCAAGGAGTCGTCAAGACATTCAGAGGAACCAGAGGTACGTGCACTTTGTCAGCATAGATCTGACACTTGTGGCAGGTTCGAGAGTGTTGATAGCAATCTGCTTCCATGGTAGACCAATAATAACCTCCCCATAGGATTTTCTTTGTCATCGTATGCCCACTGGAATGGGTGCCAAAAGTGCCCTCATGTAGATCAGCCATGATGTTTTCTCCCTCAACGTTGTCTAGTCAACGGAGCAAAACAGAGTCATGGTTGCGTTTGTAGAGAATGCCATTACTAAGGAAGAATTTAGCAGAGAATCTCCTTAAGAACTTCTTATCATTGACTGAAGCTCCTTTCGGATATTCTTGAGCCTCGAGATACCTCTTGACTTCGTGAAACCAAGGCTGGTCCACTACTTCTTCAGTATTAATCTTATGATAGTGAGCTGGTTCATCCATTCGTTCGATGGTGATCTGGAGAGCCTCGTTATCCCATTTAGGTTTAAACATGGATGACATTGTGGCTAGTCCGTCTGCTAGCTGATTTTCTTCTCGCGGGAAATGCTCGAAGGTAATCTTCTTAAAATGCGGGATCAATGTCAAAACATGTTCTTTGTAGGGGATAAGGTTGGGTTGTTTGGTGTCCCATTCCCCTTTGATCTGGCTGATGACTAAAGTTGAATCTCTGAATACACTTAAGGATTTGATTCCCAATTCTATGGCAACTTTGAGACTAAAAATGCATGCTTCGTATTCTGCCATGTTGTTTGTACAGTTGAAGCAGAGTGTTGTCGTAAAGGGAGTATGACATCCTTCGGGAGATATGAGTACAACATCTATACCATTTCTGAGTGCGTTGGATGCCCCATCAAAAACAAGGTTCCATCGGGATCCTTGTTCAGGTCTGTCATATGGTCTGAATTCTTCACGGTTGTTTACCATCATGATGTCTTCATCCGAGAATTCGAACTTCATAGACTGGTAGTCATCCACAGCTTGATGAGCAAGGTGATCAGCTAGTACACTACCCTTTATTTATTTCTGGGTAGTATATTGTATGTCATATTTTGTCAGGATCATCTGCCATCTCGCTATTCTCCCAGAGAGGGCAGGTTTCTCGAAGATGTATTTTATTGGATCCATTTTAGATATCAATAAGGTAGTATGGGTAAGCATATATTGTCTTATCCGGCGAGCAACCCATGCCAGAGCGCAACAAGTTTTCTCGAGTAGTTAATATCTTGTGTTACAGTCGGTAAACTTTTTGCTCAGGTAATAAATAGCATGCTCTTTTCGGCCAGACTCGTCATGCTGCCCCAACACACACCCCATTAAATTTTCCAAAACAGTTAGATACATGATCAATGGTCTTCCCTCGACTGGTGGCATCAAAACAGGAGGCTCTTGCAGGTACTCTTTGATTTTGTCGAAGGCATTTTGGCACTCATCATTCCATTTGATTACTTGATCTTTCTTCAGTAATTTGAAGATTGGTTCATAAGTAGCTGTCAGGTGAGAAATGAATCTGGAAATGTATTTTAAATGTCCCAAGAATCCTATGACTTCCTTCTTGGTACGAGGAGCAGGCATCTCTTGTATCACTTTCACCTTGGCGGGATCCACTTCGATACCTTTATTGCTGACAACAAATCCTAAGAGTTTACCGGACCGTACTCCAAACGTGCATTTATTTGGGTTCAACCTCAGCTTGTATTTCTTTAGTCTTTCAAACAGTTTCTGTAAATGACCAAGATTCTCTTCTTCTGTTTGAGATCTGGCTATCATGTCGTCCACATAGACCTCTATTTCGTGATGTATCATGTCGTGAGATAAAGCTACCATGGCACGCTAATAGGTTACCCCAGCGTTCTTCAACCTGAATGGCATAATGTTGTAGCAGAATGTGCCCCATTGTGTGACAAGGGTTGTTTTCTCCATGTCCTCAGGCGCCATTTTGATTTGGTTGTAGCCTGAGAAACCATCCATGAAGGAAAACACTTTATGTTGTGTCGTATGGTCAACTAGAATATCAATATGGAGAAGTGGGAAATCATCCTTAGGGCTTTCCCTATTCAAATCTCTGTAGTCCATGCACATTCATACTTTGTCATCCTTTTTAGGTACGGGAACAACATTGGCGACCCATTGCGGATAGGAGGTGACGGCCAAGAATCTGGCGTTGAATTGTTTCATGACTTCAGCTTTGATCTTCTCTGACATGTCTGGTCACATGCGACAGACCTTTTGTTTTACCGGAGGACAGTCCTCTTTTATAGGTAGACGATATACTACGATATTTGCATTAAGTCCTAGCATGTCTTCATACGACCAGGCAAAGACCTCAACATAATCATGTAGCAACTGAATCAGGTGCTCTTTGACACCGGGTTCCAGATTGGCACCCACCTTGACTTTTCTCTTGTCTTCTTCGGTACCTAGGTTAATTGTGTCCACTGGTTCTTTGTGGGGCTGAATGGTCCTCTCTTCTTGTTGCAGTAACCTGGCGAGTTCCCTTGGTACTTCACAATCTTCCTCACCTTCGTCTTCGGCTTGGTAGATTAGATTTTCAGAGTCACAAAAGGCCATAGCAGAATTGTTACCCATGGGATCCCAAATGGATGTAGATCTGCAATTTGAATGTGAGTGTGTAAGAGTATAGCTATCTTTGAAAGAAATGAAAATGTAAAAGAAAAACAATGAGCGCAAAGTTTGTATGCAAAAACGTCAATGATTCATTGATGTCATATGGAAATGAGATAATAACCCTTACAAATGAACCATTGTGCCTCGGGTAAGACACAAGTTTTTAAGAGTCTGAATTGTTTAATATTACAGATCCGATAAAATTTAAAGATAAATTACTGTGGGATAAAAGTGATCAGGACAAAATCTCTAGCTTCCCAGTTGCTGAGACCTCCTTTGACAGTTGGGAAAATCTGATCCTCCAGGTCATAGTTGTCTTCATCATCCTCCACATTGTTGACTTCGCGGTTGTTGATCTTCAAGGGTGGTCCTCCGGCACGAGCGCGGCGTATAACTTTCTGGGCTCCTGAAGTGAAACCCAAACCAAATTTGTCAGATTCATATGGGATATCTGGGAGTTGGCCTCAAATAGTGTACCCGCCTTCTTCTATCACTACCTTGGCATCTTTTAAAGACGACATCTTGAGCGGAGGCTTTGTGATCTTTGGGACTTGAGAAACAGCCTTGGTTACCGCCATAGTTTGCGGGACTTCTTCAAAGTGCTAGAATGGAGTTTCAATAAATTCACCATCTAATTCAACATATCTGAAGGAATTTAGATGACTGACCATATACTCTTCTTCTCCATGAACAGTGATGATTTTCCCCTGAATAGGATATTTCAGCATTTGATGCAACGTAGAGGTAACGGCACCAACATTGTGAATCCATGGTCAGCCTAATAAGCAGGAATATGAAGGGCAAATATCCATTACATAAAGAGTTGAATCCAATGTTTCGGTTCTAACTTTTATAGGGATGTCCATTTCCCCATGCACTATCCTTTTTGAGTCGTCGAAAGCCCTCACTACTATGTTGCTAGGTTTCAAGGTCAATCCTTCACAGTCAAGCCTACCAAGATCCTTTTTAGGCAACACATTCAGAGACGAACCGATATCAACCAAGACATGAGCCAAAGTCGTGCCCCTGCATTCGACTGAGACATGCAATTCCTTGTTATGCTTCCTCCCCCTTGGAGTTAAATCAGCATCTGAAAAACCTAAACCATTATTTGCGGTCAAGCTGGCTACGCAGTCTTGGAACTGATCGGAAGATGTTTCTTGGGGTACATGGGCAGTTTTAAGGAATTTTACCAAGGCCTTTGCATGAGCCTCGGAACATAACAATAAAGCCAACATGGAAATTTTTGATGGAGTTTTCCCCAGTTGCTCGACTACGTTGTAGTCGCTTCTTTTTTTAATCTTTAGAATTTCATCCATCTCTTTTCGGGAGGTCTCAGGGATAGCTACTGATTGTGCCTTCATCCGAACAGGCTCAACCAGAATACCCTTTCCTCGAGTCTCAGTTGACTCGGCAGTAGGAATGTCAGTAGGGGTGATAACAGGGACTGCAACAGTTTTGTCAACAGGAGTATCAGCAGAGATGATTGTAGGACTGGGAATAGCCTTTGGAGGAGAAACAACAACAGGAATGATTACGGGTCCAAAAATAGATTTTGGAGGAGCAATTTCTGGAGAGAATACCCTTCCACTTTGGGTAATCTTGCTAGTCCCTGCGATGTTACTAATATCGGAGCAACTTTTTCAGAACTTGTACTTTTAGCAGCTGGCCAATCTTGCTTGATACCGTGATTGTAGACATCACCTCCATAATTCCATGGGACAGTTTTGTCTGACGAATACGGGATTGGTCCAGGCATTATAATTATCAACGGAGCTACTTTAGGAAATGATGTAATTCTAACGGGTCTTTTGGTGGAGACCCTAGAAGAATTGGAGGAAATGGTCACGATGGAAACATCATTATAAGAAACAGTTGGAATAGAAGTCTTCTCGAACAAAATCTCTTTGTTATATATTAAGCATTGAACGCCTGCTTTTAACAAATGACAGCTGGTTGGTGAGGATAAACAGAAATGACAGCTTTCATCACAGCCTGGGAATACGCCGGAATTTAACAAGTTCTTTTTTATAGTTAGGAGTGGGGTCACAAGTTCATCAACCAAAGTAACAAATATATCTTCCTCAATGGTGTTGACATCACGGCCATGCTTGGGCATAGGGGCAGTGATGACATTGGGAATTTCTGGTGCATCGAATTGAATCTCTTTGGCTTCAAGAAGGTCGTGTACCTTGTTATTCAGAGCCCAACAGTTGTTAGTGTCATGGCCGGGACTCTCAGAATGGTATGCACAGCGGGCATTAGAATGATAGTGAGGAGAGGTTGTGTTAGGATTCTTTGGAGCTTCTTTCAAAGTCACTATATTGGATCTTAACAAATGAGGCAATACTTGAGATAGTGTCATATTAATTCGGGTGAACTGTCTGACTGGTCTTTCCATTCTTGGTTGATTGCTTCTTTGCTGAGCAGGTGCGGGTTTAGGAATCATGACAGCCCCCACCATTGGACGAAGTTCAGTCCTATCTTGATTTCTCTGAGGATATACAGCAATAACTTCTTTCTTTCCAATGAATGGTTTCCTTACAGCATCAGAGGATGCATCTTTTTGAATCTTCCCATTCTTTATCCCTTCTTCCACCCTTTCTCCTGTCAATATCAATTCGGTAAAACCTTCTAAGGAACTCCCAATCAAGTGATTAAAGAAAGGACCAGACAGGGTGCCCAAAAACATATCTACTAACTCTCTTTCAGATAGGGGAGGTTGGACTCTTCCTGCTAAGTCCCTCCATTTTTGCGCGTATTCTTTGAAGCCTTCACTTGAAACCATGGCCATACTCTGGAGTTGAGTAGGGGTGGGAGCAAGATCAGCGTTGTATTGGTATTGTTTGTAAAAGGCAGCGGTCAGATCTTCCCAATTATGAATATTGGCTCTTTCAAACTGATAAAACTAATCAAGTTGAGTTCTGGACAGGCTATCTTGAAAGAAGTGTACCCATAAATCCTTGTCAACAGTGTGAGGCTGTATTTTCCTCACATAGGACCGGAGATGCATTTTGGGACATGAAACTCCATCATATTTGGCGAACACTGGTGCTTTGAATTTTGGAGGAATGACAATCCCAGATACTAACCCCAACTCCTCAAAGTCCAATCTAGGCACTTTTTGGATTTCCATTGCACTTAACCGTTCTTCTAGATGCTTATACTTGTCGTCGGCTGGAGGATATTGTTCTTCAGAATAATCTTGTTCTTCCTCTTCCTCTTCTGAATCTGGCTGGGCAACTGCTTCCTTGCTTTTCCCATCTTTATTGTTTTTCTCACCAGCTGACGTTGCAAAGTCTAGGGTCCTTCTTGCTTGACCTTGAAATCTTCTTCCCATATTTAGAACTCCGATTATTTTCTTTGTTTTCTTTTTCTTCTCTTCAACCAGAAAGATCTTCAACTCTTCCTGTCCTTTGGCCAGAGTTAGGAACATCTGTTGAAACTGGGCATTTTGAGCTTGGAGGTCCTTCACTGTCTGCTCGAGATCCATCTTACTGAAATTAAAAGTATAAAGATGAGGAGACTTGTTGCAAGAAACCTGCTTATGTTATGATGAATGTTAAATGCATATGCAATGATTTCAAGGATTTTAAAGATTCAAAATTGTTTTAGACAAAAAGGAAACACACGTTATATTAATAAATTAAAGCTTGAGTACATCAATGCCTATTTTGGAAAAACAATACAAAAAATCTAAGATAAAAAGGTTGTACACATCCTCTTTGGTGCAATGTAGGCATTTAGAGTCTGCTCCTCATGAAGTTTCTTAGTGAGCTCCAAAACCTTCTTCTCGCTAGCGTAGAATTGGGCTTCAAAAGTGTCTCGCTCCCCCTTGACTTGTATCCAGTCTCTTTGTAAGTCTTCAAGAGAGGTGCGCATGTTAGGATGCAGGATAGTGTATGGAACATCTCCTTCCACAACAGGCTCCATGATTACTAGGAGAATGGAGGGATAAGGCATCATGAGACTCTGAGCACAAGTTCGTACTCATTTGAGGTAAGGCTCAAGAGGGATGGAATTCTTATGCCCCAATGTATTGCTATCTACCTTGTTCAACTTCCTCCAAGCTCAGATAAACCTCTGGCGATGACCTTGATCGTGCTCTCATAGTCAAATACCAAACCTTGAATGAGTATCTCATGTGGGCCATCCCTTCGGGCGTAACCAAACTGTCTTAAGGCTAAGCAGGGGTTGTAGGTGATACCTCCGCTAATGCCAAGTAAAGGGACATTATGGAATTCTCCATAACGGTCGACAATAGTAACATTCTATATAGATCGGGAACACCAATGGATGTCTGAATGTTTGAGCGTCATCAACCTTTGTGACCACCTTGAACCTTGCTCTTTCTTCAATACAGATTGGGGAAGATGCGAAATAAAACATCTTTCCAAGAGATGAGTACAACACATAAGGATACCTCTTTTCCTCATAGTGCGAGTGTGAAAAGAATGTAGGATGTCCCCTAGCAAAATAGGCATCGGGTTACGAGACATGAAGACTTTGACGGTGTTCACATCTATGATTTGGTCAGGATTTGGAAACAAAACCATCCCATAGATGAGGAGATCCACAATTTCCTCAAAAGCTTGCAAATCCAAAGAGTTCCAACAGTTTTGGGCTTTCTCAAACAAGAACTTTTCTAGGAAACCTTTGACACCACTCCTTGTTTCCCAATTAGTTATGATATCAGATGATTGCAAGTGTAGAGCTTGAGCAATATCTTCTGGCTTTGGATCTCTTTCTGTACCATTGAAAGGTAGTTTATTGAGAATGTGTTGGCTCCTAAATTCGACACCCTTGTTTGTTATCATATATAGACCATTAATTATGAGTCAAAAGAGTTTCCTACATAAGAAGGCTTCGACCAGCTGATCCTGTCGAGGGCTCATCAAAGAATGACAAGATACTTAGAGGAATTCCTTTAAGTGGGAATCTTGTTGTCTTCGAAGTCGAAGGAACCTCTCGACAAAGGTACCTGATGCCCAAAGTCGAACGGTTTAAGATTTTAATGATTGGAGGGAAAACGGTTCCCAGCAGTTACCAAGTGCAACGTGCCAAAGGCAGAAGCGTCGAAGGTTGTGAGCGTGCCATGTGGCGTCATCTCGAAGCAGCGTAACTGCCCAGCGGTTACTTAGGATTTGTTTTAGTATAAATACTAGTTGTTCACGTGGTTTTCGCGTGTGTTCATCATCTTATACAAGTCACTCATCTAGATTCAAGTACCCAGCGTGAGCGAAAGAATCGTTGAGAATGTATGTGTGAAACACCATTTAAATTAATCAAAGTCTTTTATATTCAAGCAATTTATCGCTTTTCATTTACTTATCTCCGTCGAAGCCTTTTACTTAACGCTTTTATTTATTCTATCAAGCTTTTCTTCATGCAATTTACTTAAAGTGTCTTTACTTTACTGGCATTAATCACCATTAGGATTAGTCAAACCCCAGAAAATCAACCATGTCTTAGGATCAATCTGATCGATCCTGCTAGTCACCAAATAAGTAACCTTTTGGAAGATCAGCGGTTGTTTACCAATTTCCACGGTAAACAAATTGGCACACCTGGTGGGACTTTGTGTTGATTTTCATGTTTAACTGTTTTATATCAAATATCCTCCTTTTTCGAGAGTATTGCATGTTATTGAGAAGTGGTAGAATATACACCAACGAAACCAATACTAGGAGAAGAAGTGAAGAGATGGCGAATCCGCCAAACAATGGAGAAATCCCACAAACAAACGTGGGAGCAACGGTTATCCCAACCCTGAGTGAAGTGGTAACCGCTGGTTCAACACCAGTAGTAACAGTTAGACAAACGGGGCCATTACCTCCATTTACAGGCCCCAGAATGCCTTTGGGAACTCCCCCACCAAGGGGAAACCAAGGAACTAGGCCATATGTTCCCCCAGGTTTTTCGACAGTCGGTCTAAATCGAGAACCACTCTATGGCATGCCAACTTCTGAATTGGCTAGCCTGATGAATGCTACGTCCACTTTTTCAGACCCTTTAGTGAGCGCCTCTTCGCCACTCCAAGGATCTGAGGTTGGTATGGCGAACAGGGGTAGGACCCAACTCTTAGGAGGAACGTCCCAAGTAATGCATGGCCTTACGAATGCCTCGACAGCAGTCTTAAGGCAGCAAATGGACGAAAGCAACCACGATATGATTCAAATGTTGGCACAAACTTTAAGCACAGTGCTAAATCCTCTAATACAAAATACCACCCAGTCGAATCAGCAAATGACAGCGTAAATGGCGCGTCTGGCTGACTTTTTTGGGGTACCCCAACCTATTCGACAGCCCCAAAGGGCACAGATAAGGGGAAACCAAGGTATACTTCTAGAAGAAGAAACCACTATTAACCAAGTCCAACAGCCTGTCGAAGAAAACCTTAGGGTACGAATGGAACAACCCGGGGTCGAAGAGCCTAGAGTCATAGCCCCGGAAGTAAGAATGGTCAATAGAAACCAAAATGCTGACGAAGTAGTTCAGCAGATCCAATACCAGAATATTGGTTTGGAAAATAACTTGACAGCCATGATTGAAAGAATCATGATGCAAAATGGGATGAATACGGGCTTTCGTAGGCCCAACTTTACATCCCCACTGTCAGAATATGTGTTACAAACGGACTTGCCTCCTAGATGCAAAGTCCCTAAGTTCACTAAGTTTTCAGGGGACACGATAGAATCCACTGTCGAACATGTGGCAAGATACTTGATCGAAGCAGGAGACATTTCAAACAATGAGAACCTGAGGATTAAGTATTTCCCAAGTTCCCTAATAAAGAATGTGTTTACTTGGTTCACAAATCTTCCCCCCAATTCGATCCACCATTGGACCCAGTTGGAGAGATTGTTCCATGAGCAATTCTACATGGGACAAACCAAGATAAGCCTGAAAGAGTTGGCCAGTGTAAAGAGGCGTTTCACTGAACCTATAGACGAATATTTAAATAGGTTTAGGTTGCTCGAGGCAAGATGCTTTACGCAAGTGCCAGAACATGAGTTAGTCAAAATAGCCGCAGGAGGTCTAGATTACTCCATTAGGAATAAATTAGACACTCAATACCTGAGAGACATGGCCCAATTGGCCGATAGGGTTCGACAGGTAGAACGCCTTAAAGCTGAAAAAGCCAGGGCGACAAAAACTCGTAAAAGAGAAAGGATAGCGTATGTCGAAATGGACGATGAAGATCCAGAAACCTTCGACGAACCTATAACCGTCGAAGAAAGTGAGGTCGATTTAGCTGAGTTAAAACAAGGGCCACCATACTCTTGCAAGCTACTAGTCCCCTCAAGTGGAAAAAACCCCACTGGTCCTGAAAGGGCCAATGATAAGTTCCCTAAAAAGACTTACAATTTTGATATTACAAAATGTGATGAAATTTTTGACTTACTTGTAAAAGATGGCCAAATGATAATACCCCCAGGGGTAAAAGTGCCTCCTCTTGATCAAAGAAAGAAAAGAGGCTTTTGTAAATATCATAATTTTCTGGGCCATAAAACATCTCAATGTTTTCTTTTCAGGGATCTCGTACAAAATGCTATCAAAGAAGGGAGGTTGAAGTTCGCTGATAAGACCCCCATGACTGTGGACTCTAACCCTTTGCAGGCTGAAGCCCACTATGCTGAACCTTCAGAGGTGAATGTGATCGAGGCTTCTAGGAGTCAGGTGAAGAGGCCAGGAATAACTATGGTCGAAGTCACCAAAGATCATATCAACATGCCAATCTTTGGCAGTTTTTCTGGGAATATTTCTAGAAAGACAATCGAAGCAGTCCAAAAAGCTGCTGAAGGCCCAAAACTGGAGACAGGTGGAGCCTTGAAATCTGGAGCTAAACCCATTTCCTACTTGGCTGCAGCGCAAGGCCATACAGAAGACCTGGAGGCCCAGATGAAACAGATGACTCTTGCTTCTAGAGACAACATGAATGTCAACATGGTTGAAATCTCTGAGTCAAAAGCTTCAGAGGAGGACATTAGGCAAGAGCAAGCAAACAAAACGGCTTTCCCTCGGGAAAACGAAAATCTGGCAGATTTCCTGCAAAGATGCCAGAAGAAGAAGTCAGAAGTAATGTTGTGTCCTCGATGTAGCTCCATTTTTTACAAGAAAGCTGTTGAACACATCGAAGGTGTGAGAGCAGCAAACAAAAGAAGGGAAGGTGTTGATGTTCGACATGACCCCAGAAGAACCTACCAAAAGGGTTCAAATCAATAAAGGAGGCCACTAACTTTCAGGCCTCCAACCAACGTGCCAGTTGATACGTGGCTGAAAACATCGAGTCAAAAGAGACCGAGTGAAGAAAGGTGGCACTCCTTCGAAGTGCCAAGAGGTTCATCTTTGACACTTAAGAAAGAACCTCATGTTGTTGCCTCCAAAGTGACCCAGGTATCAAGTAACTACAAGGGAAAGAATCCAATGAATCGATCCCAATGGAGAAGATACCAAAGGCGGCGCAAGGATGAGAGGGAAGCTATCAACGAACCAAAGCCAGAATCAAGTTCAAATGTCCCCAGTGAAGGCAAAGAAAGCCTTTGGAGAGGGAACCAATGACCAATAGGCTGGTATGGCCTAACCGAGGCGAAGTTGGTGACAAAGATGGCTCTGAGTCTGATGACACCTTGGATATCATGGTGAATATAGTCTCAGTTTTTCTAAGAGAGTTCAACCGCCAGGTGGAGGTCGAAGCAAGCGACTGAGAAGTCGAACAAGAAATGGCCAAGCATAGGCCAGTATGCTACTTCGTCATGGATAATGGCTGCACAGAAGAGCAAAATGGTTTCTTCGAACCACCTACTGAGGCAATGAAAAGTCACCTCAAGCCTTTATTCATAAGGGCAAAACTCGAAGAAGCCACCGTAAACAAGATATTGGTGGACTGTGGGGAGACCATCAACATAATCCCCCACTTCATGCTAAGAAAAATAGGCAAGAGTGATGAAAACATCAAGCCTCATAACATGGTCCTGTCGAATTACGAAGGCGAAATAGGGACCACTATGGGTGTGATCCAACTAGACCTCAAAGTAGGGTCCATCCTTCGACCAACTATGTTTATGGTCATATCGGCTAAACCAAATTATAATATATTGTTGGGCCGAGAATGGATACATGGTGTTGGAGCAGTACCATCATCAATGCACCAAAGGTTAATATTATGGCGTCCTGATGGAATTGTCGAAAACATAGAAGCAGATCAGAGCTACTAGTTGGGCGAAGTAAATCACCTAGGGAGGGCTGACTTCGACAAAAATTTGGCTCACATTGGGCCATGCCCAGCACCTGACTTCGACATGGCGCCAGCGCCAAATGCTTTTTGTTCCTTGTACCTGCACCCTGAGCATGGTTTTCAATGGGACAGAGAAGACTTGTCCCACATTGATTTCAGTGGGCTAACTGACATCCAGCCAACTGGTTGGGGAAGTGAATTCAGTGATAATGACTGAGTCACAATCACTACAGCGAATTTCGGCTTACGTAGCCGAAACAAGGATGATAACGGCTCTCGAAGCCGAAGTAAAATATATGGCCACCCATGCCAACGATCAAGAGCTACCTTCTGTAGGTCCTGGAAAAGATTTTGACCCAGAACCTCCTGATATCATGACAGAAGAAATGCAGGAGCAAAGGCTCGACGCCATCTATGACGATGAGCCTTTGGGATTCGAAAAGGACCCCCTGGCAAACAACATCAAAATGTTAGCACAGGATCCTTTAGAATAAATCAACTTGGGCGAAGGGTTAGAGAAAAGGCCAACTTACATCAGCGCCAAAATAGACCCAGAGCTCAGGTTTGAAGTGATCCAATTGTTAAAGGAGTTCAAGGACTGCTTTGCATGGGATTACGACGAGATGCCTGGTCTCGACAGAGGATTGGTAGAACTTCAGTTACCAATCAAACCTGGAAAGAAGCCAGTCAAGCAAAGTCCAAGACGCTTCGCTCCAAAAATACTGTCGAAGATCAAAACGGAAGTCGAAAGACTGCTGAAGTGCAAATTCATACGAGCTACGAGGTATGTCGAATGGATTGCAAACATTGTGCCAGTAATTAAGAAAAATGGTACGTTGAGGGTATGCATAGATTTCAGAGATGTGAATGCTGCAACACCCAAAGATGAAGATCCTATGCCTGTGGCGGAAATGCTAGTCGATTCTGCCGCTGGCCATGAGTACCTGAGCATGCTCGATGGTTACTCAGGGTACAATCAAATTTTCATTGCTGAAGAAGATGTGTCGAAAACAGCTTTTCGATGCCCCGAGGCTTTAGGCACTTACGAATGGGTAGTTATGCCTTTTGGCCTAAAAAACGCTGGGGCAACATATCAGCGAGCGATGAACTCTATCTTCAATGATTTTATTAACACTTTTATGCAAGTATATATTGATGATATTGTTGTAAAATCTGTTTTCAGGAAGAACCATATAGACCACCTTCGACAATCATTTGAAAGAATGAGAGAACATGGTCTGAAAATGAACCCTTTGAAGTGTGCATTCTGTGTGAAAGCTGGAGATTTCTTGGGCTTCGTCGTCCACAAGAAAGGAATCAAAATCAACCAAAACAAGACGAAGGCAATCTTGGAAGCGAAAGCGCCAACGAACAAGAAGGAACTGCAATCTCTACTGGGCAAGATAAATTTCTTAAGGAGATTTATATCTAACCTAAGTGGAAAAGCTCAAGCCTTCTCACCCTTACTTCGATTAAATAAGGAAGGATTCGAGTGGGGGCAAGAGCAACAAGAAGCCTTCGACAAGATTAAAGGGTACCTCATCAAGCCGCTTATTTTGGTGCCTCCATGTAGCAATAGGAGTATGAGATTGTACATAGCTGCATCCGACAAAACTTTGGGAAGCGTGTTAGCCCTAGAAGATGAAAATGGAGTCGAAAGACCCATTTACTATCTTAGCAGAGTTTTGAATGATGCAGAAACTAGATATAGCGAAGTTGAAAAATTATGTTTATGTCTTTATTTCTCTTGTACAAAGCTCAAACAATATATAAAACCAGTTGATGTGTATGTTTTGTCTCATTTTGATGTTTTCAAATACATGCTGTCGAAACCCATCTTGCACAGCCGAATTGGCAAGTGGGCGCTAGCATTAACTGAGTATTCACTGACCTTTATGCCTCTTAAGGCAGTAAAAGGGAAAGTGGTAGCAGACTTTATAGTCGACCACTCAATTCAGGTTGAAAATATAAATTATGTGGAGATAGAACCCTGGAAATTCTACTTTGATGGTTCCAGCCATAAAGATGGAACAGGAGTAGGGGTCTTAATTATTTCTCCAGAAAAAATTCCAACAACATTCAAGTACAAGATAGAAGGTACTTGTTCGAACAATGAGGCTGAGTACGAAGCTCTAATTACTGGCCTTGAGATATTGTTGGAATTGGGGGCAACTCGAGTCGAAATAATGGGAGACTTAGAGTTAGTCATCAATCAAGTCACAAAAGAGTACAAATGCATAAGAGAAAATCTTATTATGTACTTTGTGATAGCAAATCGTTTATTGAAAAAGTTCGAAGTGGTTAACATTCGGCACATACCTAGATTGGAAAACCAAGTACCCAATGATTTGGCACAAATTGCATCTGGGTACAAAATTTCAAAAACGAGATTACAAAGAGCAATCGAAGTTCGAGAAAAGATAAAAGCAACCAGCCTGTCTCCAACAGATTTAGAATCGACAAGACTAGGGTATGCTGATCAAAGGAACTTTGAAATTTCGTTCATAGACAATTTGTCAGAGCAAGATTGGAGGAAACCCATTGTAGATTATCTACAAAATCCAGTAGCTTTGACAGAACGAAAAATAAAATATAGGGCATTGAGTTACGTACTCATGGGTAATGAGTTATTCAAAAAGACGCCTGAAGGGGTATTGCTAAAGTGCTTAAGCGAAACTGAAGCATACATAGCCCTTTCGACTACGCATGCTGGAGCATGTGGGGCTCACCAAGTAGGCCATAAGATGAAATGGTTGTTGTTTCGACAAGGACTATACTGGCCCACTATCTTGAAAGATTGTGTTGAGTTCGCGAAGGGTTTCCAGGAATGTCAAGTCCATACAGGCATCCAACATGTACCAGCAAGCGAACTTCACTCAATAGTGAAACCTTGTCCTTTTAGAGGATGGGCGTTGGATCTTATTGGAGAGATTCGACCAGCATCATCAAAGAGCCAGAAGTATATACTGGTAGGAATTTATTTCACCAAATGGATCGAAGCTATCCCTTTAGTCAATGCAAACCAAGTTGATGTCATTGAATTTATTCAAAAGAACATTATCTACAGATTTGGAATCCCTGAGACTATAACAATTGATCAAGGATCAGTGTTTACTGGTCGAAAGATGCATGAATTCGCTCAAGAAACAGGCTTTAGACTCCTAACATCAACGCCTTATTATGCACAGGCAAATGGTCAAGTCGAAGCAGCAAATAAGATAGTGATTGGCCTGATAAAAAAGCATGTAGGAAAGAAGCCAAAAAATTGGCACAAAATGTTAGACCAGATCTTGTGGGCCTGTCGAACGTCCCCAAAAGAAGCCATAGGTACAACACCATATCGGCTAACTTTCGGTCATGACGCAGTACTGCCAGCAGAAATTTGTCTTCAATCAGCAAGGGTTCAGAGACATCAAGATATTCCCTCTGAGGTTTATTGGGATATGATGTTAGACGAACTAGTAGATTTAGACGAGGAAAGACTACAAGCTCTCGACCTACTTAGAATTCAAAAGAAAAGATTGGAAGACTCTTACAATAAAAAAGTAAAACCTAAGGCATTCTTGCCTGGAGAATTAGTTTGGAAGGTGATTCTACCCATGGATCGAAGAGATCGAAGCATGGGAAAATGGTCACCCAAGTGGGATGGACCGTTCAGAATTATTCAAATTTTTTCTGGTGGAGCTTATGAGGTTGAAGAGTTAAGCGAAGACAAAAGACTCTTGAGGGTAAACGGCAAATATTTGAAAAAATATAAACCTATGCTCCAAGAGATCAAAATAAATAACAGTTAATGACTAAGTTAACCGTAAAGAGCCAAAATGGAAAATGATATATTGATATTAACCAAAATGGTTGCATTGTATTACAAAAATTACAGTACATGGTCAATGAGGTGCTGAGCAAATTAGAAAGGGATGGAAGCTTTAAGTCGAAGATATTTGGCTCGCTGCAACTCCAGCTATTTGTTACACAAGGCATTCGCTTGAGAGATTCTGGCAATCTGGTCATCTAGGGCTTGGGCCCTTTCAGCGAACTCTAGGCCTCGAGTAACCTCATCTTGGCTCTCTGCATCCGAAACAGTCGAAAGGAGTTCCTCTTTGCGCTTAGTGTTAGCATTTAATCTGGCCTCCAACTCCTAGATTTGCGCCCTTATAGAGGCGTTATCTTGATCTATGGCTTCGATTTCCTGCTGCTTGGACGTCTTCTGTTTCGACAATTCTGCAATTCGAGAAGTCGATTCAGCTACTTCAGTCCAAGCAGAAGAACTCTTGTCGTGCAGTGTTTCGAGTTGGTTGTTGAACCCCCTTCGACGATTATAGTCCGTAGAGACTTGGTCAATAATGGAGTATAACTCCAAGATGAAGCTGGAGATTTCTGGAGAAATCGCAAGCAAATCAACTGCACCCAAGACAGCTCCCAAATAAGACTGGGCAGTAGGATCCCCCTCCAAAGCCTTCATTAGATCCTTCTTGAAGAACTGAGCCTTGACTTTCTTAAAGACCTCATCGAGAGGAGAAGTCGAAGTAGACTTCCCTGATACAGTAGAGGCATCATGGCTAGGGTCAGATGAATTCTCCCTGCTCTCAATGATGGCATTCAGATAGCCAATCGGATCATTTTGCTTCAAAAGGGCCAAGTCTTCTTTGGACCTGGGCTTTGTCGAGGTGATCGTTTCTGCAGCAGTGGTGGCTTAGGGCTGAGTATGTTCAGCAGCATCAGCATCAACATGACCCTCTTCATCATGTTGCTCCTCTGTCTCATTGACCACTTGAGCTTCTTCCTGGTGGTGTTCCTCTGTTTCAGCAAGGACTTCATCATCCACCAGTTCCTCCTCTCGTTGTCGGCTATGGTCAGCAGAGTCTTGTGGCTCTGAAGTTTGATTTACTTCGTTAGCAGAACCAATGAAAGAAGAAGGATGGTGAATGGGTTCCCCTGCGCTGTTTACAAAGGTATCAGAACCTTCAACAGGATGCCCAGTTGGTGCTGAAGTTCCAGCGGTCTCCTGAAAATAGAAGAGGAAAAATATTCTGGTTTAGAGAGATACACAATCGAATGTGATCGTCGACACCTGAGTTAATAGTGGTCGAAGGCACTACCTGTAGAGGAACTTCATCCCCAGGGCTAGAATTGTCACTCTCAACGGGTTTGCTGAGCAAGACATTTAGCTCCTCCTCCGTGGGCTCTTCGATGATCATAGGAGGTGGCCTGGGTTTATTCCTTGCGACCTTGATTCTGATCGTAGGTCGAGGCTCAGGAGCAGGGGTAGCCTTCTTCACCTTTCTCCGTTTGAGAGGAACAGGGGGAGATTCGTCCTCGTCGCCGCCCGAAGATTCGACCGTTAATACAGGTCGCTTCTTAGGCGCAGGACTCTGAAAGCCCCAAATGAAGTTGGTTTAGAACGCAGCATTGAAAACCAGAATGTTTAAAAAAACCATCAGGAAATAAGAAAATTTTGTTACCTGTGCTGGAGGTTTTGTAGAGGGACCTCCACCCTGATGGTTGTCTGTGGCCTTCTTCGCCACAGGTTTTCGAACAACTGAAAGAAGACACGTTCACAAGTTATAATTGACAATTGTAGATCGAAATGGAAAGACAAATATAATTTGAAGAGGGAACGTACATTTCTTTATTTTGTCGAGAACCAAGACGAAGGACTTCTGGAGTTCGTCTGCAAAATCCTTTTCGTCGAGGAACTCTTCGACATAATATCTCTTCCACCAGTATTCAAAAGATGGTGAACAGAGGAAGTTAAGTTGGTAGTCGAACAATGATAGTACGGTCCGACCAGCGTACCTACCAATATGCTTGGCAGCAGCATCCTCAGTGTAGTCATTACAAAAGTACAACACTGATTTCTCCCTAGGGTAAATGGGAGGAGGAAGCGATTGGATAATGCCAAACTGTCGAGAGACAAGATTCGGCTGGTAAGCAATCAGGCTCAGGTGATTCTTTGAAATCTTGAAGCGTAATGGCATTATCCTTGGAGTGAGAAATGCTTCCCACAGTGTTGTGTTCTCTTCGAGGTGAGGATCCTCTGATGACTTGGGATGGGGCCTGGTGAACCACTCTGGACCAAACTTTCGACTGGCGAAAGGAGCCATGGTCGAGGTAAATTCCTTCCTCCCTACAAACATCTTAACAAAGTTTGCAAGGGTCTTTTGGAGTTCCAGCCCATCCTCAGTGGGAGTCAATAAGGCAAGCCTGGTGCCTTCGCCACGCCTTCTGGCTATCTCAGGAGCCTTTTCGTTTATTTGAGACTTCTGGGTAGAAAAGACTCAAAAGTGGCGTTTAGCCATAGTTGTAGTAGCCAGAAGGGTCCAGCAAGCAGCAAGCTGGCTCTATTTTCTATTATTTTTAATTGAGTCGCTTCACTGCTTATTGACTCATATAGGTTCGCCAGTATTAATTCGGCCAAACAAATGTTTTGACTGTGATGAAGCTGAGTAGCAAGGGTGACCATTTTCTTCGTCACCTGTAGGGATTTCGTGCAGAACACGAAACGTGACAGCCAAAGGGCTAGAAACGCAATGTGCTCCACATTCGTCACTCCAGCTGTCGATTTGTCATGGTAGTGGTTGGTGTAGGTGGTATAAGTGGGTTTAGTAGCTGAAAACCCAATATGGTCTTCAGACATTTCCTCTCGGTCGAAATAGTCCCCAGTTGGTCGAAAACCAGTAATAACAGCCACGTCGAAGAGAGTGGGTGTTACCATTCTGCAAGGCAGGTGGAAAGTGAAGTGAGTATAGTCCCAAAATAGCAAAGAAGCTATCAGCATTTCAGGACAATAGTTGAGACCAGTTTTGGACAGCATGACTAGGTCATAAATCCCCATGCCCTTCCAAATCAAAGCCTGGAACTTCTCCA
This sequence comes from Vicia faba, assembly GCA_948472305.1. Classification (NCBI taxonomy): domain Eukaryota; kingdom Viridiplantae; phylum Streptophyta; class Magnoliopsida; order Fabales; family Fabaceae; genus Vicia; species Vicia faba. Next base: position 339,661,095 of record OX451735.1, read on the forward strand.
TCTTGTCTAGCCAAGCGTTGTATTCTGGTGTAAGGTTAGGGCTAGACCTAAAAGCCCTAACCCCTCTGTTGAAGAACCGAAGATCTATCTTTTCTTTTGCAGGGTCTTCGGTATCTTCTGTCGCCTTCTTGGAGCACCCAATGGGCTTGAGTGCCTCATGCACTGGGAAGAAACCCTCGATTTTCGTTGGGTCAGCAATGCATGCAGATAGAGGACCGGACATGGTGAAAACCTGGTTGGAGTATCCAACAGGAATCAGCAGTTGAGAAGAATAAGTTTCACGCTCAGCATCTCCCATGGGTTCGGGAACCCTTCGCATTCCCATGGAGTTAACTATTGGAGCGGTTGAAAAGATTTCCGGTTTAGTAGTTTTAGAGGGAGTGCTAGATCTGGGGACATTAAAAGAACGAGAACGTGAGGCCATTTTTTGGTTTGAGATGAAGATGGATGAAGAACAAAGGTTTCTGGGTTTGGAGAGGAAGAAGCAAAGGTTTGCTTGCAAGAATTTTTGTTCGACTTAAGGCTTGGGTGAAGGAAAGCGTAAAAAGTCCAACAAGGGGCACTTAGCGCTATTTATAGTGATTGAAAAATCACAAGACTCGAGGTCATTTAATGTCTCAGACAAGAGTGGGGCACGTGGCGCTCAATTGGTGATGTAGCCGTTCTGAAGAACAGAAGCGGTGCAGCGTGCGTCCTCGATTTCGGGAAATAGTCATGATGACAATATGTGAAGGGACATCAGGCGTGCTAAACGCCTTACTGAAGTGACGTCTTGGGAACAGGTGAAATGATGACTTTTTGAGATTGTCAGTTGGTTGGTAGCAGACGAAAAGCGCACAAACTAATTTGTGGCTGAGAGTGAAGGACAGGTGTCGAATGGAATATCAAAGAATGCCTTTTTATTTTTAGCGTCAAAATAAGACATTCTTGGGGGGAAATTTGTTGGCTCCTAAATTTGACACCCTTGTTTGTTATCATATATAGACCATTAATTATGAGTCAAAAGAGTTTCCTACATAAGAAGGCTTCGACCAGCTGATCCTTTCGAGGGCTCATCAAAGAATGACAAGATACTTAGAGGAATTCCTTTAAGTGGGAATCTTGTTGTCTTCGACGTCGAAGGAACCTCTCGACAAAGGTACCTGATGCCCAAAGTCGAACGGTTTGAGATTTGAATGCTTGGAGGGAAAACGGTTCCCAGCAATTACCAAGTGCAACGTGCGGAAGACAGAAGCGTCGAAGGTTGTGAACGTGCCATGTGGCGTCATCTCGAAGTAGCGTAACTGCCCAGCGGTTACTTAGGATTTGTTTTAGTATAAATACTAGTTGTTCACGTAGTTTTCGCGTGTGTTCATCATCTTATACAAGTCACTCATCTAGATTCAAGTACCCATAGTGAGCGAAAGAATCGTTGAGAATGTATGTGTGAAACACCATTTAAATTAATCAAAGTCTTTTATATTCAAGCAATTTATCGCTTTCCATTTACTTATCTCTGTCGAATCCTTTTACTTAACGCTTTTGTTTATTCTATCAATCTTTTTTTCATGCAATTTACTTAAAGTGTCTTTACTTTACTGGCATTAATCACCATTAGGATTAGTCAAACCCCAGAAAATCAACCATGTCTTAGGATCAATCTAATCGATCCTGCTAGTCACCAAATAAGTAACCTTTTGGAAGATTAGCCGTTGTTTACCAATTTCCACGGTAAACAGAATGGGAATCCTCAAGATTCAGGATAATTCTTCCAAAGTTGGCACAAGTTGATAATCGGAAAATGTGAAGCAATGGTGTAAAGGATCAAAGAACTAGAAGAGCACCTTCATCATGTCTTCATTAGTGTTAGAGGTGACCAAGTTTAGTAGGCGACCATGTATTTCGGTGAATGGAGAATTTTCAGGAATCCTTGAAGCTAGCTCTTTAAGTTGAGGAGGGATCCTTACAAGATTGACTTGAATAGTTTTCCTGCGAATAGAATCCATGTCCTACAAAATAGAACAAAGATAAATCCCAAAATCCTTGAAATGGTTAGTGAATGAGTATGATGTTATGATGTTCATGATGTTATGTACAAGTAAATATACACAAACAAAGCATACAAGTCCTTAGGTTTAGGCTTGCATGGGGTCTCATAGGTAAGTACCCTCTTGAAGTTTAGTTGGCTTAAAACCTGTCCTAGCAATAGTAACCGGGTTCTAAGGAGCTCAATATCACCGGTTTGTTTCTTTGGTCATTGTTTCAGCGCAAGCCTCTTTAATGGCGACCGAAATATCCCAAAAAACCAAACCTCAATGAGTGTAGTATCGAGTATCTACTAACTTCGGACTGCACCTAAGTCGGTTATCTCACTACGTCCTAAAGGCCAAGTTGGTCAAGTAAAGGTTCTAAAAGTTCATTAGTGCTCTATGACATCACTCAGCGGCCCCATATTCTCCTTGATTAACTCAAGGGCTATCGGTACCCACAAATATGTTGCACTAACGTGGCTATTGCTTAGACCATGTTGATATACCCCACACAATTTCCACAACATATTGCTACTTACCTATAAGGCATCCCAGATTCGGGTAGAGGATTCAAACCCAAACAAAGGACCATAATGTAAAGCAAACAAGTCAAACAATGAAAGCAAGTAAATGTGATCTAACCTTAAGGTAACCCCACTTTTAGAATTTTCCCCAGCAGAGTCGCAGTTCTGTGATACGGTGGGAAAACTGACTTGGGTGTTTTGCGTTTTATCGCAAATGTTGCGCTTAGCAAGAGTTGCCACCGACTTTTCTTTTATCTAAAAGGAAAGGTGAAAAAGCACAGGAAAGACCTTTGAGATTATTTATTGAGTTCGGGGGGGTAGATTATGAAAAGGGAAGGTATTAGCACCCTTTTCATCCATGGTTTTCCATGGGCTCTTAGTTACTTGCTAGATCACTTGCTTTTGTTTGAAATTGTGCTTTGGGTGTTTTTTGATAGTATTTTGTAAAGAGTTCCATTATTTAGGCAAACTTTGTAATGATTCTCGTTCGTAAGAATGTATACAAAGTGTTTGATCTTTTGAAAATGTTTTCAAGCTTGTAAGATGTTTTGAAAATGTAGGTGTTTGTTTTTGAAAATAACAAGGATGTTTTATTTTGAAATTGAGCAAGTAACTAGGAGCATTCTACCTACTCAAAAGTCTTTCATGTTCATTTCTTTTTCCTTTGGCATTGTTATGCTGCCATTGATTTGGTAAGTAACCCTATCTTTGGATGTAAACGGGACAGGCGTGGATCATCGTATAACCATGATTAGAAATGTTGCAAGGTATCTTAGCATTCTCTTTTAGGGACTAAGATCATTTGAAAGGCAACATAGATAGCATTATCGAGGGACTATGATCTTGTATTTTGCTTGTTTTTGCTAAGATACCTCACATGCGTAATATGGACATTTACTAAGGCAACCAAGTGGATTTATCCTAGGGGTGCTTGTGCAAGTGTATTGTTTTCATGCTTGGTTTTTTATTTGATTAGGGTTTTCTAATTGATTGGTTTTAATCTTTCCATACAAACCCTAATTACTAGCATTTGTATATAAAGCGATAAATTGCGGAATTGAAAATTACTACGCTATTACAATACTTGTCGGAGGGGGTGTACAAATTATAAATGGGGATTGCAAGAAAATAAAGCCTAATTATCTATTACAACCATATTGAATTTGTACATGAATTGAAATAATAAATGTACAAAAATGAATAAATATACAAGAATGTAAATGTAAAGTAAACGGATATGTTTTTGGATTTTTTAGGAAAAAGGGGTTTTGTTTTAACCTAGTTAACTAAAAGGAAAATAATTAAATAAATTAGTAAAAGCAAAACCTAAATTTACTACGAAAAGAAATTAAACAAAAACCCTAATCTATTAATTGATTAAAAAGAAATTAAGTTTATAAAAATAATTTTTTTGGTATTTTTTGTCTTAAAAATAATTTATAGTATTATAAAATGTTTTTGTTCTTTTTATATTTTAAAAACAATATATTTTAATTGTGTAAAAGAAAATAACTAAAACCCTAGTTTTTTAATTAAATTTATAAACCAATTAATAAATAAATGAAGTATGATAAAATAATTTTTTGTATAAAAAAATAAATAAACTATATTAAAATATAAATCTAATATTTTTATATTTTTTTAGATTATTTTTAATATTAGATAAAATATTTAAGAAAATAAATAAATAAAAATAAGAAAAAAGAAATAAAAATGGGCAAGGGTGTAAATAGCTAACAGGGGGTCAGAAGTGAAAAAAAACATAAGCCCAAGGATAGAGGCCCAACGCTGCCAAAAAAAGAAAAAATTGAATGTGAAAAATAGGAAGAAAAAAAAACCAAAAGGGTAGCACTAGGGCTCGAACCCAGGTTCCTATAGTCACAGGCGCGCGCTTCTACCACTAGGGTGGATATACATCCGTTTATATAATCAAAACAATAAATATATGATAGTAAACAAGTCCATGACCTGAACTTCATCTTCAACCTCACGCCCAGCCAAAGCCTCTGTATCTTATTCAAATCTCAACAAAAATGAAAACTGTAAACAGGAAACTTGTAGCAAATTTCCTCACGATTTCAGAAATGCAAAGCAATAAAATTATAGGTCAAAGATAAGCATGAATTTTAATGGCCCTTATCTGAATCCTAAAAATTTCATAAACTTCAATCTTAAAATTCTCTAAGCTCAAGCAATATAAATGAAAACTATGAACATGGTTAGCTTTAGGGCAATGATATATATATTTTTCATTCACAAATAAACCATTAATGATGCCTGTATGAAGAGTTCAAAAGTCAGAAAACTTACCTTGCAAGAGGGTATCGTGTTTGGAGTTTGAGAAGCTTTCAGTGAGTTCCAATAATTGGATTAGCTTCCTCAAGTTCCCAGGAAGCTAATGTGATGGTTAGCTTGAGCTGAAAGTGCCTGAGGAGTTCTGGAGAACTCATGGTGCAAGGTGCTGTTTTTGAAAATGGTGGATGATGATGGAGGTGTTACAGTCGTGCTGCAGGTGTTGGGATTGTTTGTGTATGTTGTTTAGAAGCTTTTGAAAGTAAAAGGCCAAGAAACACACGAGCAAATTTGGAGATTGGATTCAAAACTCAGAAATGACAAGTTTTGAAGTGTTTTTGGTGATTCTGTGTTCTTGGTGTTTTCAGGGCTTAATCATGCGTGGGATTTGTGGCAAATGACTTGTGTATGTATAAGCAAAAGGGTTTGAGTGCTTTGGAAAGTCATAAGTACAAATTACAAGCTAATTGCTAGGTTACTTGATTTTTAAGAAAAGTGGGAAAACAAGTTTCAAGAGGAGGTACAGGCATGTGTTGAGTGATTGTAAGTGTCTAACAAGTTTCTCTTGAGTTATGGGACTTGTATGATCAGAAGAAAGCAATTTCAAGGCTCAAGAACAAGTTTTGTGCGAAAAGTCACTTTATCAAAATGGCATTGTGAACTTTCTTCCCAAAATGGATATAAAGCATGGCCTTGCATTGAATGCTTGAAATGAGACCTCTAACAGTTGTGCAAGCAATTAATTATGGAGTGCATAACAAGTTTGAGGCCTGCAAATTAGAGGTTATGCAGCATAAGTTTGAATTTTGAATCTTGTTCACCACAAAATGACTTGTAATTCAAGTGATAAAACCCTAACTTCATCTCTTCGATTCTCCTTACTCAAAAATGATCTCAAGGAGTTATGGGACATTTTGGAAAGCTTGCAATGTGCTCTACAAACCATCTTTGAATAACTTTTGAAAATCCTCCTTGGAACTATATGAAAAAGTGCCATGAAGTTGGGTCAAAATCCTGACCAAATTAGGACAAAATTTCACTAAGTGTTTTGTTTCATGACTACGTGTTCTTAAAATTATAACTTGAGATCCAAGCACTTTTGGAAGGAGTTGTGTAAAGCAATGTTGTATATTTCATGGTGATCTACAAATTTCATTTTGGAAGTTTCTCTTGAAACATCTTGCATCATGGTGAAAATTTTGCTCAAAGTTGTAAAAAAATAAGAAATTTCCAACACTTAGAAAAATTTTGAAGTTTAGAAATTTTAACTTTTCAAAATGAAATCTTGAATTTTTGATTTCTTGATGAATAAGTTTCATATTTTGACATGTTTTGATGAATTGTGATCTTTGGCATTTGATTTTGACCAAAAAGTCAAAGTTTGACTTTTTAGTATATAGTTGTTTTTTGAGCAGTTGACTGAAAATTCATCTGTCAATCCATTGGACTTGAGCAATGTTTTGAGCCATGTCATTAGGTCAAAATGATGCAATTGTACTCTTGAGATCATGTCTTAAACCAATTGATCATTTGCTAGGTCAAAAATCATAAATTTCCCTTTCCAAGTCAAAACCATAATTTTGACCATTTTGCCCTTTTGAAGATTTGATCAAATTTATTGAGGAATTGTGGTCCAAACTTGACCAAATCTTACATATGAGTTTAAAATGTTAATGTGGATCAAAAATATGAAGTTTGACTGTAAATTGGCCATAGTTGACTTTTTCCCCAATACAGCTGATTTTTAGGTCAACTGCTCAATTGACTGAGCAAAAGTGTGATCCAAAGCTTGAAACTTGACATGCGTAATCTTGAGGGTCCATAATGATCCATGAAAGTCATATGGGGAATTGGAAGTTCAAATATCCTTGTGAAATCTTAAACCCTAATTTTGGTCATCAGCGCTTAAGGAGATGTCTTGAGCTGATCAACCCTAGTGCAGTCTTGAGCCAAAGGAGATCTTGTGAGAAAATTATTGATAAATGAGAGGGAAAATTTTGGGGTACAACAATACCATTCTAGTTGTGTTCCAGAAATACTCTCTTGAAAGAAATGCAACCACAATTTCTTGTCAGCAGTGTGTGGTTGAATTTTCCGAACATAGGATCTCAAATGCTGCTTCGGGCAAGAACCGCCATCATACTTGGAAAAGGTAGGAGTTTTGAACTTAGGAGGAATGATGTGAGACTACACCCAATTATTCAAAGTTCAAGCCAGGCACCTTCTAGATCTCCATAGCTTTTAGACGCTCTTCTAATAGCTTATACTTCTCGTCAACAGGGTGATATTGTTCATCCAAATAATCAACTTCCTCTTCATCAGGAAACTTGTCAGAACCAAGGTTGTTTCTTTCAGTTTTAACACTTTTACCATCTTCATCCTGGTTGTCATCTTCTTCGGATGGGATATCAAGATCTTGAGCTCGCTTGACGGGACCTCTGAATCTCCTCCCTATGTTAAGGACGCCAATTGATTTCTTTGTCTTCTTCTTCTTTCCATTGGCAATTAACGCCTTCAGTTCTTCTTGCCCCTTGGATAAGTTTAGGAACATTTGTTAGAACTTGGCATTCTGAGCCTGGAGATCTTTGATTGTCTATTCAAGAGCCATTTTCTGCCCTTTAATAAATAGCAGAAAGATGAGAAAACTTGTCTTCGAAACTTGTTATGTAATGATATGTATGGTATGTAGATGCATATGTAATGTTTTCAAGGACCTTGTGGGATTCAAATTTGTTAATCAAAAGGAAACAACAACAAATATTCTTGTTAGTAAGTTAAGATTATAAACGCCTTTTAGGCTTACAATGAAAACAAAAAGAAGGGTTACAAAGAGATAAATTATGACTCAAGTCTCCCATGGACGCTTCCTCTTTGTGTTGACATATGCATTAAGGCTCTGCTCTTCGTGAAGGTGTTTGGGAAACACCAATACTTTCTTCTCACTAGCATAGAAATAAGTCTCAAAGGTGTCCCTTTCTTATTTTGGTTGAATCCTAAACTTATGTAGCTCTTCAAGGTCAGTGGGCATATTTGGATGAAGAACGGTATGAGGAATATCTGCTTTATAAACAGGCTCCATAATTACTCGTAGGACAGTAGCATATGGCATTATAAGATTTTGAGCACGGGATCGCACCCATCTAAGGTAGGGCTCCAGAGGAGTGGTGTTTTTTGTCCCAAAGTCTTGCTATCAATCTTATTTACAATGCTCCAAGAACGTATAAACCTTTGACGGTAACCTTGAGGATTGTTCTCGTAATCGAATACAATACCCTAGATGAGCATATCATGAGTACCGTTTCTTCGAGCATAACCAAATTGACGTAGAGCTAAGGAAGGGTTGTAAATGATACCTCAACTTATGCCAAGGAGTGGAAAATTAGGCAGTCCCCACATCGGTCAAAAATAGTTATATCCTCCTGAGATTGGGAACACAAATAGCTATCTAAATAAGAGAGTGACATCATCCTTTGAGACCACCTCAAACCTTGTTCATTATTCATCATTGATCAGGGAAGGTGCGAAATAAACCACCTGGATTGTAAAGGTATACAACATATAAGAGTCCCTCGGTTCCTCATATCACGAGTGTGAAGTGAATGCAAAATATCTCCAAGAAAAGTAGGCATTGGATTATGAGTAAGAAATATTTTGATGGCGTTCACATCTGTGAGTTGGTCTGGATTAGGGAATAGCCCCAAACCATAGATCAGCAGAGCCAAGATCTTCTTGAAGTGGCTTGTTGGAGGCAACATGGAAGAGAATAAGGACAAGAAATTTCCCAAAGCTGAAGATAGCAAATGCATGTTCTGTTAGCCAAAAACAAAAGTCAAAGGAAAAAGGAAGAGGCTTGCGAAGAGGCTTGCAAAGCTTGAGAAGGTGACTCCAAAGGTGATTTTTTTCCAGGTATGTTATTCTTGTTTTGTCTTCGTAACTGGATATTTGATATGGGATTCTGAATATTTGTTATAGGATTTTTGGGATTTAGTTATAATGGATGAATTTATGAAACTCGTAATCCACCACAATGGTGAGTTCGTTGATCCAGAGCTTAGTGCCTATGAAGGAGGCTTGGTATCTGAATTGTCAGTAGATGTTGATAGGTGGAGTTACTTTGAGTTAGTTGGTGTATTGAAAGACTTAGGTTATACGGAAAATGTAGAGAAAATGTATTACAAAGACCCATAATTTGGGATGAATGAACTAGTTGATGACAAAGGTGCCCTAGAAATTGCATACCTATACAGGGTGCACCATGTTGTTAATGTTTACATTCAACATAGTTTGTCTCAACCTGAGTATTTTGATGGTCCTGTTGAGGAGCCTGAGAACATTGTAGATGAGATGGAGGAGTTGCTTAACAAGCTGCATGATGACATTGAAGGAAAATTAAAGGAGACTGTTGTTGGTGTGGATGAAGTTAATGATGGATTGAATGATCCAAGTGTTGTTGTGGAACAAAGTAATGTTGGATTGAATGATGCAAATGTAGGGGTGGAAGCAACAAATTTTGAAGTGGATCCTGTTGAAGTGGAGCCAAATACTGATGGCGATGGTCAGGTGCACGATGAATCTAATTCTAATGACAGTGAGGATGAGAGTTACCAGTATGATAGTGCCCTAGAAGTAGCCTTTGAAGATGAATCTATGGTTATGAGGACATTGATGAAAATGTAATTGCAGACATGACTTTGTATGACAGTAATGAAATATCAAAAGGAAAAGGAAAAGGAAAGTGCAACAAAGTTACAGAGGAATATGAGGGGAGTGACAATGACAATGAGGATCTTCAAAGTGACTGTGACAGTGATGACAATAGTGGGGTTAAAAGGAATAAATACCAATTACATCTCAAACAACTGCAGCTCAAGGCACTGCAACTCAAGCCAATGCCTCTCAAACCACTGCAGCTCAAGGCAATGCATCTCAAACCACTGCAGCTCAAGGCAATGCAAGGCAAGCCAATGCATCTCAAACCACTTCAGCTCAAGTCAATGCAAGGAAAAGCAACACAACTCAAAGCAATGCAACACAATTTTCTGCATCTCAAACCACTACAAGTCAGGTTGCAGCAACACAAGCATCAGTTGCACAGGTTTACATGAATGCAACCCAGTCTTCACAAGGAAATTCAGTACTAGGGCAAGGCACAAAGGAGAAATATAGAGGAACTAGAATGCTACAAAAACTAGGTGTAAGAAAGCCCTTTGTACCCCCAGGACCAATAATAAGACTCTCAGCAGCCAAGAATGCAACTGGTCCTACCACCAGGCGATCTACTCCAACCAAGAGAAGCGCATCAAAGAGGACCATCTAGTTATAATTTTAGGGTTTATGTATTTTGGAACATCTCTATGTAACGTATCATTCTGTCAACCTTTTGAAACATGTCTATGTAACATGTCAGTATTTTGGAACATACTTAAGTAACATGCCAACTACGTATTTTCAGTTTAACTAATATGATGTGTTCATTTACTAATAAAATGTGCCCAAAATTATTTTGCTACAATTAACGATATGGTTGTTAGACGGTGTGGCAAGTTATCAAGAGGGGGTGATAGAGGTGAAAAAAATACATTATTAGTCGATACATGTTTAACATAAGTCGACACATGTTAGTTGTGAAGCACAAGATGAGTCGATACAATCTGTTATGTATCGATACATACTGATAGCAAAACATATTAGAGAGAGATCAAATATGTATGAGTCGATGCAAGTCTTTATCTGTCGATACAACATGTTTTCCATAAAGAACCCAGAACCATTCATTTTATATGAGTCGACACATAACGCATATGTGTCGATACATGTTGAGTTGATATTTGATTTTGAAAGACAAAACGTCATATGTATCGATGCATGTGTTTATGTGTTGATGCATAAAGCTTTTAAAACATTTTCCAGGAGCATCAATATGACTTGTGTCGACACAAAGTATGAATGGGTCGACTCATCTTAAAAATGGTGGCTAATAAAGCCAAACTGATATGCTTTGATTAATGAAATTCCAAACAAAATAAGTCTTACTAAACTGATAACAAGTCTTAAAATTACACATAAGCTTGCACATAAATTTCCCAAACTGAAAATATTACACACAAATTGCTACATACTCCTACTTCTAATACAGCTTAATGAAAAATACACATAACACTACAAAACACAAAATCTTCAATGTTTTTTTTCCACTTTAACATCTTGTTGAGTTGAATTTGAAGTTCTAACACAACATCCCCTAAATCTTAATTTCTAACCCTCAATTTTTCGTATTGATTCTTGGTTTTATCTAAATCCTTTGCTATGCTTTCCAATCTATTACTCAATACTTGGTTTGTGTCTTCTGCTAATTCCTCGTGACACCAATGGAAGAAGCCACATCCTCTTTACAATAAGTCGTGCAAATTTTACAAATTGATCAAACTCTGTTTAAGATCATCTAACATACCCAAACCATAATTATGGTTTACCTTGTAATTGTGACAACCCCAAAATTTCTTTCTATAATTCTTCTCAGTGGTTTCCCTACGAAGAACAACATTGTCTCTACAACGACAAAGTGGGGCAATCCGCGAGCTACTGTATACACATGATCCAACACTTTCAGATTGACAGAGGTTCTTTGGGGAAGATGAATGCTTTGTATTCACGGAGAAAGGAAAGAAGATGAAGAAGGTACAGAAAAATTTGGGAAGGAGGACGTTAACAAAATTTTGTGATGGAGATTTTGAACCACTGAAATATTCTTTTTGCATATAAATAAGATGAATAAATTTGCCAACTCACGTGCCACCTCACGTAAATAAACGGACGTTGGAGGCCAATTAACGGAAGGACTAACGTGGTTGCATTTTGAAACTTAAGGGACCATTTTGGCACAAAAAAAAGATAAGGGACCAAAGTGAACCATGACCTATAGTTAAGGGACAAAAATGAGTATTTTGCCTAATAGTAATTAAAACTTAAATCCTAATTTATTTTAATATTAAGAAAAAAAGCCAATTTAATTAATTAGTAAATAAAAAATATAAGAAAAAATTAATTACTAACTAAAACCCTAATCCTAATTTATTATTTATTAAGGAAAAAGATTAGGTTAGTTAATTGTTAATTAAAAAGTAATTAAGGAATAATTAAGAAAGAAAATAGAAAAATTAGGTTAGAAAAATAGGGTTAAAAAAACTGCATGATGTGGGTGTTGAACCCACGCCCACTGGCTTCACAAACTACACTGCTTGCCACTAGGCCAAGCGCCTGTTGGTGTTTGAGAAATAGGCATTGATTAATATATAAAACCGGCACGTTAGTTTGAAAAATAACAAAAAAAATACTATAAGATGCAGGGATCGAACCCACGACCTTCACGTTACATGCCTCAATCTCAACCAACTGCGTTGCACTTCATTTATATTATTAAAATATAAGCAAACAAATATATAATAAAGCAAGTAAACCAGGGAAGCGCCGGGGCCCTAGCTTCAGTCGTCTTCTCTGGTGAGAGGATTTTTAAACCTACAAAATAACATGTGTTAAACCATAAAAAGGACCCTATCCCCCTAATTCGACCCTTGTGAATCTAATGGTGGTGTTTGTTTGGCCTGAAAACATTTGTATCATGAGTTTCGAAGAAGACGTCTCAAACTTCCCTAGCCATGGAAAAACATGAGTCTCACGTTAGATCTTCTGTTTTATGATTCAAACCTGTTCTAAGTAACAACAGGAACTCATTTGGGCAATGAATAAACATTAGAAATGCATGAAATTAATTATATGAATGTTTGAAAGAAAAGAAAATCGAAGAAGATAAGTATACTTGTTTCAAGCATCAATGGCCATAACTTTTGACCTATTCTTACCCTTAGATACCTTATTAATTATTTCCAATGGATGGCTTGGACTGAAAGTGGTTGAATCTTTGGTTTTGACTTTGGCCCTAGTTTTGACAAAATTGAGATTTTTTGAGAGGGTGTTCTTGAGGGAGTTTTCGTGTGTCCCTTGGTTTGAATGTGTTCTATATTTATAATGGAATATTTAGGTCAACAAAAGTGTAATCAATCTTTTTTATTTCATTATCAAATCTTTGATTGAAGTTTTGTATAGAATTTTTCTTTTTTAAGCCAATCATGTACCAATCAATTTTTATGTGTTTTTTGCAAGTTGTCACCAGCTTTTTAGACCTATGATTTGATTCAAAAATAGATCTTCATGCCTTGATTCATTCACTTGGTATTTTATTTGATTTATTTTGTTTTTAATTGAATAAAATAAAAAATAAAAGAAATAAAAACCAAAAAAATAAATGAATGGATTTAGGAGTCTATTATGAGGTCAGTAACACATTTGGAAAAACTTGTGTAAAAAATATTTTAACTCTAGTTTGCCACTAACCACACTCCATTGACACTATATAATCACTCTTCTCCCTTTAAATAAAGGTAGTGAAGCATTGTGTGAAAAGAAAGCAGATCTGAAGCTTCACTCCCTCAAGAAATTTCTCTTCGCAAAAATCTATCTTCTCTCCATTTTCGTTAATTGTTCGTGGCTCTTGGTATAGATTGAAGATCACATAAGGGTTCCTTATTAGTTTCTTTAGCTTTCAAAATTGTTTCAGTGTGCAATGGACACTGTCTCCATTTGGTAAGCTCCAAGATCCTTTACCCTTCATGCTTAGTTTTCTTGTCATGATTAGGCTTGCATCCTTGCATCTGAAGCCCTACCTTAAGTAGACAATGGATAATTGGTTATAAATTGCTCGTTACAGTAAAGTTTTGTCATTTTTTGTGGTGTTTGATTTTTTCTCTAGCGAGGCTGGTCATGGAAGACAATCGGAGCTAGGACTCTGGCGTCTGAGACCATGTTTGAATCCTTGACCGCACGCTGTCCATCCCTGATTAGTCCTTACTTATTTTCTATTTTCCACTTAATTTTATGTTTATGTTTTAATCAAAAAATAAAAATAACAAGACGAGATAATTTTTGGCGTGGTGGATTGGCCTTAGTCCTTTATATTATCCGCACTCTTCTGTTTATTGGGTCTGGTAGCACCATAACTCATTTCAGTTCAATTTGCTAATTCAGCTTTACACCCCCTATGTACTGTTTGAATAATTTGGTCTTGTTTCAATTTTAATTTTGTTTTAATTTTTCTATTGTCATAAAAAATCTACAAAAATATGTTTTAGCTATTTAAATGTGTTAAGAATTTTTAGAATATTTTATTTTATTTTTCCTTTTATTTTGCTGTTTTATTTTTAATTAATAATGAAAGGTGTTTTAGGTGATGATGCTTGTGGTTAAGCTTGATGTTTGATGCATTTTGTCTATGATCTTGAGCCAATTTTTGAGACATGATTACGCACATATATGTTTAACTTCTTTTCAATGGCTTCCAATGCACGATGCTTTGATGAAATGTTGTTGATGTTTGATTGTATTTTAATGAGCCTTTTGAGAACTCTTTTAGACACATTAGGACACTTTCTTGGTGGCTTCCTTCATTATATGTTAATTTTATTTCACTAATTTTTAGGCCTCCTAATTGTTTATTTTGAAGTATTGATGCATGGTTAAATGTGATGATGATTGCTTGTTTTGATTGAGTGATTAGTAAATGCACTTGTTCACCCATTAGGGTTTTGATTCCAACTTTTTCTTGAGTCACTTGCCATGAGTTAGAGCCATTCCATTCATGTTCAATTGATCCCTCAAATTATTTACATGGATGATACATGTTGATGAGGCTTGGAAGTAATATTTTCCAATCTTGTGACTTAGTTTTGAACATGACTTGTGTAAATTAACATTGATGCTTGAGAGTTTTTTATGATGTGAATGATATGCTCTTTCTTATGATTTTTTGGTATTGGTACCTAAATTACTTGTTTCACTTAATCCTTTGGTTAGCATGATGTTGATAATTCATTTAGTTGATGCATTAGGATTTGATTGTTGGATGCTTGACCTATTCTTATGCATGATGCTTGGTGCTTCTGAACCATGATGGATGTTAAATGTTTGATGTATGCTTCTGAATTATATTGTTTCAATCCTTAATGTTCATTCTTATTTGATTATTCAAATGCTTTACATATATGATACATCTTGGTGATGATTTGAAGTGATGTTTGTTTAACTTGTGGTCTAAGTTTTGAACATGTATTGAGTGATTACTTCTTAATGCTTGTAAGCTTTTAATCATGTGAATAACATGCATTTTCTTATGACTTGTATTGTATCCATTCCTTAAACTCATGTTTGGTTTTTCATTTTGTTTACCATGGATGAAGGATTCGTTCTTTAGGATGATTGTGAGTGGCGCATGTCTAATTTGCTTGGCTTTGCTTTGAATGTGATGTTTGTTTGAATCTTTTGCAACCATGAGCTATGGTTTGAACTTGACATCTTTCTTAATCCATGCTTCACTATTTTTTCCATGCTCGCTTTAATTCCTTGATCATTAGTGGTTTAGCTCTTAGGGACTAGTTTTGATGATTGCTTGGTCTTTTGACCTAATTCTTGGTTGATTTCTTTGTGAATATTTCTCAATCTTTGAAGCATTTTTGCTTGAGAATTTTATGATGTAGTTTCTGAAATGATTAGGTCTTCACCTTTTTAAGTCACCTTTCCTTTGTGTGCTAAGTTGTGATTGTTTGACTGGCACCTTGAGTCTTGTTTACTTGTGCAAATTTATGTTTGCTTGTGTTAGAAGTTATGGGACTAAGTCTCAAACATTGTTAACAAAATATAAAGTTTTTTTCCTGTTTAAGAGATATGCAGGTACCTCAAGACTCTGAAATACTAAGCTCTAAACATCATCTGGTAAAGATCTGCTAAAGAAACTCTGAAGAAAAGATTAGGAGCTCTTAAATAAACTCTGAAAGAAAAATGTCCCAAGGCTCTGAAGAACAATCTCAGGAAGTTTACCTTATGCATTTAAATTCTTTCACTATTTATTTCAGAAGAAGAAATATTTATCTCAGGGGGAGATTCTCACTCTTGCACAAATTTTTTTTAAAATCAAAATCTGAATTGTTTTGTCATCATCAAAAAGGGGGAGATTGTTAGAACGAAGTTTGGTTCTAATCATATCTTAGAGTTTTGATGATAACAATGAAATAAATTTTGTATAATATATGTTATACTCTAATGTGCATATTTTCTAATTCAGATGATGTTCGGACTCAAGCATTCTCAAAAGTGAAACATCATTCTACACAAGTCTGAAGCAAAATCTGAAGGAAACACTCCAAGGAAAACTCTGATAAAAAGTAATCTTAAGCAACCTCTGATAAAGCTAGCTGAAGCAAGGATTTGAAAGAAGCACGCTGAAAGCAATATCTGATAATGCAAGTTGAAGCAAACTCTGATGAACATAAAATGAAGAAAACTCTGATAGAAGAAAAGTTCAAGCAAACTCTGAAGTTGCAACACTGCAAGAAAACTCTTAAACTTCCAGAGACAAGCTCTGACGGTACCGTTGATCACTTAATGCTAAGACGGCTAACGCACTCAAGTGGTACTACGCACGAGAGCATTGGAAACATAAAGGCCAAGCTAACACGCATCATTAATGTATGCTCTCTCTTCAAGGCAGTAACGGTCAATATTTGAAGCTATATATAGAGGACCATTTGTTTCAAAGCAAAGTTACTGATCCATGCAAAATATACTGAAGCTCACTATTTTCATTCTTGTAAACTCATTGTATATAGTGGGTAATTATTAAGTACTAGGATAAAATCTTAGTAATAAATTACAGTTTGTGATATAGCTTATTAGAAGCATTCTGATTCACTACTGTTAAGAGATAATATTTGTAATTGTTCCTTGAGAGACTAGTTGGGTCAGATTTCTCAAGAGGGCTAGGACTAGTTGAGTCTTAGAGGTGTTAGTCACTTGCAATTGGCTTGTGCATTGTATTGTTAGTCACAACAGTTTGGTTGTGCATTTGTAATCAGTTTTGATTATGGTGGATTAAGTCCTCGTTGAGAGAGGCGAAATCACCTTGGCGGGTGGACTGGAGTAGTTTGAGTTTCAAACGAACCAGGATAAAAATACATGTGTCCTTCCATTATTATTGCACGAGAAAAAGGAAAAAATTATTCAACCCCTCCTTCTAAGTGTTTTCTCACCCTTCAATTGGCATCAGAGCTCTAGTTCTGGGTGCAAACACGTAACAGTGTTAGAAAAAGATCCAGAAGAAAAACATTATGGCAACTGAACAAAACAACAACAACAACACCAAACCTCCTGTGTTTGATGGAGAAGACTTTAAATACTGGAAGGATAGACTAGAAAGTTTATTTCTAGGTCATGATGTTGATTTATGGGATATGGTCCTAGATGGTTACACACATCCAGAAGACAAAGACGGAAACAAGATTGACAGAAAGAACATGGATAAACAACAGAAATTAGATTTCAAAAATCACCACAGACCCAGAAATATCTTTCTGAACGCTATCTCTAAAACGGAATATGAGAAAATCACCAACAGAGATACAACACATGACATGTTTGAGTCTCTCAAAATGACTCATGAAGGCAATGCTCGAGTAAAAGAGACAAAGGCTCTGGCTCTTATCCAGTAGTATGAAGCCTTCAAAATGGAAGGAAATGAGTCCATTGAAGCTATGTTCTCAAGATTTCAAACTCTGACCGCTGGCCTGAGAGTTCTGAACAAAGGATACACCAAGGCAGACCATGTTAAGAAAATTATCATAAGCTTACCCAGAAGATGGGCACCTATGGTTGCTGCATTCAAAGTGTCAAAAGATTTGAATGATGTATCTCTTGAAGAACTTATCAGTGCATTAAGAAGTCACGAGATAGAACTTGATGAACATGAGCCTCAGAAGAAAGGTAAGTATGTCGCCTTTAAATCTATTAAAAAATGTGAAACTAACACTTTTCAGGCAGAAGAAGGAAACTCTGAAGACTCTGCATCAAAAGAAGATGAGTTATCTCTACTCTCCAGAAGGATCAACCAGATGTGGAAGCACAAACAAAAGAAGTTCAGATACTACAAGAGGTCAGAAGATAAACCAAAATCTTCTAGACATAAGAATTCAAGCAGAAGAGATATAGTATGTTATGAATGTAAAGAACCAGGACACTACAGAAGTGATTGTCCTAAGCTACAAAGAGAAAGACCAAAGAAAAGGTTTGGAAGAAAGAAAGGCATGATGGCCACCTGGGATGATTCAGAATCTTCTGAAGCTGAATCTGACTCAGAAGATGAGCACGCTAACCTAGCATTTATGGATACCACAGTAGATGACGATGACTCAGACTATGATTCAGAACCTAAAGAGGTATTCTATGAATTCTCTAGAGCCGAACTTGCAGAAATCTTATCAGAACTTCTTGAAAACTACAGTTAACTTAAAATCAAATACAAGAAACTCAAAAAGAATCTTGCATCTGATTTTGAGAAACTTGAAACAGAAAACTATGAACTTAAAGAAAACATTTTTAAACTCAAAGTGGAAGTTCAAAAAGTTCAAAAGATTTCTATTTCAGATTCTTCTTCAAGTTCAAGAGATGTTCTTAAAGAATATAACTCTAATTTTCAAACATTTCTTGCTAAAAGCATAGATAGAAGCAAAATGACTTCAATGATATATGGTGTTAGTGGAAATAAAATAAGAGGAATTGGATATGAAACTCTAAAATGGAAAGAAACATATAAACCTAAACCTGTTGAGGAAATGATTATCACATATAAACCACTGCACAAACAATTTAGTTTTGGGCACACACATGATATCAAATACACATATCACTCTGAAATTTTTTATGCTAAATCAAAGTTCAAACAGAACTTTAGAAACTCTAACCAAAAAGGACCCAAAAAGATATGGGTACCTAAGGAGAAAATAATATATGTTGCAGATGTACTTAACAGCACAGTCGAAACACCAGTCATGGTACCTGGAGTCTGGATGCTCACGACATATGACGGGAAGAAAGTCTATGTTCTAAAGTCTGGAACTTAAATCTGGAGGAGATGTCAAATTTGGAGGAAATCATAAAGGAAATATTATTGGTTCTGGAACCAATGGAAATGGTAACCTTCCTTCTATAACTAATGTTCTGTTGGTAGAAGGATTAGCGCATAACTTGTTGTCCATGAGTCAATTAAGTTACAACGGTTATGACATAATCTTTAATCAAAAATCCTATAGAGCTGTTAGTTAAAATTGATGGAACAATCCTTTTTACTGGCAAGAGAAAGAACAACATCTATAAAATTGATTTTTCTGACCTTATAACTGAGAATGTAAAATTCCTTATGTCTGTTAGCGATGAGCAATGGGTCTGGCACAGAAGATTGGAACATGTTAGCATGAGAAGAATATCTCAAATTAACATCAATCTGGTCAGGGGACTTCCTAATCTGAAGTTCAACTTAGAAGCTCTGTGTGAAGCATGTCAGAAAGGGAAATTTCCAAAACCTTCTTTTAAGTCAAAAATTGTAGTTTCTTCCTCTAGGCCGTTGGAACTTCTTCACATTGATATGTTTGGACCAGTTAAAACAGCATCCATCAGAGGCAAGAAGTATGGATGGTCATTATTGATGACTACAGCAGATGGACATGGGTTAAGTTTTTAAAACACAAGGATGATTCATATTCTGTGTTCTTCGAATTCTGTAACCAAGTGCCAAATGAAAAAGAGTTTAGAATCATAAAAGTTAGAAGTGATCATGGAGGAAAATTTGAAAACCATTATTTTGAAAAGTTTTTTTAAAAAAAATGGCATTTCTCATGATTTCTCTTGTCCTAGAACTCCCCAACAAAATGGAGTTGTAGAACGAAAGAATAGAACTTTGCAAGAAATGGCCAGAACCATGATTAATGAAACCAATATAGCTAAACACTTCTGGGCAGAAGCAGTGGACACAACATGTTATATTCAAAATAGAGTCTCTATAAGACCTATTATTGAAAAGACTCCTTATGAATTATGGAAAAACAGAAAACCCAACATTTCATATTTTCATCCTTTTGGATGTACTTGCTATATTCTGAATACTAAAGATAATATGAACAAGTTTGATTCTAAGGCACAAAAGTGTTTTCTGCTTGGATATTCTGAACGCTCAAAAGGCTATAGGGTATACAACACATAAACTCTGATTGTTGAAGAATCAATCAAAGTCAGCTTTAATGATAAACTTGGCCAGCAAAAGCCAAAGCAGAATGAAAATCCTGCAGGTACAGAAGATCATCTTACAAACTCTGAAAACTCAGAAGCAAAGGACAACTCAGAAGATCCTTCTATTGCAAATGATCTGGATAATCTAAGAATTTTTGAACAAACCTCACAGAATAGATTCCCCAGAATCACATCAGCACATCCAGAAAATGTGATTATTGGAATGAAAGAAGATCCCATCAGAACAAGATCGTATTTCAGAAACAATGAAGAATCACTGTTTGAATTGGTCTCTCGGATTGAGCCAACCGCAATAGAGGAAGCTCTGCATGACAATGATTGGATCCTAGCTATGCAAGAAGAACTAAATCAATTTTCCAGAAATGATGTGTGGGATCTAGTTCCAAAACCTAAAGGATTCAATATCATAGGAACAATATAGGTATTCAGAAACAAGTTAAATGAGCAAGGATAGATTGTCATACAAAAGGCACGACTGGTTGCACAAGGTTATAGTCAACAAGAAGGAATTGGTTATAACAAAACTTTTTCCCCAGTCGCCAGACTTCAGAAGGTACTTACATACATCAAATAAAGTATGTTAAAGAACTCCTTAAGAAATTCCAGCTATTAGAAAGTAAAGAAGCAAAGACACCAATGCATCCTACATGCATTTTTGGAAAAGATGAGGTAAGTAAGAAAGTAGATCAGAAACTCTACAGAGGTATGATTGGATCTCTTCTCTATCTAACTGCATATAGACTAGATATATTATTTAGTGTATGTTTATGTGTAAGATTCCAATCAGATCCTAGAGAATATCACTTAACTGTTGTTAAGAGAATTCTGAGGTATCTGAAAGGTACTACTAATCTTGGACTGTGTTACAGAAGATCCAAAGAGTTTAAACTAGTAGGTTATTGTGATGCTGACTTTCCCCGAGAAAGAATAGAACGAAAAAGCACCTCTGAAAGCTGTCAGTTTATGGGTGATAACATTATCTCATGGTACAGCAAGAAACAAGCCACTATTGCACTATCAACAACTGAAGCAGAATATATATTTGTTGTTGGATGTAGCACTCAGATGATCTGGATGAAGAGCCAACTGGAAGATTATCATCTCTATGAAAGTAAGATTTCTATCTTCTGTGATAATACCTCTGCTATTTGTCTTTCAAAAAATCCTATCTTACATTCTAAGGCAAAACATGTAGAAATTAAACATCATTTCATGAGGGACTATTTTCATAAAGGAATTTTAAGTTTAAACTTCGTAGACACGGACTATCAATGGGCTGATATTTTTACTAAACCTTTTTCTGAAGATAAATTTAAATTCATTCTGAAAAACATCAGTATGGAACTTTGTCCTGAATGAAATTTTTTTCTTCTATATATATTTTCAGAATGTTCTGAAATAATGTTCTAATTAACTACTCTTCAAAAGTTAGAAGAGGAGTTACATCAGAAACCATCTATAATGTTCTGAAATGTGTCTAACGTTTCACTACAAGAATGGTTCAGAAGTTCATTACATTAAAACAGTTGTCACACGATATCCTCAGAAGTTGAACGCGTGTTTCAACTCTGAAAGGTCACGCATGTGTGCACTGCTATTGAGACTCCATTCCTAGGTAACTGTTCAGATTTGATCAAATCTCACGCTTCCCCTCAATGTCAAATTTCATTAATTGCTTGTAATGATTGTTTTTTTAATTCAATCGTTCTAAATTCTTTACCGGTTTTATTACTTTAAAATTCTTTTTCATAAGCTATAAATACTTTGCAAAATTCCTTTTTTACTTTTTACTCTCTCTCTCTCTCTCTCTCTCTCTCTCTCAAATTTTCAATCGCTTCTGCGTATTTGCAAACTCCCTCTTTTTTTTTCAAAATCCTAAACCTAAGCGTTCTAAATGGATTCATCTCCATCCCCTTCCGAAAGCATTCCTGTTTCTTCAAGCAGCTCTTGACATGCAGAAAAATATGTCACTCCTGAGAGAACAACACTCATCCCTGTTGATAGCTTGGAAGTTGTTAGTGAACTAATGGTTGACTTTGAAAACCTGAAAGCAAATGGGTTTGATTTGTTTCCGGCTGTAGAGTTCCAAGGGTGGCAAAATTTCTTTGATCGTCTAGTTGGACCAGTGTTCCCTCATCTTGTCAAGGAATTCTGGATTCATGCCATCGCTTCACCAAAGGTTATTCTATCATTCGTAATGGGAAAAGATATTTCCATCACTGAGAATCTCATAAGGAGGCTACTAGGTCTTGAAGGTAATTGTGTTACTGGCATGTCAAGTGGAAGAATGGATATGTCTAAAGTTTATGCTGAGATTTTCACTACTGGGAAAGCATCCAAAAAGGTCAGAGATTTGAAAAACAAATACAAAATCTGGGCAAGAATAATTCATGGATGCATTTATCACAGGAAGGAAACTAGTTCCCCTGACTACATCAATGTTGACCAACAATATCTTATGTTCTGTCTTGGCACAAATGTGAAGATTGATCTGCCCTATCTTCTATTCAACCATCTCTGAATGCATGTAAAAGAAACCAGGGAAGCTGAAAGAGTCAAAAACCCTAAGTCAAAAAGATATTAGATCCCTCTGGGAAGATTAATCTCAGATATTCTGACAGAGAATGGTCTGATAGCTCATCTAGAAGAAGCAAATTTGCTTGGAGAATTGGAGCCCACTTGTGGAAAAGCTCTGACTGGGAAGAACCTGCTCAAAAGGAAGCTGATTGATAAACTTCTGGTGGAACCTACTCAATATGTGTCAGCAACTGTCACCAGAAGGAGAATCCCTGTTGCATGTTTTCCTCTCTTCAACTCTGGTGATCATCCTGAGATTATTCTACACTTTATTGAAGCTTGCGAGGAAAGTGGCATTCCCATTGACCCAGCATGGCTTCAAGGAAGGAATGTACCTGCTCCATAAGTTTTCCTCCAGAAGCAGAAGAAAAGGCAAGCAGGAGAAGGTCCCTCTGCATGTCTTCAGAAGAAGAAGAAGAAATCTTCAGGTATATCCTCTAAAACCATCTCTGTTTGTGATTCTGCGCATATAACAACATCTGCTAAACCCCAAACTCTAGGAGATATTGAAGTTTACATAGACCTCACTATTCCCTCTGAACCACTATATAATAACCCTCAAATTGATCAAGTATTATTTGACATAGATGATTTTGATATTGTAGTTCCTCCACAAACTCACACACAACCACCACTCTCTCCACATATCTCTCTACCTGAAATCTCTACTTATGCTCCCCACCAAAAAAATCCAAATATTCATGTTGAAAACCCTCTTCAAACATCCCCTATCAGACCTTTATCCCCAAAATCCTCTGAGTGGTATGCTGGTTCTTGGAGATTACCAGGAATCAATGTGCCTATGGCTACACAACTCTATCCTTCATCATTCCCTCTGAGGACATTTTTGCTCTGAATGAATCCCCAACACCTATTCCTTCTTCCTCAACTCAAACCACCATCACCATCTCTCTTGACATCACACCTCCTTCGTCACTAGAAATTCCCACACCTACCTCACCAGAACCCTCATCACCTTACTCTCTAGAACCTACCTTGAGTCTATCTTCATCAGAACCTCTTGAACCATCTGAATTTCTTAGGACTGTAGTTGATCTTGAATCTCTACTTTATCTGCAAATTAAATCCACCAAGAAGGTTGTTCCCAAACCAACCCCAAAACCTGTTCAATCAGATGTTAATATACGTTTCTAGAATTTTGCAATAGAAATACAGACTTGGATAGACCTGCTGAAGGAAACAATGCCAGCAACCTGAACCCAACTGCATATGATTTTCTGTGGGAAGCATTCAGAAGGAAATTCAATGATGAATCCTTTCATATGCAAGAATTATGCTATTCTCAGGTGCTTGAGAATTTCACCCAGAATCTGAATGCCTTCAAAACAGAAGTGGAAGATATCTGAGATAAGAAGTCTCTTCTGCAGATTACCAACGCTCCTTTACCACCTGCTGATCACATGGAAATTTCAGAAGATGAATCTGAAGGTGGCTCTGAGTCAGATCCAAATCCCTTGGCAATGACTCTGTATCATCGACCTTCTGCTCAAGCTTCCTCTGAGAAAGTGTCAACTCTTCTGATTGATCTTAGAACTCTTCTCTCCAATGTTGTAGGTTCAGACTCTGATGGTTTTGCTCCAAAGGTTGTATCTTCTGAAGCTGCTTTAACATCTGCGCCAACTTCGCTGGTGATTGACACTTTGAATGAGCTGAAGAAGAAAAATGAAGCCATACATGAACGTCTGGAATAACAGGATGAAACCAACAAAGAAATCAGAACTTGGATGATGAAGCAAGAGGAATCCTCAACCAAAATCAAGAATCTTCTTCTTTCTCTTGTCTCTCGTCACTCTTAGTTTATTTTTTTCCATTTTTTTTGTACTTTTGTTCTTTTGACATCTTCTATAAAATAAATCTTTTGAATCTCTTTTATTTTTTTTACTTTTTTATTACGACAAAAAGGGGGAGAAAATGTGATTTTGATCTGATCCATGATAGTAGTTATGGGACTAAGTCTCAAACATTCTTAACAAAATACAAAGTTTTTTTCCTGTTGACGAGATATGCAGGTACCTCAAGACTCTGAAAGACTAAGCTCTAAACATCATCTGGTAAAGATCTGCTAAAGAAACTCTGAAGAAAAGATCAGGAGCTCTTAAAGAAACTCTGAAAGAAAAATGTCCTAAGGCTCTGAAGAACAATCTCAAGAAGTTTCCCTTATGCATTTAAATTCTTTCACTATTTATTTCAGAAGAAGAAATATTTATCTCAGGGGGGGATTATCAATCTCAGGGGGAGATTCTCACTCTTGCACAATTTAAAAAAAAATCAAAATCTGAATTATTTTGTCATCATAAAAAAGTGGGAGATTGTTAGAACAAAGTTTGGTTCCAATCATATCTTAGAGTTTTGATGATAACAATGAAATAAATATTGTAAAATATATGTTATACTCTGATGTGCATACTTTCTAATTCAGATGATATTCTGACTCAAGCATTCTCAAAAGTGAAACATCATTCTACACAAGTCTGAAGCAAACTCTGAAGGAAGCACTCCAAGGCAAACTCTGATAAAAAGTAATCTTAAGTAACCTCTGATAAAGCTAGCTGAAGCAAAGATTTGAAAGAAGCACACTGAAAGCAATATCTGATAATGCAAGCTAAAGCAAACTCTGATCAACATAAAATGAAGAAAACTCTGATAGAAGAAAAGTTAAAGCAAACTCTGAAGTTGCAACGCTGCAAGCAAACTCTTAAACTTCCATAGACAAGCTCTGACAGTACCGTTGATCATTTAATGCTAAGACGGCTAACGCACTCACGTGGTACTACGCACGAGAGCATTGGAAACATAAAGGCCAAGCTAACACGCATCATTAATGTATGCTCTCTCTTCAAGGCAGTAACGATCAATATTTGAAGCTATATATAGAAGACCATTTGTTTCAAAGAAAGGTTACTAATCCACACAAAATATACTGAAGCTCACTATTTTCATTCTTGTAAACTCATTATATATAGTTGATAATTCTTAAGTACTGGGCTAAAATCTTAGTGATAAATCACAGTTTGTGATATAGCTTATTAGAAGCATTTTGATTCACTACTGTTAAGAGATATTCTTTGTAATTGTTCCTTGAGAGATCAGTTGGGTTAAATTTCTCAAGAGGGCTAGGACTAGTTGAGTCTTAGAGGTGTTAGTCACTTGCAGTTGGCTTGTGCATTGTATTGTTAGTCACAATAGTTTGGTTGTGAATTTGTAATCAGTTTTTATTATAGTGGATTAAGTCCTCGTTGAGAGAGGCGAAATCACCTTGGAAGGTGGACTGGAGTAGTTTGAGTTTCAAACGAACCAGGATAAAAATACCTGTGTCCTTCCATTATTATTGCGCGAGAAAAAGGAAAAACTTATTCAACCCCCCCTTCTAAGTGTTTTCTCACCCTTCAATTAGACCATAGGTTCTAAACCAAGCATGATTACATTAGGTAGAAGTTTCCTTATTCCTTAACCTTAGGACCATAATGCATGATAACTTCTAAGTAGTTTTCCCTTTATCGTAACTCTAGGACCATATTGCATGACAACATTAGGACTTGAGTTTCCCCTTAGAGACAAGAATCAATCTAGGAATAAGCTGGAGAGAGACAGTCATCCAAGACTCTTCCAAATGGGGAATAAGCTCAACTAGGGATTTATCATATCCTAAGATGAAAAGGAAATCAAAAGAAAAACCTTCTCACGAGGATTAAACTGAGTGGAGAACCAAAATAAACATACACCTTTATGCCTATAGTTGATACTTTATTGGAGGGAGAAAAGACATCATCGAGGAAGGGAAGTACACTATTTGTGGATAAACACAACCAAATGTAAGTGGACTCAAGAACATCAAGATATGCAAATGCGCATGAATGATGTAAGTATGAATGAATGAACGAAGGTCATGTATAGGCTGACATTTGTGTGATATCGCTGGGAGAGCTTCCAACCATCATCTCATATTATAAGGTAATAAGAGTTTTAGGAAGATCTTGGTAACTTCCTTCCCTTTTATGGGAGGGATAACTTTGGCGGCTACCTCACGCTAAGGCTGAGCATATTCTTTAAAAGAATCTTTATCCTTATGGGTCATAGCCTCAAGTTGATCACGGTATGGCGCCATGTCTATATTGTACTTGTACTGCCTAATAAATGCCTCACCAAGGTCATTAAAAGTATGTATATGAGTATTATCAAGCCTCGTGTACCATTTCAAAGCAGCTCCAATCAATTTTTCTTGGAAAAAATCAATTAGCAAGTGTTGATCATCAGTATGATCTAACATTTTCCTGACATGCATAACAAGGTGGCTCTGTTGACAAGAATTCCCCTTGTATTTTTCAAATTCAGGCAACTTAAACTTAGCTGGTACATGGACATTAGGAACAAGGAAGAAGTCACTAACATCCTTCCCAAATAGTTCCTTCCCCTTTAGGGCTTTCATCTCTTTTTGAAGTTCCAGGAATTTATTCTGTAACTCGTTCATTCTCTAGTAAACTTTAGGATTCTCATTGGGAGTTGTGTGATACACATGTTTTTCATCATGAGGAATTGTGTGCACAATAGGAGGCATAGTAACCATAACTGGTTGGATTGGAGAAGGGACTTCAGAAGGTGGATGGTAATCTTTAGGATTGAAATTTTGAGGCATGTCCCAGGGGAAGCCATTGGGCCTTTAGTACTGAGCAGCAACACTGGCGGAAATAGAAGGAGTCAAAGTAGAAACAACTTTAGAGGATAAGCTTGAGTATGAGAAACCAAAGCTTCAAATAAAGAAGTCAGGCACTCCATACCAGTTCTCAAAGTAGTGACCTCTTCACGAAGTTCATGATTCTTTTGTTCCATATTTTCCATTTTTTCTTAGCATGAGTGTTATACTGGCACTCCATACCAGATCTCAAAGTAGTGACCTCTCGAAAACAAGACCAAAATGTGGAATAATGCATGATTTACAAATGTTGGTTTTTATTTGACTTTCAAAGAATTCGAGATATTAAATTGTAAACATCAATGCATGGAGATAGGAAGTAAATCCTAAATTGGATCAAAGCATTGATCAAGTTTATCATCAAAATCAATCATCCATTTGGGTGGATTAGGGTTTTCACCCCATCAACACCCAATATCCATCGAGTTTGATGAAACTTATGATGTTTACAAAGAAAGACCTCTAAATTCCATGAAAATCAAGTGAAAAAAGTTTCATGGATGCATGAGTGCATGGTTATACAACAATCACAAAAAAGTCACAAACATGGCTCAAAGATTCAATGTCACGAGCATGGAGCCAAAGGTAAGAATCACCCACAAGGTATGTACTAAGGGTTTATTGTACCTGTAGAACAAGGTTATAAAAGTTCTCAGAGTCGTGATTCCTCTTTCGGATATTGCAGATTTACACAACTACTTGTAAGTACCAATAATATTCTCAAGAAAAACTCATCTCAGCGTAGTATCTGCTACACCAAAACTGGTTTTAGGCAACACCCCATAGACAACGCTTTTTTACCAAAACACAACTACAAGTTAAAAAATAATTTAAAATGATATACTAAATTGAGAAAAAACGCTGCTAAAGGCTAACTTTAGAAAGCGCTTCTAAAAAGCACTACAAAAGGCAATACATACAAGAGCGTTTTTTAAAAGCGCTGCTGGAGGCCACACTTTAGAAAGCGCTTCTGAAAAAGCACTGCTAATGGATGTTATTTAGAAAGCGCTTCATAAAAGCGCTACTATAGGCCATATAGTAGAAAGTGCTTTTTATGAAAAAGCACTGTTAAAGGTAATACAAAAGAAAACGCTTCAGAAAGCTACGCCTTATATCATTAATTTCGAAATACCCAAATTCACAGTACGAATCCCTAAAACTTAAACTTCTTAAACTCTCCTCCCTCCACCTGTGTTCGCAAATCTATTGAGCAAAAGATGCGCCCTTTTTTCCGTTTGCTCTCTCTCTCTCTCTCTCTCTCTCTCTCTCTCTCTCTCTTTCTCTCTCTCTCTCTCCCTCCCTCCCTCCCTTCCTCCCTCCCTCCCATAACCAATTGCATCAGAGAGCTGGAGAGAATGGAAAAACAGTAGCCCCTCACATAACCACTCTCTACGGATCAACCTTTCGATCCTACGCCCAGCCTCTATTGGTCACTCCCACCGCTGGCGTTTCAGTTTATCTCTGTATCAACCTCCGCCTACACCCTTTCCACCCACGATTCCACTCCATCTCCTCTGCTCACGTCAACTCCTTCCAGTACACCCACAACGAGCTTCCTCCATCTTCCTCTATCTACGCCACCATTTTAGGTACACAACCACTACAAGAAAAACAATTTTTAGCTAGGGGTTTTCCCCCTCACAACTGCAAAAATCCTCTCACAAAATTAAAATTTGCGAGGGACAAGCCACCTAGCTAAACAGTTGGTCGTAAATATTTTTTGTGGGGCTTCCCACCTCACTAATTAGCTTGGAGCATTCCCGCTCGCAAAATATAAAAATAAATTTAGAGATTCAGACACACAGAACTAGGCGCAGAATAGGTGGCGCAGATAGACGCAATATGTCAGAATAATAGCTTAGGGATAAGCCCCTAGCTAAATGACCTCCGTTTTTACATTTGTGTGGGGATAACCCCCTCGCAAATTGCCTGAAAGTTTAAAAAAAAAATACTTAAATCATATATTTTATATTTTGTATAAATTAATTTAAATAACATAAATTTATATAATTTTTTTAGACTGCTTTTTAAAAACTTAATATAATTTTTATATGGTTTTCTTAAATAAAATATTTAAACTGTTTTTAAATTATTATTTTTAAACTATTTTTATAATACTATTTAAAAAAAACTATAATACTGTTTTTAGTAAATTTTATACTGTTTTTAAAAAAATGTTTTTGTACACAATAAATACTGTTTTTAAATACTATTTTTAAATAAATGTTTTTATAAAATAATATTGTTTTTAAATAAAGGTGTTTTTTAAATAATACATTTTTCATTTAATATTTTTAACTCTTTTTAAACAATATCTCAATACAAATTTTAAACAAAATATAATTATCTAGAAATATATTTAATATTTATTAATAATATCTATTTCAACAAATATATATATATATCTATAATTTAAATAGAAAAAACAGAAAATATAATTATTTTTTAAAATGTATCTTTGAACTCCTTAGTTTTAGATGATAACAATGAAACCTAAAATCAAAAAACAAAAATTAAAATCTAAAATAAATATATTATATAAACTAAACAATATAAATTTGACATAAAAAAATATACAATGAAAAATTGTTACCTTCAAAAGATGAAATTTTATTGTAGAATTAGAAAGGATGGATGAAAGATTTAGAGAAGAAGAGAAAAATGGAAAAGAATGGTAGAGAAGAGAAAAATAAAAGAAAGAAATTTTGTGAGAGAAAAATGAAAGTTGTTTGGGATATATATAATTCAAATGGTGACGGGCTTCCCACCTCACTAATTAGCTTGGGGCATTCCCCCTCGCTAAATGTAAACGTCTTTTTCTAAAGTCTGTATACGAAGCAGCTGAAGTGACAATACATCAAATATTTGCGAGGGGGTCCCCAACGCTTATGCTACGAACACTTATTGGTGACGTTATACTTCCTCGCAAAATGAAAAGTGGGAATATTTTTAAAATTTGAATCTCTCTCCATTTATATTGCGAGGGGCTTTCCCACACCATATATTTTTTAAATTCTGATTTCTGAATTGGATTTAGCGAGGAGTTAATCTCTAAGCAACCTCAGAATTTAGTGAGGCGTGAATCACCTCACAAAATCCCCTAGCTAAAAACATTATTTCTTGTAGTGAACAACACTCCAGCTGGTCCACTTCTTCCCATTGCCACTTTTGTAAGTGCAATAAACTTCACTGTCACTTTGTTATTTTGTTTTCTACGCTACTTTTGTTTTGGTTGTATAAAATTGATTGAGGAAAATTGATATTATTATGGTGTTGTTTGGTTTAAATATGGATATTAGAATTACCATGCTTGTTAATTTCAACATCATGTTGTTGAATTAAATCTTGTTTGGTGAAATTTTGTTGGTGTTATTGTGTTGAATCTGAACCATGAAGCTTGTACCATTTACGCTGAATCGGAACATGGAAGTTATTTTCTTGTTATGTTAAATATGAAGGAATTTGGATGTTTGTGTTGTTGTTGATTGAAGTTGAGATGTCATTGTTGCGTTTTAAACTACATGTTGAATCTTTAGTGTCAATTATTTTTCGGGTTTGTGGTATTAAAATTGAATGAAGTTTTTTTGATGTAGATTTTATCTAAAATTAAATGAGATTGTGAGAGCTTCATGAAATATATGTGTTTAGATCTTGATTGAGATGAGAGTTTACAGTTTTTCTTGATTGATTGTTTCTTTTATCCAAGTTTTAATGTGGAGTTATCATGAAAAGTGAAGAACAATTGGTTTTTTTTCTTTGGTTTTTCTGTTCACGTTTGGTGGTTGGTGTTCATTTTGGTTTTTAATTAAATTAAATTGCATGCCATGTGAGATGCACGCACAACAACAATTGATTATCCAAGTTTTCTGTTCATGTTTTGGACTTGGTGTGTTGTTGCGTTTCATTACTTTGCCATTTCTATTGTCTTTTTGTTTTCATTTGGAGTTTGGATAGTCAAAGTGGTCCTTCCTCTTTTAGTGCTAACATTTATTTCTTTTGATTTGTTTTAAAAAAAAACAACAATTAGAGAGAAATTGAAGGAGACTGGAGTACGGATCAAACAGTTCTTTCCCCACATTTAGAAGTTTGGAATTAATTGCAAAGAAAGAGAACATTGTTTTGTTTGTATCGAAGATGTGAAATTAATGATATTAATTGCTGGAATTAATTAATGAGTTTGTTTGTTGTTGAAACAATTTAAATGAGAAATTGATAGTGTTGATGTGATTGGTGTTTGAATTTATTTGAATTATTGAAGTTGGTAATAAACTAATGGTGAAATTGAATTTGACTTTGAAATTTTTGTTGCAGTAAGGTTGAAGATGATGAATAGTGATATTTGTGGTGAGTTTATTTAGAGAATTGATGTTGATTTTGTAAGTTGATGTTGTATGTTAGTGATGAATTATTGAAATTAATTGATGATAATGACATTGTCGATGGAAAATTGTTAGTGATTACTTTATTTTGATCTAACGGTTGGTTTAAAATGATAATGAAATTACAACACTATAGTCAAAATTGTTTGTCAATGGTACCTTCTGATCATTCATTTATATAGCTTCTCATTCCTTTTTTTAGCGTGTAAACGTTGGTCAGAAAATTCTTTGCTAGAAATTACTTGTGAAGAGTGAAATTCTGATAGTTTTCAAGAATCTTACACTTTGTGGTTCTAGAAGTTGTTGACTTCTCTACATGTAATTAGTTGTTCTTTTATTATAGTTGCGTGAATAATTAGTATTTTTGTTTAGCTTACTTAGTAAAACCATGGATAAAAAAGGATGTCTTTCAATTGATTGTCAAAAGAGTACGAGAATGGAGTATTAGAATTCGCTAAGTTTGCTATTGAACACGCCAAAGGCCCCAGTCGAATCACATGTCCTTGCTTAGGTTGCTGTTAAGAGCATCAGATTGACGCAATTGAGTTAAAATCATATTTACTGAGGCACGAAATTGATCGAAGTTATACACATTGGATATTACATGGTGAGATAAGTAATGAGAATGTTGAATCGTGGGATAATACGACCTATGCTTCAAACGACAATGGCACACATACACACGATTGTGATCGAGTCGAAGAGATTGTAGAAGCACTTGAAGAAGATCTTCAGGATTGTTCCAAAATGTTTGAGAGCTTGGTAAGCGATGCAGGGAAACCGTTGTATAAAGGTTGCACTAAATTCACAAGATTGTCTATGGTATTAAAGTTGTACAACATAAAGGCAGGCAATAGATGTTCGGATAAAAGTTTCACAAAGTTATTAGCCCTTATGAAAGATATGCTTCCTAAGGATAATGTTCTTCTTAATCGAACCTACGAGGCAAAAAAATGTTGCGTTGTATTGGCATGAGCTATGATAATATACATACTTGTCCAAATGATTGAATTTTGTTTCAAAATTAATATGCATCGTTAAATGAGTTTCCTAAATACGATATCTCTCAATATAAGAAAAAATTGTCTCCAACAAAAATCTTATGGTATTTTCCTATAATTCTGAGATTTAGACGCATGTTTCATACTGAAACCGATGCAAAACACTTGACTTTGTATGAAAATGAAAGAATTGCAACGAGTCAGCAGGAATAAGAAGCTTGGATTTAGCAACATGTCCAGAAAAATAAGATCTAGCAAAGACCGAGCCTAAAAAACATCTATTTCTCGATTTAGGTCGTGCCTTGAAACATATGTAGGAACGACAAATATGGTGGAAGGTGGTATTCGTGATATACCTATGGAGGAAGGTGTTTTTTATTTTTATTATACCGAAACACTTGATAAAGATGATATAGATCATATTTTTCATCATTCTGAATTAGGCATCGGTGATATCAATTCATATATTAGGTACTCCGATCAACTATATTTAATTAATTGAACAATTTATTTACTTATTTCAATGAATATTCTAATGTTAATTATGTTTTTATTTAAGGTTCTTGTATGACAAATTGATGCGCCTACGTCAATTGACATAAAGATTTTCTTTCTTATCTTTAACTTTGATCAACATACGGTTAATCGATCAAACTCCAAATACAATCAAAAAGTACTTAGTCGATGCGTTTATGACCAATAACACAAAAGGTTATTTCTTTTACCATATAATAATGGTCATGGGTTAGATTTTCATTCTAACTTCATTTATTATATTTTTTTGTTTTTGGATGTTGTGTAGAAAATTTTCATCTAGAGTTTAATTTTATTTTACAGTGGACACTGGTTATTGGTTGTGATTAATCCTATAAGAGAAATAGTATATTATCTGGATTCTTTAGTTGGTGATCAAACAAAATACCCAGATATGAAGAAGATGGTTGATATGTAAGTGAAATTGTTCTAAATATTTGTTGGTATATTTATTTACTTATGTGAGATTGTTGTAAATATTTGTTTATATTTTTTTAGAGCTATACAAATATTCTTATCACAAAGACAAGCTCGAGTACCAAAGAGTAAAGAAAATAATATTACATGGATCAGAGTTCAGATATATTTTACCAATTTTGATCATAATAGTAAATTTACTTGATAAAACATGTTAAACCATATATCCTGATATATATTCGTATTTTTTTATATGTGTAGTGTCCTCATCAGCTTAATGGTGTAGATTGCGGTTATTTTGTATTGAGGTTTATGAAAGAAAATATTATTTTGGATCAAATAGAGATTCCAAACATGATATGGATTTACAGGTGTTATGATTTATTTAAAAATTTAACATATATTTCATCTAATTAATTAGTTTTAACTAAATCATATTATGTTATATTATGTAGTACTTTGATAAATTCAAGAGTGCTACTTACTCGAAAGATAAACTAGAAGAAATTAAAGAGGATTGATGTCAATATATTCTTGATATGAGAATCATATGAGGTATTTTCTTTCTTTCTTTTGTGTGAAGTTTATGTTCCTTAGAGATTTGTGTTGTTGTGATGTTCTGTATTGGATTGGAATAGTTCTGGAAGTTACTGCGAATTAAGGGTTGATGGAATCTTTAGAAAAATTGATTATTAATGGTATATAACATATACAAATTTTGATAAAAACATTATTTTCTTGGTGTATAAGGTTTGTGTTAAATTATAATGGTTATAAGGTTTATGTGTTGAATTATAATGGTTATAGGGTTTATGTGTTGAATTATAATGGTTATAAGGTTTATATGTTGAATTTTAAAGGTTTGTCATAAATTTTGATATAAAATGTGATTTTCTTGATGTATAATGGTATATAGAAATATGTATAAGGTTTGTGTTTAATTATATTAGTTATAAAGTTTATGTGTTATATAGCTTGATTCCGATGCCTTTTAATTTGTTGGTTTTGTTTCAGATTGGTGCAGAAGATAGAGATAACAAGTTACTAAAAGTTGTTGATATGTTCAAGAGACAAGTTCAAAGTTTTTTAGATAGTGTTGGTATATGTATATTGGTAACATGCAAATTTGGAATATATATCAAAAACTATATGCGGTATATATTAGTAATATGCAAATTTAGAATGTGTGTGTATGTGATTTTCTTGTTGTATTAGCGCTTCTAAAAATATATGATGCCATTTTATTAAAAATTAATACATATGCCATCGCTTTAACTAAAAAACAATGTCATATACGTGAACAATAAACAACGCTTTTAACAACAAGCGCTGCCTAAGTGGTGAATATAAAGCGCTTTATAAACAAAAGTGCTTCCTATAGTGGAGAATAGAAAGTGATTTAAAGAAAACGCTTCCTAAAAGAGACCTAAAAGAGAACAAAAAGTGACGCCTAAAGCGCTTTCAAAAGCGTTGTCTAAAGGGGGACAATAGAAAACGTTTTTAAAGAAAACACTACCTAAAAGAGAACAAAAAGCGCTACCTAAAAGCGCTTTTAAAAGCGTTGTCTAAAGGGGAAACAATAGAAATAACTTTTCAAGAAAAATCGTTTCCTACAGGTAACAATAGAAAGCGCTTTTCAAATGAAGCGCTACCCAAAAGGGATAAAAGGCAACACTTTTGCATTTAAACAAATTGTTGTCTTTACCAACAGCAACGCCAGTATAGGAAGCGGTTTTAAGCGCTGTCTATGCCCAAAAAAGGCGTTTTCTTTTCCCTTATTTGTAGTAGTGATCGTGTAACGAATAATTCAAGACTACATTTGAATTGTCATTGCACTACATCCTAAAGCCCAAGATGGGTTAAGGGGTTCTACAATCCTCAGCTTCGCGGACTCTCAGGTTGAAAGTAATAATGCTTTATCGACTATTTTTTTAGCATTATCACCCCCGAAGAGGCCTCCACTGAGTGGGGTTATCATATTCTACTTATGTCAGGATTACTCCAGTCACGTAAGTTTTTATTATACCATCATCCTAATCTTAAGTGTAACTTAGTCCACGTGTATGACTTGTTCTTTTGAAGAAGATCACCAACCCCCCTTCCCCCCAAAGAACCATGAAAAAAATACATATATACAAGCAAACAATAATAACAAAAACAGATAATACAAATTAGGCTCGAACCCTCTTGAGGATCTTCCCCAGTGATGTCGCCATTTCTGTCGGGGTGAAAAATATAGGAGACCAAGCTATTGAGAAACTTGACTCGCAAAGACTTAAGAAGTCACCACCAAACTTTATAGTTTCCAAGCAAAAGGGAAAAATCAAAACCCTATTGTTTAAACATGCAATGAAAGAAGTAAAGACTAAAATCAAAGCATAAGGAAGAGATCCAAGGTACGGGAGTTAGTTTATACAAAGGTAAATTATTAGCACCCTATGTATATGTATTACTTTACATGAACCTTTTATAATATATGTTTTTTTGTTGAAATAGTTTGCTTGCTAAATGATTGTGGAGGTAGAAAAGAAGGTTTTTTTAATATATTTTTGCTTGGAAAGACATGTCTTATACCTACGTACCAGTTAAAGATCAAAACATCGTAGTTCGTGGTAAAAATAATAGAGGAGTTTGTTGTGATTGATTTTAAGAGAAGAGATATTTCATCATATTTTAGGGAGAGTGCTCAACTAATAACACCACAAGTATGAGTAGATGGATCTTGCATCATCATAAAGGAATGGCTACTAACCTGGATATAAGATCACCAAGTTGCCACTAATTTCCTTATGTAGAAAGAGTCAATATTTTCTTCAATCATTACTATAGGGATAGGAGAACCATATCTCAACTATAAAGAGTATTTATATCTAATCTCTTTGAGAAAAGGTTTTAAATTGAAATGCCAAGTGGCAAAAAGATTTCAGTGAGTTTAAATTACTTTTAGTCTTTTGAAATGGTTTTGATAAGCTGAAGTATATTTAGGTATTTGTTAAAGAAAAAGAGTTTGAAAATGCAATGACATAAAGTCAAGGTTTTTATAAGAAAATGGTGTGGGTTTGAAAATTGATTTTTGAGAGTTAAGTGAAAAATGGTTCTTTAGAGTACATCAGGATATATAGGGTAAACATCAACAATTACAAGGATAATATACAAATGAAAACACACAAGGATGAAAATAAAGCAATGCACATACTTATGAAGAAAAAAAAGTCAACAATACTATCCCTTTTCCTTGGATTTTGACCGAAGACATAACAAAACATTAATTGTTAATATAAAAGCAAACACGCACATCACAAGTTTTAAGATAAGGTCACAAAATAACCGGCTTCCAAGAGAGTCTTTTAATAAAATGTTAAATCAAAGATGAACAAGTATTTACAGAGGGGATTCAACATGCTTATTAAGTAAAATGTGACAAAAGATGAAAAATAGAAACATTCTTTGAAAAGGAAATCAAACATGGATTTCATGGGTATGTAAACAAACACACAAGGTACATGTCAAGGAAAACAACCATTTTATCATGTCAAACATTAACTTTAAAAAACAAGAGAATTCAAATAAAGTTGTCATCAAAGTTTAAAACAAAACAAAGCCATGGTATCAAATTTAGGAGAATATATAAACATGTGATCAAATGAGGCTTAAACACATAGTAGACATGTATCAAAATATGATCATGGTAGAAACAAGTGAGTACCAACAAGACATTGCACCAAAAACAAAGAGACATGATCAAATTAGGGTTCTCAAATTATCAAACAAAAAGTTCATTTATTAAAGCATGTTCACCCTAAATCAAACTAATTAAAACATATGATCAACATCATGGAAAAATAAAACAAGGTATATTATGGTTATTTAAACACAAATGATCAATTAAAGAAGAGGAATCAAGAAAAATAACATCAGAGAAGCTTCTAAAACACCTAAAAAGGACTAATTTTAAATTGAATATAATAATTGAAATAAATATTATTTTTGGGATTTTTCATGTATTCACAAAATATGGTAGACAAGTGAGGAGTATACAAAAAAATCATCCTAAAGTGAGTTACTTTGATCATAGAACCAATTGAGAGAAAATGGTGAAATAAACTTAACAAAAACAAGTGATTAAAATGAACAAGGGGTTGCCAAGGCTTGAACATACGCCCTTGGGGTTACCATTCAAAATACTACCCACTGAGCCATGCGCTCAATTGTGATAACAAACACACAAACAAATATATTTGAAACAAAACACTGAAAAGTAAAACAGAACGAAAAATGGAAAAAAATTCAAAAGGGGGGTTCACATTAGATCGAAATCTCACACTTGGGGTAACACAAAGCATTTTCATGCATGCTCTAACAACTGGGATGGTGATACATCTGTTAGCTAACACACAAAAAAATATTTATAACATAAACTCATTTCCATAAATTCAAAAAAAACGTGCCAACTCATCATCTTCAACCTTGAGATGTTTTCAAACAACAACAATGATGATTTTGTACAAATTAAACATACAACTTTCTATGAATTCAAAAAGGATCACAATGGTATTAATTTTATAAGCTAACAATCAAAGATAACCACGCACGCACATCAAAACCAGATGGAACCCTAACACTTTCAGCTCTTCGAAACTCAACATATAAACATGATTAATAAGAAATAGCTATATAGTTAGCTTCATGGTATTGATATTTACATTTTATATTCAGAAACTAATCAATGATGATGTGTGAATGTATGAGTTCCTAGGTGATAAATTTTACCTATTGGAGCAAAGATCCAATGCCTCATTCAATGGTTCCATATACAAACAAACAGTCTATTTATCACCCTTGAAACTCCAGTAGTGTGTTGCAATGGACAAGATGCTTTGAAACTTCCTAAATTGTTCCAACAAACTCAATGTGATACGGTGGGAGAACTGACTTGAGGTTTTGTGTTTGTGTTCGCAAATGTTTCGGTTTAGCAAGAGTCACCACCGACTTTTTATTTTATCCAAAGGAAAGGTCAAAAAGCACAGGAAAGAACTTTGAGATGTTTTCTTGGGTTCAAGGGGTAGATCATGAAAAGGGAAGGTGCAAGCACCCTTTTCATCCATGGTTGTCCATGGGCTCTTAGTTACTTGTTTAAATCACTTGCTTTTGCTTTTCAATTGTTTGAAATGGTGCTTTGTGTGTGGTTTTGAAAAGAGGCCATCATCGTGGCAACCTTTGTAATGATTCTTGTTTGAATGTATACAAAGGTGTATTGTCTTTTGAAAAGATGTTTCAATGTTTGAAAGTTTGTTTTGGGAAATGTTTTGAAATTGTGTTGTAAGGTGTGTTTGAAAATAGCAAGGATGTTTTTGCAAGTTTTGATCAAGTAACTAAGAGTTGTCTACCCTATCTACTCAAAGATCTTTCCTACACATTTTTAACCCTTTTACATTGTTGTTTTACCATTGCATTTGGTAAACCACCTTGTATTTGGATGTTAAACGGGACAGGCGCGGGTCACCGTATTGACCATGATAGCAATTGTGCTAAGTATCTTTAGCAAATTTTTGAGGGACTAGATCATTTTGTATAGGCAACCAAGATAGCGTCATCGAGGGACTATGATCTTTTTGTTTTGTTTTGCCAAGATACTCAACATGCATAACATGGCCATTTTAAAGGCAACAAGTGGATGAAACCCTAGGGGTGCATGTGTGCATTGTGTTGTAATTTTCATGCATTTATAACTTGTATTAGGTCTAACTATTTGTTTTGATTTTGGATATTGCATACAAACCCTAATTTCTATCATGGCATATTTGAAAGCATAAATGCGTAAAATAAATCTACGACTATTACAACATTGATATGGGGAGGGGGATACAATTTTGAATGGGGAGTATTTGCAAGAAAATAAAACCCTAAGATTTACTATTACATCCAAATTGAATTCTTTGCATCAAATAATAAATAAGCAATATTTAAATAAGCAAGTTAAATATAAATATGCAAAATATTATAAATGTATAAAAAATGTTTTTTTGTTCATTTTTATGTATGTAAAAATAAAATATTTAATGTAAAAAAGAAAATAAAAAGTTATTTTTGTTAAGGGTAAAAACCCTAATTTTTGGTTTAAGAATATGTATGAAAATTATAATATTTATTTATTTATGTACAATAAAATAAAATAAAAAAATATTCAAGTGTCAAAAAATAAAATATATTAGAAAAAAATATTATTTTTAATAAGGGTGGAAACCCTAGTTTTTGTTTTAAGATAATATATATTATATTATTTATTTTATGTACAAGAAAATAAATATAAATATATACAAAGATATTAAGAAATAAAACATGTGAAAAAATATTATTTTATATGTATAAATAATAAAAATAAAAATATATAATATTTCTATAATATGTATAAGTTTTTTATTAAAGAAAATAAAGGTATATACTATTTAATAATTATTTTTATGTCTAAAAAATAATAAAATAAAATGTGAAAATTTATGAAAATGTTTTTGATATTTTTTATGTTTAGAAAACATAAAATAAAATTAGAAATGAAAAATAAATAGAAAAATATAAAAATACGAAACAATGGGCCAGGGGGGTGCAATCAGTAAACTGGACGTGTCAAAAGCAAGTCAAGGCCAAGCCCATCCCAAACTGATCTTCATCTTCAACCTTTGACCAAAAACGCGCGCCCTGTAACTCCAACTTTGTTCTCTCTATTATTTGCATGAAATCAAAAACTCAAAACATGAAACTTATAGAGTATTAAACCACGATTCTAACCATATAAAAAACTTAATCTAACTCTCAAAGACCAGAGAGAATTTCTCTGGCCCTAATTTCTAACCTAACTTTTTCAGGATGTTCATCAATCAAATTCTCTTAGCACACTTAACTTAAATAAAATCTATGCATATGTACAACTTAAGGGCTATGAGTACTACATTTTTTATTCACAAACCTAAGCCTAATGATTCCTAAATAGAGAGATAGAAAGCTGACAAATACCTGTTTCAGATGAACTCGTGTATGACAATGTGGAGGTTTTCAATGAGGCCTGAGATGTTTGTGAGCTTTCCTGAACTTCCTCTGACCTTCCCCAATGCTTTGTTTGCCTTGAGCTTGCTTGGATGAGCCTACAGAAGTCAATCTGCACAAGCTGAAATCAGAAATGGTGAAGCTTGCAAATGGAGTTACAGTCAATGGCCAATGGTTTGGATAGCACAGGTGGGTTATATGGAAGGTATTGGAACAGGTTTGGGGAAAAACGCACGAGTAGTTTTTGTTATGGAACTCAAAGTGCAGAAACTGTCCTATTTTGCAAGAAGAAAGTGTTTTGATGTTCAAGAGTGTTTGAGGGATGGATGGCTCGTGTTTCTGGCTCAAGGCAATGTGCAAAACTTGTTTCAAATGCTTGCAAGAGTTGGTTATATCAGATACTCAAGTTATGTGATTTTGGCAAGTTGACTTGTTTTGAAAGAAAAGTGTGAAGTGGTACAAGATAGGCCTGTACAGGCTATCTCCAAGCATGCACAAGATTGCTGTACTTTTCCTAAGTTTATGGAACTTGTTTGCTGCAAAGAGAGAGGTCCAAGGCTCAAGAGAAGCAAGTTGACATAAAGTTGCCTTTATGAAAATGGAAATGCTACCTTTTTGCCATTTAAAGATTAATTCAATGTGTAAACCTCTACTGATCAGAATAACACATTAAACCAATGAGTTTGCATTCAATTTTTGAGTGTGGAAGGGTTTAGAGACCTGTAATCAAGTACAAAGCAAGTTTGGACATATTTTGCAACTTGTGTCAACATGAAAATGCCATGGATCAAAATGAGTTTTTTCCAAATTCAAATCTTCAATTCTCCCTAACCATAAATGATTTTGGAGAGTTCTTGGACATTTTGGAAAGCTTGTAACATGCTCTACAATCCATCTTTGAAATTCATTTTGAGATTCCAAGTGGAACTACGTGAAAAATGGTCATGAAGATAGGTCAAAATCCTGCCTAAACTAGGGCAAAATTTCACTAAGTTAAAAGTTTCACGGACCATTGTTCCAAAAATCATAACTTGAGATCCAAGCTTCTTTTGGGAAAACTTTGTGAATCAAAGTTGTAGATTTTGTGGAGGACTATAACTTTAATGCTGGAAGTTTTGTTTGAATCCAATTGCATCATGGTAAAAATGTTGGGCAAAGTTGGGAAAAAATAAGAAAATTTCATAACTTAGAAAAATTCTAAGTTATGAAAATTTTTCAATTTTAAACCCTAATTTGAAAAAATAGGTTTCTTGATGAACAAGTTTCATGTTTTGACACATCTTCATGAAAAACGACCCTTGGCACTTGATTTTGACCAAAAAGTCAAAGTTTGACTTTTCAATGTACAGTCAAATTTTAATCAGTTGATTGAAAAATTCATCTGTCAATCCAATGCATTTGAGATCTTTTGAACCTTGTGAATAGGTAAAGATGATGCCATTGAGTCCTTGAATCCATACTTGAACCCAAATTGCCATTGGCTAGGTGAAAAATCAAAAATTGCCTTTATACAGTCAAAACCCTAAAAATGACCATTTTGCCCTTTTGATGATCTGATCAAATTTCTTGAGGAGTTGTGGTGCAAACTTGATCAAATGGTTCATATTAGTCTATAATGTTTATGTGGATAAAAAATTATGAGGTTTGACTGTAAATTGGCCACAATTGACTTTTACCCCAATAAAGTTGATTTTTAGGTCAACTATCTAATTGACTGGGTAAAAATTTGATTTAAGGCTTGAAACTTGGTAGAGGCAATCTTGTAAGTCCAACATGAAGTATAAAAGTCACTTTGAGTATTGAAAGTCCAAAAATCCATGTGCAAACTCAAACCCTTATTTAGGTCATCAGTGCAAGGAGATGTCTTGAGCAGAGCAAACCCTAGCTTGGTCTTGAGTCCAAAGAGTCTTGTGAGGGGAAATCTTGATAAAATGAGAGGGAAAATTTTGGGGTACAACACTCAAGTTTCAAGCATTAACAATGGGAGTTTGGAAGCGATAATGGAGGTGTTTCAGTGGTTAGCCAACGCTTACAGAAGTTTCTATATAGTGTACGAATGGTATTTGAATGATTAACTTGCAAGGATATTGCAAGGATTGTGAAACTTGAAGAAATGTACTTTGAGTTTCAATGGAGTTTGGAATTTTTCAATTCTGAGTTTGAGAGATATTTGATAGATTTTTTTATGAGCTTCAGGTCTATTTTTCGAGTTAGAATCGACCTCTATTTATAGGATAACATTAGGCTTTGAGGCTGATCATTTTGAGACTTAAGGTTTTTTAGGGTTTGGTTGGAAGGAAACTTGAAGTTTCTTGCAAGATCATGGTTCCAATGCAAAGTACAACTCCTCTAGAGTGGTTGACATCTTTTAGATTGTTGCTTATGATTTTTGTGTTAGGTGTGGGCAGAGGGAACCACTACAAAGCTCACCTCATGGACTTTGTGCAAAAAGCTTATTTTTCCAAAATGGAAATCGTGCCTTTCTCCTCTAAATGGAAAAATGGTTTGGACAATGCTTCAAACACTTGGATAATGACTCAAAAATTTGTGTAATATTTTGATTATGAATATATTTAGTGGTTAAGGTGGCTGAAAAGCAAGATTGCAAGGCATGGTTTAGAGATTTGATCATAAGTTTGTCATAAACAATGACCTATAATGCAAGAATGGGAAATAAACTTCATCTCTTCGATTCTCCTTTCTCAAGCATGACAAATCTTTGCGCTTGGACATTTTGGAAAGCTTGGAATATTCTATACAACTTTCATGTTGACCACTTTCATTGAATCAAATCCGATCTCTGTGAATATTGCCTTACGACTTTGGTACTTTGGACTGGAATAAATACTTCAGAATTTTGCAAAGTGTTTGAGATTTTGACAATTTTGAGGTGCTAACTTCGTTAATTCATATCTTCAAATCTATGAATTTTTTGGAGATCAACCCTCATTAAAAAAGTTGTAGTATGAAACGTTGTCTTCAATTTGAGCGTTGGAGCAAGAAAAATGGTTGCTTGATGAAGAAGTTATAAGCTTATAAAGTAGCATACTTGAACATGAAGTTTTGAAAGAATTGGTGAATTTTCCAAAACCCTAATCTTTGATCTTTGATTCTTTCTCTTGATTTCCTTCATTAACCTTGATCAAATGACTTCATTAATAATATTTTCATGATCCTTGACTTGAGAAGTCCATGGTTGACCAAAAAAATTCAAAAAGTCAAAGTTTGACTTTGCAGTTG
This sequence comes from Vicia faba, assembly GCA_948472305.1. Lineage (NCBI taxonomy): Eukaryota > Viridiplantae > Streptophyta > Magnoliopsida > Fabales > Fabaceae > Vicia > Vicia faba. Next base: position 339,705,003 of record OX451735.1, read on the forward strand.
AATTTGTACTAGATGAATCCAAATTGTCCAATTCCAAAGGAAACTCTTGATTATGGTGCAACCCTTAGTATGTTGAGATGTCTTTAAAGTTAATAAGAGGTTGATATGATGAATGCCTTAAGTGATAAACAATTGGATACATTAAACCCTAATTCCTTGATTTTCATCTAAGGAAACAAAATCCTAGTTCACTTAATGAATCCCAAGAAAACTTAATATGATGAAGTTGTGGTGAAGATGATGATTATTTGATCACCATGAATGAGGCGCTTGAATTTCTGAGGAACACATGCCCTTTGACCAACCAATTGTTTAATATTCAATCCTACCTTGCACAAGTAACAAACAAGCATATGTTTGTAATCTTATAAGATTAGTGGATGCAAATATGAATGAGATGATCCTTTAATGTTATGCAAATAATGTAAAAGGAGGTAGGGTCTTAGGTAAAAAATTAGGGTACTACACATGGATTGGATCAAAGATCAAGCCAAGACGGTCTTATTATCCTTTCTAAAGAGAGCACCTTTGTACCAGCAACCTACTGAGAAGCCAAAGAGGCCATATTTTGTACCAATTGAGAAATTCAATCAAACTAAAACCATGAATCAGAAATTTCAAGCAAAAAAGCAAGATATGGATAAGGTACTCTACTTTGCCTTGTAATACGAAAAGATATTGGTTGATGAAGCTAATTTGAAAGATGAACGTTTGAGAGATTATGGTTTTCTTGGAAATAGTATAATTCCGAAGAAGCAAAGAGTTGAAAGTCCTCATGCTACCGATAATCAGAGAAAAGTTCTAAAGAAGGTAAAGGAAGATCTTCAAATTAAACAACATAAGTACGAGAATATCCATGCTTCCAAGGAAAATGTTGTATCCCAAAATTTTCCCTCCCATTTTCTTCACGACTTTCTCCTAGGGGTCTCAAATGCTCTAGGTGGCTCAAGAATTGATCAGATGAATTCTCCTCCTAAGAAATTGACTCACAACTAGGGTTTTGTATTTCTCAAGTAATATTGGGTTTCCAAGGTCTCAAGTGGTTTTCATGGTTCTTCATATGTCCCTAAGAATGCTCATATCGAGTCTCATGCCTTGCATCACATGTTTGCTCAGTCAATGGCTCAGATGACTGAAAATCAACTATATTGGGTAAAAAGTCAATTATGGTCAACATACAGTCAAACTTCAAGATTTTTTGGTTAACATCAACATTTTGAAGTCATATCCATCATTTTATCAAGTTTTGATCATGATTCCTCAAGAAAAGCACTCAAATCATCAAAAGTTAAAAGTTGCGAAATTATGGTTTCTTAAGGAGAAGTCAAATGAACTTTGACCAAGCATAACCTTCACATGCTTCATCAACTTTTCCCCAACAAAAGCTCATTTTGAAGCAAATTCAATTCTCTACAACTTGGTATCTCTAAGCTCAAGTCCAAAAAATGCTTCATAGGTCATTTCCTACAACCTTTCAAAAGTAATGCTTGATATGTATTTATAAGACTCAACTATGGAGAAATGACCCATCGAAATCTTGAACCACAATTATTACACCGATCTACCTTGTTTTCACCATATCTCTTAAATCGGGTCATTTTAGCCCACGAAAATACCTCCAATTGATCAGGCGCCTCTCCGGTTCAAGCATTTTGTTTATATTATATATTTACTGATTAATATAAGCTATCAGATGAAACAGTCGCCCCAGCGGTAGAAGCGCGCATGATAAAGCATTATTGTACCTTTTTAACAGGAATTCAATAATTAACTTTTTAACATAATTAGATTAACTTTTTTTCTTAATTAAAATTAATCTAGACCTTTGGTTTTTTAATTAACTTAATTCATTATTTTTTTATTAAATTAATTTAACCTTTTTTTCATTTAATTAATTAACTTACTTTTTAGGTTTTCACTAATTAATATTTTCTCTTAATTAAAATCAACTTGGGTTTTTTAATCAATTTCTTTTCATAATTAAAATTAATTAGGGTTTTTAGATTAAACATCAAACCTTTTTTATGTAAAAAAATCACAAAATAATTTTCTCTTTTCTTTTCCTTCTTATCGCTTCACGTATTTTATTATTGTCACGTTTTTATCATTATGTAACTGCTTATGGTTGTAATAGTTTAATTAGGGTTTACTATTTTCCCACGGTTTTATTGTTTGTACCCCACTTTCCCGAAGCTTTGAATAGCGTAGGGCGCTTTAATTTTTGCCTTTACTTTCTGCATTTACCGTTTTCCTTATATCTGTTAATCATAATAGGATTGTATGGAAAGACTAATAATAAAACGTAGAAAACCCTAATTTTCAAAGATAAAATAACTGAATCAAAACACTTTTCACACATGCACCTCTAGGGTAACCTCACTTGTTGCTTCGGAACAAAAGTCATGTCCCTCGAACGTGGGGACGCTTTAGCAAAGATCCTCGTGATGACATCTGGAGCGTATCCGTACTGTATCTGAACTCGAAATATGAATGAGTACCAGAATGGCATCCGTGTCTAGAGCGTATCCGTACTGTATCTGAACTTGAAATCTGAATGAGTAACAGAATGGCATCCGTGTCTGGAGCGTATCTGAGCTGTATCTGATAGTTGAAATCTGAATGAGTAACAGAATGGCATTTGTGTCTGGAGCATATCTGAACTGTATCTTGAAGTCTAAATCTGAATGAGTAACAGAATGGAATCCGTGTCTGGAGCGTATATGAGTTGTATCTGATAGTTGAAATCTGAATGAGTAACAGAATGACATTCATGTCTGGAGCATATCTGAACTGTATCTTGAAGTCTGAATCTGAATGAGTAACAGAATGGCATCCGTGTCTGGAGCGTATCTGAACTGTATCTGATAGTTGAAATCTGAATGAGTAACAGAATGACATCCGTGTCTGGAGCGTATCTGTGATGTATCTGATAGTTGAAATTTGAATGAGTAACAGAATGGCATCCGTGTCTCGAGCGTATCTGTGATGTATCATGATCGCATATTGTTAATGGTAGCTTATTAATCTTATCCTAAAAAGGGTAAAATGTTAGCTGAAACACAAAGTTATGTTGCATGAAGTGTATGATGCAATATATACGTCTTATCAATGTTTATGATATGTGGATATAATGTATGTGCATGTAAGCTGATTTGCTATATTGCTGAGGAAAATAAATCCTTGACTGCTGCTGAGGATATGTGGATTCTTCATGTTTTGACAAAGATTATGTCGGGAAAAAAATGTTGTGTACTGCTTGAGGAATCTGCTTGGGGAATCCAGAGAATTTTGATGACTTCTACTGGGGATTTAACAATGGGAATCCTCGTTCTGTCGGGGAGCAATGAAAACTCTATGGGGAAAAAGCTTATTCCTTCTTGGAAGAAGTTTAGGAGCTTCGGTCGTCTGTCACCCTACTGGGAGTTATCCTAGGTTGGGGGAGTAACAAAAGTTAACTGTTATCCGGTTGATTTTCAGGCTTCAAGGCAACTTGCTGGGGAATTTGGAGAAACTTGATGGTTTCTACCGGGGATTAATAGTTTTGAAGTTTCAGCTCTACTGGGGATCTTAATGACGTACTGTAGGGATTGCTCATGGAATAGCCTAGAGAGATTTTCCTATTATTTCAACCTGTCAGTAATTTTTCTTTTTCATTTTGTTTATTTGTAAACCGTAATTATGTTCAAATGCATATATTCATTAATGAATCATTGGACATTTTTTGCAAATAAAACACAAGTGTAAAAGAAAAGGACAAATAGTTTTCTGTACTTTAAAGAGGTATCTTTGAATTGACTTTGAGTAAGTATTTTTGTACAAAGGAGACCAACATCCTAGTAAGAGGATGGTGTCATGAAAATAAGAAAAATTTATACAAAGAAAGATAGCTATGTGTGATAATCCCATGGGGTTCCCATTCTGCTATAGCCTTCGTATCTCGGAACATCTTGTATATCCTTTGCTTCGTTCGAAGATGATTGAATCGATCAGAACTCCATGTTTTTTAGTGGAAGTCAAGAGGTTGTCCTCAAAGTGATCCAATGAGACATAGTCATCCGCTTTTAATTCCCTAACTTTTGCCTGGACAGCCCTTTCGGGTTTTCGGTCCACCGGGAAACCCTTTTATGCCCAAGTCGCCCTTTCGGGTTTTCAACTTGCCGGGTGTACAGATTTTTTATATTTTATCCCTAATTTTTGCTCGAACCTTTTGGTTTGCCGGGATGCCCTTGTTTTGCCTAGGTGTGTCAACCTAGAGGGTCTCTTATGCGTAGTATCTTTTGACTATGTCTGTGTTCGCAGGGTGTGGTAGGTCGTCGCTGTCCATGGTGGTTAAGATCATTGCCCCACCAGAGAAGATGTTCTTAATTTAAACCTTAGGTTTTTTAATTAACTTAATTAATCATTTTTTTATTAAATTAATTTAACCTTTTATCATTTAATTAATTAACTTAGTTTTTTAGGTTTTCACTAATTAACTATTTTCTCTTAATTAAAATCAACTTAGGTTTTTTTAAATAAATTTATTTTCTTAATTAAAATTAATTAGGGTTTTTAGATTAAACATCAAACCTTTTTTCTTTCAAAAAATCACAATTTTTTTTTCTTTTCTTATCCTTCTTATCGCTTCATTTATTTTATTATTGTCGCGTTTTTATCATTATGTAACTGCTTACAGTTGTAATAGTTTAATTAGGGTTTACTAATTCCCCCTAGTTTTATTGTTTGTACCCTCTTTCCCGAAGCTTTGTAATAGCCTAGGACCCTTTAATTTCTACCTTTACTTTCTGGATTTACCGATTTCCTTATAATTGTTTAGCTTAATAGGATTGTATGACAAGACTAATAATTGAACTTAGAAAACCCTAATTTTCAAAGATAAATTAACTGATTCAAAACACTTTTCACACACGCACTTCTAGGGTAACCTTACTTGTTGCCTCAGAAAACAGTCATGTCCCTCGAACGTGGGAACGCTTTAGCAAAGACCCTCAGTTAAAAAGATCATAGCCCCTCGATGGCCCTTACGATGCTGTTGTTGTACCCCAAAATGTTTCCTCCCATTTTCACACAAGACATATTACTAGAGGTCTTCAATTGATCAAGGTTGACCAAGAATTGATCAGACAAATTCTCCTCCGACGCATTGGCCTTCCAACTAGGGTTTCATTTTTCACCAAGATGTGTGAGCTTTAAAGGTATCAAATTTCTTCCATGGTCCTAATATGTCTTCAAGATTATTCATGACAAATTTCATACCTTGCACTACAAGTTTGCTCAGTCAATTGCTCAAATGCTTGAAAATCAATTGTACTAGGTCAAAAGTCAACTATGGTCTATATACAATCAAACTTCAAGATTTTTGGTCAAAATCAACATTTTCAAGTGATATACATCATTTTACCAAGGGTTGATCATAATCCCTCAATAAATGCTCCTAATTCATAAAAAGTCAAGAATTGTTAATTAGGGTTTCTATAGAAAAAGTCAACCAAACTTTCACCAGGCATAACTTTCTCATACTTCATCCATTATTTCCCAACCAAAGCTCATTTTGAATAGAATCCAATTCCATACAACTTCTCTTCAGCCCCCAAGACCAACAAATACACCATTTGAAAGATACAAGCTCATACATTACAAGTCATTTTCAGAAAGTCAACAAAAGGCACTTTTCACACATTAGGTTATCTACTGTTTTAATTTCAAGATATTCTTGCCATACAATCCTATTAGCATACATCTAGACAGTTAAATATTTGCAGGAATTTAAAGTGCGAAAAATAAACCTAGCTATTACAAGGCTTTGACAGTTACACAATTGTCTTGACAGAAAATTAAAGTGAGGAATTTAAAACCCTAATTATTACAGGCTCAAAACAGTTACAATAATAATAAAACCAATAAAAATTCGCGGTAAATTAAATGCGAGGAGAAATTGAAAACCCTAAAAATCAACTTGAAAAAATATTTAAACTATTTTGGAAAAAAAGATTTTATTAGGTTATGTACGACTAAAACCCTAATTCTAATTATTTTTAAATATAAAAGAAATTGAAATTAACCTAATTTAAACTAAATTAAATAATTTCAAGAAAAATAAAATATTTTTGTAAAAAAAGATTTTGTGTATTTTTGTAGTTTTTTATTTGAGAAAAAAAACAATTTAATTACAAAATTTAAAACCTAATTTCTATTTAATTTTAATTATGAAAAAGAAATTAAATTTTCCTAACTTACTAATTATATTAAATAAATATTTTATATAAAAAAACTCTTTTTTTTGTGATTTGTTGATTTTTTAGTTTTTATAAAAAATAATAATTCTTGTGTTAATTAATTAAAACAAAATCAAAAAATTAATTAAAGAAATTAAAAAAGGAATAGAAAGAAAATGCAAACTGGGCCTGTATGTTAGCAAATGGGGGTGCCAATCTGAATTTTTCAGGCCCAAAAACACTTCTAGCCTGGTCAGCATTTGATTCCTTGTAGCGTTGACTTGAGGGCGTATTATAGTCCCTCACTGCTGGAGCGTTGGACTGATAGTATTCTTGATCAAGCGACTGGATGCAAGGATGTATGGTAGACCCTTTGATAAGAAGTGCATGCAATCTGCTTTCAGAAAATAGGAAAATAGGCGTTGCTGGGTGTGATCAGTGGGAATGAGAACTGACTGTTTTGGAATGCTGGTTCGCGTTTTGCGTTTGTTTTTGCAAACTGTCGCGGTAAGCAAGAGTCGCCACCGTCTTTTATTTTACCCAACAAGGAAAGGACAAAAGCACAGAAAAATTCCTTTTTGAGATATTTCTCGGGTTCGGGAGGTAGATTATAGAAATGGAAGGTGTTAGCACCATTTCTATCTGTGGTTATCCACGGGCTCTTAGGTACTTGCTCATTGTGTTTTCAAATTTTGCTTTTCTTTGTGTTTGTGGGTTTGAAAGAGTTTTGAAGAGAGTGTAAGTGCGGAAAGTTTTGTTTTGTTTTTAAAAGGAGCAAGTACTTAAGAACCATCTACCTACTCAAAAAGGAATTAAACCGTACAAATGTCCTTTAGACAATGCTATCCCACTATTGATGAGTAGGTAGCATCGTCGTTGGAGTTTTCGGGTCAATTCGATTAAGGGACGTGTGGTCACTAAAGCAATGTTATGACGCCTTAGCGGTAACCCTAATGTCTTAGATCATTTTTCCGAGGCAACCGTTTTGAGGCAACTTTGATCTTTGGACAAGAGGGCGACCTCTAAAACTTCCTATACTCAATGACCATGTTCGAGGCAACCAAGTGAGGTGTACCCTAAGAGTGGCATGTGCGAGTGTATTGTTTTTCAGTTATATTATCTTTGTACATGTTATGGTGAGCTACTGTTGATTTTAGGTTAAAGATTAATCTTATCATGCATTGCCTAGTATTCAAACATCTAACAGTTAATACTGTGCGGGAATTAAATTGCAGAAAATAAATCTAAGCTATTACAAGGCGTCGGGTATTTACATCGCCAAAGACAAACCCTTTAGAATTAAATTGCGAAAAGTAAATAAAAGTGATAAATAAAATCCTAATTAAAAAACTATTACATTCCCGGAGCAGTTACAATATTGAAATATGGATCAAAAGATAATATGCGCACGAGAAAATTAAATCGGAGTGCCTTAGGGTTTTGACCCTTTTAAATAAATAAAGCATATTTTTTGTTATTTTTGAATTAAAAATTAGTCTAAATTGATAATTGAATTAATTAATTAAATGAAAATATTTTTGGGTTTTTATTTTAATTAAGGAAATAAAATAAGAATGATTAAAAGATATTAAAAACCCTAATTCTATATTAATTTTAATTTAATGCAAAAGATATTAAAATTGTGCCTAATTAAAAAACTAAATTAATTGATTAAAATTTATTTACAAAATAATAAAATAGTGAAATTAATAAAAATATTATTTTTATTTTGGGTTTTCTATTTTTTTATAAAAAAATGTCAATTGGTTAATTAATTAATAACAAAATAAATAATTAAAACAAAAATGAAAATATGAAGGGAAAAGAAATAAACCCAGGGGGTTTGGGCCTGATTTGAGTGTGGAGATTGCAATTCTGAAGCACAATCCAAACCAGCCTTGTTGACTTTCCAGGATCCCACGCGCATGCATTGACTAAGGAGTATGATGAGCTTGCAATCTGGACCCTTGGATTTGGCCTAGAGGCCATCTGGCGCCTGGATCCATGAGACCTATGATGAACTGTATCTTGGGCGTTGCACCTAATTTCCTGAAGAAAAAATTGAATAAAGTTTTGGGGGACCTGGGATTCGAACCCAGGTCCCATTGCTCATATGCCTGCACGCTCAACCACTCCAATTAGCTTGGTCATTCGTTATTGGAATAGAAAACAAATAATATATTCAAAACAATTAATTAAGCCCTGCCAAATAAAAAAAAACGCGCTAATGATTCAAATGGGCCAATGGATGCAAGCCACGTTATCATCTTCCTCAACGCATCCCTGGTTCATTTACCTGCGGATTTTTATCCGCAGGAAGATTCGTAGGGCATCTTCAAAAAACCTCTCCAAGCCATGTAAACGAAACCCAAGAGTACCCATGCACTCGTCTCTTCCTCATGGTCATCCCTATAACCATTATTTGGCCCAATTTTCCTTGTAATTCAAATGCCTAAAAACAAAACATATAAACCCTAGATTTGGGCATCGTTATACAGACCATGAAAATCAAATTGGATAATGCCAAAACGTTCTAAAACAAATAACAAACACAAATATGCCAAGATTTTAAAGAAAAGATGCAAGAATTGGAGATTTGGATTACATGTTCAGAGCTTAATTCGTGATGACTTACAGCGAGTTTTAGATGGTCTCAAGGGCTGGTTTTGATCGCTACAGCTTCATAAAATATCAGGCAAGGGAGTAGTGTTGAGCTTTTTCTTTAAAAATGCCTCCAAACAAGAATTCGATCTCCACTTTTTCAAGGTTTTTTTCAATTCTGAAATTTCCGTTTCAACAGTTCTTTTTGCGTGTTTTTGGTCTGGCTCCCTTGCGTGCATATAATAGAATGAATTTAGGTCAAAACATGGGCCATAATCCAAGTGCATTCAAGGTTTTGAGATTTGATATGATCACCATTATCAAGTTTCCAAATATAGGCCAAATCTGATTTTTTTTATGCATGAAAAGCCATGATACGAGTTTGATTTGATTCATGATGATAATTGAAAGTTGTACCAATCACAAAGATGTGATTTCATCAATTTTTAGATCTTATTTGATTTAATATTGATTAAAAATGAATTAAATCAATAAAAATTAAATAAAATAGAAAAATAAATGAATGGCCATGAAATCAAGTATGGGACACGTGTGTGGCATGACAAGACTATATCAAGTGGAAAAAAGTGGGCCCTTTTGTAAAAAATTGGAGTTTTGAGGATAGTTGACTTTTGGCAAATTTGGAAAAATGCCCAACTTCAACAAGGCATAACTTCTTCAATTTTGAACTTTTGGAGGTGTTCATGGACTTTTTAGAAACCTTGATATGTACTCTAAGCAAACCTTTTGGTCTCATCTCAATTTAGTCTTCCATGCTCAAGTTATAAGCTTTGGCAAAAAAGGTGTTTTTGTTGACTTTCAAAAATGACCTATAATGTCCAAATTTGTAACTTTTGTGAGTGCATTTCTTGATCTTGGGGTGTGAAGATGGATTGTAGGAAATTTCATCCTCTTCAAAATTAGCTTTGGATGGGTCATTTCTCATAAAGTATGATAAAGTTATGCTTGGTCAAAGTTGAGTTGACTTTTCCTGCAAAACCCTAATTTAGCAACTTTTGAATCTTGATGAATTTTGAGCAATCCTTGATGAATCATGATCAAACCATGATCAAATGATGAATTATCATGAGAATGTTGATAAAAAATCTTGAGGTTTGACTGTATTTGGGACACAGTTGACTTTTGCCCTAGCACAGTAGATTTTTGGGCCTCTTGAGCAATTGACTGACCAAACTTCCTCTGCAAGGCTTAAAATTTGACATGGATGAACTTAAGAACATATTAAGACATTTGGAAGAACTTGAGGCCATTTGGATATAAGGACCTTGATGCAACACAAAACCCTAATTTTGACTTGACTGCCTTAGGAGGTGATTTGACTGTCCAACTCTTGAGTCATCTTGAGCAACTTGAAGATCATTCTTGACAAATCTTGAGAAATATGGGAGGGCAAATTTTGGGGTACAACACTGGGACCTGGGATCGAAACCAGGTCCTTATGTTTACCAACCACATGCCTTACCAGCTGCGCTATTATGACTTGTTGTTAATACAATAAAAACAAAATATAATATAAAGAAAACGAAAGGCCAAACCCCACGCGCGCGAATTTTCTAACAGGCGAATGGATGATTGCCACGCCATCATCTTCTCCAGGGAACCATCGCTTTTGGCATTGACCCTTTACCTACAGACAAACTCGTCACTATAGGCTATAGTGACGGTTTCTTATGCGTGGTTAAAACCTGTAAAAATCTTAAAACGAAATTCAAGCAATATAAATTCCATTCAAGGGCTTGAATCAAATGTACTTCATCCCCTGAACATGAAGAGGCCCTTAATTTGGCCCAAATTTGCCTCTAGCTAGGGTTCCCCAATTTGGAGCTCACGAACCCTAACTATGGCAAGTAGCTATTCCTGCATCAAAACTCAAATCCAGGCTATCAAAAATCTTCCTAGCATGATCCTAAATATGTATATGCAAGCAAATTGGATTGAAAATGCATAAAACTAGAGGAACAAGTTTGAGTTCAGAGGATGCAAACCGTGATGTATAGCTGGTGATTCTGGTGGTTTGATGACTTGGGAATTATTGGAATAGCTTCTATGCACGCCCATGAAGAGATTGCTAGCTTCAAATTACCTTGAATCGCGCTATAGACTGAAAACCGAATCCCACTTTTTGCAAGAAATCCACGTTTTGTTTTGTGCTTTTCACGATTATAAAACCTTGTTTTTTGCTTTGTTCTTGTCCAATATATATCTAGGAATGAATTAGGGTTATAAACTTGGATTGAATCTTGGAAATTATGAGAGATTTGATTTGATTTTCAAGCTACATGTAAACTTGCTACTTTGAGCCAAATCATCCCTTTCTTGTGCCAATTATGCTTGATTCGTTTTGGCCTTGATAACTCAGCATATTTTAATTGCCAACCTGTCCAAAAACCAAATCAAATCTTATATTTTCTAGTATTTATCAATTATTTGATTTAATTCAATTTTTAATTAATAAAAAATCATACTAAATTGAAAAATGAAGAAATAATGTGTGGATGAATATTTGAGCCGTGGGCCACATTATAAGTGAGGTGCAAGCATAAAAAGTTAGGCCCATTTAGCAAAAAAATGCATTTTTGAGCACATTTGACTTTTGCAACTTTGCAAAAAAGGTCAACTTTGACAAGGCATATCTCCTCCAATTTTATCTCCTCCAATTTGAAAAGGTGTTTTGGTTGACTTTTCAAAAGGACCCATAATGTAGAAATTCATATCTTTTTATGAGTACATATTTTGAACTTGTGAGATGAAGATGAATTGTAGGGAATTACATCCTCTTCAAAATGAGCTTTGGATGGAAAAATTTTGATAAATCATGTGGAAGTTATGCTTGGTCAAAGTTTGGTTGACTTTTACTAAGAAACCCTAATTTAGCAACTTTTGCGTTTTGATGAATTTGAAGCATTCTTTGGGGAATCATGATTAACCCTTAATAAAATGATGAAAGTCACTTCAAAATGTTAATGTTGACCAAAATTCTTGAAGTTTGACTGTATGTGGGTCACAGTTGACTTTTGACCTAATACAGTCGATTCTCAAGCATCTGAGTAGTTGACTAAGCAAACTTCTTGTGCAAGGCATGAAACTTGACATGTAGGGTCTTGAGAACATATTAAGACCATGGATAGCATATGAGACCTTTGGAGTCCACCTATCTTGAGGGAAATGGAAACCCTAATTTGAGGTACACTGTCTTAGGAGAGAGTTTGTCTGGTCCACTCTTGGGCCACCTTGAGCAAATTGAGGATCTCAATGGACATGTATTAAGAAAAATGAGAGGGAAAATTTTGGGATACAACAGCTTCCCCTGTTCAATCTTCTTAAACCTGAAGATGTAGATAGGTTGTTTGCCTTTCGTAATCTGAAGGTGGAAGATGATTGAACACTAGAGTGCCCAGAATTTTTCACTCGCATGAAGTGGCACTTGATTTGTGATATCGGGAATGGGCTTATAGATTCCATTCGGAAGTTGATGATAGAAGACTGTCGGAGATGGGCTTAAAGATGCCATCCTAGATGTGACGGAGAATCGTCGGAGATGGGCTTAAAGATGCCATCTAGAGAATGTTGATTTCCTGAGACATTCCTTCGATGAGAGTTCTTGTTACTGTTGTTGATGAGGAATCTGCTAAGTCTTGTTGGTATCTGTCTTGGGAGGAATAGAATTTTAGGAGCTTCAATTGTCTGTTACTCTACTGGGGAAATAACTCTGACTTGAGGAAGCGGAAGCGAACTGCATATCTGGTCAGGGTATATGTTGCACCGCGACTTACTGGGGAACAGCGAAACCAATCGTGTTTGATCAGGTCCAAGTCCTATAGTGTTATGGACTGTTGTCTAGAGATGAGAGAAGGAACTTGGATAGTAAAGTTATGAGAAGGAACCTGGATAGTAGGGTTGCTTCGAAATGGAAGCCTGGATAGTAAGGCAGTGAGAAGGAACCTGGATAATAGGGATACTTCGATATGAAAGCGGGGATAGTAGGGCTGTATGAAGGAACCTAGATAATAGGGGTACTTCGATATTAAATCCTGGATAGTAGGGTTGTGACATGGAACCTGAGTAGTAGGGTTACTTCAATATGAAAGCCTGAATAATAGGGTTGTGAGAAGGAATCTGGATAGTAGGGTTACTTCGATATGAAAGCCTGGATAGTAGGGCTGTGAGAAGGAACCTGGATAATAGGGGTACTTTGATATGAAATCCTGGATAGTAGGGTTGTGAGAAGGAACCTGGGTAGTAGGGTTACTTTGATATGAAAGCCTGGATAGTAGGGTTGTGATAAGGAACCTGGTTAGTAGGGTTACTTTGATATGAAAACCTGGATAGTAGGGCTGTGAGAAGGAACTTGGGTCGTAGGGTTACTTCGACATGAAAGCCTGGATAATAGGGTTGTGAGAAGGAACCTGGATAGTAGGGTTACTTCGATATGAAAGCCTGGCTAGTAGGGCTGTGAGAAGGAACATGGGTTGTAGGGTTACTTCGACATGAAATCCTGGATAATAGGACTGTGAGAAGGAACCTTGATTGTAGGGTTACTCCGATATGAAAGCCTGGATAGTAGGGCTGTGAGAAGGAACTTGGGTCGTAGGGATACTTAAACATGAAAGCCTGAATAATAGAGCTGGGAGAAGGAACCTGGATAGTAGGGTTACTTCGATATGAAAGCCTGGATAGTAAGGTTGTGAGAAGGAACCTGGATAGTAGGGTTACTTCGATATGAAAGCCTGGCTAGTAGGGCTGTGAGAAGGAACCTGGTTCGTAGGGTTACTTCAACATGAAATCCTAGATAGTAGGACTGTGAGAAGGAACCTGGATAGTAGGGTTACTCCGATATGAAAGCCTGGATAGTAGGGCTGTGAGAAGGAACCTGGGTCGTAGGGATAGTTCGACATGAAATCCTGGATAGTAGGGTTGTGATAAGGAACCTGGATAGTAGGGTTACTTCGATATGAAAGCCTGGATAGTAGGGCTGTGAGAAGGAACCTGGGTCGTAGGGTTACTTCGACATGAAAGCCTGGATAGTAGGGCTGTTAGAAGGAACCTGGATAGTAGGGTTACTTCGATATGAAAGCCTGGATAGTAGGGCTATAAGAAGGAACCTGGATAGTAGGGTTACTTCGATATGAAAGCCTGGATAGTAGGGCTGTGAGAAAGAACCTGGGTGGTAGGGTTACTTCGAAATGAAAGCCTGGATAGTAGGGCTATGAGAAGGAACCTGGATAGTAGGGTTACTTCGATATGAAATCCTAGATAGTAGGGCTATGAGAAGGAACCTGGATAGTAGGGTTACTTCGATATGAAAGCCTGGATAGTAGGGCTGTGAGAAGGAACCTTGATAGTAGGGTTACTTCGATATGAAAGCCTGGATAGTAGGGCTGTGAGAAGGAACCTGGATAAGAGGGTTACTTGGGAATGAAATCCTGGATAGTAGGGCTATGAGAAGGAACCTGGATAGTAGGGTTACTTCGATATGGAAGCCTGGATAGTAGGGCTGTAAGAAGGAACTTGGGTCGTAGGGTTACTTCGAGATGAAAGCCTGGATAGTAGGGCTTATGGGAAGGAAACTGGATAGTAGGGTTACTTCGAAGCGATAGTGTAGATTAGTTAACCCATTTGATTTCGAGAACTGAGTTTCTATTAGTCGTCTGTAGATGTAATTTGTATAACTGCTGAATTTGTTGAAGCTAATCCTCTTTTCCTTAAAAGATATCAGGGTTAGTTATATGTGATGCATGAAATGCAGGGTGAGATGATGTTCTCAGATTAAATGAGATTATGTTGTATATGATATGAATATGTATGTCATGATGTATGTTCATGAAATGTTATAGGGGTATTCTCGCGTCTGGGAAAATAAATCCCTGACAGTTGCTGGAGATTTGTAAATATTCTGTCAGGAAGAGATGCTGGAGAATAACTCTGCGGGGACCAAACTTAGGGGGAAAAGATACTTAGTTGGTAGACTTGCTGATCTGAAAGAATAAACTTAGTTGGGGATGAAATTCCGTTGCTGGAGATAATGAGCTCTGTTGGAGATTGAGCTTATGTATCAGTAGAAATAAACTCCGCTCGGGGGATGAAATTTACTGACTCACCCGCGATTATGAACCTCGGCTGGGGATGGTTATGTCCTGTTTCATTGAAGCTTGCATCAATGCATTTGGATACTTTGACTCTGTGGGGGAGTGTATGTACCAATAATTATGTTCCCAAGCTAGCTCTTTCCCGATACCTGTTGGGCAGAGGAACCGTCGGGTTTGGCACTTCTTGTTTTTTCCCTGTTTCTGGAATTATGAGTAATTGCCTTTTGTTTCTTATATAAATATTTATGAGCAACAATCATTTTCAAATGCATATATCAAAAATAAATCATTGGACGTTCTTGCAAAATAAAACAGAAAATTAAAAAACAGATTGAAGTTTTGTGAAAATGACTTGTATTGATTTTGAAGTCGGACTGCAATATGCGTTTTGCACAAAGAGACTAACGTTCTAGTAAGAGAACACCGCCGAAAGATAGAAATTATACAATTTGTGTAAAAGAAAGAAAAACAGCTATGTGAAACAACCCCATTTGGTTCCAACTCTGCTATTGCCTTTATATCTTCAAGCGTCTCATCATTTTGCTACTAGGCTGAAGGTTGATCAGATTGGTTGGCATCGTCCGAGCTTTATAGTCGATACCGAAGTCCGGTCGCAAGATGATCCAATGAGACTTAGTGATATGCTTCAATCCCTAACTTTTTCTTGGATTTCCCTTCCGGGTTTTCAATCCACCAGGATACCCTTTTCTTCCCAAGCCTCCCTTTCAGGTTTTTGAATTTCCGGGTGTACATATTTTTTCATTTTCATCCCTTACTTTTGCCCGAACCCTTTTGGTTCGCCGGGAAGCCCATATTTTTGCCTAGACCAGTCGACCTAGCGGTCTCTGATTATGCTTAGTATATTTTCACTATGTCTGCATTGACAGGGTGAGGAAGGTCATCACCGTCCATGATTGCGCTTGTACAGGATGCCATTACTCGGGAAAAACTTAGCAGAGAATCTCCTTAAGAGCTTTTATCATTGATTGAAGCTCCTTCTGGGTATTCTAGAGCCTCAAGATACCTCTTAACTTCATGAAACCAAGGTTGGTCCATTACCTCTTCAGTATTAATCTCGTGACAGTGTGTTGGTTCATCCATTCATTCAATGGTGATCTGGGGAGCTTCATTATCCCAATTAAGTTTAAACATAGATGACATTGTGGCTAGAGCATCTGCTAACTGATTTTCTTCTCGCGGGAGGTGCCCGAAGGTAATCTCCTCAAAGTGTGGTAGCAATGTCAAAACATGTTCTCTGTAAGGGATAAGGTTTAGGTGCTTAGTGTCCCATTCCCCTTTGATCTGACTGATGACCAAAGTCGAATCTCCAAACACATCTAAAGATTTGATTCCCTAGTCTATGGCATCCTTAAGACCAAAGATGCATGCTTCGTATTCCGCCATGTTGTTCGTATAGTTGAAGCAAAGTCTGGCAGTAAAGGGAGTATGACACCCTTTCGGAGATATGAGTACAACGTCGATACCATTACCAAGTGCATTGGAGGCCACATCAAAGAATAGGGTCCATCGGGATCCTTGTTCAGGTCCATCATATGGTTTGATTTCTTCATAGTTGTCTAATGTCATGATGTCTTCATCTGGGAATTCAAACTTCATGGACTGATAATCTTCTACAACTTGATGAGCAAGATGATCAGCTAGCACACTGCCCTTTATAGCTTTCTAAGTAGTATACTGTATGTCATATTCTGTCAGGATCATCTGCCATCTAGCTATCCTCCCAGACGGAGTAGCTTTTTCGAAGATGTATTTTATCGGATCCATCTTCGATATCAACAAAGTAGTATGATTCAGCATATACTGTCTTAGCCGGCGAGCAGTCCATGCCAGAGCACAACAAGTTTTCTCGAGCAGTGAATATCTGGTTTCACAGTCGGTAAACTTTTTGCTCAGGTAATAAATAGCGTGCTCTTTTCGGCCAGACTCGTCATGTTGTCCCAATACACACCCTATTGAGTTTTCTAAAACAGTCAGATACATGATCAATGGTCTTCCCTCGACTGGTGGCATCAAAACAGGAGGCTCTTGTAAGTACTCTTTGATTTTGTTGAAAGCAGTCTGGCATTCATCATTCCACTTAACTACTTGGTCTTTCTTCAGTAGTTTGAAGATTGGCTCACAAGTAGCTGTTAGGTGAGAAATGAATCTGGAAATATAGTTCAAGCGTCCCAAGAATCCTCTGACTTCCTTCTCAGTACGAGGAGCAGACATTTCTTATATTGCTTTAACTTTGGCAGGATCAACCTTAATACCTTTGTTACTGACAACGAAACCTAGGAGTTTACCGGACCGGACTCCGAATGTACACTTGTTCCTTAGCTTATATTTCTTCAGTCTCTTAAACAACTTTTGTAGGTGATCAAGGTGCTCTTCTTATGTTTGTGATCGGGCTATCATATCATCTACATAGACCTCTATTTCATGATGTATCATGTCATGAAACAAAGCTACCATGGCACACTGATAGGTTGCCCCAACATTCTTCAGTCTGAATGGCATCACTTTGTAGAAGAATGTCCCCCATTGTGTGACAAATGTAGTTTTCTCCATGTCCTCAGGTGCCATTTTGATTTGGTTGTAACTTGAGAATCCGTCCATGATGGAAAACACCTTGTGCTGGGCTGTATTGTCAACCAAGATATCTATGTGGGGAAGTGGAAAATCATCTTTAGGGCTGGCCCTATTCAAATCCCTATAGTCCATGCACATTCATACTTTGCCGTCCTTTTTAGGTACGGGAACAATGTTGGCAACCCATTGGGGGTAGGAAGTGACAACCAAGAATCCAACATTGAATTGTTTCATGACTTCCGCTTTGATCTTCTCTGACATATCAGGTCTCATGTGGCGGACTTTCTGTTTTACTGGTGGACAATCTTCATTTGTTGGTAGACAATGTACCACAATGTCTGTATCAAGTCCTGGCATGTCTTCATATGACCAGGCAAATACCTCAACATATTCATGTAACAGCTAAATCAGATGCTCCTTGACACTAGGCTCTAGATTCACACCCACCTTGATTTCTTTTTTATCCTCCTCGATACCCAAGTTGATCGTATCCACCGGTTCCTCGTGAAGTTGAATATCTCTTTCCTCTCGTGGTAGTAGTCTGAAAAGTTCCCCTGGTACTTCAGAATCTTCCTCACCTTCGTCTTCGGCTTGGTAGATTAGATCCTCAGAGTCACAAAAGACCATAGTAGTATTGTTACCCATGGGATCCGGAATGGAGGGGTACCTGCATTTATGAGTGTGGGTGTGTGTAAGGGTATAACCATATTTTAAAATGAAAACAAATGCAAAATAAGAACAAGGAGCATAAAAGTTTGTATGTAAAACGTCTGTGATTCATTGAATGTCATATGAAGATGAAATAAAACCCCTTACAAACGGACCATTGTGCCTCGGGCAAGACGCAAGGTTTAAAATGTGCAAATTATTTATGAATATTACAGGTCCAACAGAAATATAGAAGATAAATTACTGAGGGATGAAAGTTATTGGGACAAAGTCTCTGGCTTCCCAATTGCGAAGTCCTCCGTTGACAGTAGGCAATATCCAATCCTCCAAGTTGCAATCTTCTTCACCATCTTCCACTGCATTGACCTCTCAGTTGCTAATCTTCAAAGGTGGCTCTCCAGCACGGGCACGGCGCACAGCCTTCTGAGCACTTGAAGTAAACCCTAAGCCAAACTTGTCAGATTTATATGGAATGTCCAGAAGTTGCCCCCAGATGTGCATCCTCCCTCCTCTACTACCGCCTTGGAGTCCTTCAGAGATGACATCCGGAGCAGAGGTCTTGTGATCTTGGGGATCTGGAATACCGTCTTGGTTACTGCTACCTCTTGAGAGACTTCTTCGAAATGTTGAAAAGGAGTTTCAATGAATTCGCCGTCCAACTCCACATACCGGAAAGAATTGAGGTGGCTAATCATATACTCTTCCTCTCCATGGACAATAATAATATTTCCATGGATCGGATATTTCAGCATTTGGTGTAGTATGGAGGTGACATCACCGACATTATGGATCCATGGCCATCCTAGCATACACGAGTAAGAGGGGCGGATGTTCATTACATAGAAGGTTTAGTTGAAAGTTTGAGTCCCAACCTTTATGGGGATGTCCACCTCCCCGTGGACCATCCTCTTTGAACCATCAAATGCCCTTACAACTATGTTACTGGGTTTCAACGTTAATCCTTCGCAATCTAGTCTGTCGAGAGATTTCTTCGGTAAAACATTCAAAGATGAGCCGGTATCCACCAAGACATGAGCCACAGTTGTTCCTCTACATTCCATAGAGACATGCAATGCCTCGTTGTGATTTCTTCCCTTTGGTGTCAGATCAGCATCCAAGAAGCCTAGGCCATTGTCTGCTGTCAAACTGGCTACACAATCTTGAAATTGATCAGCCGATGTCTCTTGAGGCACATGGGCTGTCCTCATAAATTTCACCAGAGCTTTCGCATGTGCCTCCGAGCATAGTAACAAAGCTAGCATGGAGATTTTGGAGGGAGTTTGCCCCAGCTGTTCAACTACGTCGTAGTCACTCTTCTTTATTATTCTCAGGATCTCCTCCATTTCCTTTTTGGAGGTCTCAGGGGTAGTCAGTGGTTGAACCTTTGTCTGGACATGCTTTTCTTGAATACCTTTTCCTCGGGTAGAAGCAGTAGGAGTGTTGGTAGGGATAACAGCAGGGGTTATATCGTCTTTGTCGATAGGGACACTTGCAGATATGATTATTGGTACAGAGGTAACCTTTGGAACAATCACGGGTCCAAAAACTGCCTTTGGAGGGGAAATTTCTGGAGAGAAGATTCTACCACTACGGGTAATCTTACTAGTTCCGGCGATATTACTAATGTCAGAGTTTTCTTCTTCGGAGCTGGTGTTTTCGGCAGCCAACCCATTTTGTTTGATACCATGGTAGTAGATGTCTCCACCGTAATTCCACGATACTGTTTTGTCTGATTCATACGGGACCGACCCGAGCATTGTGATTATAAGAGGAGTAGTTTTTGGAACCAATGTAATCTTAACGGGTCTTTTGGGGACCCTAGAAGGATTGGCGGAGATGGTTTGATTGAAATGTCTTCAACAGGAACAGGTGAAATGGGAGCACTTTCAAACAGAATCTCTTGGTTGTCTATCAAGCGTTGAATGCCTGTCTTCAATAAAAGAAAAGCATTTGGCGAGGATAACCAAAGATGGCAGTCTTCATTACAACCTGGGAATATACCGACTTTCAACAAGTTTATCTTAATGATTGGGAGCGGAGTCAAGAGTTTATCAATTGTGGTAACAAACAAATCTTCTTCTATTGCATTGGTGTTGTGACCATGCCTAGGCATAGGAGCAAAAATGACATTTGGTTTCTCGGGTGCGTCAAACTCAATCTCTTTTGCATCTATAAGGTATTGAATTTTGTTTTTCAGGGCCCAACAGTTGTTGGTGTCACGACCCGGACCTTCGTAATGATATGCGCAGCGGGCATAGGCTGGTCGTGTATAGGCTGCATCGCAACCTACTGGGGAAAGGTGAAACCGATCGTGTTTGGTCAGGTCCAGGTCTTACAGTGTTGTGGACTGCTATCTGGAGATAAGAGGAAAAAAAACCTGGATGGTAAGGTTATGAGAAGGAACATGGATAGTAGGGCTTATGGGAAGGAACCTGGGTAAGGTTGCTTCGTGAGGAGTTTGGATAAAATTGCACCTGAACCAAGAAGGAACCTGGGTAAGGTTGCTTTGTGAGGATTTTGGGTAAAACTGCATCTGAACCGAGAAGGAACCTGGGTAAGGTTGCTTTGTGAGGAGTTTGGGTAAAATTGCATCTGAACTGAGAAGGAACCTGGGTATGGTTACTTTGTGAGGAGTCTGTGTAGGGCTTTAGGAGGAACCTGGGTATGGTTACTTCGGGATAAGTCCGTGTAAAACTTCGGCAGGAACCTGGGTAAGGTTACTTTGGGCTAAGTCTATGTAAAACTTCAAGAGGAACCTGGGTAAGGTTACTTTGTGATAAGTTCGTGTAAAACTTCAAAATGAACCCGGGTAAGGTTACTTTGAGATAAGTTTGTGTAAAACTTCAGGAGGAAACTGGGTAAGGTTACTTTGTGATAAGTTCGTGTAAAACTTCAGGAGGAACCCAGGTAAGGTTACTTTGTGATAAGTTTGTGTAAAACTTCAGGAGGAACCTGGGTAAAGTTATTTCGGGATAAGTTCGTGTAAAACTTCAAGAGGAACCTGGGTAAGGTTACTTTGTGATAAGTTCGTGTAAAAATTCAGAAGGAACCTGGGTAAGGTTACTTTGTGATAAGTTCGTGTAAAACTTTATTTGGAAATGTATGAGAAAAGACCCGTGTAAGATTTTTCAGGATAAACCCGTGTGAAGCTGCATTTCGGAGAAACCCGTGTAAGATTGCTTCATGACTAACCCATGTAAAGCTGCATTTAAGAGAAACCCATGTAAGATTGCTTCGTGACGAACCCGTGTAAAGTTGCATTTGATCGTGCAGATAATTACTCTGTTTAGTTTCCGGAGCTAATCTTGAACTTGCTGGAAGTTGTTGATGATAACCATCATTCCTGAAAAGGTACATGATTAATCGTATATGATGCATGACATGCATTGTATGATGACGTTCTCAAAATGAATGAGATTATTCCGTATGCAATATGTATGCGCACATCATGATATATGAACATGAAATGCTATTGTGGCACGTCCGAGTTTGGGAAAATAAATCCCTGACTATTATTGGAGAGTAATGGAAATTGAGTTCCTGACTGTCGTAGAAAAAGTGGTTCTTCTAGTTCCGCTGGAGATGGTGAACCAGAGATGAGTATGCTGGGGATTTGCCCCTTGTTTATGAATATTCTGCCGAGGAGAGACTCTGCTTGAGAACAACTCTGCGGGGGAATAATTCCGTTGGAGAGATAAGCTTCCATAGCTGAAGGGATAAACTCTATCGGGGATTGATCTTCTATATTCAGAGAAATAAACTCTGTTCGGGAAAAAACTTTATGAACCGCTTGCAATTACAAAATTTGGCTGGGGAATATAGACGTCGACTCTCCGATATAGCTTGGCTGGGGAAAGTAACTCCTGTTTGGGGAGGCAGAGATCAAAACTTTGGTTGCCTCTACTATGTGGGGAGTGTAGATATTACTAGGACGCTTGCTGAGGATACGAGAATGACTTCGTATCAAGACTTTTCTGCCCCTGTACCTGCTAGAGAAAGTGCCTACGGAGGCCTTGTGGCTTGAGTGTTATCCCAACTTATGAGGTGCTTGGTAACTTCCGATCGAAATGATAAGTCTTCTACTGATAGGCAAGTGACGAGATGACCGTACATAGTCGTACGCTTTAATCCCTAACTTTTTCCTGGACTGTCTTTTCAGATTTTCAGTCCACCGGGATACCCTTTTTTGCCCAAGCCGCCTTTTCAGGTTTTCGGCTTGCCGGGTGTATATATCTTTTTGTTTTTATCCCTAATTTTTGCCCGAACCCTTTTGCTTCGCCGGGATGCCCTTATTTTTGCCTAGGCCAGTCAACCTAGCGGGTCTTTGTTTATGCGCAGTATTTTCAGACTATGTCCACGCTCTCAGGGTGTAGGGAGTTGTCACTGTCGGTAGTGTTGTGTTGCCACACTACCAGAAGATGTTTGTTTGATCGTACATGATTCGTTGTTGGAATTCATGCCCACTGCCGCCAAGTGATTCAGATGGATATCTGCCCTTGGCTATTTGGCATCTTTGATGGATTCATTGAATCTTGACTTGACTACCACAGATGATGGACAATGATCATGCCGTGCCCCTTGGTTGGAAGTGTTTTTCCACTTGAGGTGATCCTTTTTATTGAGAAGGTTTTTGTTCACTAGATATTCGTCATGCGAATTTCTCTGTTGTTGAACAAATAGTCATATGCAAACAATGTTATTTTAAGAATGCAAAGCTTACGTCTGTCTTGAAGTTTTTAAAATGCAGTTTTTTTTAGAAAAAAATAGAATTTTGCAAAGATGTGATATCAACTCAGGATTCGTAACGGACCTTCAGGAGTCAGGATACCTTTTGTGACAGTATGCTTTCGAACTAACCCATGCTTCAGCTAGGACTTTTAAGGGTTATAACGTGGTCTGGTTCACGGTTTAAGAAACAAAGGATAAAGGCTCAAATTTTATTTGTACCCACCCGTTCTTCGTGATGTTCTTCGATCCTAAACTCATCTAATTGTGCATTTAGATCCCGTTTGAGTCTTTGCTCTGATATTCTAGTGATGGTTCGGATACTGACAGTTTATTTTGAATAGGCAATCATTTATTTTTTGTTGAGGGTTTGTAGGACCTCTTTTTTTTTTTATTATCCCTGTCTTTTGCCTGAACTGTTTCTTTTTGTGATTACAGTCAGCGGGATGCCCCAGTGTTTTTTCTTAAGTCTCCTTCATAGGTTTTGACTTAATGGGCTTTTATTTCGAGAGATAATGACTGCCTGTCTTGATGATTATAGGGAACCATCACCGTCTTTTGTTTCAGAAGGACGTCTTTGATGCCATTCATTGTGTACGAAGCAGCAGATTGTGACTGAATTCTCCTCTGAATTAACTGAGAAAACTACCCGGCCCCAGGTTATGTATTAAGGGTTTTAATATGTGTGAAAAGAAAAACTCCTACTTCTTTGGCTCGAAGGGGTTGACTAGGGATTATCTTCCTTATAACTCCATTGTTTAGGATTTGAAATAACGCTTGTACATCGTCAACAAGGTCTGTTCAAAAGAATACTATAGAGATTGCGGTATTGTTTTCGTCATCCTCCCTCTAAAGGCTTACAGTTTTTTAGTCGAGGGTTGAATATCACGAAAAGGAAATATAAAGAAATTTAAGCATAATGAAAATAAATTAATTCAAGACAGACATGTGTAATGCATTAATGAAATAATAGAGTTTGACATGACAATAATTGTTCGAATAAGCAAAGAAAATACAACTTCAGAATTTAAATGAACAAAAATGCTTTCAATCCTAGCCATGTTTTGGCAAGGGAAAAGTGATCACATTGGGAGTCTCAGGAGGGTCGAATTCGATCTCCTAGGCGTCAATCATATTCTGAATCTTGTATTTCAGCGCCCAACAATCGTTAGTATCGTGCCCCGAGCTACCATAATGATAAGCACACCTTGCATCAGGTTGTAGTTAGGAGAAGAAGTCTTAGGGTTCGGATGAGGGTTTATCACCGTAATCAGATTCATCTTCAACATGTGTTGCAATGCTTGTGACAATGGCATGTTGATTTGGGTGAACTGCCTTTGAGGTCTTTCCACCCTTTGTTGATTGTTTCATTGTTGTGGTCGTTGTGTGCATGCCGAATTAGAGATCAACACTTCCCCCACAGATTGGTGGTAGTCTTCCTTGCTAAGTCCCTTCTGGCCGTGCATAACATTGGCTTCCCACTTGCCACTAAATGACTTCTTCTTTGTACTCAAAGAGGTATTTTTCTGGATCTTGCCACTCCGGATCCCAGCTTCTACTCTTTCTTCAGTCAATATCAGCTCGGTGAAACCAGCCGAGGAGCTACCAATCAAGTGATTAAAGAAAGGACCAGATAACGTACCAAGGAACATATCCACCAACTCACTATCAGACAAAGGTGGTTGGACTCTCCCTGCCAGATCTCTCCATTTCTGCGCATAGTCCTTGAAACCTTCACTTGCACCCATGTACATACTCTAGAGTTGAGTACGGGTAGGGGCAAGGTCAACGTTATATTGATATTGCTTGTAAAAAGCAATAGTCAGATCTTCCCAGTTACGGACATTGGTTCCCTCCAGCTGGTAGAACCATTCAAGCTGAGTCCCTGATAGACTATCTTGAAAGAAATGCACCCAAAAATTTCTATTAGCAGTGTGGGGTTGGATTTTCCTGACATACGAGCGAAGATGAAGTTTTGGACACGATACTCCATCGTACTTGGCAAAAACAGGTGCTTTGAACTTATGAGGGATCACCACTCCAGATACCAGTCCCAGCTCTCCGAAATCCAAACGAGGGATCTTATGAATCTCCATAGCACTCAAACGGTCTTCTAGTTGTTTGTACCTATCCTCAACAGGAGGATATGGCTCTTCATCGTAATCCGTATCGTTGTCAGAAACAACTGGACTAGGGTCTTTTGTCCTTTCTTGGTTCTCCCCGTCTTTGGATGAGGAAGTCAGATCAGCTGATTGTCTCAATCTTTCCCCATACCTTCTGCCCATATTCAGAAGAACGACCTTCTTCTTATTTTTCTTCTTCTCCTTCAGAATGAGAGTCTTCAAATCTTCTTGCCCTTTAGCCAAGCTTAAGAACATTTGTTGGAATTGGGCATTTTATGCCTGAAGATCTTTGATAGCTTGATCGGAAGATATTTCTGCTGAAATAAACAGCGAAGAAGATGAGAAACCTGTAATGGTACCTGTAATGGCGTGCATGATAATGGGATGCATATGTAATGATTTCAAAGACTTTGGGAGATTTAAATTTGTAAACCAAAAATAAAACAAAACTTTATTAGATTAAACTTGTAAAAAGGTTCATTAATGCCTTTAAGGCGTTTACAAAGAAGTAAATGAAAAACAAATCTAAGCTAGACAAAGAAAAATCAGAAATCCCATGGACGCTTCCCCTTGGTGCTGACGTAGTCATTGATCGTTCTTTCATTCTCGAGTTGCCTGGTGAGCTTCAAGATCTTCCTTTCTTGCTCATGGTACTTTTCTCGGTAGGTATCCCTTTCCTCTTTCAGCTGAATCCAAGACCTCTTCAATGCCCCAATATCAGTGAGCATGTAGGGATAAAGGAATTTATAAGGAATGCCCTCTTCATTGGTGGGCTCCACAATCTCTGGCAACACGGATTCATAAGGCATACCAAGCTTCTGAGCACGATCTTAGACCCACTGGAGATAAGGCTGCATAGGGAGAGAAGTCCTGGGTCCTAGCTCTTGAGGGTCAGATCTGTTCACCATTCCCCTAGCTCTTATAAATCTTCGGCAATGCTCGTCTACATCCTCCTTGTAGTCAAATGCAATATCTGTAAGAAGTAGCTCATGGGGACCATCTCTCCGAGCACGACCAAATTGTCGTAAAGCTAAACAAGGACTGTAGGTTATTCCCCCTCTGATTCCAAGCAACGGGACATTAGGGTATCCCCCACATCGGTCAATGACAGCAGTGCTTTCCAAAGCCTTGGAACTCCAAAGAATGTCTGTATGGGCAAGGGACATTATCATGTAAGACCATCCTAAACCTTCCTCATTCTTCAACACGGGCCTGGGGAGGTGCAAAATAAACCACCTCGCCAGCAGCAGCCTGCAACACATGAGAGTCCCTCTTCTTCGCACAGTACGAGTATAGAGGGCATGTAAGATATCACCCAGTAGAGTAGGCACAGGATTGCGAGACAGGAAGATCTTGACCGCATTCACATCTATAAAGGAATCTGGATTCGGAAAGAGAACCAAACTGTAGATAAGGAGAGCCAAGATATCTTCAAAAGCCTGAAAGTCCAAACTGTCCAAGAATAGCTGAGCTTGATATATCAGAAACTTTGGCTAAGAAACCTTCAACCCCGCTTCGTGTCTCCCAGTTGGATATTACATCAGCCCGTGTCAGATGCAGGGCTGAAGCAACATCTTCTGGTCTAGGAGTCTCTTCCAAACCTGTGAAGGGAATCTGCTCAAGGATGGATATGCCCAGTAAGTGAGAAAACTCTTCCAAAGTGGAAACTAGCTGATAATCCGAGAAGGTGAAACAATGATGCACAAGATCGAAGAACTGGAAAATCACACTCATCATGTGCTCATCAAACCTTGAGGTAACCAAGCTAAGAAGCTAACCATGTCTTCTAATGAAGGAAGAAGTCTCAAAAACTCTCGAGGCTAAATCTTTGTGTTAAGTAGGTATTTGCACAAAGTTAACTCGGATGGTGTTTCTGCGCACAGAAGCCATAATCTGCAAAACAGAACAAAGATAAATCCCCTCGGTCTTTGAAATGGTTAGTATAATGAAGTATGCATGCTATGCTATGATGCATGATGTCATGATAAAACACACAATAGGTATCAAAAATAGAAGACATGGTAAAGGCAAACAAGTCACACAAGATCCCTTAAGTTTCAGGCTTGCATGGGGTCTAGGTATTACCCTCTTGAAGTTCCTTTGGTTTCAACCTGTCCTAATAATAGTAACCGGGTTCTAGATATTCTCAATATCACTGACCATCCTTCATCGGTCTTGGTTTTAGGTCACATAATCTTTTCTTGCAGCCGAAACTATCTCGAGAGTATGGTCTCAATGAGTGTAGCATCGAGTATTAACCAGTTCTTAGCTTTACACTGAGACCGACTATCTCACTACTTCCTACTGGCCAAGTTGGTCAATTATGGGTTCTAAGGTCAGTTCATGTTTAACGACACGCGTAGCAACCCCGTATTCTCCTTGTTTCTCCACAAGGAATACCGGGTACCAACCAATGTGCCACATTAACATAGCTACTGCTTCAACTGTATCGGTCTATGCCGTACAGTTCCCTCACAGTTTATTGCTACTTACCTAAAAGGTGTCCCCATATCCGGGTTAGGATCTATAGTAACTCCTGATGCAAAACCCTTTAACAGTAAAGCAACCAAAACAAACAAGAGAAGCAATTTAAGATGAACTAATCCTAAGGTATACCCCACTTATAATTCCCCAGCAGATTCACCAGTTATGTGATACGGTGGTAAAACCAGACTGTTTTGAGAAAATGCTGGTTTGCATTTTGCGTTTGTGTTTGCAAAATGTCGCGGTAAGCAAGAGTCGTCACCGACTTTTATTTTATCCAACTGGAAAGGAAAAAAGCACATAAAAATTCCTTCTTCCAGATTTTGAGTACGGGGGGTAGATTATAGAAAGGGAAGGTATTAGCACCCTTTTTATCCGTGGTTTTCCACGGGCTCTTAGATACTTGCTCATCTTTTAAAAATTACTTGTGTGTGTTTGTTTTGAAAAGTTTTGTTTTACTTCATTTTAACCCTTGATTATGTCTTCAAGAGTGTTACGAAGTGTTTTTGAAAACTTTGTTTGAAAAAAAAGTGTAAGTGTGAAAGTTTGATTTTGAGCAAGTACCTACTCGAAAAAGGATTGTTTCTATTCTCGTTTCCTTTAGACAGCGCTATCCTACTATTAAGGAGTAAGTAGCACCGTCATTGGAGTTTGAGGGACTATCGAAAGGGACGTAATGGTCATTGAAGGCAACATGTAAGGATACTTTAGCATTTCGAAGGGACTGTCATCATATATTCGTAAGCAATATCGAGGGACAAGATCATATACCGTAGGCAACTTCGAGGGACCATGATCTTTATGATGATTTTAACTAAGGGCCTTTGCTAAGGGTATCCCTATGTTCGAGGGACATGACCATTATTTTCCGAGGCAACCAAGTGAGGTATACCCTAAGGGTGCATATGTGCAAGGTGTGTTATATTCAGTTATTTTAGTCTTGTGTTAAGTTTGCTAATATTTGATTATTCTTGCCATACAATCCTATTAGTCATACATCTAGCAGTTAACAATTTCAGTAATTTAAAAGTGCAGAAATATAAAACCTAGCTATTATAAGGCTTCGAGGAGGGGGATTATGTACATATCCAAAACTGTGGGGGGGGGGGGGGAAATAAATAAAAGCGATAAAGGTCCTTTGATCGGTGGATCTGGAACTGACTGTTTAACGCTGGTTCGAGAAATGTCGCGGAAGCAAGAGTCGCCACCATCTTTTATTTTCTCCAACATGGACAGGACAAAAGCACAGCAAAATTCCTTATGAGATAGTTTCTCGGTTCGAGAGGTAGATTTATAGAAAGGGAAGGTGTTAGCACCCTTTCTATCCATGGTTATCCATGGGCTCTTAGATACTTGCTCATTGTGTTTTCAAAAGTGTTTGCTTTTCAAAGTGTGAGTGGGTTTGAAAAAGTTTCTTTGAAAGTTTCAGATCGACTCTTGTATCAGTCCTCAAGAGTGTTTGAAAAGTTGTTTTTGAAAGCTTTTTGTAAAGTGTCGGTGTGAAAAGAAGTTTTTGATTTGTTTGAATTAGAGCAAGTATCTATGAGTCATCTACCTACCCTAAGGAATTAGGTTGTGTAAATGTCCTTAAGGTAGTGCCATCCCACCATTGAGAGGTAGGTAGCACCACCGTTGGAGGTGTTCGGGTCAATTCGTTTGTAGGGACAGTGTGGTCACCAGAGCAACAGTAGGACACCTTAGAAGCTACCCTTATGCCATTGATCCTTTTTAATTCCGAGGCAACCGTTTTGAGGCAACTGGATCATGTTATGGACATAAGGACTTACTAAAACGTCCTATACTCGACGACCACGTTTCGAGGGCAAGGCAACAGTGAGGCGTACCCTAAGAGTGGTGTGTGAATTTGTGTGTTATTTTCATGTTATGTTTTATCTTGTCATGCATTTGGTGAGTTACGCATTGTTTTTAATTTAGGCCATTCATTCTTTCATGCGAAGTTTAGAATTTAAAAGTGCGGAAATTAAAGTGCGGAAAATAAAGTCCTACGCTATTACAAGGCGCGGGTCTATACATCGCCAAAATACAAAGACCCGTTTTTGATAAAAGATGCGAAAAGTAAATAAATGCGGTAAACCTAATTACTATTACATCCGGAAAGCAGTTACATAATAATTGATAAGAAAATAATGCGCGAAAAGAATTAAAATTAGGACGTCCGAGGGTTTTGACCCTTTGCTTGAAATTAAATTAAATTAAATTAAAGTCTAATTATCATTTAATTAAAGAAAGGTATTTTTTTGTGTTTTTTGTATTTAATTAATATTAAACCTAAAACTAATTATTTAAATAAAAGAAAAAAGTATTTTTGGTTTTAAAATAAATAAAAGTAAAGTCAAAAGTTAGTAAAACCTAATTCTAATTTATTTTATTTATTATGAAAAAGCCAAAATTAAACCTAATTAAACTAAATTAATTTGTTAGAATTTATTTACAAAAAATAATTAATAGTGAAATTACTAAATAATAATAATACTAAAAATGTTAGTTTTCTGAATTTTATTATGAAAAAAAATGTTAATTGGTTAGTGATTAATAAAAAGAATAACGATTAATTAATTAAAGGAAAATAATAAAAATAGAGAGAGAGTTTAGAAGTATACGAGCCTGATTGGAGGGGTGAAACAACTATTGGCGTCATGTGTAAACTGTTTTGTTTTGGCCATTTGTGTTTTGGCTTTTGGCCATTTGTGTTCTGACTTTTGGCCATTTGTATTCTGGCCTCAACGTTCCTTAACCTTCTCAGGATGTCTGTCTCGCCATGTATTGGTGTCATGCATAAGTTGTTCTACTTTGGCCATTTGGCTTTTGTATTTTGGTCATTTGTGTTTTGGCCTCAACGTTCCTTAATGAACCTGCATGGGATCCTGTCTAAATCTGCAGTGTTGAATCTCATGAACACATTAAATAAAATCATAAAATGCAAATAAAGCCAATATATGAAGAAATTTAATGTTTAGGCACAATATGACATGTATGAATGATTATACCCTTTTGATCATGGAGATCAAATCAATCTTACCCTTACTGGAAAATTAGTGACGTGAATGCTTTTATGCCTTTTGGATCATGGAGATCAAGCCAGCCTTACCCTTACTGAAGAAGTAGTGAGGTGTTGGTTTGTAACTGTGATGGCTTATTTGTAGTGAGAGAGGGATTTGTAATAAGGATTTCAAGGTTTTAGGGTTCTTGAAAGAATTTGATATTCTAACAGTGTTGTGGCAAGGTTTTTTTTCTCTCTTTTTTCTCCTCTCTGGTTTGTGTGAAAAGAAGGTGATTATATAATGGAAATTAGGGTAAAGAAAATGGACTTTGAATGTGCAATTGGGCCTCCAATATTCACTTGAGTTCGTCACTTTCCAGGCTAAATAGCAGGGACTTAAGTGCAATTTTTGAAGTTGAAATGTGAAATCAAAATGTAGTCGGCATCGAGAACTAACTCATGTCCGAAAATCGGCTCAATCGGATAAACGGTGAATTAGTTATGAATTTTTGAAGTTTCAGCTCAGACAAACTTATTTTGGGCTCCAGTGTCGACTCTAATACGTTCTTCAATAAAAAACTGGTATTGATCGGTGCATAATTTGGTATCGACTTTTGAAACAAAGTTGTAGATCTATGAGTCAGTGACCTTGTGTAAAAATATGAGTCCAATCCGATAAAAATTGACCGAGTTATGAATTTTCGAAGTTTCGGCCCAGATGAAATAATATTCAGCATTCAGGATTTTCAGCGTGTCACGCACTCTGAGCAAAAAAACGAAGGCCTTTTGAACACCGTTCGAACTTGATACCTCCTGTGAAAATGTAGCCCACTCAATTTGTGAAATTTTGGCGCCAGAACCAGCTCGATACGATGAAAATCGACCAAGTTATGATTTTCTGAACATGACGCAAATAAACTTCTGTCACAAATTTTCTGTGCGAAAATACTTGATAAATCCACATTTTTGAAGACCTTCTGATCAAAATTGGCTTCCAGTCGTGAGAGATGAAAACGTAGATAATGTCAAGACGGAATTTTGGCCACTAGAACGGGTTCAAAACGAGCCACGATCTTCAAGTTATGAATTTTTTAGCGCGTAAAAACTGCACTTTCAGCACACTTTTTCACCATATTTCTTCAAGAAAACTTACACATTCGGATACCTTCTTTAAAGAATTATCTCTTGAGCCGAACCTGAATTTGAGAATATGTTATCAGAGATATCTTGGCAAAAGAATACCTGAATATGACGCGCCGGGTTGGACTTGTGAATTTTTCTTGAAATATTTTGAGAAATATGGGAGGGTAAATTTTGGGGTACAGCAGTTGCCCCTGTTCAATCTTCTTAAACCTGAGGATGTAGATTGGCTTGCGTGCCTTTAATGATCCGAAGGTGGAAGATGATTGAACACTAGAGTACCCAGAAATTTGCACTCGCATAGTGGAGTATCAGCAATGTGATGTCGGGAATGGGCTTACAGATGCCATTTGGAAAGATGATGGATAGGAGGATGGGCTTATAGATGTCATCTGGAAGTGTGACAGAACCTTGTCGGGAATGGGCTTATAGACGCCATTCGGAGGCTGTTGGTATGTGGATGGGCTTACAGATGCCATCTCGGTGTCGATCGCATAAGAGATTCCTTAGTGAGAACTTGCGTACCTGAGAAAAGAAAGATAATTACCTGGCCTGTTACAGGAGTTGATCTTCAATTTCTTTATGTAGATGTGCCCTGGCTGGTTACAGGAACCGAATCTTTAAACTATTCAGACGTGCCCTGGCAAGATATAGGAATCGAGTCCGGAGAATATAGTCGTCAACAGATACACCCTGGCGAGATACAGGAATCGGATCTTCGAACTCTTCAGACGTGCCCTGGCAAGATACAGGAATCGAGTCTGGTAATGTTAGTCGTCAACAGATACACCCTGGAAAGATACAGGAATCGGATCTTCGAACTCTTCAGACGTACCCTAGCAAGATACAGGAATCGAGTTTGGTAATGTTAGGCTGGTGAGTTGTCTCTACTGACAGGTTATCCTCATGGACGAGTGGTCTTTAACGACGAGTGTCTATAACGACGAGTGTCTATAACGACGATTGTCTATAACGACGAGTGTCTATAATGATGATTGTCTATAACGACGAGTGTCTATAACGACGAGTGTCTATAACAACGAGTGTCTATAACGACGAGTGTCTATAACGACGAGTGTCTATAACGACGAGTGTCTATAACGACGAGTGTCTATAACGACGAGTGTCTATAACGACGAGTGTCTATAACGACGAGTGTCTATAACGACGAGTGTCTATAACGACGAGTGTCTATAACGACGAGTGTCTATAACGACGAGTGTCTATAACTACGAGTGTCTATAACTACGAGTGTCTATAACTACGAGTGTCTATAACGACGAGTGTCTATGACGACGAGTGTCTATGACGACGAGTGTCTATGACAACGAGTGTCTATAACGACGAGTGTCTATAACGACGAGTGTCTATAACGTGGAGTGTCTATAACGACGAGTGTCTATGACGACGAGTGTCTATGACGACGAGTGTCTATGACGACGAGTGTCTATGACGACGAGTGTCTATAACGACGAGTGTCTATAACGACGAGTGTCTATAACGACGAGTGTCTATAACGACGAGTGTCTATAACGACGAGTGTCTATGACGACGAGTGTCTATAACGACGAGTGTCTATGACGACGAGTGTCTATAACGACGAGTGTCTATAACGACGAGTGTCTATAACGACGAGTGTCTATGACGACGAGTGTCTATAACGACGAGTGTCTATAACGACGAGTGTCTATAACGACGAGTGTCTATAACGACGAGTGTCTATAAGGACGAGTGTCTATAACGACGAGTGTCTATAACGACGAGTGTCTATGACGACGAGTGTCTATGACGACGAGTGTCTATGACGACGAGTGTCTATAACGACGAGTGTCTATGACGACGAGTGTCTATAACGACGAGTGTCTATAACGACGAGTGTTTATAACGACGGGTGTCTATAACGACGAGTGGTATTAGAGAAATCTTTAGGCATTGATTTAACTGGATTTGTATTCTTTGACTGGGTTGGTCTCTTTTGACTGTATTCGTCTACATAGCTAATCATTTAACTGTATCCTTCCTGAAAGGTAAAGGTCAGTCATATGCAATGCGTGATATGGATAAAGCAATAATATTTTTCAACACATGAGATTGTATGGTATGATGCGTATATGCATGTATCATGATGTATAACAATGTGATGTTATGAATGTATCTTCGTCTGGGAAAATAGATCCTTGACGGATGCCGGGAAGTCAAATCCTGGGCTGATGTTGAAGAGTGAGATTCTTCGTTTCCGTTGGGGATGATGATTGCAAGAATACCGGTAGGAGAAGATGACTCCATTGGGGAATAAACTTGGCGAATAGATTACTCTGCGGGGAAAGAGAAGTACTTTGCTGAGGTTCATGAGGATAACTCCGCTGGGGATACCGTTGTTGTGCTCTGTTGGAAGTTTTGATGAACTCCGCTGGGGAATAAGAAGAACTTTGCCGAGGACGATCTTTCCGTGGCTTTTAGCTGAGGATAACCCAGTTATAAGCTCTGGTGGAGAAATAACCTTCTGAATAAAGTCGGGGGAGCATTCGTACTCTGCAGGGAGTGAAGGTATCTTAGTCGTGTTCTTCAGCCGAACTTACCTTGGTATCTCGGTGGACAGCGCGCCCAGATTGCTTGGACAACTCATTATTGCCCCTGTTTCTGCGGGAGAAGGTACCTGTAGAGGTGTTTGCTGACTGCCGATTGACAAATCTTCTTCTGGTAGGCAAGTGACGAGATGACAGGACATAGTCGTACGCTTTGATCCCTAACTTTTGCCTGGACCACCCTTTCGGGTTTTCAGTCCACCGGGATACCCATTTTTTCCCAAGCCGCCTTTTCAGGTTTTCGGCTTGCCGGGTGTACAAATTTTTTCATATTCAGCCCTTATTTTTTCCCGAACCCTTTTGGTTCGCCGGGAAGCCCTTATTTTTGCCTAGGTGTGTCAACCTAGCGGGTCTTTGATTTTGCGTAGTATTTTTTCGACTATGTCCATGCTCTCATAATGTAGGGAGGTGCCCCTGTTGTTGTGTTGCCATGTGACCCGAAGATCTTCGTTTGATCAGCCAGGATTCGTAGCTGGAATTCATGTCTGATGCCCCAAGTGACTAAGGCGGAGATTTGCCCCAAGTTGGTTGGCCTTTTGAGAGATTCCTTGAATCTTGACTTGACTGCCCCAGATGACGGACCATGATCATGCCGTGCCCCTTGGTTGGAAGTACTCTTGTTCATTAGACATTCGTCGTGCGAACTTCTATGTTGTTCAAACAAATAGTCATATGCAAACAATATCATATCAAGAATGCAAAGCCTATGTCTGTTTTGAAGTTTTTTTGAAAATGCAGTTTTTTCATAAAAACAAGTGAATTTTTTGTAAACAGTGATGTCAACTCGTTATTTTACCGCAAGCCTTAAGGAGTCAGGATACCTTTCGTAACAGTATGCTTTCGAACTAACCCATGCTTCAGCTAGGACTTTTTAGGGTTGTAACGTAGCCTGGTTCACGGTTTAAGAAACAAAGGATAAAGGCTCAAACTTTATTTGTATCCACCCGTTCTTCGTGATGTTCTTCAATCCTAAACTCATCTAATCGTGCGTTAGACCTTGTTGAGTCTTTGCTTTGATATTCCAGTGATGGTTCGGATGTTGACAATTTATTTTGAATAGGCAGTCATTTTTGTCGAGGGTTTGTAAGACCTCTTTCTTTTTTTGATTTTGTTATCCCTGTTTTTTGCCTGAACTGTTTCTTTGTATTTACAGTCAGCGGGATGCCCCAGTTTCGTAAGTCTCCTTCATAGGTTTTGACTTAATGGGTTTTTATTTTGAGAAGTAATGACTGCCTTTCTTTATTGATTATTCGGAACCATCACTGTCTTTCTTTATTTTGTAAGGACCTCTTTGGTTCCATTTGTTATGCACTTGGATCAACTGAGAGAACTACCCTGCCCCGGGTTATGATTAAGGGTTTTAAATTTCGAAAAGAAAAAACTCCTACTTCTTTGGCTCAGAGGGGTTGACGAGGGATTATCTTCCTTATAACTCCAGTGTTTAGGGATTGAAACAATGCCTGTACCTCATCAGCGGGGTTTGTCCAAAAGCATACTGTAGATCGTGGTATCGTTTTCGTCATCCTCCCTCAAGAGGCTCAGAATTATTAATTGAGAGTTGACATCAAGAAAAAAATGGAAGCAGTTTGAATATAGCGAATGCGAATATATTGATTCAAAACAGACATATGCGATGCATTAATGCAATAACAACGTTTGACATGATAATCGTTTGAACAATCAAAAGAAAATTACAACTTGAAAATTCTAATGGACAAAAAGTCTTCTCATCTCAGGACTTATTACTTCAAATGGTGAATCCTGTAGGGATGGTAGAAGCACTCAGCCTGACCCACTTGGGTGAAATCCACTGCTTCTTCATTAATCAGGTCCTGGACCTTGTTCTTCAGAGCCCAGCAGTCAGCAGTGTCATGTCCAGGACTATCAGAGTGGTATGCACATCTTTTGTTGGGATGATAGTTAGGAGCAGATGTGTTGGGGTTCCGGGGAGGAGCCCTTAGTGTAATCAGATTCAACCTCAACAGGTGTTGCAAGGCTTGAAACAGTGGCATGTTAAGCTGGGTGAATTGCCTCTTGGACCTGCTTGGCTTATTCTGATCAACTTGTTGCTCTGGGCGGGGTTGTGGTTGGGCTTGTGAAGTGGTAGCAATTTGGAGAGGTATATTCCTCACCATACCAGACTCTTGTCCTCTTGGAAGTTGATCAATGACCTGGTCCCTGACTTGGGCTGGTTGCTTCATGTTGTATCTCTCTTGGTGGAGCTGACTGATCATGATCCTCAACTCTTCTTGCTCCCGAGCTAAGCTTTGTATGAGAGCCATTTGCCCCAGCATCTGGGTTCTCATTGTATCTACATCAGCTTGCAGACGTTTCAGCCGTTCGTCCTTGTCATCTTCGGGACTTTTCTTGGCCAAATTCCCCATGAGGAGTGTCCTTAACTCTTTCTGCCCCTTGGATAGGCTTAGGAAGATCTCCCTGAACTGAGTCTCTTGAGCGTGCAGACCCTGATTATCTTACTGGGAAGCCATTTCTGAAATAAACAGCGAAGAGGGTAAGTGACCTGTAAAAAAAAGGGTACCTGTTATGCAATAATGTGTATGTATGCATGCAATGTTTTCAAGGATCTCGCGGGGTAGACAAGAAAATTGTTAGCATTTGCATTTTGTAGCTTGATTGAAGGAACTTCATGTTGTTGAGAGTCCTTCTTCGAGAGTCAAGGCTCACCATATCGAGTGGGTCATAGCCCCTGACAAACTTGGCTAGAGGAAAATAAATTCCCTTTGCCCCTTGCTGGACAGTTGGTTCATCATGACCTGTATCACAAAACCTTTGAGGTCCTTGAAATGGATTAGTCCTTATATAGGAAGCATGCAATGGTATGATGGTATGATGTTATGCTATGCGTGGAGTAATGTAAGTAAACCCTGTTATGAGTCCAGATTAAGGACTGTAAACAAAACCTGCAAGAAACTCTAGTGTCAGATAACAAGCATGCAAATAGTCAGGTTTTAAGGCACACAAGTCACACAAAGAGCTCTTAGAGTTTAGGCTAGCATGGGGTCTAGGTATTACCCTCTTTTAGTTTGTTGGTTAAGACCTGTCCTATCAGAAGTAACCGGGTTCTAGAGGATCCCAATATCACTGACTACCCTCAATCGGCCATAACTCCAGCATCACAATCTTTTCTTGCAGCCAGAACCATCACGAGAGTTTAGCCTCAATGGGCGTAGCATACTGCTACTGTTCTATTGGCCAAGTTGGGTCATTTAAGGTTCTAAGGTCGGTTGGTGCTTAATGACTCCTCAGAAGACCCATATTCTCCTCGTTGCGACACAAGGGATATCGGTACAGACCAAGGTGCCACACCAACGTAGCCACTGCTTCACCCATGTCGGTCTACGCCGGACAGGTCCCTCACAGCTTATGCTACCTAACAGGGTATCCCCAGATCCGAGTTAGGATCTATGTAACTCCGATTCAGCCCACAATAATAAAGCAAACAAGCACAACAATTGAAAACACAAGTGATCTTAGTCCTAAGGTACACCTCACTTTATAAGAATCCCCAGCAGAGTCGCCAGTTCTGTGATCGGTGGATCTGGAACTGACTGTTTAACGCTGGTTCGCGAAATGTCGTGGAAGCAAGAGTCGCCACCGTCTTTTATTTTCTCCAACATGGACAGGACAAAAGCACAACAAAATTCCTTATGAGATAGTTTCTTGGTTCGGGAGGTAGATTTATAGAAAGGGAAGGTGTTAGCACCCTTTCTATCCATGGTTATCCATGGGCTCTTAGATACTTGCTCATTGTGTTTTCAAAAGTGTTTGCTTTTCAAAGTGTGAGTGGGTTTACAAAAAGTTTCTTTGAAAGTTTCAGATCGACTCTTGTATCAGTCCTCAAGAGTGTTTGGAAAGTTGTTTTTGAAAGCTTTTTGCAAAGTGTCGGTGTGAAAAGAAGTTTTTGATTTGTTTGAATTAGAGCAAGTATCTATGAGTCATCTACCTACCCTAAGGAATTAGGTTGTGTAAATGTCTTTAAGGTAGTGCCATCCCACCATTGAGAGGTAGGTAGCACCACCGTTGGAGGTGTTCGGGTCAATTCGTTTGTAGGGACAGTGTGGTCACCAGAGCAACAGTAGGACACCTTAGAAGCTACCCTTATGCCATTGATCCTTTTTAATTCCGAGGCAACCGTTTCGAGGCAATTGGATCATGTTATGGACATAAGGACTTACTAAAACGTCCTATACTCGACGACCACGTTTCGAGGGCAAGGCAACAGTGAGGCGTACCCTAAGAGTGGTGTGTGAATTTGTGTGTTATTTTCATGTTATGTTTTATCTTGTCATGCATTTGGTGAGCTACGCATTGTTTTTAATTTAGGCCATTCATTCTTTCATGCAAAGTTTAGAATTTAAAAGTGCGGAAATTAAAGTGTGGAAAATAAAGTCCTACGCTATTACAAGGCGCGGGTCTATACATCGCCAAAATACAAAGACCCGTTTTTGATAAAAGATGCGGAAAGTAAATAAATGCAGTAAACCTAATTACTATTACATCCGGAAAGCAGTTACATAATAATTGATAAGAAAATAATGCGCGAAAAGAATTAAAATTAGGACGTCCGAGGGTTTTGACCCTTTGCTTGAAATTAAATTAAATTAAATTAAAGTCTAATTATTATTTAATTAAAGAAAGGTATTTTTTTGTGTTTTTTATATTTAATTAATATTAAACCTAAAACTAATTATTTAAATAAAAGAAAAAAGTATTTTTGGTTTTTTAAAGTCTTTAATGAAAAATAAAAATAAATAAAAATAAAGTCAAAAGTTAGTAAAACCTAATTCTAATTTATTTTATTTATTATGAAAAAGCCAAAATTAAACCTAATTAAACTAAATTAATTTGTTAGAATTTATTTACAAAAAATAATTAATAGTGAAATTACTAAATAATAATAATACTAAAAATGTTAGTTTTCTGAATTTTATTATGAAAAAAAATGTTAATTGGTTAGTGATTAATAAAAAGAATAACGATTAATTAATTAAAGGAAAATAATAAAAATAGAGAGAGAGTTTAGAAGTATACGAGCCTGATTGGAGGGGTGAAACAGCTATTGGCGTCATGTGTAAACTGTTTTGTTTTGGCCATTTGTGTTTTGGCTTTTGGCCATTTATGTTTTGACTTTTGGCCATTTGTGTTCTGGCTTTTGGTCATTTGTGTTCTGGCCTCAACGTTCCTTAACCTTCTCAGGATGTCTGTCTCGCCATGTATTGGTGTCATGCATAAGTTGTTCTACTTTGGCCATTTGGCTTTTAGCCATTTGTGTTTTGGCCTCAACGTTCCTTAATGAACCTGCATGGGATTCTGTCTAAATCTGCAGTGTTGAATCTCATGAACACATTAAATAAAATCATAAAATGCAAATAAAGCCAATATATGAAGAAATTTAATGTTTAGGCACAATATGGCATGTATGAATGATTATACCCTTTTGATCATGGAGATCAAATCAATCTTACCCTTACTGGAAAATTAGTGACGTGAATGCTTTTATGCCTTTTGGATCATGGAGATCAAGCCAGTCTTACCCTTACTGAAGAAGTAGTGAGGTGTTGGTTTGTAACTGTGATGGCTTGTTTGTAGTGAGAGAGGGATTTGTAATAAGGATTTCAAGGTTTTAGGGTTCTTGAAAGAATTTGATATTCTAACAATGTTGTGGCAAGGTTTTTTTCTCTCTTTTTTCTCCTCTCTGGTTTGTGTGAAAAGAAGGTGATTATATAATGGAAATTAGGGTAAAGAAAATGGGCTTTGAATGTGCAATTGGGCCTCCAATGTTCACTTGAGTTCGTCACTTTCCAGGCTAAATCGCAGGGACTTAAGTGCAATTTTTGAAGTTGAAATGTGAAAACAAAATGTAGTCGGCATCGAGAACTAACTCTTATCCGAAAATCGGCTCAATCGGATAAACGGTGAATTAGTTATGAATTTTTGAATTTCAGCTCAGACAAACTTATTTTGGGCTCCAGTGTCGACTCTGATACGTTCTTCAATAAAAAACTGGTATTGATCGGTGCATAATTTGGTCTCGACTTTTGAATCAAAGTTATAGATCTATGAGTCAGTGACCTTGTGTAAAAATATGAGTCCAATCCGATAAAAATTGACCGAGTTATGAATTTTCGAAGTTTCGGCCCAGATGAAATAATATTCAGCATTCAGGATTTTCAGCGTGTCACGCACTCTGAGCAAAAAACGAAGGCCTTTTGAACACTGTTCGAACTCGATACCTCCTTTGAAAATGTAGCCCACTCAATTTGTGAAATTTTGGCGCCAGAACCAGCTCGATACGATAAAAATCGACCAAGTTATGATTTTCTGAACATGACGCAAATAAACTTCTGTCACAAATTTTCTGTGCGAAAATACTTGATAAATCCACATTTTTGAAGACCTTCTAATCAAAATTAGCTTCCAGTCGTGAGAGATGAAAACGTAGAAAATGTCAAGACGGAATTTTGGCCACCGGAACGGGTTCAAAACGAGTCACGATCTTCAAGTTATGAATTTTTTAGCGCGTAAAAACTGCACTTTCAGCATACTTTTTCACCATATTTCTTCAAGAAAACTTGCACATTCGAATACCTTCTTTAAAGAATTATCTCTTGAGCCGAACCTGAATTTGAGAATACGTTATCAGAGATATCTTGGCGAAAGAATACCTGAATATGACGCGCCGGGTTGGACTTGTGAATTTTTCTTGAAATATTTTGAGAAATATGGGAGGGCAAATTTTGGGGTACAACAGGTCCTATTAATCATCTATTACATCTCAATATACAGTTACAATAATAAAATAAAGTGCGAAAGAATAATAACGCACAAATTTGAAAAGACGTCTAAAAATTCTAAGATATAAAAAAATCTTTTTGTTGTTTTTTTGTTTTAATTTATAAAAATGGTTTAAGTTAAAAAATAATTGATCTAGATCTATATTTAAAAAATATAATTATTAAAGAATCATGAAATTTAAATAAAAGAAATTAATTCTATATTTTTTTGGTATTTTTGTTACGAAAAGGAAAATGAATTAAAATGAAATTAAACCTAAGTTCTATTAATTTTAATTTTAAAAAAAAGTTAAAGTGTTTAGTTAATTAATTTACCAAAATTAAAATTTAATTAAG
Source organism: Vicia faba (assembly GCA_948472305.1). NCBI lineage: Eukaryota > Viridiplantae > Streptophyta > Magnoliopsida > Fabales > Fabaceae > Vicia > Vicia faba. The sequence goes on from OX451735.1 coordinate 339,746,396, forward strand.
AAAAATCCTAAATCTATTTTTATATGATTTTTATATTTGTTTATTGATAAAAATAAAAAAGGGATTAAAAGAAATAAATGAAATGAATAAAACAAAAAAATAAAGATGGGCCTAGTAGCAAAAGTAAACAGGGGGTGCAATCATCAGAAATCCATAGGCCTGAATCTTCGAAAGCTTCATGCTCTAACTATGGTGTTTTTTTATTCTTGCGTGGAACCTATGACTCAACCATCCATAAATATTCTATATAAACTCAAACAAACGTTAGCATATCATAAAATGTGATTAAAAATAGAGATTCGAAGTTTAAAATTTTACCAAACCGGTATTGTCAAATGGGGGCGTGATAGGCGTGTGATGGATTTCTCTTGGGCCTTGTAAGACACCTGAAGACTTCAAGAGGATGGTTTGAGGCTTGATGTCAATTGAGAGAGACCGGAACCTCGAGATATGACTTGCACCAATTCTTTGATTTTTAGAGAGCTTTTGAAGAGCTTTTTGAAGAGCTTTTTGAGAGCTTTTTAGAGAGGAATTTCGTGTCTTTCAAGCTTGTATGGCTCTATATTTATAGAGGAGAATGAGGAGACAAGAAAGCATGGAAAGAATCTCCCTCATAATGTTGTGTTTTAAGACCATGATCAAGATTTGAAAAAAATGCCATAATGGATTCACATCAAAATTTACATTATTTACATTATTTATTTATTTAATTCTGAATTTTAATGAATAAAATATCAAAATAAATAGCATAAATAGTAGAAAAATTTATGGGTGGGCTTAGAGGTCGTGGACCATGTTAGGAATGAGTTTCAAACTTGAAAAGATAGGCCCATTTGGAAAAAAATCCAAGTTTGGTCAATATTTGCTTCATGCATGTTTTCAAAAATTGTCCAACTTTGACAATGCATCTATCTCTCAATTTTAACCTTATGAGGGTGTTCTTGGACTTTTTAGAAAGCTTAGGATCTTCCATGTTCATGTAAGAAGCTTTGACCCAAAAGGTGTTTTTGTTGACTTTTCAAAATGATCTATAATGTCCAAATTTATATCTTCTTGTGAGTGCATATTTTGAACTTTGGAGATGAAGATGAATTGTAGGTAATTACAGCATCTTCAAAATGAGCTTTGGATGGATCATTTCTGATAAAGTATGAGAAAGTTATGCTTGGTCAAAGTTGAGTTGACTTTTCCTACAAAACCCTAATTTAACAACTTTTGGGTTTTGATGAATTGTGAGTAATCCTTGAGGAATAATGATTAAACCTTGATCAAATGATGAATAATACTTCAAAATGAGGATGTTGAGCAAAAATATTTAAGTTTGACTGTATGTGGGCCACAATTGATTTTTGCCCTAACACAATCGACTTTCAGGCCTTTGAGCAATTGACTGAGCAAACTTCCTCTGCAAGGCTTGAAACTTGACATAGATGATCATGAGAACATATTATGACAATAGTGAGCATTTGGGACCCTTTGGACTCAAACATCTTGATGCAAAATGAAACCCTAATTTGAGGTAGACTGCCTTTAGGAGAGAGTTTATTTGGTCAACTCTTGGACTTCCTTGGGCAATTTTATAGACCTTACTTGAAATGTATTGAGAAATATGGGAGGGAAAATTTTGGGGTACAACACCTACAAAACAAGAACAAAGATGAATCTCCAAAAATCCTTGAAATGGTTAGTGGATGCATATGATGCTCATGATGTCTATGATGTTATGTACAAGTATGCATATACAAGCAAAACAAACACGTTCTTAGTTTAGGCTTGCATGGGGTTTTATAGGTAAGTACCCTCTTGAAGTTTAGTTGGCTCAACCTGTCCTAGTAATAGTAACCGGGTTCTAAGGAGCTCAATATCACCGGATTCTTTCCTTGGTCATTGTTCCAGCTCAAGCCTCTTTAATGGCGACCGAAATATTCCAGGAAACCAACCCTCAATGAGTGTAGTATCGAGTATCTACCAACTTCGGACTGCACCAAAGTCGGTCATCTCACTACGCCCTAAAGTCCAAGTTGGTCAAGTAAAGGTTCTAAAAGTTCGTTAGTGCTTCATGACATCACTCAGCGGCCCCATATTCTCTTTGATTAACTCAAAGGCTACCGATACTCACAAATATGTCACACTAACATAGCTATTGCTTAGACCATATCGGTATACCCCCCACAGTTTCCACAACGTATTGATATTTACCTACAATGTATCCCCAAATCCGGCTAGAGGATTCAAAACCCAAACAAAGAACCGTAATGTAAAGCAAACAAATCAAACAATATAAGCAAGTAAATGTGATCTAGCCCTAAGGTAACCCCACCAATTTCTCCGAATTCCCCAGCAGATTTTCCAGTTCTGTGATACGGTGGGAGAACTGACTTGAGGTTTTGCGTTTGTGTTTGCAAATGTTGCATTTGTGTTTGCAAGAGTCGCCACCGGATTTTCTTTTATCCAAAAAGGAAATGTGAAAAAGCACAGGAAAGACCTTTGAGATGTTTTCTTGAGTTCGGGGGGTAGATTATGAAAAGGGAAGGTATTAGCACCAGTTTCATCTATGGTTTTCCATGGGCTCTTAGTTACTTTCTTGATCACTTGCTTTTGTTGTTTGAAAATGTGTTTGGTGTGGTTTTGAAAGTATTTTGTAAAAGAGGCCATTCGTTTAGGCAATCTTTGTAATGATTCTCATTCGTAAGAATGTATACAAAGATGTTTGTCTTTTTAAAAATATTTTCAATGTTTTGTAAAGTGTGTGTGTTTGTTTTAAAAATAGCAAGGATATTGGTTTCAAAATAGAGCAAGTAACTAGGAGTAATCTACCTACTCAAATGTCTTTCCTATGCATTTTCTATTCCTTTGACATTGTTGGTTTACCATTGATTTGATAAATAACCCTATCTTTGGATGTAAACGGGACGGGCGCGGGTCATCGTATAACCATGATTAGAAATGTTACAAAGTATCTTAGCATTTTCGAAGGACTAAGATCATTTTATAAGGAAACTTAGAATAGCGTTATCGAGGGACTATGATCTTTTGATTTTGTTTGTTTTACCAAGATACTTTGCATGCGTAATATGGCTATTTTTTGTATAAGGCAACCAACTGGAGAAACCATAAGGGTGTTTGTGTGAAAGTGTGTTTGATTGCATGCTTTTGTATTTGATTTTTTTTTGTGGTCTATTTATTGATTTTATCTTGCATTTACATTTGAAAGCGATAAATTGCAGAAATGTAAAGTCCTACGCTATTGCAATATTTAAGGGGTGGGGGTACAAATTTATGAATGCGGAGTACCAGCGAGAAAAATAAAGAAAATAACAAGGGGAAGAAAGAAAGAGAAAATAAAAGGATCAGCGTGCTGCTGAGAGGAAGTCGAAACTTCTGACCCTGGCCTACTGCAGAACAACAACCTGTTAGTGAAAATGTATAGGTCAGAGGTTCTGACCCTGCTGGGAACACAGTAATTTTCAGAAGTTCTGATATTACTGATAACAAAACTGGTTCCAGAAGTGCTAGTTCCAATGTCAGAACTTGGTCTCCCTTTATGCTAGTCAGAACATCTACAATTTGGTTATTTTTCCATAAAATAGAAGACATGCCTAGGACAGTTTCAGCAGGTGTTATAGCGTTTCAGAAATCAGAACCAAAAATCAGAGGCAAGTTCTGAAATGATTCGTTCTCTACTTAAGCGTACAGATGCGTGAAAACCTCAGAACATGCACAACATCAGAAGCATGATATCTACATTGTGTTTTTAAGCATGCAAATCTGGTGATGCTTAAGCAATGTGGTGAGGGTCAGCAAGTGCTTACCTTGCAGCTAGAAAAAGTCGTGTGAACTGGAGTTAGCCTCAACTCTAATGATGTTCTGAACAACTTCTTTGAATGGATGGATGGAGGGTATGTAGTAGTATGGATACAGAAGTTATGGCAGTTTCTAACGTGTGGGTCAAAAATTGTATGGGTGTTTTTTGGTCAAGAAATATTTTGAGAACAAATGGAATTTGAACACAAGGGATCCAAATTTAATGGTTTGTATGCTGTGTTTACAGCTTTTGAAACTCTGGTAATTTTGGGCAGAGGTTCAAGACTTTTCTTTCTCAAAATTTTAATTTCTTTAACAAATTTTTCTTTGTCTCGGCCCTCTTTCAGTGATCAATGGCCTTCTATTTATAGGCAAAGCTTAGTGGGTTTTAAAATGTCAATTGGCGCCAACATTATGCATTAGATGTTGACTTACTCTTGAAGCAAGTTCCAAAAAAGGTTGTGGTGATTGACAACCTTTAGCCTAGGCTGGACTAGTAAGCAAGGATTTAGGAAAAGTGAACCTATAAGAGAAATGTAGTGTATGGGCCTTTACCTAATCCTGCACAAAAGTATGTCTACCCTACACGTGGAGAGATCCTTTGGACAAAGACTCAAAAGTGGTTGTGAGCATTAAATGATGATGAGATTTGTTAAGAATCAGAAATCTTGTAATATAAGATTTGCATCATTACTTAAATCTGAGCCAAAAGTTCCATTTCAACGTAGTCTAGAACAAAGTACCCAAGTTCTGATCTTGATATCCTGTTGCCTTAGCAAGTTCTGAGGAATCCCCAGGCTTTCCAGCATGTTTCTTCGATTTGCTTCTGAAAACTCTGGACTTAGAGATTCTGCTTCAGTGTAGCACCCAATCTTCTGACCCTCTTACTTTCTGGTTCCAGCATGTTCTGAAGGAGCTTTCTGATTTTTTTCATCATGTTTTATAATCTTCTGACAACTTCTGACTGAGCTGGCGTAGATGCTGAAGAGCTATATTCTGACTGAATGTTATGTGCTTAGCTACATTTGCATCTTCTGACTGCTCCTGCCTAGAGGTTGGTTCAGAAGTTCTGAAATGTCATTTTTCTTAAATACTTTTAGAAAAATACTAAGTATTTAGAATTTAACTTTTCCAAGGTAAAATTTGACTTTTGAGCTCCTTGATGAAACAAACTTCATATTCCAACATGTCTTGATGAAATATGATTTTTGTGTTTTGATTTTGATTCAAAAAAAAAGTTTGACTTCTCAGCGTGTAAATGACCATTTTGCCCTTGTAAATGGCTTGCTTCGAAAGAAATGATAATTCAAGGCCTGAACTTGTATGGGAGAAAACTTTGAGAATCCAGGGTGATTTCCTGAGAAGTGAGAGGGAAAATTTTGGGGGACAATACACCCCATCTCATCACCATCCGATCTCCAAAAGTTTAGATTTAACGCCCCAGATCCGCTGGACCATGGAGAACCCTCCCTAGAAGCCACAATGGATCCAATGTTAACATACTGGGCTTCCTGTTTTGGGCCTAACAAACTTCTATTCTCACACCCCCGGTTTGCTTTCATAACAGGCCCAATCATTTTTTTTTTATTTTAACTTTTTTTAATAAAATTGGATTAACTTTTGTTTTCTTAATTACAATTAATCTAAACCTTAGGTTTTTTAATTAACTTAAGTAATCATTTTTTATTAGATTAATTTAACCTTTTTTCATTTAATTAATTAACTTAGTTTTTTAGGTTTTCACTAATTAACTATTTTCTCTTAATTAAAATCAACTTAGGTTTTTTTAAATATATTTATTTTCTTAATTAAAATTAATTAGGGTTTTTAGATTAAACATCAAACCTTTTTTCTTTCAAAAAATCACAAAAAAAAATTTCTTTTCTTTTCCTTCTTATCGCTTCATTTATTTTATTATTGTCGCATTTTTATCATTATGTAACTGCTTACAGTTGTAATAGTTTAATTAGGGTTTACTAATTCCCCCTGGTTTTATTGTTTGTACCCCCTTTCCCGAAGCTTTGTAATAGCCTAGGACCCTTTAATTTCTGCCTTTACTTTCTGCACTTACCAATTTCCTTATAATTGTTTAGCTTAATAGGATTGTATGGCAAGACTAATAATTGAACTTAGAAAACCCTAATTTTCAAAGATAAATTAACTGAATCAAAACCCTTTTCACACACGCACCTCTAGGGTAACCTTACTTGTTGCCTCAGAAAACAGTCATGTCCCTCGAACGTGGGGACGCTTTAGCAAAGACCCTCAGTTAAAAAGATCATAGTCCCTCGATGGCCCTTATGATGTTGTTGTTGTACCCCAAAATTTTCTCTCCCATTTTCACACAAGACATATTACTAGAGGTCTTCAATTGCTCAAGGTTGACCAATAATTGATCAGACAAATTCTCCTTCTAAGCATTGGCCTTCCAACTAGGGTTCCATTTTTCACCAAGATGTGTGAGATTTAAAGGTATCAAATTTTTTCCATGGTCCTAATATGTCTTCAAGATTATCCATGACAAATTTCATACCTTGCACTACAAGTTTGCTCAGTCAATTGCTCAAATGCTTGAAAATTAACTATACTAGGTCAAAAGTCAACTATGGTCTATATACAATCAAACTTCAAGATTTTTGGTCAAAATCAACATTTTGAAGTGATATCCATCATTTTATCAAGGGTTGATCATGGTCCCTCAAGAAATGCTCATAATTCATCAAAAGTCAAGAATTGTTAATTAGGGTTTCTATAGGAAAGTCAACCAAACTTTGACCAGGCATAACTTTCTCATACTTCATCCATTATTTCCCAACCAAAGCTCATTTTGAATAGAATCCAATTCCATACAACTTCTCTTCAGCCCCTAAGTCCATCAACTGCACCATTTGAAAGATACAAGCTCATATATTACAGGTCATTTTCAGAAAGTCAACAAAATGCACTTTTTGTCAAGACCGTTTATATCAAGATAAAATCTTCAAATGCAAAATTTATCAAAAGAGGGATTTAATTATACATCTTGGGATTTCCAAAAATTCTAAGATCATCATCATGAGATAAAAATTGAGCAAGTTATGGCTTGCCCAAATTGGAAAATTTTGGGAATTTTCAAGAATTATGCATTGGGCAAACTTGAAGTTTTAGGTCAATGGCTTAATTTCTTGGACTTGAAACATCTCCTTGTGTTTTGCGTTTTTTGTTCACAAAATGTCGCGGTAAGCAAGAGTCGGCACCGACTATTATTTTATCCAATCATGGAAAAGGAAAAATAACAGAAAAAACCTTTTTTCGAGAATATTCTGAGTACGGGGGGTAGATTATAGAAAGGGAAGGTGTTAGCACCTTTTCTATCCATGGTTTTCCATGGGCTCTTAGGTACTTGCTCATCTTTTTAAAATTTATTGTGTGTGTTCTTGTTTTGAAAAAGTTTTACTTCGTGATAACCCTTGTATCAGTCCTCAAGGATGTGACGAAGTTTGTTTTGAAAATTTATTTTGGAAGGTGTTTGTGTGAAAAGTTTTTATTGAGCAAGTACTTAAGATTCTACCTACTCGAAAAAAGATTATTTGTTCTCATTTCCTTTAGACAGTGCTATCCTACTATTAAGGAGTAGGTATCACCGTCGTTGGAGTTGTAAGGGACATTCGAAAGGGACAAGTACAATCACTAAAGCAACAGTTAGAAAACTTTAGTAGTAACCCTAGAGTCTTAAGATCTTTCCGAGGCAACATTTCCGAGGCAACATTCGAATGGGACAATTTGATCTTTTTAGACTGGAGGGCAACCACTAAAATCTCCTATGCTTAATGATTGTTTACCGAAGGCAACCAAAGTGAGGTAAACCCTAGGAGTGAGCATGTGCATATGATTGTTTCAGTTATTTAATCCTTGCACATTAGGTTATCTACCGTTTTAATTTCAAGATATTCTTGCCATACAATCCTATTAGCATACATCTAGACAGTTAAATATTTGCAGGAATTTAAAGTGCAAAAAATAAACCTAGCTATTACAAGGCTTTGACAGTTACACAATTGTCTTGACGGAAAATAAAAGTGCGGAATTTAAAACCCTAATTAAAACTATTACAGGCTCGAAACAGTTACAATAATAATAAAACCAATAAAAATGCGCGGAAAATTAAAAGCGAGGAGAAATTGAAAACCCTAAAAATCAACTTGAAAAAATATTTAAACTATTTTGGAAAAAAAGATTTTAATAGGTTATGTACGACTAAAACCCTAATTCTAATTATTTTTAATTATAAAAGAAATTGAAATTAACCTAATTTAAACTAAATTAAATAATTTCAAGAAAAGTAAAATATTTTTGTAAAAAAAGATTTTGTGTATTTTTGTGGTTTTTTATTTGAGAAAAAAAACAATTCAATTGCAAAATTTAAAAACTAATTTCTATTTAATTTTAATTATGAAAAAGAAATTAAATTTCCTAACTTACTAATTATATTAAATAAATATTTTATATAAAAAAACTCTTTTTTTTTATTTGTTGATTTTTTTAGTTTTTATAAAAAATAATAATTCTTGTGTTAATTAATTAAAACAAAATGAAAAAATTAATTTAAGAAATTAAAAAAGGAATAGCAAGAAAATGCAAATTGGACCTGTATGCTAGCAAATAGGGGGTGCCAATCTGAATTTTTCAGGCCCAAAAATGCTTTAAGCCTGGTCAGCATTTGATTCCTTGTAGCGTTGACTTGAGGGCATATCATAGTCCCTCACTGCTGGAGTGCTGGATCTGATAGTATTCTTGATCATGCGGCTGGACGCAAGGATGTATGGTAGACCCTTTGATAAGAAGTGCATGCAATATGCGTTCAGAAAATAGGAAAATAGGCATTGCTGGGACCTGGGATCGAACCTTGGTCCTTATGTTTACCAACCACATGCCTTACCAACTGCGCTATTATGACTTGTTGTTAATATAATAAAAACAAAATATAATATAAAGAAAACGAATGGCCAAACCCCACGCGCGCGATTTTTCAAACGGGCGAATGGATGATTGCCATGCCATCGTCTTCTCCAAGGAACCATCGCTTTTGGCATTGACCCTTTACCTACAGACAAACTCGTCACTATAGGCTATAGTGACGGTTTCTTATGCGTGGCTAAAACCTGTAAAAATCTTAAAACGAAATTCAAGCAATATAAATTCCATTCAAGGGCTTGAATCAAATGTACTTCATCCCATGAACATGAAGAGGCCCTTAATTTGGCCCAATTTTGCCTCTAGCTAGGGTTCCCCAATTTGGAGTTCACGAACCCTAACTACGGCAAGTAGTTATTCCCGCATCAAAACTCAAATCCAGGCTATCAAAAAGCTTCCTAGCATGATCCTAAATATGTATATGCAAGAAAATTGGATCGAAAATGCGTAAAACTAGAGGAACAAGTTTGAGTTCAAAGGATGCAAACTGTGATGTATAACTGGTGATTCTGGTGGTTTGATGATTTGGGAATGATTGGAATAGTTTCTATGCACGCCCAGGAAGAGATTGCTAGCTTCAAATTACCTTGAATCGCCCTATAGACTGAAAACCGAATCCCACCTTTTGCAAGAAATCCACGTTTTGTTTTGTGCTTTTCACGATTGTAAAACCTTGTTTTTTGCTTTGTTCTTGTCCAATATATATATAGGAATGAATTAGGGTTATAAACTTGGATTGAATCTTGGCAATTATGAGAGATTTGATTTGATTTTCAAGCTACATGTAAACTTACTATTTTGAGCCAAATCATCCCTTTTTTGTACCAATTATGCTTGATTCGTTTTGGCCTTGATAACTCAGCTTATTTTGATTGTCAATCTCTCAAAAAACCAAATCAAACCCTATCTTTGCTATTATTCATAAATTATTTGATTTAATTCAATTTTTAATTAATAAAAATTCTAAATAAATTGAAAAATGAAGCAAATAATGGGTGGATGAATATTTGAGTCGTGGGCCACATTATAAATGAGGCGCAAGCATAAAAAGTTAGGCCCATTTATCAAAAAATGCATTTTTGAGCACATTTGACTTTTGGCAACTTTGCAAAGAAGGTCAACTTAGACAAGGCATATATCTTCCAATTTTAACCCTAGAGAGGTGTTCTTGGAGTTTTTGGAAAGCTTAGGATGTCCCTTAAACAACCCTTTTGGTCTCATCTCAATTGATTCTTCCATGTTCATGTAAGGAGCTTTGACCCAAAAGGTGTTTTTGTTGACTTTTCAAAAGGACCCATAATGTAGAAATTCATATATTTTTATGAGTACATATTTTGAACTTGGGAGATGAATATGAATTGTAGGAAATTGCATCCTCTTCAAAATGAGATTTGGATGGAAAAATTCTGATAAAGCATGTCAATGTTATGCTTGGTCAAAGTTTAGTTGACTTTTACTAAGAAACCCTAATTTAGCAACTTTTGGGTTTTGATGAATTTGGAGCATTCCTTGGGGAATAATGATTAACCATTGATAAAATGATTAAATTCACTTCAAAATGTTAATGTTGACCAAAAATCTTGAAGTTTGACTGTATAAGGGTCACAGTTGACTCTTGACCTAATATAGTTTATTCTAAAACATCTGAGCAGTTAACTGAGCAAACTTCTTGTGCAAGACATGAAACCTGACATGTAGGGTCTTGTGAACATATGAAGACCATGGAGAGCATATGAGACCTTTGGATTCCACCTATCTTGAGGAAAATGGAAACCCTAATTTGAGGTACATTATCTTAAGAGAGAGTTTGTCTGGTCCACTCTTAGGCCACCTTGAGCAAATTGAGGATCTCAATGGACATGTATTGAGTAAAATGAGAGGGAACATTTTGGGGTATAACAACCGGAATATCCTTTATTTCTCTTACCTTGTCTAGATCTACTTCAATCCCTCGCTGAATTATGATAAAACCAAGTAACTTGCCTGGTCGAACCCCAAAGGGGCACTTGTTGGGATTAAGCCTTAACCTAAACTTTCGTATACGATCAAACAACTTTTGTAAATGGACCAAATGTTCTTCCTTATTTCATAAATTTGCAATCATATCATCCACATACACCTCGATCTCTTTATGAATTATGTCGTGACAAAGAGTCACCATAGCATGCTAATATGTTGCACCATCATTTTTGAGACCAAAAGGCATGACCCTATAGAAAAAGGTACCCCAAGGAGTTGCGAAAGCTATTTTATCCATGTCTTATGAAGCCATCTTTATATGATTGTAACCCGAGAATCCATCCATGAAAGAGAACATTGAGGACTGAGCAGTATTATCAACCAAAACATCAATATGAGGCAACAGGAAATCATCCTTTGGGCTTGCTCTATTTAAATCTCGGTAGTCAACACACATATGTACCTTACCATATTTCTTAGATATAGGCACAATGTTAACAAACCAAGGAGGATAATTTATCACAGATAGGAAGCCTGCATCAAGTTGTTTCTGAACTTCTTCTTTGATCTTCAAAGCCATGTCGGGTCTGGTCCTTCACGGCTTCTGCTTTACAGGAGGACATTCTGGCTTGAGTGGAAATTTGTGCATCACTATATCGGTATCTAAACCAGGCATGTCTTCATACGACCAGGAAAAGATGTCAGCATACTCTCGAAGCAACTCAACCAAGCCCTTCTTTTCTTCACTTTGCAAGGAAGCACTTATCTTGACTTCTCTCTTTACCTCTTTAGTACCGAGATTGATACCTTTTATTTCTTCTTGGTATGGCTGGATGACCTTCTCTTTCTATCTTAAGAGTCTTGCTAGTTCTTCAGGGACTTCACAATCTTCCTCACTATCTTCGTCAGCATGGTCAACTGAATTCTCAAGGATATTAGGGACCATATCACTATTATTTTTGATGGAGTTCGAGACGGATCAGCATGATTGATGATTTTATGTTTTATTTTTGAAAGTGCAAAAAAGTATTTAGAATATGAAAAGAAAAGCATCGTCATTTTTATTTTGAAAAGTAAAGTAAAAGAAAAGACAGGGAACAAAATTGTATGTGAAAGTGTGATTTTTCATTCAATTTTAAACGAATATTGAAACATAAGGGGACCCTTCTATAAGGTGTCTCTATGCCTTGGGCAGGGCATATGACTTAATGGAAATGGAAAATTACACATCAAGGAAAAAAACTTCAGGGATGTCCACGACAGTCCAATTGCTGGGCTCCTGGTCCAGTGCAATCTGGTAGATAAATCTGGAGACATCTTCATTTTCACCTTCATCATTTGTTGAGAGAACTTTTCCTTCTTTGCTAGTACCAGCACTGATGAACACTTCAGCAATTGGGGGAACCTTCTTTCCTTTCATGGGAACCAAACTAACTTGCATGGAGGATGACAGCTGATATCCAAGACCACAACGATCTTTCTTCTCAGGTACTACAATCAATTTTCCCCAAACATCATGGGGAGATCTATCTTCTATGAGGGCTTTGGAATCCTTTAAAGAGGCCATGGGTGCTTCATACTTCTTACCTTCCATGATGGGGAACTTGTCAACAATAACAATCTCTAGAGATTGAAAGGGAAAATCCTGCACCTCACCTTCCACTTCCACATAACGATAGGTTATCAGATTGTTAATCATTACATCTTCTTCTCCACAAACGAAGACAACTTTGTCGTCTACAATGAACTTTAGGCGTTGGTGAAGAGTAGATGTCACAACTCCTGCTACATGGATCCATGGGCAACCCAAAAGGCAAGTATAAGACGGGCGAATGTCCATAACATAGAATGACATATAGAAAGTGTGGGGACTAATCTTGACAGGCAAGTCCACTTCTCCCTCTATAGATCTCCTTGAACCATCAAATGCTCGAACACTTAGAGTGGAAGGCCTCATCATCACCCCGTCCATATTCAGCTTAAATAGAGTAGCCTTAGGTATCACATTGAGTGAAGAACCTGTATCTAGCAAAACTCTACATAAAACCGTATCCAAACACTTCAAAACATGCAACGCTTTATTGTGGTCTCTACCTTCATCTGAGAGCTCATCATCACAGAAACCCAAACAATTTCCTACAGTAATATTAGTTACGATCCCTTCAAACTGGGCCACAGAAATTTCTTGAGTAACATGGGAAGAACACAAAATATTCAGTAGAGCATTACAATGAGTCTCCGAGCACAAGATAAGAGACAAGATGGAGATCTTGGACGGTGTCTGGTTGAGTTGATCCACCACTTTGTAATCACTTCGCTTAAGTATCCTCAAAGGATGCTCTACTTATTGTCCCACAGAAGATTCAGGCTAACTATTAATCACTTGCTTTCCCCTAGCCTTATCCAGAGCATCACTATTAGTTTCTTTGAGAGGCGGTGGTAGGGGAGAAAGGATCCTGCCACTACGAGTCATGTTACTGGTTCCTGCAATGTTGGTAATATTCTTGTCAGCCACTGGAGGACACTCATATTTCTTCCCAAGAATATAGACCATATTATATTCCCACTGAACTGCCTTTGAGTTGTTACATAGACGAGGAATATGAGCTTGAGTTGTCGCGGGGTAGCGGGAAATTGAATCATTAATGGGGTAACAGGAGCCTGATTTATCAGCGGGGTACCTAGGGTTACTAGATTCTTCTTGAATAATAAGTAATTTCCAAGACATCAATCTCTTCTTCTTGAAATATCTTCTCTACTTGTATGACCCCTTCATCCATTAGCTGTTAGATAGCCATCTTCAAACTAGTACACTCTTCGGGTTTAGAGGAACATGTTAAGCAAAAATCATGGAGTTCTTGCAGCACCTCGTGCTCTAACAAATGTTCTCTAATAGTTCCTAATGGCATTTTGTAATCGCCCACCTTGGTTACCAGAGTCTGTTCACTACTTTATTCAATAGCATTGACCGCTTCCCCTGGGTGAGGAGGCATGGGATTTTTCTGAGTATTGGGACCAACAGGGTTGAAATTTATGGCCTTTGCATCGAGGAGGTCTTGAACTTTACATTTAAATGCTCTACAGTTCTCAATCATGTGGCCTGGGCTCCAGAATGAAATTCACAATGAGCATTAATGTCATACCCCCTGGGGAGAGGATTAGGTGGTGGACCAAGTTCACGTAGTTGAACCAACTAATTGGCGAGTAACTAAGGGAGAAGCTGAGCATAGGACGTAGGAATGGGATCAAATCTTCTTTTAGGCGCTCTTTGTCTTTGTGGAGCTATCGGTCCTTGAAGTTGTTGATTTTTTTGTTGATAATTCGGAGGTGGTGCAAATTGTTGTTGTGGAAGATACTGTGGTTGAGGAGTGAAAGGTCGTTGTTGGGCCATCTAGGGTGCTTGAGTTATAGTAGCATACACTTGAGAAACATATTGATTAGGAATAGCAGCAGGTGTTGGAAAATAAGGAAATCGAACTTGAGGATATGTAGGATCTTTCCCTTGGTTGATGGTGACAGCACTAGTCTCACCCTCTTTCTTCTTGACGAAACCAGAAAACGGCTTTCTAACAATGCCAATGTTATTGTTGGTTTTGTTAGGGACACCTTGGATCGTTCCAGCCTTAACACAAGTTTCAACATGTTCTTCAATAACGACCATATCAGAGAAAGAAGTAGAGATACTGCTGAGCATGTGTTGGAGATAAGGACCTTATAGAGTACCCATAAACAAATAAATCATTTCACGATCCAAAAGAGAAGGTTGGACCCTTGCAGCCAGTTCATGCCACCTTTGAGCATACTCCTTAAAAGACTCTTCAGATTTATGTATCATTCCTTGAATTTGAGTGAGTCTAGGAGCCATGGTAGTATTATAATGGTAATGTTTCAAAAAAGCGTTAGCAAGCTCTCCCCAAGTACTGACATGAGTTCTTTCGGGTTTCATATACCAGTCCAATGATGCCCCAGTCAATCTATCTTAGAAGAAGTGCATGAGTAACGGTTCATTTTCAGCATAGGTCGCCATCTTGTGATAGTAGGAACGAAGATGAGTCGTTGGACATGAGGTGCCTTTCTATTTGTCAAAATCAGAAACCTTGAACTTGGGAGGGATGACTACCCCAGGCACGAGACATATTGCAGCAGTATTGAATCCAGAAGTCTTGATGCCTTCCATGGCTTTGAGACGCTCTTTATGAGCATGGTGCATTTTTTTAGTTTCGGCAACTCCAGAAGCAAGATTCACGTGGGGTTCATCAAGATCAATGATGTCATGATGATCATCAACATCATTTCGAGGAGCTCCAATAGGGGTCTCAACATTTGCATTATCATTCCTCCCATTAGCAGAAGTGGAGGGAGCAGCAATAGCAAGTTTGGAAACACTTTGATGTAGCTCTTCTTGACCCTTGATAGCAGCATGAAGAGTTTCCATAATCTGATCCATGAGAGTACCCATGGTGTCCATATCTCGACGGAGAGCATTATAATTCTCTTCAAAAAGATCCATAAGTCTTAGCTGGTTGTTTCTTGTATGCTAGGGATGTGGAGAAGTCGTCTTTGTTGTTCATTGAAGTCTGATGGAAAAAGGACCCCAATAAGTTTTGTTTGTGAAAAATGGATGCTTGGTAGTATGAATGAATGTTTTATCTTCATTTCCGAGGAAATATAAAGACGCGTCTATCTTTAAAATTTTTTTTTTCATTTTTGAAAAGCTCGACCAACGAGACTTGTCTTTGGAATTCCTTAGATATGAGATGTATATACATGATGGAATGATGTCATGGTATGCTATGGCATGAAGTGTCAGCTCCATATATTTTGGATAACCACTGTGTAGTCCTTTGCATAAATTGAAAGTAACAGGATCAAAAGTCTGATGTCACAGGAATGGAGTCAAAGTAACCACCCATACGGTATGTACTAGGGGTTCATCACCTGCCGGACAAGGTTCTAGGGAAATCTCAGAGTCTACGCTCTTCCTTTGGATATTACCGACGTCCTAATTACTTGGTAATCAGTAATCTTTGCAGGAAAAACTCGTCTGAGTGCAACATCGTGTGGAAACTATTTCTGGATTACTCTGTTATAGTCTCTGCACTACACCTAAAAAGGCCAAGATTGGTTAATGCTTCTATGGCTCCCAGCTTCTCTAGTTCTCGGATTGAAAGAAACAATGTCTTCCCAATTACTCGGTAAACAATGCTACTTTCAAGGGGACCTCCACTGAGTGGGGGATTTTCATGCTTCCTTCTTTGGGATTACTCCCTCAAAGTAAGCATGACTATATCGTCCGTCTTAATCCTATGTGTAAGCAAAGTCTGGGTATAAGACTTATCAAATGTAATCACCCAACCCAGCATCATAAAACAAACAATATATCTAGAATATGTGAGTAGCAACAATATAATGCAATATATATAAAAGTAAACAATAAAGCAAAGAAATAAAGAGTTAAAGCAAATAAAGCAAACAAATAAACACCCAAAGAGACAAATAAACAAAACTAGGTGAGACTCACAAAAGAAAATCCCCAGTAGAGTCGCCAGTTAAAGCTACCGGTAGAAAATACAGAGCCGCCACCGAACTTTATTTATCTCGAAGGAAGGGGAAATATCGAGAAAACCACAAGGGGATGGATAAGATGGTCTTGCAACCAAGAGAAAGGGTAAGGGAGTCGGTTATGCAAGGGGAAGGTATTAGCATCCCTCACATCTGTTGTACTCAACGGGATCCATTTTGTTTATTTGCTTATAAGGGCGTGTTTATCTATAACTATACTTGCTTAAGGGGAAAGAAATGGTTTTGTATTAGTGTGTTCGTGAGGGACTCGTAACCCTTTTCCTATGTATAAAGTGGAGGAATGAGAACATTGTAGTTCCTCTAGAAAATGTTGGTTTGTTGGTGTTTTTAATGGGTAGTGTTAACGCACGCATTCTAAAAATAGGCACAGCCTATATCGCGGTAGAACAGAGATAACATTCCCTTTTGGGAGTCTTGATTGGTTGAGTGTTTTGCGAGTTTTAAAATGGATTTAAGTAATGATTAAATGTTTTTGGATTATTGATTTGTGAATGATAATTTTTAATTACAAAGGAAGGAAAATTTAAGAGGGAGACTAAAATCTTAATAGTTTTCATGCATGGGTTCCATCCTAAGGTCTAATTAGTCTGCATTCTAAAGAATAGGAAACTATCATCCTAAGGGAGCATGTTATAAGTAAAAGGAGATGGATTATGTGAAGAGTGATTGTGTATGGTGATCATAACAAAAGTGACAACAAGATGAGTAGTATCATGGAAGGCGTAAACGGAATGCTCGGTGTATGGGAATTGAATCGAGTTATAATTAACCAATAGGTGTACTTGATTAATCTCGTGAGAGTAGGTGCTCCTACCGTCAATTATGAGACGCTTTGTGCATGGAAACACTTGGTATATGGATCAAAGTGGTTGATTCGGGTTATGGTTAACCAATGGGAAAACTTGATTAACCTCGTGAGAATGGTCATGCTCAAACTCAACTATGAGACCTTTTAAGAAGATGCTTGGTATTTGGACCAAGGGGAGAGAAATTTCTTTAATGGATAAGATGAAAGTCAAAAGCCCATACAAGGTGGCTATATGCATGCTCCTAGTAAGAGAGACCGGCGTGTTGCTAGTATTCTAAATGGCCAATTGAAACAGTCAATCGAATAGTTGTCGCTATAGAAAAGCCCATGACCAAACTATGAAATGCGTGCAAGTGTGTATTGGTAAGTGGATACCTGCTAATTGATGATGAGCCTAAGAGGAGGCCAAGTGTTCTAATTTGGACAAAACATGTATCATTAGCAATTTAAACATGTAAAGAAAAAAAGCAGAGAAACAAAACTCTAAACTATTACAAACCACATGGGGATGGGGGTACAAGTTCTATGAATGGGGATGAATCGGGTCGAAAGTTCAATTAAGAATCCAGTTAAACAAGCAATACAACCAAATCGAAAATTAACAAATAAACTACTTAAATTACCTACAAAATTAACTATTCTAAATGACTAATAAGAAAATTTTCAGTTTAGTAAGCTTAAAAAAGGGTAATCAAATTTGTATTTTTATATTATAGAAAATATTAAAAGAAAATTAATAAACTACTTCTAAATATATATATATATATATATATATATATATATATATATATATATATATATATATATATATATATATATATATATATATATATATATATATATATATATATATATATATATATATATATATATATATATATATATATATATATATATATATATATATATATATATATATATATATATATATATATATATATATATATATATATATATATATATATATATATATTATTTTTATCAAGTAAAGTAGAAGAAGATAATGTTTTTTTGTGATTTTTATGAAAATAAAATATTAATTACTAATTCTAAACTATTCTAATATTTTTTTGCGATTTTTATTAATTTAATAAAATTAAATCAAAAGGAAGTAAAATATTAATTTACTATTTTTGGTATAATTATTTTTCATGAAAAATTTAGAAGTTAAAAGGGAATGAAGTCCTAATTCTAAAATTGAAACTAAACTTATTAAAATAAATTATTCAGAAAACCTATGTTATTATTAATTGAATCTTTAAAATCTAAAATAAAAATCTAAGAAAACTATTAAGACTAAATAACATATGTAAATAGAAAACGAGGGGGTGAAAGGAATTAAATGCTTGTTAGGCCCGTGGTTTGGGGTAATGGGCCTAAAGTGTATGGACCTATGCTTATTAATCTAGCAACAAATAAAATCAATATTGGAATAACTAGGGGGTGCAAAGAAAAAAAGAGTTGGGCTTGGTGGGTGATCCAAGGCCCAACGAAAATTGGAATAACCAGGGGGGGGGGGGGGGGGGGGGGGTAAACCCTAAGTTTGTGTTCCAATACTTCAACGTTGGTTCTGTTCTTCACTTCTCCCTCACGGAAAAAACCATTTCTCCTAATTCCTCTCATCTCTCTCAGTGTTGCAAAACTTTCACCCTTCCTCCGTCTCTCACTCTCATTGCTTAACAACCAAAACTATCCACTCCCTCAACTCAACCGATTTCTCTCTCTGTTCAACCCTTACTCCTATCAAACAACCCTAAACCCCAGATTTTATCATGTTCATGAGATTAGGAATCAATTCAATCAATGATGCAAAAAATATAGTATCACGCAAAATTAGAGCCAGAACTCTTGAAAAGATGAAGAATTTACTAGTTACCTCGAGTGATCTCGGTTTGAATCCAGGTACGATTGCTGCCTTTTGGTTTCTTTGATTGCGATTACTTCTTCTTTTTTATTGTGGAATTATGTTTATATTTTTAATGTTGTGGGAATACTGATGGCGATGCTATTGTTGTAGATTTGTGCGATGCAGATCGAGATTTGAAGATGTTGAACGCTGCAAAGTCTGTGCAGAATTGTGACTGAATCGATAAAGAAGGTTGAAAAGATGTAGAGAATTTCAGAGAGAGATTCTGAGATTTCTTTGGTGAGATTTGAGTGTGAAGAAAGATTTTGAATTTGATGCAAGTTAGAGGGAGATATAGTAGCAATTTTGGTAGAGTCTCACTACTTTTCTCTAAATTTTTTCCTCTTTGAAGTTTTGCGTAAAAAATTTGGAGGAAGGTTGAACAATTTTTTTTTTTGCATAAATTTTTGAATGGTTTTCTTTTTTTTTTCTTTTCTCTGCTCGGAAACTGTTTTTTATAGATGAAAATCAACTGGGATTTGGGAGGGAAATCTGGAAAGCTTGAACTATTTCGATATGATGGTTCCAACTTTTTAGATGCAGGTTCTGTTTTCCTATTTTGATATCATTTTCAGGATATTTGGAGCAGGTGTGGCACAGATTTGTGCAGGCTATTTTGTGCAGATCCTTTTGGAATGTTTTTGTTAGGTGACATCTTTCTAAACCCTATCTTTTCCTCTTTGCCTCTTTATGATGTAGAACTGCTCTGCTTTTCTTATAATTTCCCTGAAGGTTTTTTTTTAAGGAAAATGATGATACAATAGGGCTTTGGGCATGTGCTAGCTTGTTGTATTTGCTACTGTTTTGCTACTATATACTTTCTAGTTGCTGCTTTGCTAGTTTGGGGTTAATGTCATTTGTATATTTGTTGTTTTAGGCTTGTGATTGCAGTGGGCTGCTGTTCTGATACTTAGGGGATGCTATTTTATAGTAGTTGCTGTTTTTAGCTTGCTGTTGTGACTATTTTTGATGTTGTTGTTTGTATATTTGGCAGTTTTGTGCTTTGTTGTAGGTCTTCCTTTTGTTGCTGATGTTTTACTATTTTGACTTTGCTTGTTTTGCAGTTTTATGCTTTGCTTTTCAAGTAAAAAAAATGTTTGCAAATTTCTTTTCCTTTTGTGAATCAAAAACCTAAACTTTTTTTGTGATTTACAAAATAGGAGAAGATAGCCCATGATTGAAAACAAACCCTTTTAATTTCTGATTCCAAATACAAACCCTAATGATGAAATGAACATTCTTTCTTAACAATTACTTCTTGTTTGGAATTTTTTTCATATGTTTTTGTTTGCTAACTCTTTCCCTCTTTCTTGTTTCATGAGCAAATGAGAACCGGATGGCAAAAGCATGGTTGAAATGTGAAGAAAAAGTCATGGCAAGAAGATGACGCAAAGAAACTTGAAGAACCAATATTTCTTTCTGTTTTTTGTAAACAAACATTTGTTACTTGTATTTCAAGTTTGGTAACTTGCTTTGTAAATTTCCCACAAAAATGTAATGAATAAGAAACTTGAATGATATTTCTTTGAACTTTATGAATGATAAACTTGTTGTATGGAAATTGGATAAGTCTTGGACTTGGTTAAAATTTGAAATTCCAACTTAAATGGTTTTGAATGACACATCTTGCCTTTGTAACTTGAACTTCAAGAAATCACAAATGACCTTTGTAACTTGTATTTCAAGTAAACCATATGCCTTGTCTTCTAACCTCACTCTTCATATCGTGTCCAAATCAAACTTGAATTCTCATTAAGAACCTTAACCTTGATATCTAAACCACAAGTAACTTGTAACTGAAGCAAAAAAAAAACATGCCTTGATTATCATACGAGTTCGCAACATCATCTCTTGTTTCATGGCTCAAACACTTGCAATATTAGTCACAAACCATTGACCATAATTTTGAAATATTTAACAGGCTCAAACATGATGATGCACACTGATAAAGAAAGATCTCAAAGTGTTGAAGATAATCGAAACCCTAATCCAGAACTTTGAATAATATCCCTGTGACTTGACGAAGAAGGAAACCCATGATACCTCAGCATTTCGTTCCATAATCCACTGCTCAAGGACCAAATGAAACTGCCCTTAACCTAATGAAGAAACTTCCAACAAAAAATTAAACATAAGGATGGCACAACCCTAATGATTTAAACCAAAGTGTCTGATTCCATGAGATGTATGATATGCAAACGACTTAGTGAAAATGATGAAAATGGGATGCAAAGTCTAAGCCACACAAAACTGAAAGGTAGGGAAAATTTGGGGTACCACAATTAGGACGAACAACCGATGCCTAACAATATGGAGCTTGATCCTGATGATAGGTTGGGGCATTCCCTTTGTCAATAGTAGCACTAGTCCCTCCTTGTTTCTTCTTGATAAGGCCAAAGCAAGGTTCCTTGTTACTTCCACTAATAGTGCTAGATGCACCCTGGATTTTTCCTAACTTGAGACCATCTTCAATACATTCCCCAATGGCAACCAGGTCATAAAAGGAAGTTGAAGTACTACCAAGCACGTGTTGGAGATATGGGTCTTGCAAGGTGCCCATGAAAAAATCAGTCAATTCCCGATCCAAGAGAGGAGGTTGAACCTTTGCAGCTAATCTATGCCACCTCTGGGCGTACTATTTAAAGGACTCTTCAGATTTTTTTCGCCATACCCTAAAGTTGTGCACGACTAGGATCCATATCAGTGTCATGGTGTTAATGTTTCAAGAAAGCATCAGCAAGTTCTCCCCAAGTATTGACACAAGTTCTCTCTAACCGCATATACCATTCTTACAGTGCCCCGGTCAGGCTATCTTGAAAGAAGTGCATGAGTAATGGTCCATTATCAGCATGAGCTCCCATCTTGCTATAGTAGTGACGAAGATGAACTTCTGGACAACTATCGCATTTGTATTTGTCAAAATCAGGAATCTTCAACTCTGAAGGGATAACAATCTCAGGTACTAGGCATACGGTAGTGGCATTGAAACCATAAGTCTTAGAAGTTTCCATGGCATCAAGACACTCCTTAGTAACATGATGTATTTTAGTAGTTTTAGCAGGATCAACAGTGGGATCATCTGGTGGTTCATTAAGATCAATTACATTGTCATAGTTGTCAACCACCTTCTTCCGAAACACCGTATTATCTGGAATGCCAACAGTAGTAGCTTTGGGAGTTCCATTAGGAGGATTAGGAAACCTATTAGAAGTGAAAGAGAAAGCCTTTGTGATCTTGGCAACACTCAGGCAAAGCTCTTCTTGACCTTTAACAATAGCTTGAAGAGTTTCAAAAACTTGATTCATTTTATCACTCATAATGTCCATGTCCCTACGGAGAGCATTTTGATTTTGTTCAAAGAGATCCATTAGTCTTCGTGGTTGGCACGAGTGCAGTACGAATGTAGAGAAGTCGTCTCAAAGATTCTGATAATAAGAGGCAAAACCAATAGATAAGAATTCCGACCAAAAACCTTAAATTCATGAAATGCATGATATGTATGATGTCTGAAATGATTGTCTATTCCGGGTTTTCACAACATAATCAACGATAGTAATAATCGAGCAACGTGATAATAAGAACAACCATATAAAGAAAATATCCAACATTTCTCATATAATAATGGGAATGGGAGAAATCCCAACAGAGTTCAATACCAGAAATTCGCGAAAGTAAAAGTTAATTGATTCCACCCAACAAGCCTGGTGGTAATCGGAACAATAATACAATAATTAGTCTCCTAGCTCTAAAAATGCAACGGATTATGCCCCAAGTGTTCAAAACTAGACTTTGAAACACCTCATCCTTCTTGATCATCGTGATTTTCAGATTACGGAATTGAGTCAACAAATCAATATACTCTTCATTTGCGTCTAATTTTTTTGCCCCCATTATTGCCTTCAACCAGCTTTTGAGATTTTCAATCTTCTTGTTGGATCGTGTCATAGACTGCAGCAGTTAACAATGCGTTGAACACGCACCAAGTACCATATTTATGCTTTAATGACCAAGAAGTCCAAGAGTATGCCACCATTATTTCTCAATCTCTATTTCGCATTGCTAAGGCCCAAATAAAGGGCCTTAGCAACAGCTTCAAGATTGGCCTCATTCAAAATAGCAACAACATCATGTGCTCAGTGATCTTGAGCAAATGAGGGTATTCTTCCAAAATTAGAATAATCTGATAGTCCTAGAAGGCGAATCAGTGTAACTCATAGTCGTAAAATTGTAGTAGAGTCCGAAGATCTCTATTATCAACTCGAACACCTAATAAAGTCAAAGCACCACCATGTCTTTTACTGAAAAACTATGCATTAGGATGGGCTAAACGGTATTCCAAACTCTTCAAAGAAGGCCGAGAACTTGAGTGGAACTGATAAGTAAAATTGTCTCTTCTGGTCCTCTTGGGAACATCACTGTTGCTAGACGTTACTAACGGAAACTATAACTTCGTGAGATACTCCGGAATGGACATGCACATGAAAGGTTAGTATATAATTTCATTTTTCTGACATTTTTTTAAAAAAGTAAACAGGCTATGAGAATACTGTCAGTATATACTAGTGTTCCTACTTAGTGAAAATGATGCAAATGGGATGCAAAGTCTAAGCCACACAAAAGTGAAAGGTAGGGAAAATTTGGGGTACCACAATTAGGACGAACAACCGATGCCTGACAATACGGAGCTTGATCCTGATGATAGGTTATGGCCTTCCCTTTGTCAATAGTAGCACTAGTCCCTCCTTGTTTCTTCTTGATAAGGCCAAAGCAAGGTTCCTTGTTACTTCCACTAATAGTGCTAGATGCACCCTGGATTTTTCCTAACTTGAGACCGTCTTCAATACATTCCCCAATGGCAACCAGGTCATAAAAGGAAGTTGAAGTACTACCAAGCACGTGTTGGAGATATGGGTCTTGCAAGGTGCCCATGAAAAAATCAGTCAATTCCCGATCTAAGAGAGGAGGGTTAACCTTTGCAGCTAATCTATGCCACCTCTGGGTGTACTCTTTGAAGGACTCTTCAGATTTTTTTCGCCATACCCTAAAGTTGTGCACGACTAGGAGCCATATCAGTGTCATGGTGTTAATGTTTCAAGAAAGCATCAGCAAGTTCTCCCCAAGTATTGACACAAGTTCTCTCTAACCGGATATACCATTCTTACGGTGCCCCGGTCAGGCTATCTTGAAAGAAGTGCATGAGTAATGGTCCATTATCAGCATGAGCTCCCATCTTGCTATAGTAGTGACGAAGATGAACTTCTGGACAACTATCGCATTTGTATTTGTCAAAATCAGGAATCTTCAACTCTGAAGGGATAACAATCTCAGGTACTAGGCATACGGTAGTGGCATTGAAACCATAAGTCTTAGAAGTTTCCATGGCATCAAGACACTCCTTAGTAACATGATGTATTTTAGTAGTTTTAGCAGGATCAACAGTGGGATCATCTGGTGGTTCATTAAGATCAATTACATTGTCATAGTTGTCAACCACCTTCTTCCGAAACACCGTATTATCCGGAATGCCAACAGTAGTAGCTTTGGGAGTTCCATTAGGAGGATTAGGAAACCTATTAGAAGTGAAAGAGAAAGCCTTTGTGATCTTGGCAACACTCAGGCAAAGCTCTTCTTTACCTTTAACAATAGCTTGAAGAGTTTCAAAAACTTGATTCATTTTATCACTCATAATGTCCATGTCCCTACGGAGAGCATTTTGATTTTGTTCAAAGAGATCCATTAGTCTTCGTGGTTGGCGCGAGTGCAGTACGGATGTAGAGAAGTCATCTCAAAGATTCTGATAATAAGAGGCAAAACCAATAGATAAGAATTCTGACCAAAAACCTGCAATTCATGAAATGCATGATATGTATGATGTCTGAAATGATTGTCTATTCCGGGTTTTCACAACATAATCAACGTTAGTAATAATCGAGAAACATGATAATAATAACAACCATATAAAGAAAATATCCAACATTTCTCATATAATAATGGGAATGGGAGAAATCCCAACAGAGTTCAATACCAGAAATTCGCGAAAGTAAAAGTTAATTGATTCCACCCAACAAGCCTGGTGGTAATCGGAACAATAATACAATAATTAGTCTCCTAGCTCTAAAAATGCAACGGATTATGCCCCAAGTGTTCAAAACTAGACTTTGAAACACCTCATCCTTCTTGATCATCGTGATTTTCAGATTACGGAATTGAGTCAACAAATCAATATACTCTTCGTTTGCGTCTAATTTTTTTGCCCCCATTATTGCCTTTAACCAGCTTTTGAGATTTTCAATCTTCTTGTTGGATCGTGTCATAGACTGCAGCAGTTAACAATGTGTTGAACACGCACCAAGTACCATCTTTATGCTTTAATGACCAAGAAGTCCAATAGTATGCCACCATAATTTCTCCATCTCTATTTCGCATTGCTAAGGCCCAAATAAAGGGCCTTAGCAACATCTTAAAGATTGGACTCGTTCAAAATAGCAACAATATCATGTGCTCAGTGATCTTGAGCAAATGAGGGTATTCTTCCAAAATTGGAATAATCTGATAGTCCTGGAAGGCGAAACAGTGTAACTCATAGTCGTAAAATTGTAGTAGAGTCCGAAGATCTCTATTATCAACTCGAACACCTAATAAAGTCAAAGCACCACCATGTCTTTTACTAAAAAACTATGCATTAGGATGGGCTAAACGGTATTCCAAACTCTTCAAAGAAGGCCGAGAACTTGAGTGGAACTGATAAGTAAAATTGTCTCTTCTGGTCCTCTTGGGAACATCACTGTTGCTAGACGTTACTAACGGAAACTATAATTTCGTGAGATACTCCGGAATGGACATGCACATGAAAGGTTAGTATATAGTTTCATTTTTCTGACATTTTTTTAAAAAAGTAAACAGGCTATGAGAATACTGTCAGTATATACTAGTGTTCCTACTTAGTGAAAATGATGCAAATGGGATGCAAAGTCTAAGCCACACAAAAGTGAAAGGTAGGGAAAATTTGGGGTACCACAATTAGGACGAAAAAACCAATGCCTGACAATACGGAGCTTGAGCCTGATGATAGGTTATGGCCTTCCCTTTGTTAATAGTAGCACTAGTCCCTCCTTGTTTCTTCTTGATAAGGCCAAAGCAAGGTTCCTTGTTACTTCCACTAATAGTGCTAGATGCACCCTGGATTTTTCCTAACATGAGACCGTCTTCAATACATTCCCCAATGGCAACCAGGTCACAAAAGGAAGTTGAAGTACTACCAAGCACGTGTTGCAGATATGGGTCTTGCAAGGTGCCCATGAAAAAATCAGTCAATTCTCGATCCAAGAGAGGAGGTTGAACCTTTGCAGCTAATCTATGCCACCTCTGGGTGTACTCTTTGAAGGACTCTTCAGATTTTTTTCGCCATACCCTAAAGTTGTGCACGACTAGGAGCCATATCAGTGTCATGGTGTTAATGTTTCAAGAAAGCATCAGCAAGTTCTCCCCAAGTATTGACACAAGTTCTCTCTAACCGCATATACCATTCTTACGGTGCCCCGGTCAGGCTATCTTGAAAGAAGTGTGTGAGTAATGGTCCATTATCAGCATGAGCTCCCATATTGCTATAGTAGTAACGAAGATGAACTTCTGGACAACTATCGCATTTGTATTTGTCAAAATCAGGAATCTTCAACTCTAAAGGGATAACAATATGAGGTACTAGGCATACGGTAGTGGCATTGAAACCATAAGTCTTAGAAGTTTCCATGGCATCAAGACACTCCTTAGTAACATGATGTATTTTAGTAGTTTTAGCAGGATCAACAGTGGGATCATCTGGTGGTTCATTAAGATCAATTACATTGTCATAGTTGTCAACCACCTTCTTCCGAAACACCGTATTATCCGGAATGCCAACAGTAGTAGCTTTGGGAGTTCCATTAGGAGGATTAGGAAACCTATTAGAAGTGAAAGAGAAAGCCTTTGTGATCTTGGCAACACTCAGGCAAAGCTCTTCTTGACCTTTAACAATAGCTTGAAGAGTTTCAAAAACTTGATTCATTTTATCACTCATAATGTCCATGTCCCTACGGAGAGCATTTTGATTTTGTTCAAAGAGATCCATTAGTCTTCGTGGTTGGCGCGAGTGCAGTACGGATGTAGAGAAGTCGTCTCAAAGATTCTGATAATAAGAGGCAAAACCAATAGATAAGAATTCTGACCAAAAACCTGCAATTCATGAAATGCATGATATGTATGATGTCTGAAATGATTGTCTATTCCGGGTTTTCACAACATAATCAACGTTAGTAATAATCGAGCAACATGATAATAATAACAACCATATAAAGAAAATATCCAACATTTCTCATATAATAATGGGAATGGGAGAAATCCCAACAGAGTTCAATACCAGAAATTCGCGAAAGTAAAAGTTAACTGATTCCACCCAACAAGCCTGGTGGTAATCGGAACAATAATACAATAATTAGTCTCCTAGCTCTAAAAATGCAACGGATTATGCCCCAAGTGTTCAAAACTAGACTTTGAAACACCTCATCCTTCTTGATCATCGTGATTTTCAGATTACGGAATTGAGTCAACAAATCAATATACTCTTCGTTTGCGTCTAATTTTTTTGCCCCCATTATTGCCTTTAACCAGCTTTTGAGATTTTCAATCTTCTTGTTGGATCGTGTCATAGACTGCAGCAGTTAACAATGCGTTGAACACGCACCAAGTACCATATTTATGCTTTAATGACCAAGAAGTCCAAGAGTATGCCACCATTATTTCTCAATCTCTATTTCGCATTGCTAAGGCCCAAATAAAGGGCCTTAGCAACAGCTTCAAGATTGGCCTCGTTCAAAATAGCAATAACATCATGTGCTCAGTGATCTTGAGCAAATGAGGGTATTCTTCCAAAATTAGAATAATCTGATAGTCCTAGAAGGCAAATCAGTGTAACTCATAGTCGTAAAATTGTAGTAGAGTCCGAAGATCTCTATTATCAACTCGAACACCTAATAAAGTCAAAGCACCACCATGTCTTTTACTGAAAAACTATGCATTAGGATGAGCTAAACGGTATTCCAAACTCTTCAAAGAAGGCCGAGAACTTGAGTGGAACTGATAAGTAAAATTGTCTCTTCTGGTCCTCTTGGGAACATCACTGTTGCTAGACGTTACTAACGGAAACTATAACTTTGTGAGATACTCTGGAATGGACATGCACATGAAAGGTTAGTATATAGTTTCATTTTTCTGACATTTTTTAAAAAAGTAAACAGGCTATGAGAATACTGTCAGTATATACTAGTGTTCCTACTTAGTGAAAATGATGCAAATGGGATGCAAAGTCTAAGCCACACAAAAGTGAAAGGTAGGGAAAATTTGGGGTACCACAATTAGGACGAACAACCGATGCCTGACAATAGGGAGCTTGATCCTGATGATAGGTTATGGCCTTCCCTTTGTCAATAGTAGCACTAGTCCCTCCTTGTTTCTTCTTGATAAGGCCAAAGCAAGGTTCCTTGTTACTTCCACTAATAATTCTAGATGCACCCTGGATTTTTCCTAACTTGAGACTGTCTTCAATACATTCCCCAATGGTAACCAGGTCATAAAAGGAAGTTGAAGTACTACCAAGCACGTGTTGGAGATATGGGTCTTGCAAGGTGCCCATGAAAAAATCAGTCAATTCCCGATCCAAGAGAGGAGGTTGAACCTTTGCAGCTAATCTATGCCACCTCTGGGTGTACTCTTTGAAGGACTCTTCAGATTTTTTTCGCCATACCCTAAAGTTGTGCACGACTAGGAGCCATATCAGTGTCATGGTGTTAATGTTTCAAGAAAGCATCAGCAAGTTCTCCCCAAGTATTGACACAAGTTCTCTCTAACCGCATATACCATTCTTACGGTGCCCCGGTCAGGCTATCTTGAAAGAAGTGCGTGAGTAATGGTCCATTATCAGCATGAGCTCCCATCTTGCTATAGTAGTAACAAAGATGAACTTCTGGACAACTATCGCATTTGTATTTGTCAAAATCAGGAATCTTCAACTCTAAAGGGATAACAATCTGAGGTACTAGGCATACGGTAGTGGCATTGAAACCATAAGTCTTAGAAGTTTCCATGGCATCAAGACACTCCTTAGTAACATGATGTATTTTAGTAGTTTTAGCAGGATCAACAGTGGGATCATCTGGTGGTTCATTAAGATCAATTACATTGTCATAGTTGTCAACCACCTTCTTCCGAAACACCGTATTATCCGGAATGCCAACAGTAGTAGCTTTGGGAGTTCCATTAGGAGGATTAGGAAACCTATTAGAAGTGAAAGAGAAAGCCTTTGTGATCTTGGCAACACTCAGGCAAAGCTCTTCTTGACCTTTAACAATAGCTTGAAGAGTTTCAAAAACTTGATTCATTTTATCACTCATAATGTCCATGTCCCTACGGAGAGCATTTTGATTTTGTTCAAAGAGATCCATTAGTCTTCGTGGTTGGCGCGAGTGCAGTACGGATGTAGAGAAGTCGTCTCAAAGATTCTGATAATAAGAGGCAAAACCAATAGATAAGAATTCTGACCAAAAACCTGCAATTCATGAAATGCATGATATGTATGATGTCTGAAATGATTGTCTATTCCGGGTTTTCACAACATAATCAACGTTAGTAATAATCGAGCAACATGATAATAATAACAACCATATAAAGAAAATATCCAACATTTCTCATATAATAATGGGAATGGGAGAAATCCCAACAGAGTTCAATACCAGAAATTCGCGAAAGTAAAAGTTAACTGATTCCACCCAACAAGCCTGGTGGTAATCGGAACAATAATACAATAATTAGTCTCCTAGCTCTAAAAATGCAACGGATTATGCCCCAAGTGTTCAAAACTAGACTTTGAAACACCTCATCCTTCTTGATCATCGTGATTTTCAGATTACGGAATTGAGTCAACAAATCAATATACTCTTCGTTTGAGTCTAATTTTTTTGCCCCCATTATTGCCTTTAACCAGCTTTTGAGATTTTCAATCTTCTTGTTGGATCGTGTCATAGACTGCAGCAGTTAACAATGCGTTGAACACGCACCAAGTACCATATTTATGCTTTAATGACCAAGAAGTCCAAGAGTATGCCACCATTATTTCTCAATCTCTATTTCGCATTGCTAAGGCCCAAATAAAGGGCCTTAGCAACAGCTTCAAGATTGGCCTCGTTCAAAATAGCAACAACATCATGTGCTCAGTGATCTTGAGCAAATGAGGGTATTCTTCCAAAATTAGAATAATCGGATAGTCCTATAAGGCGAATCAGTGTAACTCATAGTCGTAAAATTGTAGTTGAGTCCGAAGATCTCTATTATCAACTCGAACACCTAATAAAGTCAAAGCACCACCATGTCTTTTACTGAAAAACTATGCATTAGGATGGGCTAAACGGTATTCCAAACTCTTCAAAGAAGGCCGAGAACTTGAGTGGAACTGATAAGTAAAATTGTCTCTTCTGGTCCTCTTGGGAACATCACTGTTGCTAGACGTTACTAACGGAAACTATAACTTCGTGAGATACTCCGGAATGGACATGCACATGAAAGGTTAGTATATAGTTTCATTTTTCTGACATTTTTTAAAAAAGTAAACAGGCTATGAGAATACTGTCAGTATATACTAGTGTTCCTACTTAGTGAAAATGATGCAAAGGGGATGCAAAGTCTAAGCCACACAAAAGTGAAAGGTAGGGAAAATTTGGGGTACCACAATTTGGACGAACAACCGATGCCTGACAATACGGAGCTTGATCCTGATGATAGGTTATGGCCTTCCCTTTGTCAATAGTAGCACTAGTCCCTCCTTGTTTCTTCTTGATAAGGCCAAAGCAAGGTTCCTTGTTACTTCCACTAATAGTGCTAGATGCGCCCTGGATTTTTCCTAACTTGAGACTGTCTTCAATACATTCCCCAATGGCAACCAGGTCATAAAAGGAAGTTGAAGTACTACCAAGCACGTGTTGGAGATATGGGTCTTGCAAGGTGCCCATGAAAAAATCAGTCAATTCCCGATCCAAGACAGGAGGTTGAACCTTTGCAGCTAATCTATGCCACCTCTGGGTGTACTCTTTGAAGGACTCTTCAGATTTTTTTCGCCATACCCTAAAGTTGTGCACGACTAGGAGCCATATCAGTGTCATGGTGTTAATGTTTCAAGAAAGCATCAGCAAGTTCTCCCCAAGTATTGACATAAGTTCTCTCTAACCGCATATACCATTCTTACGGTGCCCCGGTCAGGCTATCTTGAAAGAAGTGCATGAGTAATGGTCCATTATCAGCATGAGCTCCCATCTTGCTATAGTAGTAACGAAGATGAACTTCTGGACAACTATCGCATTTGTATTTGTCAAAATCAGGAATCTTCAACTCTGAAGGGATAACAATCTCAGGTACTAGGCATATGGTAGTGGCATTGAAACCATAAGTCTTAGAAGTTTCCATGGCATCAAGACACTCCTTAGTAACATGATGTATTTTAGTAGTTTTAGCAGGATCAACAGTGGGATCATCTGGTGGTTCATTAAGATCAATTACATTGTCATAGTTGTCAACCACCTTCTTCCGAAACACTGTATTATCCGGAATGCCAGCAGTAGTAGCTTTGGGAGTTCCATTAGGAGGATTAGGAAACCTATTAGAAGTGAAAGAGAAAGCCTTTGTGATCTTGGCAACACTCAGGCAAAGCTCTTCTTGACCTTTAACAATAGCTTGAATAGTTTCAAAAACTTGATTCATTTTATCACTCATAATGTCCATGTCCCTACGGAGAGCATTTTGATTTTGTTCAAAGAGATCCATTAGTCTTCGTGGTTGGCGCGAGTGCAGTACGGATGTAGAGAAGTCGTCTCAAAGATTCTGATAATAAGAGGCAAAACCAATAGATAAGAATTCCGACCAAAAACCTGCAATTCATGAAATGCATGATATGTATGATGTCTGAAATGATTGTCTATTCCGGGTTTTCACAACATAATCAATGTTAGTAATAATCGAGCAACATGATAATAAGAACAACCATATAAAGAAAATATCCAACATTTCTCATATAATAATGGGAATGGGAGAAATCCAAACAGAGTTCAATACTAGAAATTCGCGAAAGTAAAAGTTAACTGATTCCACCCAACAAGCCTGGTGGTAATCGGAACAATAATACAATAATTAGTCTCCTAGCTCTAAAAATGCAACGGATTATGCCCCAAGTGTTCAAAACTAGACTTTGAAACACCTCATCCTTCTTGATCATCATGATTTTCAGATTACGGAATTGAGTCAACAAATCAATATACTCTTCGTTTGCGTCTAATTTTTTGCCCCCATTATTGCCTTTAACCAGCTTTTGAGATTTTCAATCTTCTTGTTGGATCGTGTCATAGACTGCAGCAGTTAACAATGCGTTGAACACGCACCAAGTACCATCTTTATGCTTTAATGACCAAGAAGTCCAAGAGTATGCCACCATTATTTCTCCATCTCTATTTCGCATTGCTAAGGCCCAAATAAAGGGCCTTAGCAACAGCTTCAAGATTGGACTCGTTCAAAATAGCAACAATATCATGTGCTCAGTGATCTTGAGCAAATGAGGGTATTCTTCCAAAATTGGAATAATCTGATAGTCCTGGAAGGCGAAACAGTGTAACTCATAGTCGTAAAATTGTAGTAGAGTCCGAAGATCTCTATTATCAACTCGAACACCTAATAAAGTCAAAGCACCACCATGTCTTTTACTGAAAAACTATGCATTAGGATGGGCTAAACGGTATTCCAAACTCTTCAAAGAAGGCCGAGAACTTGAGTGGAACTGATAAGTAAAATTGTCTCTTCTGGTCCTCTTGGGAACATCACTGTTGCTAGACGTTACTAACGGAAACTATAACTTCGTGAGATACTCCGGAATGGACATGCACATGAAAGTTTAGTATGTAGTTTCATTTTTCTGACATTTTTTTAAAAAAGTAAACAGGCTATGAGAATACTGTCAGTATATACTAGTGTTCCTACTTAGTGAAAATGATGCAAATGGGATGCAAAGTCTAAGCCACACAAAAGTGAAAGGTAGGGAAATTTTGGGGTACCACAATTAGGACGAACAACCGATGCCTGGCAATACGGAGCTTGATCCTAATGATAGGTTAGGGCCTTCCCTTTGTCAATAGTAGCACTAGTCCCTCCTTGTTTCTTCTTGATAAGGCCAATACAAGGTTCCTTGTTACTTCCACTAATAATGCTAGATGCACCCTGGATTTTTCCTAACTTGAGACCGTCTTCAATACATTCCCCAATGGAAACTAGGTCATAAAAGGAAGTTAAAGTACTACCAAGCACGTGTTGGAGATATGGGTCTTGCAAGGTGCCCATGAAAAAATCAGTCAATTCTCGATCCAAGAGAGGAGGTTGAACCTTTGTAGCTAATCTATGCCACCTCTGGGCGTACTCTTTGAAGGACTCTTCAGATTTTTTTCGCCATAACCTAAAGTTGTGCACGACTAGGAGCCATATCAATGTCATGGTGTTAATGTTTCAAGAAAGCATCAGCAAGTTCTCCCCAAGTATTGACACAAGTTCTCTCTAACCGCATATACCATTCTTACGGTGCCCCGGTCAGGCTATCTTAAAAGAAGTCCATGAGTAATGGTCCATTATCATCATGAGCTCCCATCTTGCTATAGTAGTGACGAAGATGAACTTCTGGACAACTATCGCATTTGTATTTGTCAAAATCAGGAATCTTCAACTCTTAAGGGATAACAATCTCAAGTACTAGGCATACGGTAGTGGCATTGAAACCATAAGTCTTAGAAGTTTCCATGGCATCAAGACACTCCTTAGTAACATGATGTATTTTAGTAGTTTTAGCAGGATCAACAGTGGGATCATCTGGTGGTTCATTAAGATCAATTACATTGTCATAGTTGTCAACCACCTTCTTCCGAAACACCGTATCATCTGTAATGCCAACAGTAGTAGCTTTGGGAGTTCCATTAGGAGGATTAGGAAACCTATTAGAAGTGAAAGAGAAAGCCTTTGTGATCTTGGTAACACTCAGGCAAAGCTCTTCTTTACCTTTAACAATAGCTTGAAGAGTTTCAAAAAATTGATTCATTTTATCACTCATAATGTCCATGTCCCTACGGAGAGCATTTTGATTTTGTTCAAAGAGATCCATTAGTCTTCGTGGTTGGCGCGAGTGCAGTACGGATGTAGAGAAGTCGTCTCAAAGATTCTGATAATAAGAGGCAAAACCAATAGATAAGAATTCCGACCAAAAACCTGCAGTTCATGAAATGCATGATATGTATGATGTCTGAAATGATTGTCTATTACGGGTTTTCACAACATAATCAACGTTAGTAATAATCGAGCAACATGATAATAAGAACAACCATATAAAGAAAATATCCAACATTTCTCATATAATAATGGGAATGGGAGAAATCCCAACAGAGTTCAATACCAGAAATTCGCGAAAGTAAAAGTTAACTGATTCCACCTAACAAGCCTGGTGGTAATCGGAACAATAATACAATAATTAGTCTCCTAGCTCTAAAAATGCAACGGATTATGCCCCAAGTGTTCAAAACTAGACTTTGAAACACCTCATCCTTCTTGATCATCGTGATTTTCAGATTACGGAATTGAGTCAACAAATCAATATACTCTTCGCTTGCGTATAATTTTTTTGCCCCCATTATTGCCTTCAACCAGCTTTTGAGATTTTCAATCTTCTTGTTGGATCGTGTCATAGACTGCAGCAGTTAACAATGCATTGAACACGCACCAAGTACCATCTTTATGCTTTAATGACCAAGAAGTCCAAGAGTATGCCACCATTATTTCTCCATCTCTATTTCGCATTGCTTAGGCCCAAATAAAGGGCCTTAGCAACAGCTTCAAGATTGGCCTCGTTCAAAATAGCAACAACATCATGCGCTCAGTGATCTTGAGCAAATGAGGGTATTCTTCCAAAATTGGAATAATCTGATAGTCCTGGAAGGCGAAACAGTGTAACTCATAGTCGTAAAATTGTAGTAGAGTCCGAAGATCTCTATTATCAACTCGAACACCTAATAAAGTCAAAGCACCACCATGTCTTTTACTGAAAAACTATGCATTAGGATGGGCTAAACGGTATTCCAAACTCTTCAAAGAAGGCCAAGAACTTGAGTGGAACTGATAAGTAAAATTGTCTCTTCTGGTCCTCTTGGGAACAATGCTGTTGCTAGACGTTACTAACGGAAACTATAACTTCGTGAGATACTCCGGAATGGACATGCACATGAAAGGTTAGTATATAGTTTCATTTTTCTGACATTTTTTTAAAAAAGTAAACAGGCTATGATAATACTGTCAGTATATACTAGTGTTCCTACTTAGTGAAAATGATGCAAATGGGATGCAAAGTCTAAGCCACACAAAAGTGAAAGGTAGGGAAATTTGGGGTACCACAATTAGGACGAATAACCGATGCCTGACAATACGGAGCTTGATCCTGATGATAGGTTAGGTCCTTCCCTTTGTCAATAGTAGCACTAGTCCCTCCTTGTTTCTTCTTGATAAGGCCAAAGCAAGGTTCCTTGTTACTTCCACTAATAGTGCTAGATGCACCCTGGATTTTTCCTAACTTGAGACCGTCTTCAATACATTCCCCAATGGCAACCAGGTCATAAAAGGAAGTTGAAGTACTACCAAGCACGTGTTGGAGATATGGGTCTTGCAAGGTTCCCATGAAAAAATCAGTCAATTCCCGATCCAAGAGAGGAGGTTGAACCTTTGTAGCTAATCTATACCACCTCTGGGTGTACTCTTTGAAGGACTCTTCAGATTTTTTTCGCCATACCCCAAAGTTGTGCACGACTAGGAGCCATATCAGTGTCATGGTGTTAATGTTTCAAGAAAGCATCAGCAAGTTCTCCCCAAGTATTGACACAAGTTCTCTCTAACCGCATATACCATTCTTACGGTGCCCCGGTCAGGCTATCTTGAAAGAAGTGCATGAGTAATGGTCCATTATCAGCATGAGCTCCCATCTTGATATAGTAGTAACGAAGATGAACTTCTGGACAACTATCGCATTTGTATTTGTCAAAATCAGGAATCTTCAACTCTTAAGGGATAACAATCTCAGGTACTAGGCATACGGTAGTGGCATTGAAACCATAAGTCTTAGAAGTTTCCATGGCATCAAGACACTCCTTAGTAACATGATGTATTTTAGTAGTTTTAGCAGGATCAACAGTGGGATCATCTGGTGGTTCATTAAGATCAATTACATTGTCATAGTTGTCAACCACCTTCTTCCGAAACACCGTATTATCCGGAATGCCAACAGTAGTAGCTTTGGGAGTTCCATTAGGAGGATTAGGAAACCTATTAGAAGTGAAAGAGAAAGCCTTTGTGATCTTGGAAACACTCAGGCAAAGCTCTTCTTGACCTTTAACAATAGCTTGAAGAGTTTCAAAAACTTGATTCATTTTATCACTCATAATGTCCATGTCCCTACGGAGAGCATTTTGATTTTGTTCAAAGAGATCCATTAGTCTTCGTGGTTGGCGCGAGTTCAGTACGGATGTAGAGAAGTCGTCTCAAAGATTCTGATAATAAGAGGCAAAACCAATAGATAAGAATTCCGACCAAAAACCTGCAATTCATGAAATGCATGATATGTATGATGTTTGAAATGATTGTCTATTCCGGGTTTTCACAACATAATCAACGTTAGTAATAATCGAGCAACATGATAATAAGAACAACCATATAAAGAAAATATCCAATATTTCTCATATAATAATGGGAATGGGAGAAATCCCAACAGAGTTCAATACCAGAAATTCGCGAAAGTAAAAGTTAACTGATTCCACCCAACAAGCCTGGTGGTAATCGGAACAATAATACAATAATTAGTCTCCTAGCTCTAAAAATGCAACGGATTATGCCCCAAGTGTTCAAAACTAGACTTTGAAACACCTCATCCTTCTTGATCATCGTGATTTTCAGATTACGGAATTAAGTCAACAAATCAATATACTCTTCGTTTGCGTCTAATTGTTTTGCCCCCATTATTGCCTTCAACCAGATTTTGAGATTTTCAATCTTCTTGTTGGATCGTGTCATAGACTGCAGCAGTTAACAATGCGTTGAACACGCACCAAGTACCATCTTTATGCTTTAATGACCAAGAAGTCCAAGAGTATGCCACCATTATTTCTCCATCTCTATTTCGCATTGCTAAAGCCCAAATAAAGGGCCTTAGCAACAGCTTCAAGATTGGCTTCGTTCAAAATAGCAACAACATCATGTGCTCAGTGATCTTGAACAAATGAGGGTATTCTTCCAAAATTGGAATAATCTGATAGTCCTGGAAGGCGAAACAGTGTAACTCATAGTCGTAAAATTGTAGTAGAGTCTGAAGATCTCTATTATCAACTCGAACACCTAATAAAGTCAAAGTACCACCATGTCTTTTACTGAAAAACTATGCATTAGGATGTGCTAAACGGTATTCCAAACTCTTCAAAGAAGGCCGAGAACTTGAGTGGAACTGATAAGTAAAATTGTCTCTTTTGGTCCTCTTGGGAACATCACTGTTGCTAGACGTTACTAACGGAAACTATAACTTCGTGAGATACTCCGGAATGGACATGCACATGAAAGGTTAGTATATAGTTTCATTTTTCTGACATTTTTTTAAAAAAGTAAACAGGCTATGAGAATACTGTCAGTATATACTAGTGTTCTTTATATAGTTTCATTTTTCTGACATTTTTTTCAAAATCACAGGTTCGCTTGTGAATACTATCATCGTACACCTACATGATAATGATAGCACCTTATCAAAACCTCATCTGAGCAGGGAAGACACAACTGTCTAGGGTAATCTACATCCCATATCCGTCGTGTTCCACTCTATTCCTAGTGTTCCTATTGTTTGTCACTTTTCCTGGGTATTGGGCCTTTTACCTCTTGTGACACTCACCCACCAAGAAGCAGATCCAATACAATAGTAGTATATGGAAAACAGTAAAATGAAATGCATACATATGCTCAGGTAATCATGTATGGATGAATAAACTAAAAGCATAAAAATAAACACCCAAAGAAAAGAAAACAAGAGCTAGGAGCGACTCCGGGATGGACCAGCAATTGGTCGACCTGTCCCTAGTGAAGTCGCCAGCTGAAACAACCAGCTGAAAATCATCAAACAATGAAGTCGCCATTGAAAGTCTTTTATCGCACATGAAGGGAAAGGTAAATGTTGAGAAAATATAAGAAGGTAGAAGTCACGGTCTTGCAGTTGAGAGATTGGGTAAGGGAGTCTGTTACGCGAGGGGAAGGTATTAGTACCCCACACACCCGTAGTACTCTATAGTATCCACTCTTGTTGTTCCAATCAAAGGGTGTGTCTAATATATGCTTACTATTTACTATTGAGGAAGAATGCATCCAAAAGAAAGGAGAAAATAATGTAGTGAAAATAAAGTTGTTCTCACTTGAACCCTACCCCAATGCCTACGTATCCATTTTGAGGAATCAGAGTTATCGTAGTTCGGCTCACATGTTTTTGTTTGTGTTTTTTAATGGAACAATGTTAATTATGCCTGCTGCCACAACTCGACCTTTGGAGACTCACGCGTTGGCACAGAAGTAAATTAATCATGTCCTTACTGAAAATAGTTTTGAGTTACGCCCTCAAGGAAAGATGCCACATTTGATTGGTTTGTGTATTGTTACCTTGCAAAAGAGTTTAAGTGTGATTAGCATGTTTTTTATTTGCTAAGAAAAGGAAGTTTTAGTTTTAAGTGCATATGCAAGAAGAGGAAGAAAAAAGTCTACAGGAGACTAGCCTATTTATAATCCTGATGTTATCATACAATGTTAGCCCTAAGGTTTAGATTAAAGGGAAATCTCTACCTAATGTTAGCATGCAAGGTTTGCAGCCTAAGGTCTAACTTGCATCCGAAAGAAACAAGCACATCCTAAGGTAACATAGTACGTATAAGGATAAAACAAGAAATCTCGAAAGAGCACAAACATAAAATGGTAAAGAAAAGAAGGGAAATGATTTAGCCAAGGGGAGCGTATCACCCGAGACAAACAAGCGGGAGTAGGATGTAAAACAAAAATGTGACGTCTAAAGCGACTGAACACCTAACCAAGATATAGAAGATCGAGGTAGGCGACTGAAGGCAATATGGACAATCACGGAGTATCAGCATTGATCAATTTGAACTCTAGACAAAGCATGGGGATTTGATTGCAAAACCCTTCTCCAGTTGACTGACTCGATACATATGATCTTGGGAACATGTTCGAAGCTCGGAAATTGCAAAAAGTGAGCATAAGAGCAACACAAACGAAAACTGGTGGGGGTTGATTGCTAACCCTTTCCACTTTCCTTCTCATGAGGATTTAGGAATGTTTGCCATAAAAGGACCTAAAACCATCATCCCGCTATACAGGAACAAATGTAACCAGACGTGCGAAATACCTACTTCAAAGGTAGGATTTTAAACAACCACAATTATCATACATAATGCATATAATAC
Source organism: Vicia faba (assembly GCA_948472305.1). Classification (NCBI taxonomy): domain Eukaryota; kingdom Viridiplantae; phylum Streptophyta; class Magnoliopsida; order Fabales; family Fabaceae; genus Vicia; species Vicia faba. The sequence goes on from OX451735.1 coordinate 339,785,997, forward strand.
AGAATTTCCCTAAACGGTTCTTTAAATAAAGTAGAGGGATTCCTGACATGATCAACAACGGAGATCCCTGTCATACATCTCTACCCTACTTCTCATGGCATCAGAAAGCAGTAAAACCCTCCTTCTCATTATCTCTAGAAAGTCGTAAAGAAGTACGATAAAGTGTAGAACATTATAAGGGTAGTAGCACGAATACCACAAGCAAGATAATCGTCAAAAGCAGACGAAAGCACTGGAGAAGCAAGGAGTATGTGTCAAGCATGCTTCACCAAAAAACAAACAAAGTCATAAATGATATCTAACTAAGATAAAAGAAAACGTGTGTTGTGAATGCAACGCGTAATCAGAAGTTCCTACACAAAGCATCACAAAATATCACATGTATCAAGACAACTTATAATATGATATAATTTTTTTAAGGACGATGAGAAATAAGGCGTGTCGCATCGGAAGCGAGCATAAACCATATGCTTCGATTACATAAAAACTTGTTATGTTACATGATTGAAAGCATAAAAAATGTACCTTGCACAATGAACAAACACGTCAAAAATAACGAGGCGAAACGGTGTAAAATATGAATAAGAACTAAAAGAAAAAAGGAATTTTTATTAGCTTTTTATGTGAGGAAAAAAACTAAAGAATTAATTCCTAAAAATTTCTATCAAAATCTAATATTTTTTATTAATGTTTTTTTACATCAATATTTGTTTTGTTAGCAAAATTGTCATCTAACAATTATGAAAAGAAAAAAAGCTAAAGAAAAAAACAATTAAAAAAATACATAGGGCGTGTCGGCCTGAAATAGGGGGTATTGTAGTAACTCAGGGCGCTAGTCCCATCTCAAAAAAGTCCAAAAACATGATTTTGTTTTGTTTTTTAGATTTAAAACAGATTGAAATGGGCCCGTGTAATACCCAGCGCAGGCCAAATATTTCAAGTCCACTTGGCCATTTTTTTTATTCTTCAACTCATATTCCAAACAAATAGCAACAGGCCTACGGGGTGTATCGCGTAATTGAGGCCCAACGAAGTTACTTGGATCAGAATTTTGTTTCATTAAAAAAAGTTAAAGAAAAAAGGAATTGAATTAAGAATAAGTTTAGAATCGCATGGTTGTTCAGCTTCCAAACATCATCTTCTTCATAATACAGACAATGTGAAAGTGAATCCCTCCCTGTACTCTCATTCTTCTTCGACAAAAATTGGGGTTGCAACCTGACATCTCTCTTATCCAACTCCAGGCGGCTCAACCTTTCGTCTCACCGATCCGACGACTCCGCGAGACCTCCGTCTCAAACTCATTCGTTCTCGTCAATCACGTTTCGTGACGATTTCATTGTAAGCGGATTTGAACGAACCAAGACGCAAGTATACGTACGCCATCGAAACAAGAAATGAATATGAAGAGAAATAGGCAGTTGAGGCTTACTTGATCGAAAATTCTCCAATGGATCTTCGAATATGCTAGAAACAGAACTGAATTCGCCCCTGGTATCTTCCTTCATGCTTTCCTCCATCACGAATTTTCCTCCTCGTTTCTAGAAACTATATGCGTTAAAGTTGTTGGATGTGTGATGAAGACTGCCGAGATGATGAAGGTGCAAATTAAGAAACAGTCATAGAGAGATGATTGAAATCAGGTGATGAAGATTGCAGAAGTATAGAGAAGAGGAGAATATTGTTGACGGTGATGATTAAAGAAGGTTCAGAGAGATTTCTGAGTTTGTTGTTTATTGTTGGAGATTCTTGAAGCGTGGATGCTGATCGTTGGGAAATGTTGGTTGAAGATGATGAGAGAATCAGAGAGAGAGAGATTAAGATGTGAGTTTTTTCTTTTTTTTTTCTTGTGAATTTTTCCTTTTGACCTCTTCCATCTTTTTCTCTCCTCTGTTGTTATATTTTGTTAGGACCGAAGCCATTAGTTAGTTGAAGTTGAAGTTCTGTTGTAAGTTGGTTGGTTGAGAGTTAACTATTTTTTCTGTTAGGAAGTTTCTATTATCAGTCTGTTAGACTCTATTAGTTTTGGTATGGAGATGTTAGGAAGTTAGTTGGAGTTGTTAATCAGTTGGAATTGTGTTTTGCGGTTGGTTGAAACTCTGTTATAGGTAGTTGGTTAGTGAGGTTTGAAGAAGTTAGAATTCTGTTATTTAGTTGGGAGAGTTAGTTTGTTTTGTTATAGGTTAGTTACAATTAGTTAGGAGTTAAATTCTGTTAGGCTTAGTTATAGGAGCTGGAAAAATCAATTGGTTAGAGGTGAACAATTCAGTTATTTTCAGTTATAGGATTCTGTTAGTAATAACACGTTAGTTGGGTTGAATTTAACTGAATTAGATTCCAACTTGTGATGTTACCCTTGTTCGACCGATTTCCTATTTTGAACTTGCATATGTTCTTGAACTTGTATGAGCTGTTGGACATGTCAATATTTGGAATTGCTCCATTTTTGCTCTTGTTTTTGAGTTTATGTGCATGCTGTTTTTGAATCGTGGACATGAGATGTGAGTATTAACTTGTATGCTAACATTCTCGTTTCCCTGATGTAGGTATTATAACTGCTTGCAAGTAGTGTTATAATGCTAGAATCTGAAGAAAAATGCATGTTAATTGATGCCGCAATCTTGATGATAATGGTTTGTAGTCATTATGAGACAATTGTTAAAGTTTTTTTTCTCGGTTTTATACTTGAATGGTTGGAGTTATTCAAGTCTCATAGAGAAGTTGTTTGTACAAATGATGAAGAGGTAATGCGTTTAAACCAATTATGAATTGTACCCCGATGTACATGTATCACACTTAGCTTGAATTTGAATTGGCATCATGGATGTGTCGTAGTCATGTGAATCAAATTATTCTTAAAAGTTGCAGGGCTGATGCTAGCTTTTTTCCCTTTTGTTGAATGCAGGTTTCTATGGGTTGGTGCATTGGTGCAGCAAAATCTAATTATATTTTGCTTCTGAACTGAACAACATGAGCAGTGATTGGATAGATATTGACTATTGAAGTGACTGGTTAATGCGGCTGCTGTATCGATGTGTTTGGTACTAAAATAAGCGGATCTTTATGATCGGTATGTTTGTTTTTGTTGCAGGTTTTGGTTGAATCCAAATCAGGAGGGCAAAGGTCCGAAATTTAGGAAAGCTCAAAGAAGAACATGAATGACAACTTGCCGTGATTATGAAGAGCACTCAAAGGAGATAAAATCCTAATTGAGCGAGGCCGTTTATAGTCACTGGCAATAGGGTGCAAAAAGATTTAGGATATAAATTTTGTATAATATACTCTTTATAGAATTTCTTTGTAACTTTGTAATTTTGTTCACAATGATGCCGACAATCTAATGGTGAGTCTTCCTATTAGTTTTTTCATGTCACCAAATTTCTACTGGCTTTGTAATTTGTTATGATATGATGATGATTTAGATCTTAAAACATGGTGATATACTTGACGTACTGTGTATATATCAAGCTCCTTATCTATCATTTATTTATTTTGAAAGTGTCAATGGAGTGATGATGTTTGCTTCTTGAATTCCAAGTAAACAAATTTGGATGATCATTGCTTCTTTTTTCTTAAATGATTAGAACCCTTGTTATGTGATGATCATTGATCCAATGTAACTTGTTCCACAAGTAAACCCAATCATAGCATTAATCCATGATTGTCTCTTTTTGTGCAAGATGTTGACAATACTAGATGAAGTCTTGGTTCTTGAAGCCAATAATATCCCATTGAATAAATGAAGTTTAAACATTTTTTATCATCAACAACAAAAAGAGAACCAACCCTAATGACAAAACCTTAATCCACGAGAATTCCACGTCCAAGTTCAAATGCCTTTAAATCCAGTATAGCGACTAATGCCACATGTGTACCAAGTGACCGGATGGAATCCTCTGCATCATAACATCCACAAACCCTAATTCACAAAGCATATCTACTTGTCTCTTCTCTTGCATAAAATCCATGAATATTCCAAGATCTCTTTAATAACTTGCGCCTTGAACCATGGTTAAACCCCTTGAGTGAGCTTCGAATAATAAGATGTACTTAATTAATAACTTCACATGGAACATTCTTTTGAAGTCCACATGATTAGGAGAATAAACGCTGCAAAAGACATAAAACCCTAATGCACCAGTGAAACCTTAGTTCCACAACCATTGATTCAAGTACCAGACCTTATTTTTAATTAATGCATGATGCGCTAGATGACCTAATGGAAGGTATGCAGATGAAATGAGAAGTGAAAAATGCATAAGCCAGGTAAAAGTGAAAGGGTAGTACAAATTTTGGGTATTACACCAGTGAGTCGCTGCATTTATTAATGATGGTTCGTTTTAAACACCATAGTAAAAAATGATGTGTAGCACGCTTCGATTCCCACCAACCACATTTTTTCATTTTCTTAGAGTACATTAAGCATGTGTCACCTATCTTCATTATTTAAAAAATAAATTGTAAATGATTTAACAATGGCTAATACGTAAACCGTTGTTAAAGGACTTAAGTTTCCACCACAATTTCCTGTCCAACCGTGATTAAAGGGCTTACTGGTAAATTAAAACAAAACTCTTTTCGTATTTCTTTCATAAGACACCCTAGGTGAACAAGCGAGCCAGAGACAACAGTGGTGGCTCAAATCTTCATAACCATTCATTTGAAGCTCAAATCTTTGTTCATTTAACTCTTCCACTTTGCAGTATGATACTCTTCAATGTCTTAATTCCTTTTTTTATTTGTTTATGTTGTATATGCTCAAATGTTCACCCTTTTTATTCATTTGATTCTTCATCTTCGCAGTACGGTACTCTTCAACATCTTCATTCGTTTTTTCTTGGTTTATGATGTATATGCTCAAATCTTCACCCTCTTTGTTCATTTGATTCTTCAGCTTCAAAGTACGGTACTTTTCAACATCTTCATTCCTTTTTTATTTGTTTATGTTGTATATATGCTCAAGTCATTATGAGATCTAATACTTTTTTAATATGCTTTAGGTTTAGATTTTCATATGCTCAAGTTAGTTTTTGGATTAGATTTTGGCGTGTAATTCACATCATTATACGTGTATAAATTTCAGAAGTTGTTGTGGATCATAGGTGGACGAAAGCCAATAGATTAGATCCAGTTTATGAGAAAGTAGTTCTTGAATTCCTTGATTACGCTAATAAACATCTTCCCGAAAATGATGGTATATTTTATTGTCCTTGTGTTATTTGCACGAATATCGATAAGAGTACAAAGGAAGAAATATTCTAGCACCTTTGTTGTGATGGTATATGTCAATATTATATAATATGGACGTGGCATGGTGAGGTGGATAAAGAGCAAAGTCGGGCGTCACAAAGTCAAAGAGTGGATGAAGATGAATATATGGAAGATCAACTAGAGGATATGTTCCGTGATACTGGGGAATCTTCTTTTAAGAATGCTCATATTTATGATAATATATGTAGTGATAAACATACCCCTTTATGTAAGGGATGCACAAATTTTACACGATTATCGGTGGTGTTAAAGTTGTTTAATTTGAAAGCAAAAAATGGATGGTCGGATAAAAGTTTCATGAAATTACTTGAATTGCTAAAGAAAATCTTACCAGAAGATAACAAATTGTCGGATCGTTGCTATGAGACCAAGAAGATATTGTGTCCAATGGGTCTGGAGTATATCAAAATACATGTTTTCCCTAATTATTGTATATTATATAGGAAAGAGTATGAAGACTTGTATCAATGTCTGAAATGTGGTGTGTCGCATTACAAGCTAAAGGGCAACAATGGTGATGACAATGACTATGATAATGATAGTAGGAAGCATCCTTCGGCTAAAGTTTTATGGTACTTGCCAATAATTTCACGATTTAAGAGACTTTTTACTAATTCGAATGACGCAAAGAATCTTAGATGGCATGCAGATGAAAGGACTCGTGATGAAAATATTCGCCATGTAGTTGATTCGTTGTAATGGAAGAAAATTGATTTGCTGTTTCTGGATTTTGGAGTTGAGCCAAGAAACCTTAGGCTTGGGCTTGCCACCAATGGACTGAACCCCTTTGGTAATCTGAGCACTAATCATTCTTCATGGCATGTTCTTCTCACTATTTACAACCTATAACCTTGGTTGTGCATGAAGCGCAAGTATATATTGTTAAGTATGATAATTTCTGGACCACGACAACCTGGTAACGACGTAGATGTTTATCTTGCTCCATTAATTGATGATTTACAACTCTTATGGAATGAAGGCGTTGAGGTTGATGATGCATATTCTGGGGAAAAGTCTACGATGTGTGCAATGTTATTTTGCACAATCAATGACTTTCCTGCTTACGGTAACTTCGATGTATATAGTGTCAAAGAACATAAATTGTGTCCTATTTGTGAAGATAATACTTGTTATCACCAAATTAAGTTTGGGAAAAAGACTGCTTACCTTGGGCATCAAAAATTTCTAAAACCCAGTCATCCTTATCTTAGATTGCGGAAGGCTTTTAATGGAGAGAAAGAGTTTGATAAGGCTCCTGAACCTTTAATCGGGGGTGAAGTTTATCAACAGCAGGAACACATCAATGTTTTCTTCGGGAAGAGAGAAAAAGAAAAAGGGGCAGTTGCAAAAAATATATGGAAAAAGAGTTTCATCTTCTTTGATCTTCCATATTGGTCAAGTCTTGATGTTAGACATTGACTTGATGTGATGCACGTGGAGAAAAATTTGTGTGATAGTTTTATTGGCACACTTCTTAATATTCCAGGCAACACTAATGATAGTAAGGCTTCCCGTCTTGATATGGAGGCGATGGGTATACGAAAATAGTTGGCTTCAATAGAGAAAGGAAAAATAACTTATTTGCCTCCAACATGTCACACTCTATCTAAAAAGGAAAAAATATCCACGAATGAGTGACAAGTTGTTGTTGATAGAGCATAACAAGAGGTTTATAAATTGGTTTAATAAAAGTGTATCTAATGATCGTAGTGAATCTGAGATACTTAAGTGGTTGTCGTACGAGCCAAAATTTTGTGTCATTACTTGGACAGCATACGACATTGGTCAGTATACCTTTTATAAAAAATCAAAAGATGATCATAGTACAATGAAAAATAGTTGGGTTATGGTTGAAGTTGATTCGGTGTATTTCTCTAGTTCGAAAGATAAGAATCATGTATTGACAACTATCGTGTTTTATGGTATCATTGATGAGATTTGGGAGATTGATTATATTATTTTTAAAGTGGCTTTATTTAAATGAAAGTGGGTTCACAATAATAGTAATGTTGTACACATTGATAACTTAGGATTCACCAAGATCTACTTTGGCAAGGCATCTTTTATGATCGAACCATTCATCATGGCTACTCAAGCAAAACAAGTTTTCTATGTTACCGACCCATCGGACATTCCAGCGAAATGGTCAATCGTACTCTAAGGAAAACACATTCCTCTTAGGGATGAAAGTCTTGATATTCCGTCCACACCTTCTTACACAACACAAGTTCCTACCTCATATGATGAAGTTGATGGAGATGTTATCCATGCTATTCGAATTGATCATGAAGAAGGCATTTGGGATAATTAACAGGTACATGATTTATAACTTATTCATAATATATTCATGTATGTTATGGTTTCCAAGTATATTTTACTAACAAGTATAATTATTTGAAATTATAGGTTTTTAGAGTCAAGAGACCAAGAGACAAGACACCAAGAGACAAGATTGTGATATGTAGGATGAATTATAGGTCTTTATATAATGTATAAACTGTAGATTTTTGTTCTGATAAATTGTAGGATGTTTGTGTATGGTACAATTGAATATGATACAATTATGTGATATTATTCAGATAACTTTATCACAAATGTGAGCATTATTTTCTGTTGTGATATGGTTAACAATAATACAGGTTAAAAAATTGGATTATTTATAAAAGCATGATAATATATGTTAATTATGAAAAATATTTAACAATGGTTATAGTCATAACCTTTATGATATCTCGCACGCTTTCCAGAAAGAAAAAACATATCAACATGTTGCATCTAAGAACCGAACTCAGGACCATTAAATTTATCACAACGGACATTTGGAAAACCGTTGTGATAAGGGGCATACTTCCTAGTTTATTACAACGGTTACTGAACCGTGATTGTAAGTATCATATATTCAACGACCCTCTACATGACAACGCCTTGGCTCGTGTTATTATATATCTTTCCCAGCCGTTGTTAATTGGGTTTTTTGTAGTAGTGACATTCACTATATAATTCAAGAAAAATATAAAGAAAGCTTTAAAATTCAAACCAAAATTAACCTTTTATCCTCAAGACATATAAAAGTCAGAAACAACACTTAGGGTTCTTGGAAATCTAAGGAAAAATTCAAATAATCCTCAATTGTCAAGACTAGTTAAGAATGTCATCAAACTAGACACCTTAAGAAAAAAAATTTATGAAAATTAGAAAATCAGAGGATAAAATTAATTAAAAATCACTTTCATGATCCTAAGAAATTCAAGAACTCTAAACATATTTTTTTTATATTTTTACAATTAGGAGAAAATAGAAAATAAAATCAATCTTCAAACAAAAGAAAGAAAATTAACCAAGTTATCACTCTTCTAAAACAATTTTAAAAGTCAAATAAAATTAAGTGATAAATTTGGTTGAAAATCATTAAAGTTATCTCAATACATCAAGAATCATGGAAAATATTTTTTCATATTTTTTGTATTAAGAAAAATTTGAAAATAAAATCAAAAGATTAATTAAAACAATTGTTTTCATCAAATGACACATTTAACCACAAGATTTATTTTAATTATCAACAAATTTAAAAATTAAAATTAAAATTTGAATAAGAAAATAGACTCAATGAATAATCAACACATATTTTTTCATAATTTTTGGATGATTAAAAGTTGAAAAATAAGATCAAGAAAGTTGATGAAATATTGAAGAAATATGAAGAACAAGTCAAATGGCACAAAAGACAAAAGGAATGACACATCATATGCATGGGCCCAGGTCAAGGTGGTGCTGACTCCAAGGAACGAATCAGGAGGCGTCACATATCAACCAAGCTTCCAAGACTTCAAAAAAAAAACTAAGAAAATCGTGGAAATCAATTTCTCATGCATGAATCTTTAATCAATCATAACTTTCTCAATTCTCAATGAAATCAAATGATTTTTGAATCAAAATGTAGTATTCTGAGAGGAACAACATGCTATCAAGAAATTCCAGAAAATATCATGTATCATAGAGAAAATAAAACAACAAGGTGTCAAATTCACACTTTGCTCACACATTTCAAACATCAAAATCAAGTAAAAATGCCAAGTAGATCCACTTCATACCTATTGTGTGGGCCAGCTAAGGATGCATGAACATGTTTCTAAGCATTCACACCCTAGAATGAGAGAGATGAATGTAGGATAAGATTACTGAGTAGAATATGTCCAGTGCACCTTGAGCTTCCAATAGCTTTAGAAATCCATTAAACTTCACTTGATGCTCCTCAATGAACTCCAAGGAAGTTGAAGAATGAAGGAGATCTCAAGAAAACTCAAAAAATTCAAAGAGAAAAGCTTAAAGACTAATTTCTTTTAGATCTATTTAAGCTCTCCAACTTTGAGTGTGTGAATGAATTGAGAGTGTGGAGGCTTTATATAGAGTGTGTAGAAGAGGGTAGAGTGGTCTTTTTGCAAAGAAATTCGTTAGAGGGTGAAATTAGAAGTTTTGGCCAAAATATGGGGTGATGTCCAATTTTGTGTTTCATGTAGTTTTAGGTGCAATCTTGGTGCATTTTGGGGGCCTTGTGGGGTCAGATTTGGATATCCAAAAGATGGTACAAAGTGGTAGAGAATGGAGAGAGATATTTACAAATTTATATTTTTGGTAATTTTGAGTTTTTTAAGTGGAAACCAAACATACAAAGTGCATGGGTGAAAATAGAAGATATCATGGGCTTAGGCACTCCCTAAATAGGTTATGGACTCAATTTTAATCAAAACAAATTGATAGAAATCAAGTTTGAGAGAAATTGCAACTTGGGTGACTTCAAAATTTCATTAAAATGACCTAAACTTCTAAAATACATAACTTCCTCAATTATTTTAATTAGATCATGAACTAGAACCTTTTGGAAAGGGAATTTGATTTCCTACAACTTTCATGTTGGAAAAAAATTTGTTTGATACCGTTAAGATTCCCAAAACTTTCCACGAAAACTGCTTGAGTTGAAAAATGACATATAATTTCCATGATGACCAAAATTCCAAAGCTAAACATCTCTCAAAATAATGACTTTTTGGACATGAGCTCACAAGGACAAACTTATAGATCTTAATTTTCTATTTTCAAGGATGTAAGTTTTTCAAATTTCTGATAAAAAATGAAGTTATGATTTCTCAAAGCTTAGCTTGAAAATGGTTAAATTCCATAACTTAGAAAAAATTCTCTAAGTTATAAAAAGATAACTTATTTCTCATGTTAACCTCAAATTAAATCAAACTCTTGATTTTTTTCACCTAATAGCCATGTAACCTTGGCATGTGAACTTTTGACCTTCAATTTGACCAAAATTCCTCTTGGTCAAACTTTGATTTTGTTTACTTTTTCCTCAATACAAGAAAAAGCAACCCCTTGATCAATTGAACCTCGTCTGATGAAAACCAATGATTCATGAAACTTATAAAGATATCTTAGGACACATATCAACCCATGGAAACCAATTTGTTCAAGAAACTGGTTAGGAATTGACTTTGACCACAAGAGTTGACTTTTTCCAAATCAATTGATCCATAATCATCTGGGCAATTAAGCTTCTTCTAAACAAAATTGAGGGTCAATCTTCTAAACATAGATTTTTAGGAACATGTAGAATACCAATGGAATTAATTTTTTCTTAAAGAATCATAAATAAACTGATTTTATCACAAACCCTAATTTTGAGTCAAAGTGATATGAGATGAGTGCATAACTTCAAAACCCTAGTTTGACCAGATGGATGTCACTTGCATTTGATGAATGATCTTGTGAATAAGAATGCCTTTTAAATTTTGTCTGACCAATGAGAAACCCAACTACTTGCTTGCCTGATGACTTGAGCAAAAATAAAACCCTAGGAGCCTTAATCCCATGAGTGTAACAATGAGTATGATCTAATGGTAAGTATGCAAATGCAATGCAGTAAGCCAGAAGGAAAGATGTGAGGGTAGGACAAATTTGGGGTATGACAGGTACCACATGCATATTGCATTGAGTTGCATTTGAGTCATACGCTTCAATGTGAAATTGTTGAATTGGTGTGAAATATGTGATATGGATGTGAATGTTACATTTTGTGGTATTTGTGATTTGATTATCTTTGGATATTGAATTAGTGAGCAATGTTGTATATGTAAAATTGTGAATTTTTGGCATAGACTTGGGAATAGTATAATGAATTGAGTGAGGTTATATTTTATAAAGTATATGAAGTGTGAGAATATTTATCTTATTGCATGTATGCTAAACGTTATATATTATTATATGATTATTGATAATTATGTGAATTCTCACCCTTCTAATAGAATGATCTTTTATATGATATCGCTATGGTACCGAAGATAGCGGTGCATCTAGAAAGGAGTAGTCGGAGGAGCTAGTTATTTACTTATCCTTATTTAGGTAGTGAGTCATCCTCTGGTCATGTAACACGGGAAAATGTTTGAACTCATGTTTGTTTTGAGATATGTTTGTTAATACTATCTTTTACTTATGTTGTATTTTTAGATTATATGATGAGTGGCCTTTAGTGCTTAATGTTTTATTATATAATTATCATTATGGGATTTCAATTATTGATATCATTGTGAAAGATAATTATTCTGTTGTGATATGCATATGTGTTGATATATGGAACATGATTTTCAAATGTGTGTTATGAGCATGACCAGTGTATTTGTGTTGTTATTTTGAAGTACATGTGACAGCCTCTTTGATATACATGCTAATCTACTTTGATTATGCCATATAATTACGCGGGGGTTTAGAGGGTGTTACAAGCAGAAAGTGTTGTTGTCTCGGTGACCTCATTAACTCTAGAAGGTCTATTTTGAGTAGAATTAGTAGTAGTCCTTGTAACAGGCCATTGATAAGTGTTGGCGATAATATTCTCAATCAACCTATAACCTTCTTCATAATATTTAGACAAAAGGGTTCAACCACTTGAGGCATCTAACATATTCCTTGAAGAAGGAACCAATCCATTGTAAAAAGTTTCAAGTTGAATACAAATTTATATGTCATGGTGAGGATATTGTATAAGCAACTCCTTAAATCTTTCACAAGCATCCAATAAGGACTCATCATCTCTTTTCCTAAACGAGGTGATTTCATTTCTCATCTTAGCATTCTTTCAAGGAGGAAAATACTTGGCCAAAATTTTCTCATCCAAATCGTTCCATGTGGCAATGGAATTAGGTTCTAAGGGATTTAACCAACTCTTGGCTCTATCCCTTAGAGAATATGGAAAGAGTCGCAACCTAAAGGCATCCTCAATCATGCCAGGGATTCTAAAATTACTAGCAACATTCAGGAATTATCTTAAGTGCAAGTGAGGGTCTTCATTTGGAGCACCTGAGTACTGGTCAGCGGTTTGCAGCATTTAAAACATCATAGACTTACACTTAAACTGAGCTGCAATAATTTCTGGTAGCATGATACCAGTACTCATGGAATTGGGATCAAAGATTGCATAATCTCTAATGTTCCTAGCCATGTCATTGGCAATGCCAATAATGTTGGTGTCTTCCATGACAATTTTGGCTTCTCTTCTTCTTCTTCGTGCATTATATCTTCCAAATCCTCTAACTTAGCCACAATGTGAGGGAGGGGACTTCCAGGTAAATGTCCAGTAAGTTGAAATCTCCTTAGCACTCTGAGATTTCTTTCAGGTCCAGGATCTCCTCTATAAATTGGACGTAATAACTTGTGCATACAACTGCTAAACACCTATCGTGACACTAGATTATAGGAACGTTAAAAGCTCAAATGCTTAAAAACAAAAAAAATAGTGAAGAATACAAAATTAAAAATGTAACTTGGCACTCATCGGCAATGGCGCCAAAAACTTCTTGCTTGATTAGGTCACATGAAAGTATACACACATGTTTGAATTACATTCAGTGATAAAATAAGAGTATTGTACCCACAGGGAGTGAAATTTGTTACTTGGGTTGATTTTGCAAATAAATATCCTTTGAGATTAAGCATAAGCAAAGGGGGAAATAATATTTGATAGTCACTAGTTCAGTTTTCACTTAAGACATATCTAAAATAGTGTAAGGTGAGAGTGGAAATATATCAAGAGTGAATGAGTTGAGCTACGATCCATTAATATTGTAGAAGTAAATATGTGTCTATGATGTGATGTGTCATGCCAGGCAAGGTCAGAGTGATCTTGAGGTGTATTTCTTCAATATTAAAGCATGTTGTGATACGGTGGGAGAACTGACTTGAGGGTTTTGCGCTTGATCGCAAATGTTCCGGTTAGCAAGAGTCGCCACTGACTTTTCTTTTATCCAAAAGGAAAGGTGAAAAAGCACGGGAAAGACCTTTGAGATTATTTCTTGAGTTCGAGGGGTAGATTATGAAAAGGGAAGGTATTAGCACCCTTTTCATCCATGGTTATCCATGGGCTCTTAGTTTCTTGTTAGATCACTTGCTTTTTGTTTGAAAATTATGCTTTGTGTGGTGTGGGTTTTGAAAGTATTTTGACAATGTAACTTCGTAATGATTCTCGTTTCTATAAGAACGCATACAAAAGTGTTTGTTTCAAAAATGATTTAAAAAAAAGTGTTTGTGAGATGTGTTTTTGAAAGTGATTTTGAAAAGGTGTCTTTGTAATGATTCTCGTCTCTATAAGAACGCATACAAAGTGTTGTCTTTTGAAAAATGTTTCAAAAGTGAGAATGTTAGAGTATAGAATGTTTTTATTGTGAGCAAGCAAGCCACTAGGAGTGAATATACCTACTCAAAAGATCTTAGATGTTCTTTTCCTCCTCCTTTAGGTGTTGTTATCTTACCATTGATTTGGTGAGAAGCCCCATCGTTGGATGTGAAAGGACGGGTGTGGGTCATCGTATAGTCATAGAAGGCAACCTATGGATGTTTTAGCAATGTTGTTTAGGGACTAGATCGTTTACCGAAGGCAACATCGAGGGTCATCTAGGGACTACGATCTTTTATCGAGGGTCTTTGCTAAAACGCCCATGTTTGAGGGACATGACTATTTTTTCTGATAGGCAACAGGTGAGATTACCCTAAGGTGTGCATATGTGCAAAGTGTGTTTGATTGCATGCATTTTTGTCTTGATTAGGGTTCTATATTTGTTGATTTCATGTCTTGCCATACACATCCTAATTACTAGCAATATATGAAAGCAATAAAAAGTGCGGAAAGTAAATATCCTACGCTATTACAATCATTAGGGGGATGGGATGTACAGATTTACAAATGGGGATTGCAAATAAAATTAAATACTAAGTTACTATCATAACCATATTGAATGGATAAGAATGTACAAGAAAATGTAAAATGGACTTGTTTTGTTTAAGAAAAGAAATAAGTTTTGTTTAAGAAAATATTTTTGGTCTTTTTGTTTTAAAAAATAAAATAAAGCATGTAAAATGTAAAATGTTTTTTGTGTTTTTGATTAGTGAAAATAGAAAAGATAGAAAAAATAGTAAGGAAAAAGAAAATAGAATCAGCGTATTACTGAACTAAAAGAGGTCAGAAGTTTTGACTCTGGCATGCTGCAAAAACAGAAATCATATTAGTAGAAATAGGTAAAGTCAGAAGTTCTGGGTCCGCTGGGAACAAAGAAGACTTCAGAAGTTCTGATACAACTGGCAGAACTTCTTCTCCCTCTCCATGCTAGTTAGAAAATCGGCAACTTAGTCATTTCCCAATAGAACAGAAGATGCGCATATAACAGTTATGGCAGGTTTCATAATGTTTCAGAAACAAGAGGTATCAGAACTATAAATCAGAAGCAAGCATGAATTTTCTAATCCTAATTCTAAGTCCTAATTTCTTCAAGAAGTTCTGGACTGAAATTCTCCCAACTTAGGCAAACATACATGGAATATATGAATATATACTGAATCAGAGTCAGGATTTCCTCATTATGTTTTTGAATGTGCAAATCTAACAATGTTTAAGTAATATGATGAGAGTCAGCAGAAGCTTACCTTGCAGTTGGAAAATGTTTTGTGAACTTGAGTCTGATTCTGACCGCTTGTGATGTTCTGAACAGCTTCCTCACGTACCCAGCAGGCTAGAAACCTTTGAATGGCTGGAAAATTCTGGAACAGCTAAAAAGCAAAGTTCTGGCTTCTTTGAAGTGGATATTGATGGAGGGTATGTCACAGTCTGAACACGGAAGTTAGGATGGTTTCTAAGTGTATATCAGAAACTATATGGATGGTTTTGGTCAAGAAACACTTGAGAAAAAATGGAGTTTGAATGCAAGAATCAAAAGCTAACAGGTTTTGTATTTTATGTTTGCAGTTTTGGACTCTTGGAATCTTAGCAGTGGTCCAAGGCTTTTTCTTTCTCCAATTTTCGACCTCTTTACAGTTTCCAATGAAGTCCAATTTATAGGCAAATGTTTAGTAGCTTGGAGAGGTCAAAAGGTACAACCATCATATGCTAGACGCTGACTTGTTCTTGAAGTAGGTTCAAATAGGTATGGTGGTTAGCAGCTTTAGCAACGCCTAATACGGATTTGTAAGCAGGAATTAAGGAAAGGAAACCACAAAAACAAAGCAACGTATGGGCCAAGCACACTCTTGTACAAAAGTTTGCTTTTGCAAGACAGTAATTGTACCTCTATGCCACACGTGGGGAAATCTTTTGGATAAAGACCCAAAAGTGGTTGTGAGCATTAAATGATGATGAGATTTATCAAACCGGAAATCCTGCAATGTGAGATTCTGCATCATTGCTTAATTCTGGATCAGAAGTTCAGCTTCAGCGTAACTTAGAATAGACATCCAACTTATGATCTTTGTATCTCCTTGCTCCAACATGTTCTGAAGAAGTTCTCAGACTTTCCAGGAAGCTTGCAGCATGCTTTGTAATCTTCTTTGAATTACCCTTGCAAACTCTGACTGAACCTTTGTGAAAACTGGCCCAGAAGTTCTGACCAAAATCTGTTTTGAAAGTGTCCAGAATTTGCTGAATGCTTCAGTTTCAGGGACGTGTCTTTGAGGATTTATAACTTGAAATTCCACCATTTCCAGGAGAAATTTTGTTCTGTAATATTTTAGGCCTTATTGAGATCTAAAACTCTTGAGTTAGAAATTATTCCAGAATCAGCTTGCATCATGGTGATAATCTGATCAGAAGTTTTGAGCTTGTCATATTTCTTAAACACTTAGAAAAATTCTAAGTATTTAGAATTTTGACTTTTCTAAAGTAATTTTGACTTTTGAATTTCTTGATGAAACAAACTTGATATTTCAATATGTCTTGATGAAATATGGTCCTTGAAACTTGATTTTGATCAAAAGACAAAGTTTGACTTTTCAATGCGCAAATGACCATTTTACCCTCGTGAATGACTTTCTTGGAAAATTTGTAATTCAAGGCTTGAAATTGAATGGAAGAAAACTTGAGGGTCCAGGGTGATCTTTTAAGAAATTTCTTGAGAAACGAGAGGGAAAATTTTTGGGTACAACAGTTGCCCCTGTTCAATCTTCTTAAACGTGAAGAGTTAGATTGGCGGATTCGCCATTCGTGACTTGAAGGTGGAAGATGATTGGACACTAGAGTGCCCAGAAATTTGCAATCGATGATGTGGTGATTGATTGTGTAGGAAATGGGCTTAAAGATGCCATTCAAAAGTGATTATTGACAAAAATTTGAAGAAGTATCAGAATAAATCTCTGGTTGATTTATACTGAAATAGTGGATGTGTTAGGTTGAGTACCAGAATAATATCCATAAATGGATTGTATCTAACTCGTATCTGAAAATTGTCTTTGAATAAATATCAGGATGGCATCCGTATCTGGAGCGTATTTGAAAGCTGAAACTGAATGAGTATCAGGATGGCATTCGTATCTGGTGCATATCTGAACTGTATCTGAAAGCTGAATCTGAATGAGTATCAGGATGACATCCATATCTGGTGCGTATCTGAACTGTATCTGAAAGCTGAATCTGAATGAGTATCAGGATGGCATCCATATCTGGTGCGTATCTAAACTGTATCTGAAAGCTGAATCTGAATGAGTATCAGGATGGCATCCGTATCTGGTGCGTATCTGAACTGTATCTAAAAGTTGAATCTGAATGAGTATCAGGATGGCATCTGTATCTGCTGCGTATCTGAACTGTATCTGAAAGCTGAATCTGAATGAGTATCAGGATGGCATCTGTATCTGGTGCGTATTTGAACTGTATCTGAAAGCTGAATCTGAATGAGTATCAGGATGGAATCCGTATCTGGTGCATATCTGAACTGTATCTGAAAGCTGAATCTGAATGAGTATCAAGATGGCATCTGTATCTGGAGCGTATCTGAACTGTATCTGAAAGCTCAGCAGGATGAAGAAGGAATCTTGGATGATTACTAGAATTATAAGAATTACAAGATAGTGAAACAAATTGCTTCTTAAAAAGCTATATCACAATTACAAGAATTAAACCTTTACAGATAGTGAAACAAATTGCTTCTTAAAAAGCTATATCACAAACTGAGATTTTTCACTAAGATTAGTTTTGTACAAAGTGTTTGTAAAATTATTTGTGAGCAGCAGAATATTTTCACATAGTTAAATTTGTTGGCTTGCAATAAATGATCTTCTAATTATAGCATGAAGAAAACGACCGTTGTTGCCTTCAAAAGTGTGGAGCAATAAATGTTTGCCTGTTTGCTTACAGTATTGCATTTTCCAATGAGCTAGCATAGACACTTGAGTTCTTGTAGTCGTCTTTGCATTTAATGCACAAATGGCACTTGTCAGAGCATGTTTCCTGAAACTTGACAAGTCTTGTTAGCTTCTTCTTTCAGAACTAGCTTCACTTCTTGCTTTAGAGTATGCTTGCAAATAACTCTTTATCAGCGCTTGCTTTTTAAAGTACTTTTGAACATGGTTTACATGGAAACTTGCTAAGCTTTAGAAGATGCATAAATTAGTTTTTTATCAGAGTCGGCATCAGAACTTGCGCTAAAACAAATAGTTCTTTCATAAAAGAACATCTTCATTTATTTTCAGCTCAGCACGTCAAAATGATTTTCATCTAGGAAAATACTTCAGTCAGAACATTATCTGAAACAAATAAATATGCTCATCATAGTATCAATTATATAAAATATATTTTATTGTTATCATCAAAACTCTGAGATATGATCAGAACCAATCTTGTTCTAACTATCACCCCCTTTTTGATGATGACAAAAATATTCAGATTTAGAAATAAAATTGAACAAGAGATAAGAATCTCCCCCTGAAATAAATATTTCTATAAGAAAAACTTCCTGAGAATTTTCATCAGAGCTTTGAGATTTTTCTTTTAGGATTTCTTCAGCAAGTCTTTTGAACATAATGTTCAGATGATTAAACTTCCAGAGTTTAGTGATACATGCAAAAATCTTTAAACAGAGAAAGAAATCTTTGTATTTTGTTAGTAATGTTTGAGACTTAGTCCCATAACTGTTAATCAGATATTAGATCAAAATACTCATTTTCTCCCCCTTTTTGTCATAATCAAAAAGTATATAAAATTAAAGAGCGTAAAAAGGTTTTTTTTAATAAAAAAGATTCAGAGGTACAAAACAAAACAAAAACAAGAATCAGAATGACACTAAGATATTTATATGAAAGAGAAGGTTAAATTTTGAAAGAGAAGCTAAAAAGTGAGAAAGGAGTTTTACAAAGGTATTTATATGAAAACTTTTGAGAAAAGGGTTAAAAACAAAACCGTAAAAAAGAGTTTAAGAAAAAATTAATTAAAAAGAATCTAATCATTACTAGCATTTAATGATATTGAAAATTGAGGGGAAAGCGTGAGATTTGAGAAAATCATAACAGCTACCTAGGAACGGCGTCAATAGCTTAGCACGCGTGACCTTTCAGAAACACACCACGTGTTCATCTCCTGAAGGTTGCATGGGACAGCTGTTTGATATAATGAACTGCTGAACTATACTTGTAATGAAAAGTTAGAACACTTAAGAACTTTATATATAGCTTCTGATGTAACTTCTCTTCTAACTTCTGAAGAGTTTTTAATCAGAACATTCATTTCAGAACATTCTAAAGGAAAACACAGAAGATAAATACAATTTTATTCAGGACATAATTCCATACAAATATTTTTCAAAATGAATTTAAATCTATCTTCTGAAAGGGGTTTGGTAAAAATATCAGCCCATTGATGGTCTGTTTTTACAAAGTTTAAATTTAAAATTCCTTTCTGAATGTAGTCCCTTATAAAATGATATTTAATTTCTATGTGTTTTTCTTTAGAATGCAAAATAGGATTTTTAGAAAGACAAATTGCAGAGGTATTGTCATGGAAGATAGGAATCTTACTTTCATAAAGATTAAAATCTTCTAGCTGACTTTTCATCTAGATCATCTGAGAACTACATCCAACAGCAGATATATACTCATCTTCTGTTGTTGAAAGTGAAATTGTTGTTTGCTTCTTGCTTTACCACGAGATAAGGTTGTCACCCAGAAACTGACAGCTTCCAGAGGTGCTCTTTCTTTCAATTATATCTCCAGCAAAGTCAGCATCACAATAACCTACTAGTCTGAATTCTTTTGATCTTCTATAACACAGACCCATATTAGTAGTACCTTTCAGATACCTCAGAATTCTCTTAACAGCAGTTAAGTGAGATTCTCTACGATCTGATTGGAATCTAGCACATAAATATACGCTGAATAATATATCAGGTCTAGATGTAGTCAGATAGAGAAGGGATCCAATCATACCTCTGTAGAGCTTCTGATCTACCTTCATACTTACCTCATATTTTCCCATAATGCATGTTGGATGCATTGGTGTCTTAGCATCTTTGCTTTCTGACATCTGAAATTTCTTCAGGATTTCTTTAACATACTTCGTCTGATGTATGTAAGTACCTTCTAGAGTCTGGTTAATTTGTATTCCCAAAAAGAACTTCAATTCTCCCATCATGCTCATCTCAAATTTTGCCTACATGGTATCAGCAAATTCTTTTCCAAGGGAGATATTAGAGGTTCCAAAAATAATATCATCAACATAAATTTGACAAATTAAAATTTTATTTTAAATGTCTTTCTGAATAAAGTTGTGTCCACTTTCCCTCTGGTAAAATCTTTTTCTAAAAGAAAATTACTCAAACGTTCATACCAAGCTCTGGGAGCTTGTTTTAAATCGTATAGAGATTTTGTTAATTTAAAAACATGTTCTTGATACTTTGAGTCATTAAAACCAGGAGGTTGATGGACATAAACTTCTTCTTTTATATAGCCATTTAAAAATGCACTTTTAACATCCATTTGATATAATGAAATGTTATTTTGAACAACAAAAGAAATTAATAATCTAATAGATTCTGGCGACTGGGGCAAAGGTTTAATTATAATCAATTCCTTCTTGTTGACTATAACCATGTGTAACCAGTCGTGCTTTGTTTCTGACCACCTCTCCTTTCTCATTTTATTTGTTTCTGAAAACCCATTTAGTTCCTATAATGTTGAATCCTTTGGGTCTTAAAACTAGATCTCATACATCATTTCTGGAAAATTGATTGAGTTCATCTTGCATTGCTAATATCCAATCATTGTCTTCCAGAGATTCATCAATAGAGGTTGGCTCAATCAGAGATACCAATCCAAACAATGATTCTTCATTGATTCTGAGAGAGGATCTTGTTCTGATGGGATCTTCTTTCCTTCCAATAATCATGTCTTCTTTATGAGCTGAAGAGATTCTGGGAAACCTTTTCCGAGTGGGTTGTTCAGAGATTTTGAGATTATCCAGAGCATTATCAAGAGGAGGATCTTCTGAGTCTTCGTTTGCTTCTGAGTCTTCCTTTTCTTCTGACTTTTTAGAGTTTGAGAGATGATCTTTTGTACCTACAAAAATATCAATTTGCTTTGGTTGTTGCTGGCCAAGCTTATCATCAAACCTGACTTTGATTGATTCTTCAACAATCAGAGTTTCTGTGTTGTATACTCTATAGCCTTTTGAGCATTTAGAATATCCAAGCAGAAAACACTTTTGTGCTTTAGAATCAAACTTGTTCAGATTGCCTTTAGTGTTCAGAATAAAACAAGTACATCCAAAAGGATGGAAATATGAAATGTTGGGTTTTCTGTTTTCCCACAATTCATAGGGAATCTTTTCAAGAATAGGTCTTATAGAGATTCTATTATGAATCTAACATGCTGTGTTCACAGCTTCTGTCCAAAAGTTCTTAGCCATATTGGTTTCATTGATCATGGTTCTGGCCATTTCTTGTAACATTCTGCTCTTTCGTTCTACAACTCCATTTTGTTGGGGAGTTCTAGGACAAGAGAAATTATGAACAATACCATTTTCTTTAAAATATTTTTCAAAATAATGGTTTTCAAATTCTCCTCCATGATCACTTATGAGTTTTATAATTCTAAAATCTTTTTCGTTTTGCACTTGGTTACAGAAGTCAACGAACACAGAATGTGACTCATCCTTGTGTTTTAAAAACTTAACCCATGTCCATCTGCTGTAGTCATCAACAATGACCAATCCATACTTCTTGCCCCTGATGGATGCAGTTTTAACTGGCCCAAACAGATCAATATGAAGTAGTTCTAATGGCCTAGAGGAAGAAACAACATTTTTGGATTTAAAAGAAGGTTTTAAAAATTTTCCTTTTTGACATGCTTCGCACAAAGCTTCTGAGTTGTACTTCAGATTGGGAAGTCCTCTGACTAAATTTAGTTTATTTAATTGAGATATTTTTCTCAAGATGACATGTCCCAATCTTCTGTGCCATACCCATTTCTCATCACTAACAGACAAAAGGAATTTTACATTCTGAGTTTTAAGATCTAACAAATCAATTTTATATATGTTGTTCTTTCTCTTTCCAGAAAAGAGGATTGTTCCATCTTTTTAACTAACAGCTCTACATGAATTTTGATTAAAGATAATGTCATAACCGTTGTCACTTAATTGACTTATGGACAGCAGATTATGCGCTAATCCTTCAACTAATAAAACATTAGAGAGATAAGGAAGGTTACTATTTCCAATGGTTCCAGAACCAATAATCTTTCCTTTCCAATTACCTCCAAACTTGACGTCTCCTCCGGCTTTAAATTCCAGGTTTTGGAACATAGACTTTCTTCCCGTCATGTGTCGAGAGCACCAAGAGTCTACGTACCATGATTGGTGTCTCAATTGAGCTGTTAAGGACATCTGCAACAAATATTATTTTATCCTTAGGTACACATATCTTTTTAGGTCCTCTGAGGTTAGAGTATTTAAAGTTCTGTTTGAATTTTGGATTAGCATAAGAGTTTCCAGAATGTGATGTATATTTAATATCATGTGTGTGTCCAAATTTGAATTGTTTGTTTAGAGGTTTATATGTGAAAGTCATCTTAGCAACAGGTTTTGGTATATATGTCTCCTTCCCTTTGGGAGTTTCATATCCAATTCCTCTTTTGTTGTTCCCACTAACTCCATAGATCATTGAAGCTATTTTGCTTCTATCTATGCTTTTAGCAAGAAAATTTTGAAAACTAGAGTCATATTCTTTCAGAATATCTTTTGAACTTGACACAGAATCTGAACTAGAAATTTTATGAACTTTTTGAATTTCCTCTGAAAGTTTAAAATTATTTTCTTTTAGTTCAGATTTTTCTGTTTCATGTTTCTCAAGATCAGATGCAAGACTCTTTTTGAGTTTCTTGTATTTTATTTTGAGTTGACTATAGTTTTCCATAAGTTCTGATAAACTTTCAGCAAGTTCAACTCTAGTAAATTTAGAGAATACCTCTTTTTGTTCTGACTCACAGTCTGAGTCATCTGCTGTAGTAGCCATCAGAGCTAGGTTGGTGTTCTCATCTTTAGAATCAGATTCATCTTCAGAGGATTCTGAATCGTCCCAAGTGGCCATCATGCCTTTCTTTTTACCAAACTTTTTCTTTGGTCTTTCTCTTTTAAGTTTTGGACAATCACTCTTGTAGTGTCCAGGTTCTTTACATTCATAACAGATTATCTCTCTTCTGTTTAACTTTTTGTGTCCAGAAGATTCTGGTTTATCTTTCTGACTTCTTGAAGTTCCTGAACTTCTTCTGTCTGTGCTTCCACATCTGTTTAATCCTTCTAGAGAGAAAGGATAGTTCATCTTCTTCTGACGCAGATTCTTCAAAGTTTCCTTCTTCAGCCTAAAAAGCATTAGTTTCATATTTTTTAATTGATTTAAGGGCAACAAACTTACCTTTCTTCTGAGGCTCGTGCTCATCAAGTTCTATCTCATGACTTCTTAAAGCGCTGATGAGTTCTTCAAGAGACACGTTGTTCAGATCTTTTGAAACTTTGAAAGTAGTGACCATAGGTGCCCATCTTCTGGGTAAACTTCTGATGATCTTCTTAACATGGTCTGCCTTAGTGTATCCCTTGTTCAGAACTCTTAGGCCAACGATCAGAGTTTGGGACCTTGAGAACATAGCTTCTATAGATTCACTTTCTTCTACTTTGAAGGCTTCATACTTCTGGATGAGAGCCAGAGCTTTAGACTCTTTCACTTGAGTGTTTCCTTCATGAGTCATTTTGATAGACTCAAACATATCATGTGATGTATCTCTATTTGTGATCTTCTCATATTCCATTTTAGAGATAGCATTTAGAAAAATATTTCTAGCTCTATGGTGCTTTTTGAAATCAGCTTTTTGTTGTCTATCCATATTTTTTCTATCAATCTTATTTCTTTCTGAGTCTGTAGGATGTGTGTAACCATCCAATACTATATCCCATAAATCACTATCATGACCTAGAAAGAAACTTTCTAGTCTATCTTTCCAATATTCAAAATCTTCTCCATCAAATACAGGAGGTTCGTTGTAGCTATTTTTGTTTTGTTCAATTGCCATTTGTGTTTTCTTTCTGGATCTTTTCCTGACACGGTTAAGTGTTACGCTCATTGTCAAGCTCTGATACTAATTGAAGGTGAGAAAACACTTAGAAAGGGGGGTTGAATAAGTTTCTCTTTTTCTTTTTCTTAAATGCTCAACAATAATGGAAAGACACGGTTATTTTTATCCTGGTTCGTTTGAACTCAAACTACTCCAGTCCACCCGCCAAGGTAATTTTTCCTTTCTCAACAAGGACTTAATTCACTATAACCAAACTGATTACAATCACACAATTAAACTGTTGTGACTAACAATTCAAAGCACAAGTAAACTTACAAGTGACTAACACCACTAAGACTCAAACTAGTCCTAGCCTTCTTGAGAAATCTTACCAAACTTGGTCTCTCAAGGAACAATTACAAGAATTAAATCTTTATAGATAGTGAAACAAATTGCTTTTTAAAAAGCTATATCACAAACTGTGATTTTTCACTAAGATTAGTTTTGTACAAAGTGTTTGTAAAATTATTTGCGAGCAGTTGAATTTTTTCACGTAGTTGAAGTTGTTGGCTTGCAATAAATGATCTTCTATTTATAGCATGAAGAAAACGACCATTACTGCCTTCAAAAGTGTGGAGCAATAAATGTTTGCGTGTTTGCTTGCAGTATTTCATTTTCCAATGAGCTAGCATAGACACTTGAGTGCTTTTAGCCGTCTTTGAATTTAATAAACAAACGGCACTTGTCAGAGCATGTTTCCTGAAACTTGACAAGTCTTGTTAGCTTCTTCTTTCATAACTAGCTTCACTTCTTGCTTCAGAGTATGCTTGCAAATAACTCTTTATCAGTGCTTGCTTTCAAAGTACTTCTGAACATGGTTTACATGGAAACTTGCTAAGCTTTAGAAGATGCATAAATTAGTTTCTTATCAGAGTCAGCATCAGAACTTGCGCTAAAAAAAATAGTTCTTTAATCAAAGAACTTCTTCATTTATTTTCAGCTCAGCACGTCAAAATGATTTTCATCTAGGAAAATACTTCAGTCAGAACATTATCTGAAACAAATGAATATGCTTATCAGAGTATCAATTATATAAAATATATTTTATTGTTATCATCAAAACTCTGAGATATGATCAGAACCAATCTTGTTCTAACATCTTGGATGATTACTACCTCATCAGAATGATGAAGGAATCTTGGATGATTACTACCTTATTAGGATGATGACCTTGATATGTTGATTGATCTTTCCTGAAAAGGTAAAGAGTTAGTTGTATGCAATGTCATGATGTATGCATTGCATAATGATGTTCTCAAAATAAATGAGATTTGTGTATTTTGTATGCATATGTTATGCATGTTGTTGAAATGTAATTTTGTCTTGGAAAATAAGTCCTTGACAAGTGTTGGGGAGTTATTAAATCCTGGATTGCTGTTGAAGAGTAGGTGTGTTTTCAAACTTTGCTTAGAATGTTTCCACCGAGGATTCATGTTTTGTCATTTGAGGAAGTGAACTACTATCTGGTCGAATTCCAGGCTTTGCAGCACCTTATACTGTTATCTGGTCGACATCCAGGCTTCACTGTGTTTTTTGGAGGAGGGAACTACTATCTGGTCGAAATCCAGGCTTCGCAGCACCTTATACTGTTATCTGGTCGAAATTCATGCTTCACAGTGTTTTTGGAGAAGGGAACTACTATCTGGTCGAAATCCAGGCTTCACAGCACCTTATACTGTTATCTGGTCGAAACCCAGGCTTCATAGTTTTTGTTGGGGATTGTAGAGTATTCTATTGGTGAAGAGGAGTTGTGATCCTCTAATTTGTAGTAGTCGTAGAGGCAAACTCAAGCTAGGGAATCCTGCCACTTGTTGGGGAAATAAACCCTGTTGCTCAGTCTGTTGGAGAGGTGGTGACTTCACTGACAGAAATCCTCGAGGATTCTTGAACTCGACTC
This sequence comes from Vicia faba, assembly GCA_948472305.1. Classification (NCBI taxonomy): domain Eukaryota; kingdom Viridiplantae; phylum Streptophyta; class Magnoliopsida; order Fabales; family Fabaceae; genus Vicia; species Vicia faba. The sequence goes on from OX451735.1 coordinate 339,812,074, forward strand.
AGTTGGGAAGAGGTTTTCAGAGATTGAAAATCTGACTGGGGAATCATCCTATGAGAAGGATTTTGGGGAGATTTGTCACTGCCCCTAGCAGTGAGTGTTTGTGGCACTGCCAGGAAAGGTTTGATTGTACGTAACCCTTTGCTGAGATTGGCGTTCAATTCCTCAAGTAATGGAGATGGAGACCTGCCCCCAATTATTTTGTACTTCTTGAGAGATTTCTTGGAATCTTGACTGGACTGTCCCAGGTGTGCTTGGATAGTGACATGTCATGCCTCCTTGTTGATAGGAGATTTGTCATTGGAAGTGTCATCCCACTTGAAGTGATTGAGAGGGCTTTCGTTCACTGGATATTCGTTGTGTGAATTTCTCCATTGTCAAACAAATAGCCATATGCAAACAGTGATATTCAAGTAATGAAAAGTTTATGTTTGTCTTGAAATTTTTGAAAATGCGTTTTAGCAAGTAAAGAAATTTTGTAAGAAAAATTCAACTCAGGATTTAGAGTAAAGCTCTATAGGAGTCAGGATACCTTTTGTAACAGTATGCTTTCGAACCAACCCATGCTTCAATTAGGACTTTTAAAGGGTTGTAATGTGGCTTGGTTCACGATTTAAGAAATAAAGTATAAAGGCTCAAAATGTATTTGTACCCACCCGCTCTTCATGACGTTCTTCAGTCATAAACTCAGTTAATTGTGCGTTTGAACTCCAATTGAGTATGGAATGACGTTTTGGTGATGGTTCAGACAAGTTAAGTTTGTCGGAAGGCAGTCATTTTTGCAAAAAAAAATTTCATGTTGTTGAGGATTTGTAGTGACCTCTTTCTTTTGATTTGTTATCCCTAATTTTTTCCTGACTATTCTTGTTTTAAGATTACGGTCAGCGAGATGCCCTAATTTTTCTTAAGCCTCCTTCGTAGGTTTTGACTTAGTGGGCTTTTATTTTTGAGAGATAATGACTTCCTATGTGATAGGGAACCATCATCGTCTTTTGATTCCAAAGAATTGTTTTGATGTCATTCGTTGTATTTATGAGATGAGAGTTTGCAATTTGAATGCGCATTTGAATTAACTGAGAGACTACCCTGCCCCAGGTTTTGATTAAAGTTTTCAAATTATGCAGAAAAGAAAACTTCTACTTCTTTGGCTCAAAGGAGTTGACTAGGGATTATCTTCCTTATAACTCCAGTGTTTAGAATTTGAAAGAACGCATGTACATCGTCAGCAAAGTCTGTCCAAAAGCACTGTATGAGATTAAGGCATTGTTTTCGTCATCCTCCCTCTAAAGGCTTGTAACTTTTAACAAGCGTTAAATGTCATAAGGAGAGTAAAAAGCATAGTTTAAATATGTTCGAACATAGTTTGATTCTACAACCCTTTATTAGAGTTTTGATGATAACAAACACAAAGAACAAATATGCACTCTAAAAATTGTGTTACTGTGTATGCAGAAGTTCTGACCAAAGCAGCATCAGAAGTTAAGCTATAGAAGCTTTCATGCTGAGGTAATCAGAATTTGCGCTGAAGAATGATGATCAGAACATGTGCTGAAGTGAAGCATACTCTGATTCTAAACAGAAGGTTCAGATACAATCAAATTCTCACACTCTAAGTTATCAATGTTCTGAAAGCAATTGCAGCATACAAGACTAAGATTCTGAAGCGTTACTATTCAATAAAGACAGCATCACTTATAACGCCTTCATTCAGACAGGATCTTCTCAATATGGAAACTGCTTAAATGTCCTTTATCACGCTTAAAGTTGGACAGGATTCCATTGCCTATATAAACAAGCTAAGAGATCAAATTGTTTACGATTTTACAATGCTACTGCAATACAATTTAAAACGCTGCAAGCTTACATACTTATTCCAACGCTCTAATTTGTGTAAATTATCACAATTGTGGTAACTGTTTTTGTAACGAAAAACAACTACACAAAGAATTCTTGTATCTTTGATTAAGACAGTTTTCCTTGAGATTAACCGGATTATGGTTGTACTCAAGAGGACTTTGACAGTTGTCAAAGTAGTGATTGTAATATGTTTGTGATTAGTGTATTAAGACCTCGTTAGAGAGAGGCGAAATCGCCTTGACGGGTGGACTGGAGTAGTTTGAGATCAAATGAACCAGGATAAAAATACTATGTCATTGCGTATTTGATTTCAAGTTTTCAATTCAACCCCCCTCCCTTCTTGTGTTTTTCACTTCTTCAATTGGTATCAGATCGCCTGGTTCTGAGTTCATACACTTAACCGTGTCAGTACAAGATCCAAGCTTCAGAAAAACACTATGGTGGGACCAAGCCAAAACATCAGCAATGACTATCATGAAGACAAAGACAGAATCAGTGGCAAACCTCTAGTGTTTGATGGAGAAAATTTTGACTACTGGAAAGACATAATTGAGAGCTTCTTTCTGGCCCATGATGTTGATCTATGGGACATGGTAACTGATGGATACACATATCTAGTGGATGGAAGTGGTCAGAAGATAGACAGAAAAATGATGTATGACCAGCAAAAACGTGATTTCAAAAATCATCATAAGGCCAGAACAATACTTCTCAGTGCTATCTCATACTCTGAATATGAGAAAATCTCAAACAGAGAGACAGCCAAAAATATGTTTGACTCTCTGAGAATGACGCGTGAAGGCAACATTCAAGTCAAAGAAAACAAATCCCTTTCGCTCATTCAGAAGTATGAGGCATTCAAGATGGAAGATAGTGAATCCAGGAAGAAATGTTCTCAAGATTCCAGATCCTTGTTGTTAGGCTGAAGGTTCTTTACAAAGGATATTCTACTGCTGATCACGTAAAGAAGATCATCAGAAGTCTACCTAAGCAATGGAGTCCAATGGTCACAGCACTTAAGCTAGCCAAAGATCTCAACAAGATATCTCTGGAGGAACTTGCCAGCTCCCTCAAAAGTCACGAGATAGAGCTAGAAGAAGATGAGCCTCAAAAGCAAGGTAAGCCACTAGCTTTAAAATCTAACAGAAAATCTGATTCTAAGGTTTTGCAGGCTATGGTGAAAAAGTTAAACACACAAGAAGGGGGGGGTTGAATTGAAAACTTGAAATCAAAAGCGCAGTAGACATGATATTTTTATCTTGGTTCGTTTGATCTCAAACTACTCCAGTCCACCCGCCAAGGTGATTTCGCCTCTCTCCAACGAGGACTTAATTCACTAATCAAAACTTGATTACAATTCTACTTTAACAACTGTTAAAGTCTTCTTGAGTCCAAAACCATAACCCGGTTTTCTCAAGGAAATTCACTAAACAGATAATTGAATAAATGTGTACAGTTTGTTTTTCTTTACAAAAATAGTATCATAACTTGTGATGTTTTACACAGTTTAATATTGAATGTTGATGATGAAGATTGTTTGCAGCTTTACTGACTTTTCACGTTTTGTGCGTAGTTGTTCATTCCCCGTAATTCTTCTTTATGTGTGCTTTATATATGCCATAAAATAGTGACATGAGAAGATACTTTTGGTATGTCCATAACGTGAGTTAATGACTTTCCAAACCAGGGGATCTTTGTCTGCTTGTAGCAGTTACTCATGATATTGCATTGAGAGTTTGTAACGCTTCAGAGCTTCTCAAATCAGAGGATGGATGTTACCGTTGAGAGTTCTTTACAGCTTCTATGAGAACTTTGCAGATCATAATATCATAGGTCCTATTTCAGAGCTGGTGCATTCAGAAGTTGTAACAGAACTTCTTCATATAAGCGTGTCACACAGATCTTATCCGTCTAAGTCTTTCATGGTACCCTCAACTTCTGTGCTCGCATCATCAGAACTTTTAGTGATGTTCTGGCAGAACTTCCAATTGCATCAGAACATCTTTTTCACATCAGAACTTCCTGCATGTAAAGACACTTTTATTAGCGATCATATATATGTTCTTTATATCATGTGTTTGTTATCATCAAAACTCTTACTGGGATGTAGAACCAGATTTATGTTCTAACAATCTCCCCCTTTTTGATGATGACAAAAACTAGTATATTTTGATGGAATATAAAGAACAAAAATTAAAAGGGAGGCTCCCCCTGAGTAGGGTACTCAGCTAATGGATAAAATAAAATACTTCCCTGGAGATCTTCTGATTATGAGTCAAAATATATCCATTCTCCCCCTTTTTTGTCAAGAATCAAAAAGTGGTAAAGACTCTGATTGGCTTGCTCTGACAGAAGTGCTTGAAACAGTGTGACATCCTCTTTTGGATACATCTGAGATTCTTTAGAGAGCTTCTGATGTTGTATTTTCATTCTTGTTTCAAATAGTTTCAGAGCCAGTAATCTTCTGTTTCTGATTGCCTCTGAAACATGCGAATCTTTTAAATTCCAGGCTTTGGAACATATGCTTTCTTTCCTCCATGTCTAGAGAGCATCCAGAGTCCAGGTGTTAATACTATAGTTTCAACCTTGCTGTTAAAAATATCTGCAGCATAGATGATTTTGTCTTTTTGTACCCATATCTTTCTAGGTCCATGACTGTTAGAGTTTCCAAAATTCTGTTTGAATTTTGGTTTAGTATAAAACACCTTCCCAGCATGTTTTATATCATGTGTTTGCCCAGTGGTGAAGTGAGAATAGAGAGGAGTGCGTTTGATAACTAGATCCTTAACTTTATTACGTTGGGATACTTTTCCTTTGTATCCTATACCTATTCTGCCATTCCTGCTAACTCCATAGATCATTGAAGTCATTTTGCTTCTATATATGTTGTTAGCTAGAAACTTCTGAAAGCTTTGATCATATTCCTTTATGATCTTATCAGCATTACTGGGATCCTCTGAGATTATTTCCTTTTAAGAGTTTTGTAAATCATTTTCTAGTTTTGAAATCTTTTCTTTTAACTCAGAGTTTTCTAATCTCATACTCTCAGTTTCTTCAGAGTCAGAAGCAAGATCCATTTTCAGGTTATTTAATTTGACTCTGAGCTGCTGATACCTTTCCAAAATTTCACTCAGACTTTCTCCTAGTTCAGCTTTAGTAAAATTAACAGTAAAGTCGGGAAATACCTCTTCAACGTCTGATTCTGATTCTGACCCTGATTCTGATTTAGAAGATTCGGAGACATCTAATAAGTTGTCCGTTTGAGCTATATTGGCTTGTTCATTTTCTGATTCTGTTCCGTCTTCAGAAGATTAAGAGTCATCCCATGTTGCCATAAGACTTTTTTCTTCTCCTTAACGAACTTCCTTTTATGTTTCTCCTTCTGAAGCCTTGGACAATAACTTTTGTAGTGACCTTTTTTATTGCATTCATAGCAGGTACTGATTCTGTTACTTGATTTTTTGTATCTAGAGGATTGTTCAGAGTCATTTCTTGTTCTTCTGGAGTTTCTAAAATTCTGCTGCCTGTGCTTTCACAACTGATTGATTCTTCTGGATAGAAAGAACAGTTCGTCTTCTTCTGACGAGGAATCTCCAGAGTATTCTGCTTCTGTTTCTGCCTGCAAAATTTTGGTTTCATATTTGTTAGATTTCAGAGCGAGAGACTTACATTTCTTCTGAGACTCATCATCTTCTAACTCTATCTCATGGCTTCTGAGGGAGCTGACAAGTTCTTCTAGAGATATTATGTTCAGATCTTTTGACAGTTTGAGAGCCGTGACCATTAGTCTCTATTGTTTTGGTAAACTTCTAATGATCTTCTTTACATGATCAGCAGTTGAGTACCCTTTGTCCAGCACCTTTAGCCCTTCCACCAGAGTTTGGAATCTAGAGAACATTGTTTCAATAGTTTCATTTTCTTCCATTCTGAAGGCTTCCTACTTCTGAATGAGCGCAAGGGCTTTAGTTTCTTTTACTTGCATGTTGCCTTCATGCGTCATTCTCAGTGAATCAAACATGTTCTTAGATGTTTCTCTGTTTGTGATCTTCTCATACTCTGAATATGAGATGGCACTCAAGAGAATCGTTTTGGCCTTGTGATGATTTTTGAAGTCTTGATTTTGATGATCTGTCATCCTTTTTCTGTCAATCTTCTGACTGCTTTCATCAACAGGATGTATGTATCCATCAGTTACCACATCCCAGAGGTCAGCATCATAGGCTAGGAAGAAACTTCTGATCATATCCTTCCAGTAGTCAAAATTTTCATCGTCAAATATTGGAGGGTTGCTGCTAATGTTCTGACTTGTTCCCATCATAGTTTTTTTTCCCTTGGATCTTTATCTGACACGGTTAAGTGTTTGCACCCAGATCCAGGTGCTCTGATACTAATTGAAGAAGTGAAAAACACAAGAAGGGGGGTTGAATTGAAAAATTGAAATCAAAAGCGCAGTAGACACAATATTTTTATCCTGGTTCATTTGATCTCAAACTACTCCAGTCCACCCGCCAAGGTGATTTCTCCTCTCTCCAACGAGGACTTAATTCACTAATCAAAACTTGATTACAATTCTACTTTAACAACTGTTAAAGTCTTCTTGAGTCCAAAACTACAACCCGATTTTCTCAAGGAAATTCACTAAACAGATAGTTGAATAAATGTGTACAGTATGTTTTTCTTTACAAAAACAGTATCACATCTTGTGATGTTTTACACAGTTTAATATTGAATGTTGATGATGAAGATTGTTTGCATCTTTACTGACTTTTCACGTTTTGTGCGTAGTTGTTCATTCCTCGTAACTCTTCTTTATGTGTGCTTTATATACGCCATGCAATAGTGACATGAGAAGATACTTTTGGTATGTCCATAACGTGAGTTAATGACTTTCCAAACTAGGAGATCTTTGTTTGCTTGTAGCCGTTACTCATGATATTGCATTGAGAGTTTGTAATGCTTCAGAGCTTCTCACATCAGAGGATGGATGTTACCGTTGAGAGTCCTTTACAGCTTCTATCAGAACTTTGCAGATCAAAATATCATAGGTCCTATTTCAGCACTGGTGCATTCAGAAGTTGTAACAGAACTTCTTCATATAAGTGTGTCACACAGATCTGATCTGTCCGAGTCTTTCATGGTACCCTCAACTTCTGTGCTCGCATCATCAGAACTTCTAGTGATGTTCTGGCAGAACTTCCAGTTGCATCAGAATATCTTTTTCACATCAGAACTTCCTGCATGTAAAGACACTTTTATTAGCGAGCATATGTGTTCTTTATATCATGTGTTTGTTATCATCAAAACTCTTACTGGGATATAGAACCAAATTTATTTTCTAACATATGGAAGAAACCTCTGATGGATCCTCATCAGAAGAAGATGAATTGTCTCTCCTCTCAAGAAGGGTGAATCAACTGTGGAAGCAGAGACAAAGGAAATTCAGAAACCCTAGAAGATTAGAGAATCAAAATGAATTTTCCTCCAGATACATAAAGTCTGAGTCTTCCTCTGGACATAGAAGATCTGAAGGCTCTTCAGGACACAGAAAGTCAAATAACAAGGACATCATCTGTTATGAGTGCATTGAGAAAGGGCACTACAAAAGTGATTGTCCAAAGCTTCAGAAGAGAAGCCAAAAAGAAGTTTTACAAGGAGAAGAAGAAAAGCCTCATGGAAACATGGGACGATTTGGACACTTCTGATGCTGACTCAGAATCAGATGATGAAAGAGAAAACATAGCTCTCATGGCAAACATGTCAGAATACAGTGAAGCTTCTGGTTCAGACTCAGAATCAGACACTGAAGAGGTATTCCCTGACTTCATTATTAATTTCACTAAGGTTGAACTTGCAGAAAGTCTAAATGAAATTCTGGAAAGGTATCAGCAAATCAGAGTCAAATTCAAGAACCTGAAAAAGGAACTTGTCTCTGAATCTGAAAAGACTGAGAGTCTCAGATTATAAAATTCTGAGTTAAAAGAAAAAGCTTCAAAATTAGAAAACGATTTGCAAAACTCTTAGAAGGAAATAATCTCAGAGACTCCCAGTAATGCTGATGAGATCATCAAAGAGTATGATCACATCTTTCAGAAGTTTTTGGCTAAAAACATAGATAGAAGCAAGATGGCTTCAATGATCTATGGAGTCAGCAGAAATGGCAGAAAAGGGATAGGATATCAAGGTAAGGTATCTACACTTAAGAAAGTCATGGACTTAGTCATAAAACGCACACCACTTAAATCACACTTCATATATGGGCACACACACGACATAAAATACACTAGTAATGATTACTTTGTCAGACCAAAATTCAATCAGAATTTTTGTAAAACTAACAAAATAGGACCCAAGAAGATATGGGTACCTAAGGAAAAAATTATATATGTAGCAGATATCTTTAGCAGCAAGGCTAAAACACCGGTCATGGTACCTGGACTCTGGATTCTCTCGACACATGACGGGAAGAAAGCATATGTTCCAAAGCCTGGAACTTAAACCTAGAGGTTACGTGGGCTTTGGAGGCAACCAAGGAGGAAACATCATTGGCTCTAGAACAGTAGGTAATGGAAATATTCCCTTTATAAATAATGTGCTATTAGTTCATGGATTAATGCATAACATGTTATCCATAAGCCAATTAAGTGATAACGGTTATGATATAATCTTTAATCAAAATTCATGCAAAGCTGTTAGTCAGAAAGATGGAACTATCCTTTTTAATGGAAAGAGGAAAAACAACATTTATAAGATAAAACTTTCTGAACTAAAGAGTCAGAATATGAAATGTCTTCTCTTTGTTAACAACGAGCAATGGGTCTGTCACAGAAGATTGGGGCATGTTAGTATGAGAAGAATATCTTAGTTTAACAAACTCAATCTGATCAGAGGACTTCCTAATTTGAAGTTCAGCTGAGATGCTCTGTGTGAAGCATGTCAGAAAGGAAAATTTGTAAAACCCGCTTTTAAATCTAAAAATGTTGTTTCCACCTCTAAGACATTAGAACTTCTGCACATAGACTTATTTGGACCAGTAAAAACTGCGTCTATCAGTGGCAAGAATTATGGGTTAGTGATCGTAGATGACTATAGCAGATGAACATGGGTAAAGTTCTTAAGACACAAGGACGAGTCACACTCTGTGTTCGTTGCATTCTGTAACCAAGTTCAGAATGAAAAGGATCTTAGAATTGTCAAAGTCAGAAGTGATCATGGTGGAGAATTTGAAAATAAATATTTTGAATCATTTTTTAATGAAAAAGGCATCTTGCATGACTTCTCTTGTCCTAGAACTCCCCAACAAAATGGAATTGTAGAATGAAAGAACAAAATATTGCAAGAAATGGCCAGAACCATGATCAATGAGACTAACATTGCTAAGATCTTCTGGGCAGAAGCAATTAACACAGCGTGTTACATTCAGAATAGAATCTCTATAATACCTATTCTGGAAAAGACTCCATATGAACTGTGGAAGAACAGAAAGCCCAACATTTCTTATTTCCATCCGTTTGGATGCACTTGTTTCATTCTGAATACCAAAAATTATCTAAACAAGTTTGACTCTAAAGCACAAAAGTGTATTATGTTAGGATACTCTGAACGCTCAAGAGGGTACAACGTATACAATACAGAAACACAGATTGTTGAAGAGTTAATCAGTGTTAGATTTGATGATAAGCTTGACCCTCAAAATTCAAAGCAGAATGAATTCTTTGCAGATATAGAAGTTAAATTCACAGGTACTGAAGACAAGTCATCAGTAGTTCTAAACAGAGACGCTCCAACAACGTCAGAAAGAAATGTTACAAGCAATCCAGCACCTTCTGTTGATCAACTCCAGAAAAGGTTTTCCAGAAGCAGCATAGCTCACCCAGAAGATAAAATCCTGGGAAAGAAGGATGATCCAATCAGAACAAGATCAACATTCAGAAACTCGGAAGAATCCCTCATGGGACTGGTCTCTCTGATTGAACTAACAACAATTAATGAAACTCTTCTGGACAATGACTGGATTCTGGAAATGCAGGAGGAAATAAATCAGTTCACCAGAAATTACGTATGGGATCTGGTTCCCAAACCAAAAGGATTCAACGTTATTGGAACAAAGTGGGTGTTCAGAAACAAACTAAACAAGCAAAGAGAAGTCATCAGAAACAAAACACGACTGGTGGCACAAGGTTATAGTCAGCAAGAGGGGATAGATTATACATAAACCTTTGCTCAATTCGCCAGGTTAGAATCTATCAGACTCTTAATCTCTTTTGCTGTAAACAATGGCATCACTCTATATCAGATGGATGTCAAAAGTGCATTCCTAAATGGCTACATAGATGAAGAGGTATATGTGCACCAACCCCCTGGGTTTGAGAATTCCAAACACCCAAAATATGTTTTCAAACTAAAGAAGTCACTATATGGTCTGAAACAATCTCCCAGAGCTTGGTATGAAAGACTAAGTAACTTCCTGTTAGAAAAGGAATTCACCAGAGGGAAAGTGGACACAACCTTATTCTGTAAGTCATTTAAGAATGACATTTTAGTGTGTCAGATTTATGTAGATGACATCATCTTTGGATCCACTAAACCATCTCTGGGAAGAGAGTTTTCTAAGTGCATTCAGGCAGAGTTTGAGATGAGGTTAATGGGGGAACTTAAATTCTTTCTGGGCATTCAGATAAACCAAACTCCAGAAGGAACTTACATTCATCAGAGCAAATATGTTAGAGAACTTCTGAATAAATTTGATCTCTCAGAATGTAAGCCCTCAAAGACTCCAATGCACCCCACGTGCATTCTGGAAAAGGAAGAGGTAAGTAAAAAGGTAGAACAAAAAGTCAACAGAGGTATGATTGGTTCTCTCCTTTATCTGACGGCTTCAAGGCCTGACATTTTATTCAGTGTTTACTTATGTTCTAGATTCCAATCAGATCCTAGAGAATCTCACTTAACAGCAGTTAAGCGAATTTTCAAGTATCTGAAAGGTACTACTAATCTGGGTTTGCTTTATAGAAAATCCAATGAATACAGCTTTGTAGGATACTGCGACGCTGATTTTGCTGGAGACAGAGTAGAACGTAAACGCACTTCTGGAAGCTGCCAGTTTCTGGGAGACAATCTAATCTCATGGACCAGCAAGAGACAGTCCATAATAGCATTATCAACAGCAGAAGCTGAATACATAGCAGTTTCTGGATGTAGCACTCAAATTCTCTAGATAAAAAGTCAACTTGAAGACTTCAACATATTTGAGAGTAACATTCCTATATTCTGTGATAACACTTCATCTATATGTCTCAGTAAGAATCCTATTTTGCATTCTAGGGATAAGCATATAGAAATAAAACATCACTTTATTAGGGACTATATTCAGGAAGGAATTCTTACTTTAAAATTCATTGACACGGACCATCAATGGGCTGATGTATTTACAAAACCTCTTTCTGAAGATAGATTCAATTTCATTCTGAAACATCTCAGCATGAAGTTATGCCCCGAATAAAAAGTTTTATTTGCATATCTTAACCCTCAAAACTTTATTGTTTTCTGTGAACATCTGATCAACCTGTCTTCAGAAGTTAGAAGTACATTTACCTCAGAGTCTATCCACGAATATCTGAACGTTTCATTTCAAGAATAGAGGTGTGCAGTTCACATCATCAAACATTTGTCATCCTCTCACAAGTCACCTTCTGAGGCTGAACACGCATTCAAATTCTGAAGGGTCCAAGGCTCTGATTAGATGCATTAAGACACTTGTCAGTGGTAACTGTTCAAATATATTTCTAAATCCCCTAATCTCAGGTTTCATTAATGCATATAATCATTACTTATTTTCTTACTTACTGCTTACGTTTTCAAAAACCTATTTAAACTCAATTTACTATTTCATTCATTCACTTTTATTATCTTCTATATTCTCTCTTGTTTCAAGTTTCATTTTCAAAAAACCCTTTTCATCTTCTTCAACAAACCCGTGTGAACAATGGCTTCTTCATCAAACCTCAAAAATCTCAATGCTCCTGAATCTTCATCAACGGAACAATATGAAGAACCCATCAGGACGCTTCTCACTCCTATTGATAACCTGGAAGTTCTCTCTGAACTTATCATTGATTTTGAGAGTCTACAAGAAAATGGGTTTAATCTCTATGAAGACGTAACAGCACAGGGTTGGAACAGGTATTTTGATCGTCTGTTGGGTCCAACGTTTCCCATTCTCATCAAAGAGTTCTGGATTCACGCTACATCATCCAACCACCAGGTTACTTCTTATGTTATGGGAAAGAAAATAGTGATAACTGAAGATCTTATTGGAAAACTTATAGGTTACAACAGTGGTGGAGTCAGATGCATTGATATGGCAGATAGATGTTCTGACCTAAAATTAATTGCCAAGGAAATTTTCACTTCTGGACAGCCATCCAGCAAAATCAGAGACTTGAAGGATCATCATAGAATCTGGGCCAGAATCATTCTGGGAAGCAAGCAAGCCTAGAGATTTCTAATCCTGTTGCTTTTGATTCTCTGTGGGAAAGATTCAGAAAATGGCTAAACTCTGAAACTTTGAAGCTGAAGGAATTGGATTATGAAAGGGCTCAGCAGAACTTCAATGATCGGCTGAAAGCCTTTCAAGATCAAGCTCTGAGCCAATGGTGCAAGAAAGAGATTCTTCCGCTGGATAATGCTCCCTGGAAAGAGCACCATCCTTCAGAAGTTGCTGAACCAGATTTAGATAGTCTCTCCCTGGCTACTGCTCCAGAAGACATGATTACAGCAGAAGAAGTGGTTCAATCAGAAGAGGTTGCAGAATATTCTGAACAACCTGCAACCACTTAAGCAACACCAGCTTCCTCTCTAGTCATGAAAACTCTAGAAGAATTGACGAAAGAGAATGCATTAATCCATGCCAGACTAGATAAGCAAGAGGATACGAACAAAGAGATCAAGGGTATTATGGATAAACAAGAAGATACCACAAAGGAAATCAAAGATATTCTGGGAAAGCAGGAAGATTCAAGCACTCAGATCAAGAGCTTGTTGGAAGCGTTGTTCACACGTTTTCCCCCTCCTTCTTAGATTTTCTTTAAAAACTGTTTATCTGTAATTTCTTATCTTTACCTCCTTGTTTCTGAAACTTGTCATTGCATTTTGTTTTTAATATAATTCATCTTTTTTACTCTGATTATATTGCTTTTTGATACTTGACAAAAAGGGGGAGAAAGTAAGATATTTTCAATAACAGTATACCGGGAGAAAGTCTCAAACATTCTGAATATTTTAACCTTTACTTTATGAAAAGCTTGAACAGGAACACATTTTGATAAGAACAGAATGAGATGCATCAAAAGCTCTGACGAGAAGGAACTTCAGGGAAGTAATCAACTCAGGGGGAGTCTCTCTTAAGTTTTTTTTCTATATTTTTCATTGAAAATCTTAGTTTTTGTCATCATCAAAAAGGGGGGGATTGTTAGAACGTAGTTTGATTCTACAACCCTTTATTAGAGTTTTGATGATAACAAACACAAAGAACAAATATGCACTCTAAAAATTGTGTTACTGTGTATGCAGAAGTTCTGACCAAAGCAGCATCAGAAGTTAAGCTATAGAAGCTTTCATGATGAGGTAATCAGAATCTGCGCTGAAGAATGATGATCAGAACATGCACTGAAGTGAAGCATACTCTGATTTTGAACAGAATGTCCAGATACAATCAGATTCTCACACTCTAAGTCATCAATGTTCTGAAAGCAATTGCAGCATACAAGACTGTAAGATTCTGAAGCATTACTATTCAATAAAGACAACATCACTTATAACGGCTTCATTCAAACATGATCTTCTCAATATGGAAACTGCTTAAATTTCCTTTATCACGCTTAAAGTTGGACAGGATTCCATTTCCTATATGAACAAGCTAAGAGATCAAATAGTTTACAATTTTACAACGCTACTTCAATACAATTCAAAACGCTGCAAGCTTACATACTTATTCCAACGCTCTAATTTGTGTAAATTATCACAGTTGTGGTAAATGTTTTTGTAACAAAAAAAACTACACATAGAATTCTTATATCTTTGATTAAGATAGTTTTCCTTGAGATTAACCAGATTGTGGTTGTACTCAAGAGGACTTTGACAGTTGTCAAAGTAGTGATTGTAATCTGTTTGTGATTAGTGGATTAAGACCTCGTTGGAGAGAGGCGAAATCACCTTGACGGGTGGACTGGAGTAGTTTGAGATCAAACAAACCAGGATAAAAATACTGTGTCATTGCGCATTTGATTTCAAGTTTTCAATTCAACCCCCCCCCCCCCCTTCTTGTGTTTTTCACTTCTTCAAAATATAGTAAAAACGAATGGATGAATTCAAGGCAAACATATATGTGATAAGGTGGGAGAACTGACTTTTTGTTTTGCGTTTGATCGTAAGTGTTGCGGATAGCAAGAGTCTCCACCGACTTTTCTTTTATCCAATAAGGAAAGGTGAAAAAGAACAGGAAAGACCTTTAGATATGTTTTCTTGAGTTCGGGGGGTAGATTATAAAAAAGGAAGGTATTAGCACCATTTTCATCCGTGGTTTTCCATGGGCTCTTAGTTACTTGCTAGATCACTTGCTTTTGTTCGAATGTATGCTTGTGATGTGGGTTTTGAAAGTATTTTGAAATTGTGACTTTGTAATGATTCTCGTCTCTATAAGAATGCGTACAAAGTGTTGTTTTGAAAATAGTTCAAAGAGGTGTTTGTGGAATGTGTTTTTGAAAGTGATTTTGAAAAGGGTTTCCTTTGTAATGGCTCTCGTTTCTATAAGAACACGTACAAAGTGTTTGTCTTTTGAAAATATTTCAAATGATAGTGTTGGTGTAAAAATGTTTTGTTGTGAGCCAGCGAGCAACTAGGAGCGAATCTACCTACTCAAAAGGTCTTAATTGTTCTTTTCCTCATCCTTTAGATATTACTATCTTACCATTGTTTTGGTGAGAAGCCCCATCGTTGGATGTGAATGGACGAGTGTGGGACATTTGTATAAACATAGAAGGCAACCTATGGGACGTTTTAGCAATGTCGTTCAGGGACTAGATCGTTTACCAAAGGCAACATCGAGGGACTATGATCTTTTATCGAGGGTCTTTTCTAAAACGTCCATGTTCGAGGGACATGACTATTTTTCCGATAGGCAACAAGTGAGATTACCTTAAGGTGTGAATATGTGCAAAGTGTGTTTGATTGCATGCATTTTGTCTTGATTAGGGTTCTCTATTTGTTGATTTCATGTCTTGCCATGCACACCCTAATTACTAGCAATATATGAAAGTAATAAAAAGTGTGGAAAGTAAATATCCTACGCTATTACAATAATTAGAGGGATGGGGGTACATATTTATGAATGGGGGGTAGCAAGAATTTAAATCCTACTTAACTATTACAACCATATTGAAATGTACAATGTGAGAAAGAAAGGGGACTTGTTTAGAAAATGGTTTTTTGTCTTAATGAATCAAGAAAAAAGAAATTAATTCATTAATAAAAGAAAATACTTTTATGTCTTTTTATGTTAACGAAAAGGGGATTGATATTAAAAATGATAAAAAGGAAAATAAATGAAAGATAGAAACAACGTGCTGCTGCAGGCGAAACAACAAGGATTAGAAGTTCTGAAGCGAAGCGCATGATGACTCAGAAAGGAACGTCAGTGGAATCAGAAGTTCTTGATTGGTACACTCTGAGGTCCTGCAAGACATGTTAGAGGGAAAACACAAAAGTTCTGGGTTTCTATGTGCTGAACTTTCGAGTGTTAGAACAATGAGAAAATATTAGAACTTCTGTATATTAAAATAGTGAAGAGAACTCAGAGGTTCAGTGAGTGCTAAGAAAGTGAGTGAACATCAGAAGTTCAATGTGTTTTAACAGTGAGTAAATATCAAAAGTTCAGTGTGTTTAAACAGTGAGGAGATCTCAGAAGTTCTCTGTTGTGCTAAAACTGTGAGTGAACATCAGAAGTTCTATGCCACATTTCAACTCTTAATCAGCACATCAGCAATTTATTCAATTCTTAATAACCAGCAAATCAGAAGGATAACAACACAACAGTTTATAGAAGTTCTAATCCCAAATCTGAGCCTAGCCTTAATCAAGAAGCTCTGATCCACAGTTTCCCTACTTATGCAACGATATGGACAACATTAATACTGTGATATTTACATATTTAATGATGTTCTAAATGATAAGATGCAAAGTCAGAAAGACTTACCTTGAATCTGGAGCGTGTGCTTGGAACTTGAACTGATGTCTTCAAATGTTCTGGAGTCAGCAAGAGCAATGGGAGAGAAAATGCCAATTTCTTTGATTCAAATGGAAGAACAAAGTTTATGTTTTCTGTTTAGGAATTCTAGATTTTTCTATGAAGGTTTCACAGTTTTTTTTCTTTTCTCTCTTTTGACAATTTTCTCTCTCAAAAACCCAGCCCCTGAAAGTGTGATGGAGTAACTTATTTATAGGTGAATTTGTTGTGGTTTTGGGGGGAAAAACAAATGGGATTTAAACTTTTTGTCACATTGTTCCTTTTCTTTTTTATCACAGCTTTTTGTATTTCGTGCAAATACAGGATTTGGGAAAATGCAGGCGTGGACTAGATTAGCTGCTGGTTAGAGTATTGTGTTCTAGCAGTGCAACAGGTTGTTTAAACGAGGTCTTGGGATTTGGTGATGTTCTGATCACAAAAGATCAGAAACATAACCTCCAAATGCTGAAGGGTCATGTTCTAACCGAAGAACATTGCTTCCATTTGTTCTGATTGAAGCATCATGTTCTGAGCCGTGTTTGCAAATTCTAACTGCACTTGTGTGGAGGCTGGCTCAGAAGTTCTGAAGTATCATATTCTCTTGACACTTAGAAAATTTTCTAAATGTTTAGAAATTTTATTTTTTTCAAAGTAACTTCTGACTTCTGATTTTTGATGAACCAATTTCATGTCTTGATGAAATATAATTGTTGAAACTTGATTTTTGATCTAAAAGTCCAAGTTTGACTTTTCAATGTGCTTTTAACCATTTTGCCCTTGTGGATGATTTTCTTGAAAAGTTGTAATTCAAGACTTGAAACTTGATAGAAGCAAGCCTGAGAGTCCAGGATGATCTTTTGAGAAATGAGAGGGTAAATTTTTGGGGTACAACAGTTGCCCCTATTCAATCTTCTTAAGCCTGAGGATGTAGATTGGCTGGTCTACCTTTCGTGATCTGAAGGTGGAAGATGATTGAACACTAGAGTGCCCAGAAATTTGCACTTGCATGAAGTATTGTTGATTGGTGATGTCGGGAATGGGCTTACAGATGCCATTTGGAAGGCGACAGAGAATCGTCAGAGATGGGCTTAAAGATGCCATCCTGAAAAGATTGGTTGCATAAGATATTCTTTGGCGACAATTCTTGTACCTATTATTGAGGAGGAATTTGCCGAGGAATGTTGATTTACGTCTGAGAAAATAGAGTATAAGAGCTTTAATTGTCCATTACTCTACTGGGGAATTAACTCCTGGTTGAGGAGGTGGGAGTACACTGCATATCATGGTTAGGATCCAGGCTGCATAACGACTTACTGGGGAAATGTGAAATCGACTGTATCTGGTCGGGTCCAGGTCTTACAGTGTTGTAAACTGTTGTCTGAAGGTAAGATAAAAGACGACATGGATGGTAAGGTTATAAGAAGGAACCTGGATCGTAGGGTTACTTCAACATGAAAGCCTGGATAGTAGGGATGTGAGAATGAACCTGGGTCATAGGGTTACTTCGAAATGAAAGCCTGGATAGTAGGGCTGTGAGGAGGAACCTGGATAGTAGGGTTACTTCGATATGAAAGCCTGGATAGTAGGGCTGTGAGAAGAAACTTGGATATTAGGGTTACTTCGATATGAAATCCTGGATAGTAGGTGTGATACGGTGGGAGAACTGACTTGGGTGTTTTGCGTTTTATCGCAAATGTTGCGGTTAGCAAGAGTCGCCACTGACTTTTCTTTTATCCAAAACGAAAGGAGAAAAAGCACAGAAAAGATCTTTGAGATTATTTCTTGAGTTCGAGGGGTAGATTATAAAAAGGAAAGGTATTAGCACCCTTTTCATCCATGGTTTTCCATGGGCTCTTAGTTACATGCTAGATCACTGGCTTTTGTTTGAAAATGTGTTTTGTGTGGTTCTTAAAAGCATTTTGTAAAGATGACATTGTTTAGGCAAACTTTGTAATGATTCCCGTTCGTAATAATGTATACTAAGTGTTTGATCTTTTGAAAATGTTTTCAGGTTTGAAATATGTTTTGAAAATTTGGGTATTTAGAAAATAGCAAGGATATTTGGGTTTTGAAAATAAAGCAAGTAACTAGGAACATTCTACCTACTCAAAAGTCTTTCATGTTCATTTCCTTTTTCCTTTGACATTGTTATCTTACCATTGATTTGGTAAGTAAACCTATCTTGAGATGTAAACGGGACGAGCGTGGGGCATCGTATAACCATGATTAGCAATGTTGCAAGGTATCTTAGCATTTCCTTTAGGGACTAAGATCATTTTGAAAGGGCTACATTGATAGTGTCATCGAGGGACTATGATCTTGTATTTTTTATTGCTTTTGCTAAGATATCCCACATGTATAACATGGTCATTTTTGTAAGGAAACAAGTGGAGCTAACCCTAGGGGTGAAAGTGTGCACGTGTGTTTGATTTACATGCATTGCTTATCTTGAATTAGGGTTCTCTAAACATTGATTTCATCTTTCCATACAAACCCTAATTTACTAGCATTGATATGAAAGCGATAAGTTGCGGAAAATAAAATTACTATGCTATTACATCATTATGGGGATGGGGTATACAAATTTATAAATCGGGATTGCAAGAAAATTAAACCCTAATTACTATTACAAGGCTTTTATAATTACATCATTTATAATGCAAAAAAAAAATATGCAAGAAGATGTAAAGTGAGAGAAATTGCTTTTTAGGGTTTTTTATAGCAAAAGGTTTTGTAATCAATTTCATTGAAGAAAAACCTAAGTCTAAGTTAATTATTTAGAAAATTATTTTTTTTTAGGTTTCATTTGAACAAAACGGGTTTATAAAGATAGGTCATTTCCAAGCAATGCAATATGTCCAAAATAACCTAAAAAATCTCCAAAAATCAAGTAATTTGGTGCCCGAGTTGACACGGGCCATGTCAGTGGACACGGGCACCTGTGTCAGGACCTGTCCATGAATTTTATGCATTTTTTGTCCCAGTCAACCTGACACGGCCGTGTCACGTGACACAGGCGCCCGTGTCAGCCCCTGTTTATCTTTTTCTGCTCATGTACACACCAGTAATATTGACACGGGCCGTGTCGTTTGACACGGGCACCCGTGTCAGCTCTGTCCCTGCACATTATCATGTTTTTTCAACCTAACTAGCTGACACGGGAACACATGTCAGCCTCTGGTCTGGCTTTTTGTTAGTTTTTTCTCTTTGATTTGTCTTGTTATATCTTCTGAGCGCAAAAGCAAATGATGTATGAACAATTATATCACAGTTTAAGAAAGTTTACCTCTCGAAGCGGAAGCTTTAGAACACGTACGAATGTTTCCGAGTGTAAATTGGTGATTGATCGAGCTCCTTTGAACCTTCTTGAAGTAACTCCAACCTTCCATTTGTAATAAAAATGGTTGAACCGCTCCAACCAAGTCAAGTTGTAATGTATGTTTTTTGAGTTTAGAAGATGGTGGTAATGATGTTACAGAAGTTATTCTTATGTTTGAACAACTTGTATATGGTGTATATGAAGTGTTTGGATGGTTTGTTTGGAGAAAACTTGCAAGGTATGCGATTCAAAGATTTGGACTTCAAAGCTCAAAAATGGAGGTTTTGTGTACAAATCTGGTTTTTGACAGCAAAAATGATTTTGAGTGTTAGTTTCCCCTCCTATTTTTCTGGCCTTTCTATCTATTTTTTCTAACCTCTTTCTCTTGTGATTGGCCTCTCTATTTATAGAGAAGGTTTGAGACTTGAACAAACTCAGATTTTGGATCACATGTTATGGCTAGGCTAGATTGTACATGAAGCAAGCTTGAAGAACATGTTTCCAATGCTTGTACCAAGCTATCTAAAGTGGTTGATCACTTTAAAAAATGTTTGTTCTGACTTGTAAAAGTTGAGTGTGATTATAACAACAAGTTAGAGGCTCAAGAAATTAACTGTATGATTAAAGTGAACTTTGCAAAAATGGCAATGGTGCCTTTGTGCCAAAAATGGAAAGATCACTTAGACAATGCTTAAACCAAATGGACCATAGCTCAAAAGTTTGTGTAAGCATTAAATTATGGTAAGATTTGCAAGTCACAAGTCCTGCAAAGCAAGATTATGCAGCACATCATGCCAATTGGGTTATGTGTTCTTCAACAAAAATGGCTTGTAATTCAAGAATGAATGCCCAACTTCAGGCCCTTGAATCTCCTAGCTCAAATATGATAAATTCAAGATCTTGAATGTTTTGGAAAGCTTGAAACACCCTCTATAACTTTCATGTTGTCCATTTTGACAAAATCATCTTGTAACTATGTGAAAAAATGCCAAGAAGTTGGGATAAAATCCTGACCAAAACTGCTGAAAATTTCTCTAATTGTTTATTCAAAAATGCCATGACTTCATGGATTTATAACTTAAAATCCAATCATTCATAGGAGAAGTTATGTAAAGAAATATTGTAGATCTCGTGGAGATCTACAACTTTCATGTTTAAAGTTTCTTTTGAATCATCTTGCATCATGGTGAAAAATTGGCTCAAAGTTGTTAAAAAAACATGAAGTTTTCAACACTTAGAAAAATTTCTAAGTTTGAAAACTTTGACTTTTCAAAATGAAATCTTGGATTTTTGATTTCTTGATGAACAAGTTTCATATTTTGACATTCTTTGATGAATTGTGATTTTTGGCATTTGATTTTGACCAAAAAGTCGAAGTTTTGACTTTTCAGTATACAGTTGACTTTTGATCAGTTGACCAAAAAATTCATCTGTCAATCCAATGGACTTGTAGTGTTTTGAACCATGTTATTAGGTAAAAGTGATGCAATTTTACTCTTGAGATCATGCCTTAACCTAATTGACCATTTTCTAAGTCAAAAACCAGAAATTGCCCTTTCCCAATCAAAACCCTAATTTTTACCATTTTGCCCTTTTGATGATTTGATCAAATTTCTTGAGGAGTTGTGGTCCAAACTTGATCAAATACTACATATGAGCTTAAAATGTTGATTTGGATAAAAAATTATGAAGTTTGACTGTAAATTGGCCATGGTTGACTTTTTCCCCAATACAGTTGATTTTTAGGTCAACTGTCCAATTTACTGATCAAAAGTGTGATCCAAGGCTTGAAACTTGGCATGAGTAATCTTGGGGGTCCATAATAATCCATGAGAGTCATATGAAGCATTGATAGTTCATAAATCCTTGTGCAATCTAAAACCCTAATTTTCAGTCATTAGTGCTTGAGGAGGTGCCTTGAGCTGATCAACCCCAATGCAGTCTTGATCCAAAGGAGATCTTGTGAAAATCCTTGATAAGTGAGAGGGTAAATTTTAGGGTACAACAGCTGCCCCTGTTCAATCTTCTTAATCCTGAAGAGTTATACTGGCGAGTTTTTCCATTCGTGACTCGAAGGTGGAAGATGATTGGACAATAGAGTGCCCAAAAATTTGCACTTGGTGATGTGAGAGTCGAGGGAATGGGCTTAAATATTCCATTTGGAGAAATTTTTTAGAGGTGGGCTTGTAGATGCCATCCAAAAGTGATTGTTGAATTGTAATTTGTGAGTTGAAAGAATGAGTACTAGGACGGCGTCTGTGTCTGGAGCGTATCTGAACCATATCTGAAAGTTGAATCTGAATGAGTATCAGAATGGCATCCGTGTCTGGAGCATATCTAAACTGTATCTGAGAGTTGAATCTGAATGATTATCAGAATGACGTTCGTGTCTGGAGCATATCTGAACTGTATCTGAAAGTTGAATCTGAATGATTATCAAAATGACGTCCGTGTCTGTAGCGTATCTGAATTGTATCTGAAATCTGAATCTGAATGAGTATCAGAATGGCGTTCGTGTCTAGAGCGTATCTGAACTGTATCTGAAATTTGAATCTGAATGAATATTAGAATAGCGTCCGTGTCTGGAGCGTATCTGAACCGTATCTGAAAGTTTAATTTGAATGAGTATCATAATGACACTCGTGTCTGCAGCGTATCTGAACTGTATTTGAAATCTAAATCTGAATGAGTATCAGAATGGCGTCCATGTCTGGAGTGTATCTGAACTGTATCTGAAATCTGAATCTGAATGAGTATCAGAATTGAATCCGTGTCTGGAGCGTATCTGAACTGTATATGAAATCTGAATGAGTATCAGAATGGCATCCGTGTCTAGAGCGTATTTGAACTGTATCTGAGAGTTAAATCTGAATGATTATCAGAATGACGTCCGTGTCTGGAGCGTATCTGAACTGTATCTGAAATCTGAATCTGAATGAGTATCAGAATGGCGGCCGTGTCTGGAGCGTATCTGAATTGTATCTGAAGACTTTGAACATTGTTAATGATTAATATTATCCTGAAAAAGATAAAATGTTAGCTAATATGCAATGTTATGTTGTATGAAATGCATAGTGTAATGCATCCGCGTTATCATTGTGTATGATATATGGATGCAATGTATGCTATGTGAGCTAGTTTGTTGCACTGCTATTGGATTGGGGAAAATAGATCCCTAACTGCTGCTGAGGATATATAGTATAAGTCTTCATGTTATGAAGCCTAAGTGTTGACGAATTTCTACTTAGAGAAATAAACTCTGTTGTAAGGGAAATTTCGTATACTGCTTGTAAAACTCCATTGAGAATTTTTACGACTTCTACTGGGGAGTGATAACTGGGAGTTTTGTTCCGTTGGGGATTAAAAGACGTACTGTGGGTATTTCTTATGGAATAGCCTAGAGGTATTTCCCTATCCATTCAAACATATCAGTAATTGCCTTTTTTCATTTTGTTTATTTGTAAACAGTAATTATGTTCAAATGCATATGTTCAACAATGAATCTTTGGACGTTTTTGTAAACAAAACAAAAAGCGTAAAGAAAAACAGATAATTTTTGCACTTTCAAAGAGATATCTTTGTATTGACTTTGAGTAAGTATTTTTGTACAAGGAGACAAACATTCTGGTAACAGAATGCTGTCATAAAAAATGAAAATTTTGATACAAAGAAAAGATAGCTATGTGTAATAATCCCATGGGGTTTCCATTCTTCTATAGCCTCAGTATCTCTGAGCATCTTGTCTATTTATTGCCTCACCCGACTATGATTGAATTGATCAGAACCTCTGAGTTTGTCAGTGGAAGCCAAAGTTTGTCCATAAAGTGATCCAACGGGACATAGTCGTACGCCTTAATTCCCTAAATTTTTCCTAGACCTCCCTTTCGGGTTTTCTGTCCACCGGGAAACCCTTTTTTGCCCAAGTCGCCCTTTCGGGTTTTCAACTTGCCGGGTGTACAGAGATTTTTTTTTGTTTTATCCCTAATTTTTTCCCGAACCTTTTGGTTCGCCGGGATGCCCTTGTTTTGCCTAGGTATGTCAACCTAGCGGGTCTCTTATGTGTAGTATCTTTTGACCATGTCCGCGTTTGCAGGATGTGGCAGGTCGTCACCATCCATGGTGGTCAAGATCATCGCCCCACCAGAGAAAATGTTTTTGATTACAAATGGTCCTTCATAGGTAGGAGTCCACTTTCCCCTAGGATCACCTTGTGGCAGTATGATGCGTTTGATCACTAGATCTCCAACTTGATATACTTGGCATCTGACCTTTTTGTTGAAAGCCTTGATCATCCGTTTTTGATACATTTGACCATGGAAAACAGCAGCAATTCTCTTCTCACCAATCAAGTTTAGTTGATCAAGTCGAGTCTGGATCCAGTCGTCTTCGTTCAGCCCTGCATCCTTCTTAATCCTCAGAAAGGGGACCTGGACCTCGATAGGCAAGACGACCTCCATGCCATAAACCAGAGAATAGGGTGTTGTCCCGGTTGATGTACGAGCCGTGGTACGATACCCGTGAAGAGAGAATGGTAGCATCTCATGCCAGTATTTGTATGTGACTATCATTTTCTGTATGATCTTTTTAATGTTTTTATTTGCAACTTCGACAACACCATTCATCTTCGTCCGGTAAGGAGAAGAATTTTGACGCTGAATCTTGAATTGTTTGCACAAGGAGGTGATCATAGTGTTGTTGAGATTTGTACCATTGCCAGTGATGATCCTTTCTGGGATACCGTATCGACAAATGAGATTTTGCTTGATGAAGCGGGCAACAACATTCTTGGTGACGGAAGCGAAGGAAGCTGCCTCTACCCACTTTGTAAAATAGTCAATGGCCACTAGGATGAAGCGGTGTCCATTGGAGGCTGTCGGATTGATTTCCCCAATCATATCAATCCCCCACATAGCAAAAGGCCAAGGAGCTGTTAATACATTCAGAGGAACCGGGGGTACATGGACTTTGTCGGCATAAATTTGGCATTATGGTAGGTTCGAGAGTGCTGGTAGCAATATGCTTCCATGGTAGACCAGTAATATCCTTCCCGTAGGATTTTCTTTGCCATCGTATGCCCACTGGAATGGGTGCCAAAAGTGCCTTCATGCAATTCAGCCATGATCCTTTCAGCTTTAAACTTATCTACGCACCGTAGCAACACAGAGTCATGATTGCATTTGTACAGAATGCCATTACTAAGGAAGAATTTAGCAGAGAATCTCCTTAAGAACTTCTTATCATTGATTGAAGCTCCTTCTGGGTATTCTTGAGTCTCGAGATACCTCTTGATTTCGTGAAACCAAGGCTGGTCCACTATTTCTTCAGTATTAATCTCGTGACAGTGTGTTGGTTCCTCCATTCGCTCAATGGTGATTTGGGGAGCCTCGTTATCCCAATTAAGTTTAAAAGTATATGACATTGTGGCTAGAGCGTCTGCTAGCTGATTTTCTTCTCGCGGGAAATGCTCGAAGGTAATCTTCTCAAAATGTGGTAGCAATGTCAAAACATGTTCTTTGTAAGGGATGAGGTTTGGGTGTTTGGTGTCCCATTCCCCTTTTATCTGGCTGATAACCAAAGTTGAGTCTCCGAATACATCCAAGGATTTTATTCCCAAGTCTATGGCAGCTTTGAGACCGAAGATGCATGCTCCGTATTTCGCCATGTTGTTTGTACAATTGAAGCAAAGTCTGGCAGTAAAGGGAGTATGACACCCTTTCGGTGATATGAGTACAGCTCTGATACCATTGCCAAGTGCATTGGATGCTCCATCAAAGAACAGGTTCCATCGGGATCCTTGTTCAGGTCCGTCATATGGCCTGAACTCTTCACAGTTGTCTAATGTCATGATGTCTTCATCCAGAAATTCGAATTTCATGGATTGGTAATCTTCTACAGCTTGATGAGAAAGATGATCGGCTAATACACTGCCATTTATAGCTTTTTGGGTAGTATACTGTATGTCATATTCCGTTAGAATCATCTTCCATCTCGCTATTCTCCCAGAAAGAGAAGGCTTCCCGAAGATGTATTTTATCATATCCATTTTAGATATCAACAAGGTTGTATGAGTCAACATATACTGCATTAGCCGACGAGCAGCCCATGCCAGAGCGCAGCATGTTTTCTCGAGCAGTGAATATCTGGTTTCACAGTCGGTAAACTTTTTGCTCAGGTAGTAAATAGCATGTTCTTTTCGGCCAAACTCGTCATGCTGTCCCAATACACACCCCATTGAGTTTTCTAAAACAGTCAGATACATAATCAACGGTCTTCCCTCGACTGGTGGCATCAACACAGGAGGCTCTTGTAAGTATTCTTTGATTTTGTCAAAAGCAACTTGGCATTCATCATTCCATTTGACTACTTGATCTTTCTTCAATAGTTTGAAGATTGGCTCACAAGTAGCTGTCAGGTGAGAAATGAATCTGGAAATATAGTTCAAACGTCCCAAGAATCCTCTGACTTCCTTCTCAGTACGAGGAGCAGGCATCTCTTGTATTGCTTTAACTTTGGCAGGATCGACCTCAATACCTTTGTTGCTGACGATAAAGCCTAGGAGTTTACCAGACCGTACCCTAAATTTGCATTTGTTTGGATTCAACCTCAGCTTGTATTTCTTCAATCTCTCAAACAATTTTTGTAAGTGATCAAGATGCTTTTCCTCTGTTTGAGACTTGTCTATCATATCGTCCATGTAGACTTCTATTTTGTGATGTATCATGTCATGAAATAGAGCCACCATGGTACGCTGATAAGTTTCCCCAACGTTCTTCAGTCGGAATGGCATCACCTTATAGCAAAAAGTTCCCCACTGCGTGAAAAATGTTGTTTTCTCCATTTCCTCAGGCACCATTTTGATTTGGTTGTAACCTGAGAACCCGTCCATAAAGGAAAGCACTTTGTGTTGTGTCGTATTGTCAACTAGGATATCGATGTGCAGGAGTGGAAAATCATCCTTAGGGCTCGCCCTATTCAAATCTCTGTAGTCCACACACATTCGCACTTTGTCGTCCTTTTTGGGTACTGGGACAACATTGGCAACCCATTGAGGATAAGAGGTGACAGCCAAGATTCCCGCATTGAATTGCTTCATGACCTCTGCTTTAATCTTTTCTGACATATCCGGCCTCATTCGACGAACCTTTTGCTTTATTGGCGGACAATCCTCTCTTGTAGGCAGACGATGTACCACAATATCTTCATCAAGTCCTGGCATGTCTTCATACGACCAGGAAAAGACTTCGACATAATCATGTAACAACCGAATCAGACGCTTCTTGATACTGGGTTCCAGATTGGCATCCACCATGACCTCTTTTTTATCTTCTTCAGTACCTAGGTTGATTGTATCCACGTGTTCCTCATGAGGCTGGATGGTTCTCTCTTCTTGTTGTAGCAGTCTGGCAAGTTCTCCTGGTACTTCACAATCTTCCTCACCTTCGTCTTCGGCTTGGTAGATTAGATTCCCAGAGTCACAAAAGGCCATAGCAGTATCATTACCCAAGGGATCCCAAATGGATGTATACCTGCATTGTGAGTGTGGGTGTGTGTAAGGGTATAGCTATCTTTGAGAGAAAGTAAAATGTAAAATAAAAACAATGAGCATAAAAGTTTGTATGCGAAAACGTCCATGATTCATTTATGTCATATGAAAAATGAGATAATAACCCTTACAAATGGACCATTGTGCCTAAGGTAAGACACAAGGTTTTAAGAGTGCAAATTATTTTGAATATTACAGATCCAACAAAATGTATAGACAAATTACTGAGGGATGAAAGTGATTGGGACGAAGTCTCTAGCCTCCCAATTGTTGAGCCCTCCATTGACAGTTGGAAATATCCAATCCTCTAGGTTGTAGCCATCTTCACCATCTTCTACTGCGTTGACTTCACAGTTGCTGATCTTCAAGGGTGGCCCTCCAGCACGGGCACGGCGTACAGCCTTTTGAGCACTTGAAGTGAAACCTAGGCCAAACTTGTCATACTTATATGGGATATCTGGGAGTTGTCCCCAGATAGTGCACCATCCTTCCTCTATTACTACTTTGGCATCCTTTAGCGACGACATTCGGAGTGGAGGCCTTGTAATCAAGGGAACCTGAGACACAGCCTTGGTCACTACCACATCTTGAGGAACCTCTTCAATGTTTTGAAATGGAGTTTCAATAAATTCACCATCTAATTCCACATATCT
The DNA here is from genome assembly GCA_948472305.1 of Vicia faba. Lineage (NCBI taxonomy): Eukaryota > Viridiplantae > Streptophyta > Magnoliopsida > Fabales > Fabaceae > Vicia > Vicia faba. The sequence continues at coordinate 339,839,721 of OX451735.1, forward strand.
GAAAGAATTGAGATGGTTGATCATGTATTCTTCCTCTCCATGAACGATGATAATCTTCCCTTGAATTGGATGCTTCAACATTTGGTGCAACGTAGAAGTAACAGCGCCATCATTGTGGATCCATGGTCGGCCTAGCATGCAGGAGTATGAAGGGCGGATGTCCATCACATAAAAAGTTGAATTGAAGGTTTGGGTTCCAACTTTTATGGGGATATCTACTTCCTCGTGCACCATCCTTTTTGAGTCGTCAAAAGACCTTACTATTATGTTGCTTGGCTTCAAAGTCAACCCCTCACAGTCAAGTCTATCAAGAGATTTTTTGGGTAATACATTCAGAGATGAGTCAGTGTCTACCAACACGTGAGCTAGAGTTGTGCCCCTACATTCCACTGAGACATGCAATGCCTCATTATGCTTCCTTCCCCTCGGCGTCAGATCAGCATCTGAAAAACCTAAACCATTGTCTGCAGTTAGGCTGACTATGCAGTCTTGAAACTGATTGGTAGATGTCTCTTGAGGTATATGGGCGGTTTTTAAGAACTTTACCAAGGCTTTTGCATGTGCCTCGGAACATAGTACTAATTCCAGCATGGAGATTTTAGAGGGAGTCTGCCCTAGTTGTTCAACTACATCGTAGTCGCTTCTCTTTATAATTTTTAAGATCTCCTCTGTTTCTTTCTTGGAGGTCTCAGGGATAGTCAATGACTGAGCCTTCGTTCGGACAGGCTCACTCATAACACCTTTTCCTCGAGTCTCGGTTAATTCGGCAGCAGGAGTGTCAGTCGGAATGATTACAGGGGTTGTAACAACTTTGTCAATTGGAGTATTTACAGAGATGATTATGGGTGTAGGAGTAACCTTTGGAGCAGCCACAGGGATGATTACGGGTCCAGAAACTGCTTTTGGGAGAGCAATTTCTGGAGAAAAGATCCTACCACTTCAGGTAATCTTGCTAGTTCCTGCAATGTTACTAATGTCGGAATTGACTGTCTCGGAGCTTGAATCTTCAGCGGTTGGCCAGTCCTACTTGATACCATGGTAAAAGACATCCCCTCCATAATTCCATGGTATGGTTTTGTCTGATGCATATGGGACTGGTCCAGGCATTGTGATTATTAAAGGAGCTGCTTTCATAACTGATATAATTCTAACGGATCTTTTGGTGGAGACCCTAGAAGAATTGGCGGAAATGGTAATGATAGAAACATCTTCAAAAGGAACAGGTGGAACAGAATTCTTTTCGAACAAAATCTCTTTGTTATCTATTAGGCACTGAACGCCTATTTTCAACAAAGGAAAGTCGGTTGGGGAGGACAAACAGAGATGGTAAACTTCACCACATCCCGGGAACACATCGGCATTCAACAAATTCATTTTAATGGTCAGAAGTGGGGTCATGAGTTTATCAATTGAAGTAACAAACAATCCTTCTTCAATGGCATTGGTATTGTGGCCATGTCTAGGAATAGGGGCAGAAATGACATTTGGCTTTTCAGGCGCATCGAACTCAATTTCTTTCGCTTCAATGAGGTCTTGTATTTTGTTCTTTAGAGCCCAACAATTATTAGTATTGTGACCATGACTTTCAGGGTGATATGCGCAACGGGCATTGGGATGATAATGAGGAGATGTTGTATTGGGGTTTTTCGGAGCTTCTTTCAAGGTCACTAAGTTGGATCTTAGTAGATGAGGTAATACTTGAGACGAGGTCATGTTGATTCTGGTGAACTGCCTGACTGGCCTTTCTACCCTTGGTTGATTATTTCTTTGCTGATCAGACGCAGGCTTTGAGATTATAACAGCCCCACCATTGGTCGGCATTCGGTCCTATCTTGGTTTCTTTGTGGGTATACGACATCTCGTGTGGGCCATCCCTTCGGGCATAACCAAACTATCTTAAGGCTAAACAAGGGTTGTAGGTGATTCCTCCCTTAATTCCAAGTAAAGGGACATTAGGGAATTCTCCACAATGGTCGACAATGATAACATTCTCTTTGGATCGAGAGCACCAATGAATGTCTGAATGTTTGAGCGTCATCAACCTTTGTGACCATCTTGAACCTTGCTCATTCTTTAACACAGATTGGGGAAGATGAGAAATAAACCATCTTGCCAAGAGAGGAGTGCAACACATAAGGGCACCTCTTTTCCTCATTGTGCGAGTGTGAAAAGAGTGTAGGATATCTCCTAGCAATGTAGGAACCGGGTTGTAGGATATGAAGATTTTAACGGTATTGATATCTATGAGTTGGTCAGGATTTGGAAACAAAACCATCCCATAGATGAGGAGAGCCACAATTTCCTCAAAGGCTTGAAAGTCTAAGGAATTCCAACAGCTTTGGACTTTCTCAAACAGGAACTTTTCTAGGAAGCCTTTGACACCACTTCTTGTTTTCCAATGAGTTGTGATATCAGATGAGTGAAAGTGTAGAGCTTGAGAAATATCTTCTGGCTTTGGATCTCTTTCTGTACAGTTGAAAGGTAGTTGATTGAGAATGGGAATCCTCAAGAGTTGGGAGAATTCTTCCAAAGTAGGCACAAGTTGATAGTCGGGAAATGTGAAGCAATGGTGTAAAGGATCAAAGAACTGAAAGAGCACCTTCATCATATCCTCATCTGTGTTTGAGGTGACCAAGTTGAGTAGGCGACCATGTCTCTCGGTGAATGGAGAGTTTTCAAAAATCCTTGAAACTAGCTCCTTAAGTTTTTGAGGGATTCTCACAAGGTTGATTTGAATAGTTTTCCCGCGAAGTGAATCCATATCCTACAAAGCAAGAATAAAGATGAATCCAAAAATCCTTGAAATCGTTAGTGGATGCATATGATGTTCATGATGTTCATGATGTTATGTACAAGTATGCATATACAAACAAAGCAAACAAGTCCTTAGGTTTAGGCTTGCATGGAGTTTTATATATAAGTACCCTCTTGAAGTTTAGTTTGCTCAAACCTGTCCTAGTAATAGTAGTCGGGTTCTAAGGAGTTCAATATCACTGGTTTGTTTCCTTGGTCATTGTTTCATCACAAGCCTCTTTAATGGAGACAGAAATATCCCAAGAAACCAAACCTCAATGAGTGTAGTATCGAGTATCTACCAACTTTGGACTACACCAAAGTCGGTCATCTTACTAGATCCTAAAGGCCAAGTGGGTCAAGTAAAGGTTCTAGAAGTTCATTAGTGCTTCATGACATCACTCAGTGGCCCCGTATTCTCTTTGATTAACTCAAAGGCTACCGGTACCCACAAATATGTCGCACTAACGTAGCTATTGCTTAGACCATTTCGGTATACCACGCACATTTTCCACAACGTATTGCTACTTACCTACAATGTATCCCAAATCCAGGTAGAGGATTCAAATCCAAACAAAGAACCATAATGTAAAGCATACAAGTCAAACAATGTAAGCAAATAAATGTGATTTATCCCTAAGGTAACCCCACTTTTAGAATCTTCCCCAGCAGAGTCGCCAGTTCTGTGATATGGTGGGAGAACTGACTTGGGTGTTTTGCATTTTATCACAAATGTTGCGGTTAGCAAGAGTCTCCACCGACTTTTATTTTATCCAAAAGGAAAGGCGAAAAAGCACAGGAAAGACCTTTGAGATTATTTCTTCAGTTCGGGGGGTAGATTATGAAAAGGGAAGGTATTAGCACCCTTTTCATCCATGGTTTTCCATGGGCTCTTAGTTACCTGCTAGATCACTTGCTTTTGTTTGAAAATGTGTTTTGTGTGGTGCTTGAAAGTATTTTGTAAATATGCCATCGTTTAGGCAAACTTTGTAATGATTCTCGTTCGTAAGAATGTATACAAAGTGTTTGATCTTTTGAAAATATTTTCAGGTTTGAAAGATGTTTTGAAAATATGGGTATTTAGAAAATAGCAAGGATGTTTGGGTTTTGAAAATCGAGCAAGTAACTAGGAACATTCTACCTACTCAAAAGTCTTTCATGTTCATTTCCTTTTTCCTTTGACATTGTTATCTTACCATTTATTTGGTAAGTAAACCTATCTTTGGATGTAAACGGGACGGGCGTGGGTCATCGTATAACCATGATTAGCAATGTTACAAGGTATCTTAGAATTTCCTTTAGCGACTAAGATCATTTTGAAAGGGAAACATTGATAGCATCATCGAGGGACTATGATCTTGTATTTTTTATTGCTTTTGCTAAGATATCTCACGTGCATAACATGGCCATTTTTGTAAGGCAACAAGTGGAGCTAACCCTAGGGGTGCAAGTGTGCAAGTGTGTTTGATTTACATGCATTGCTTATCTTGAATTAGGGTTCTCTAAACATTGATTTTATCTTTCCATATAAACCCTAATTTACTAGCATTGATATGAAAGCGATAAATTGCGGAAAGTAAAATTACTATGCTATTACATCATTATGGGGATGGGGTATACAAATTTATAATTGGGTATTTCCAGAAAATTAAACCCTAATTACTATTACAAGGCTTTGACAATTACATAATTTATAATTCAAAAAAAATAAAATATGCAAGAAGATGTAAAGTGAGAGAAATTGCTTTTTAGGGTTTTTTATAGCAAAAGGTTTTGTAATCAATTTCATTGAAGAAAAACCTAAGTCTAAGTTAATTGTTTAGAAAATAGTTTTTTTGAGGTTTCATTTGAACAAAAAGGGTTTATAAAGTTAGGTCATTTCCAAACAATGCAATATGTCCAAAATAACCTAAAAAATCTCCAAAAATCAAGAAATTTGGTGCCCGAGCTGACACAGGCCGTGTCAGTAGACACGGGCACCCGTGTTAGGACCTGTCCATGACTTTTATGAATTTTTTTTGGTCCCATCCAACCTGACACGGGCGCCCGTGTCAGCCCCTGTTCATCTTTTTCTGCTCATGTACGCACCAGTAACATTGACATGGGTCGTGTCGTTTAACACGGGCACCCGTGTCAGCCTCTGTCCCTGCACATTATCATGTTTTTTTAACCCAACTAAGCTAACACGGGCCGTGTCATGTGACACGGGCCGTGTCGTGTGACACGGGCCGTATCGTGTGACACGGGCCGTGTCATGTGACACAGGCCGTGTCGTGTGACACTGGAACCCGTGTCAGCCTCTGGTCTAGCTTTTTGTTAGTTTTTTCTCTTTGATTTGTCTTGTTATATCTTCTGAGCGCAAAAGTAAATGATGTATGAACAATTATATCACAGTTTGAGAAAGTTTACCTCTCGAAGCGGAAGCTTTAGAACACGTACGGATGTTTCTGAGTGTAAAGTGGTGATTGATCGAGCTCCTTTGAACCTTCTTGAAGTAACTCCAACCTTCCTTTTATACTGAAAATGGTTGAACCGCTCCAACCAAGTCAAGTTGTAATGTATGTTTTTTGAGTTTAGAAGATAGTGGTAATGATGTTACAGAAGTTATTCTTATGTTTGAACTACTTCTATATGGTGTATAAGAAGTTTTTGGATGGTTTGTCTGGAGAAAACTTGCAAGGTATGAGATTCAAAGATTTGGACTTCAAAGCTCAAAAATGGAGGTTTTGTCTACAAATCTGGTTTTGACAACAAAAATGATTTTGAGTGTTAGTTTCCCCTCCTATTTTTCTGGCCTTTCTCTCTATTTTTTCTAACCTCTTTCTCTTGTGATTGGCCTCTCTATTTATAGAGAAGGTTTGAGACTTGAACAAACTCATATTTTGGATCACAAGTTATGGCTAGGTTAGGTTGTACATGAAACAAGCTTGAAGAACATGTTTCCAATGCTTGTACCAAGCTATCTAAAGTGGTTGATCACTTTAAACATGTTTGTTATGAGTTGTAGAAGTTGAGTGTGATTCTAACAACAAGTTAGAGGCTCGAGAAATTGAATTTATGATTAAAGTGAACTTTGCAAGAATGGCAATGGTGCCTTTGTGCTAAAAATGGAAAGATCACTTGGACAATGCTTAAACCAAATGGACCATAGCTCAAAAGTTTGTGTAAGCATTAAATTATGGTAAGATTTGCAAGTCACAAGGCCTGCAAAGTAATATTATGCAGCACATCATGCCAATTGGATTATGTGTTCTTCAACAAAAATGGCTTGTAATTCAAGAATGAATGCCCAACTTCAGGCCATTGAATCTCCTAGCTCAAATATGATAAATTCAAGATCTTGAATGTTTTGGAAAGCTTGAAACACCCTCTATAACTTTCATGTTAGCTATTTTGACAAAATCATCTTGTAACTATGTGAAAAAATGCCAAGAAGTTGGGATAAAATCCTGACCAAAACTGCTGAAAATTTCTCTAAGTGTTTATTCAAAAATGCCATGACTTCATGGATTTATAACTTAAAATCCAAGCATTCATAGGAGAAGTTGTTTAAAGCAATTTTGTAGATCTCATGGAGATCTACAACTTTCATGTTTAAAGTTTCTTTTGAATCATCTTGCATCATGTCGAAAAATTGGCTCAAAGTTGTAAAAAAACATGAAGTTTTCAACACTTAGAAAAATTTCTTAGTTTGAAAACTTTGACTTTTCAAATTAAATTCTTGGATTTTTTATTTCTTGATGAAAAAGTTTCATATTTTGATATGTTTTGATGAATTGTGATTTTTGGCATTTAATTTTGACCAAAAAGTCAAAGTTTTGACTTTTCAGTATACATTTGACTTTTGATCAGTTGACCGAAAAATTCATTTGTCAATCCAATGGACTTGTAGTGTTTTGAACCATGTTATTAGGTCAAAGTGATGCAATTGGACTCTTGAGATCATTCCTTAACCTAATTGACCATTTGCTAAGTCAAAAACCAGAATTGCTCTTTCCCAATCAAAACCCTAATTTTGACCATTTTGCCCTTTTGATGATTTGATCAAATTTCTTGAGGAGTTGTGGTCCAAACTTGATCAAATACTACATATGAGTTTAAAATGTTTATGTGGATCAAAACTTATGAAGTTTGACTGTAAATTGGCCATGGTTTACTTTTTCCCCAATATAGTTGATTTTTAGGTCAACTATCCAATTGACTGATCAAAAGTGTGATCCAAGGCTTGAAACTTGGCATGAGTAATCTTGGGGGTCCATAATGACCCATGAAAGTCATATGAAGCATTTATAGTTCATAAGTCCTTGTGCAATCTCAAACCCTAATTTTCAGTCGTCAGTGCTTGAGGAGGTGCCTTGAGTTGATCAACCCTAATGCAGTCTTGATCCAAAGGAGATCTTGTGAAAATCCTTGATAAGTGAGAGGGTAAATTTTGGGGTACAATGGTAGGACTGTGAGAAGGAACCCGGATAGTAGGGTTACTTCGATATGAAAGCCTGGATAGTAGGGCTGTGAGAAGGAACCTGGGTCGTAGGGTTACTTCGATATGAAAGCCTGGATAGTAGAGATGTGAGAAGGAACCTGGATAGTAGGGTTACTTCGATATGAAAGCCTGGATAGTAGGGCCTTGAGAAGGAACCTGGGTCGTAGGGTTTCTTTGATATGAAAGCCTGGATAGTAGGGTTGTGAGAAGGAACCTGGATAGTAGGGTTACTTCGATATGAAAGCCTGGATAGTAGGGTTGTGAGAAGGAAAGTGGGTCGTAGGGTTTCTTCGATATGAAAGCCTGGACAATAGGGTTGTGAGAAGGAACCTGGATAGTAGGGTTACTTCGAAACTAAATCCTGGATAATAGGGCTGTGAGAAGGAACCTACGTTGTAGGGTTACTTCGATATGAAAGCCTGGAGAGTAGGGCTACGAGAAGGAACCTGGATAGTAGGGTTACATCGAAATGAAAGCCTGGATAGTAGGGCTATGAGAAGGAACCTGGATAGTAGGGTTACTTCGAGATGAAAGCCTGGATAGTAGGGCTATGAGAAGGAACCTGGATAGTAGGGTTACTTTGAAATGAGATCCTGGATAGTAGGGCTATAAGAAGGAACCTGGGTCGTAGGGTTACTTCGAAATGAGAGCCTGGATAGTAGGGCTATGAGAAGGAACCTGGATAGTAGGGTTACTTCGAGATGAAAGCCTGGATAGTAGTGCTATGAGAAGGAACCTTGATCATAGGGTTACTTCGAAATGAGAGCCTGAATAGTAGGGCTATGAGAAGGAACCTGGATAGTAGGGTTACTTCGAGATGAAAGCCTGGATAGTAGGGCTATGAGAAGGGACCTGGATAGTTGGGTTACTTCGAGATGAAAGCCTAGATAGTAGGGCTATGGGAAGGAACCTGGATAGTTGGGTTACTTCGAAAAGAGAGCTTGGATAGTAGGGTTATGAGAAGGAACCTGGGTCGTAGGGTTACTTCGAAATGAGAGCCTGGATAATAGGGCTTACGGGAAGGAACCTGGGTGGTAGGGTTACTTTGAAATGAAAGCCTGGATAGTAGGGCTTACAGGAAGGAACCTGGGTGGTAGGGTTACTTCGAAATGAAAGCCTGGATAGTAGGGCTTACGGGAAGGAACCTGGGTAGTAGGGTTAATTTGAAATGAAAGCCTGGATAGTAGGGCTTATGGGAAGGAACCTGGATAGTGGGGTTACTTCGAGATTAAATATTGGATAGTAGGGCTTATGGGAAGGAACCTGGGTAGTAGGGTTACTTCGCTTGATCATGTAGATTAGTTGACCCGTTTATTTTCGGGAAATGATTTTTCATTAGCTGTCTGCAGATATGACATGTATAATTGCTGGAATTGTTGGTGATAATTGTCTTTCCTAAAAAGATAACAGGGTTAGTCATATGTGATGCATGAAATGCACTGTGAGATGATGTTCTCAAAATAAATGAGATTATGTTGTATGTGGTATGTATATGCATGTCATGATGTATGAGCATGAGATGTTAGTTGTGACATATCTGAGTCTGGAAAAATAAATCCATGACTGCGGCTGGAGAAAATAACGTTTCTGACTGTTGTAGAGAACTATGGTTCTTCTACTTCCGTTGGAGATGGTGAATGGAAATGATTGTGCCGGAGATTTGTTCTTAGTTGTTTGTGAATATTCTGCCAAGGAGAGACTTTGTTTGAGAATAGCTCTGCGGGGGAACGACTCTGTTAAGCTCTGTTGGGGATTGAGCTAGAGAAACAAACTTTGTTTGGTGAGATAATAATTTATGATGATTCGCTCGCGATCATGCAATTCGTCTGGGGGATATAGATGTCGGGTTTCTGGACGACCCTGGCTAGGGGAATTACTTCCCGTTTTGAGAGAACTGACATCAATGCTTTGATTACCTTTACCCTGTGGGGAATACAGATATTACAAGGTCACATGTATTGATGAATGTGTTCCAAAGTTGTCTCTGCCCTAGTACCTACTGGGTAGAGTAACTGTCGGGTTTTGACACTTCTTATTTTTTCCCTGTTTCTAGAATTACGAGTAATTGTCTTTTGTTTCTTATGTAAATATTTATGAGCAGTAATCATTTTCAAATGCATATATCAAAAATAAGTCATTGGACATTCTTGCAAAACAAAACAGAAAAGGAAAAACAGATCGAAGTTTCTTGTGAAAATGATTTGTATTGATTTTTGAAATTGGCTTGTGATAGGCATTTTTGTACAAGGAGGATGACGCTCTAGCAAGAGAACGTCGCCGTAAAAAATATAAGCTATACAATATTGTGTAAAAAGAAAACAGCTATGTACAACAATCCCATTGGGTTCCAACTCTGCTATTGCCCCTATGTCTTCGAGCGTCTCATCACTTTGTTGCTTGTCCGAAGTTGATTAGGTTGGTCGATTTCATTCGAGCTTGACAATTGATAATGAGGTTAGATCACAGGGTGATCCAATGGGACATAGTGATACGCATTTCATCCCTAACTTTTTCCTGGACCGCCCTTTCGGGTTTTCAGTCCACCGGGATACCCTTTTTTGCCCGAGTCGCCTTTTCAGGTTTTCGACTTGTCGGGTGTACTGATTTTTTTCATTTTCGTCCCTTATTTTTGCCTGAACCCTTATGGTTCGCTGGGAAGCCCTTATTTTTGCCTAGGCATGTCGACCTAGCGGTTCTTTTATCATGCATAGTATCTTTTCACTATGTCCGCATTCACAGGGTGAGGAAGGTCGTCACCGTCCATGGTGGTCAGGATCATGGCCCCACCCGAGAAAATGTTTTTAACCACAAATGGCCCTTCGTATGTGGGAGTCCATTTGCCCCTGGGGTCACCTTGCGGAAGTATGATACATTTGATCACTAGATCCCCGACTTGATATTCTTTACGCCTGACTTTCTTGTTAAAAGCCTTGATCATTTGCTTTTGATACATCTGACTATGACAGATAGCAGTAAGTCTCTTCTCATCGATTAGGTTTAGCTTATCAAGCCGAGTTTGGATCCAATCGTCTTTGTTCAAACCAGTGTCCTTCATAATCCTTAGGGAAGGAATCTGGACCTTAATGGGTAGGACTGCATCCATGACATATACCAGAGAGTAGGGTGTTGCCCCTGTCGATGTCCGGTACCCATGCAGAGCAAATGGTAACATCTCATGTCAGTCTTTATATGTCACTGTCATCTTCTGTACAATTTTCTTGATGTTCTTGTAAGCCGCTTCAACAACGCCATTCATCTTCGGCCGGTAGGGAGAAGAGTTATGATGTTGTATCTTGAACTGCTTACAGAGTTCGGTGATCATCGTGTTATTGATATTCGTACCATTGTCGGTGATAATTCTCTCTGGCACACCATATTGACAGACCAGGTTATATTTGATAAAGGGCGCCACAACATTGTTGGTAACAGTAGCAAAGGAGGCCGCCTCAACCCATTTCGTGAAGCAATCGATAGCCACTAGGATGAAGCAATGCCCATTGGAGGTGGTGGGCCTGATTTCTCCGATCATGTCAATGTCCCACATTGCAAAGGGCCACGGAGCTGTCAAGACATTCAACGGAACCGGAGGCACATGCACCTTGTAAGCATAGATTTGGCACTTATGACAAGTTCGAGAGTGCTGATAACAATCTTCTTCCATAGTGGACCAAAAGTATCCTGCCTGTAGGATCTTCTTAGCCATGGTATGTCCACTGGAATGGGTTTCGAAGGTACTTCATGTAGATATGTCATGATTCTCTCTGCTTCTCTCTTGTCTACACACCGCAGTAAGGTTGAGCCATGATTGTGCTTGTAGAGGATCCCATTACTGAGGAAGAATTTCACAGCGAACCTTCTCAGAAACTTCTTATCATTGACAGATGCCCCTTCAGGATACTCTTGAGCCTCGAGATACTTTTTATTTCATGAAACCAGGGTTTGTCTATCACCTCCTCAGTATCAATCTCACAACAGTGCGCTGGTTCATCCAACCTTTCAATGGTGATTCGGGAGCTTCGTTGTCCCACCTAACTTTGAACATATAAGACATGGTAGCTAGCGCGTCCGCTAATTGATTCTCCTCTCGTGGGAAATGTTCAAAAGTTACCTCCTCAAAGTGTGGGATCAATTTCAGTATGTGCTCTTTGTATGGGATGAGATTCGGATGCTTCGTATCCCATTCTCCTTTGATCTGACTTATCACCAAGGCTGAATCCCCGAAGACATTTAGGAACTTGATTCTGAGGTCAATAACAGCTTTGAGACCCATGATGCAGGCTTCATACTCCTCCATGTTGTTAGAGAAGTTGAAACATAATCGGGCAGTGAAAGGAGTGTGACAGTCCTCAGGGGATATGATTACAGTGCCAATGCCATTACCGAGTGCGTTTGAAGCTCCATCAAAAACCATAGTCCATCGGGATCCTTTCTCAGGTCCTTCATCCGGTCCATGTCCTTCGTAATCAGTCACCAGCATAATGTTCTCATCCGAGAACTCAAAATTCATGGACTGATAGTCATCTACGGCCTGATGAGCCAAATGATCAGCCAATACACTCCCCTTGATTGCTTTCTGGGTTGTATATTATATATCGTATTCAGTTAAGATCATCTTCCATCTCGCTATTCTTCCGGAGAGTGCGGGCTTCTCGAAGATGTATTTGATTGGATCCATCTTATATATCAACAAAGTAGTGTGGGTCAACATATACTGTCTCAGCCGGCGAGCAGCCCATGCCAAAGCGCAGCAAGTTTTCTCGAGCAATGAGTATCTTGTCTCACAGTCGATAAACTTTTTCCTAAGGTAGTATATTGCGTGCTTTTTTCGACCAGACTCGTCATGCTACCCCATCACACACCCCATTGAATTGTCTAGCACTATTAAGTATAATATCAAAGGTCTTCCTTCAACCGGAGGCATCAGAATAGGAGGTTCTTGAAGATATTCTTTGATCCTTTCGAAAGCAGTCTAGCATTCATCATTCCACTTTACCACTTGATCTTTCTTCAGAAGCTTGAAGATGGGCTCACAAGTAGCAGTTAGATGTGAAATGAACCTGGTGATATAATTCAAGCGTCCCAAGAAACCTCTAACTTCCTTCTTGGTACGGGGATCCGGCATCTCTTGTATGGCCTTTACCTTTACAGGGTCTACCTGAATACCTTTGTCACTGACGATGAAACTCAGAATCTTACCAGACCTTACCTCGAAGGTGCACTTGTTAGGATTCAACCTCAGCTTGTATATCTTCAACCTGTCGAACAACTTTTGTATATGATCAAGATGCTCCTCTTCGGTTTGAGACTTGGCTATCATGTCATCAACATAAACCTCAATCTCGTGGTGAGTCATATCGTGGAACAGAGCGACCATGGCTCGCTGATAGGTTCCCCAGCATTCTTCAACCCAAAAGGCATCACCTTGTAACAGAAGGTGCCCCACTGTGTGACGAAGGTCATTTTCTCCATGTCTTCAGGAGCCATCTTGATCTGGTTGTAGCCAGAGAAACCATCCATGAAGGAGAAGATTTTGTGTTGTGCGGTGTTGTCAACCAGAACATCAATGTGGGGAAGCGGGAAGTCATCCTTGGGGATTTCCTTGTTCAGATCTCTATAATCCACAGACATACGTACTTTGCCGTCCTTCTTAGGTACCGGAACAATGTTAGCAACCCACTGCGGATAGGAGGTGACAGCTAAGAAACCTGCGTCAAACTGCTTCATGACCTCTGCCTTTGTCTTCTCTGACATTTCAGGGTGCATACGGAGGACCTTCAGTTTAACCGGAGAACAATCCTCTTTAGTTGGCAGACGATGTACCACGATGTCAGTGTCTAACCCAGGAATGTCCTCATATGACCAGGAAAAAATTTCAACGTAGTCGTACAACATCTGTATCAACTGTTGTTTGATCTTAGCTTCCAGATTTGCACCAATCTTGACTTCTTTTCTGTCCACCTTTGTGCCCAAGTTTATTGTCTCAACTGGATCTTCGTGAGGCTGTATATCCCTCTCTTCCTGTTGTAACAGTCTATCCAGTTCTCCAGGCACCTCACAATCGTCCTCACCTTCGTTCTCGGCTTGGTTGATTGGATTTTCGAAATCATAACTGGCAGTAGCAGAATTGTTATCAATCGGATCCATAGTGGATATGGATCTGCAGTTTGATACGTGAGCGTGTGTAAGAGCATAGTTGTATTAATAAAGTAAAAGCAGAAAAGAAAAACAGAGAATGCAAAATTTGTATGCAAGGAACATCCAATGCTTTATTGATGTCATGTGAAATGACATATAATAACCCTCACGGATGGAACCATTGTGCCTCGGGTAAAGCACAAGGCCAAAAAGTTTTAAAAAAATGTTCATTACAAATTCAGAACACAAGTAAGACAATTATTGCGGAATAAAAGAAACTGGAATAAAATCTCTAGCCGTCGAGTTATTTGGTCCACCGTTGGTAGTCGGGTAGATCCAACTGTCAATGTCAGGGTCTTCCTCACTGTCTTCAATAGAGTTGACCTCACGATTACTTATGCGTATGGGAGGTCCTCCAGCCCGAGCGTGTCGAACAGCCCTTTGAGCCCCTGAAGTAAAGCCCAAACCAAATTTGTCAGTTTTGTGAGTAAAATCAGGAAGCCGCCCCCAATTGCTACACCAACCTTCCTCAACCACTGTTTTGGCGTCCTTGAGAGAAGCCATCTTCAAAGGAGGTTTGGTACTAGTGGTAGTCTTGGTCGACGCCAAAATTTGGGGAACCTCTTCAAAGTTTTGACAAGGGTTTCTATAAATTCCCCATCCATCTCCACATACCTGAAGGAGTTCAGGTGGCTCACCATATACTCCTCTTCGCCATGCAAAGTGACTATCTTCCCTTTCACCGGATACTTCAACATTTGGTGTAGTGTAGAAGTAACAGCCCCAGCTTCATGGATCCAAGAACGACCCAACAAACAAGAGTACGATGGCCTGATGTCCATCACGTAGAAGGTGGACTTAAAAGTTTGAGAGCCTACTTTGACAGAGATGTCCACCTCTCCGTGCACCATTCTCTTTGATCTGTCAAAAGCCCTTACCACAATGTTATCGGGCTTTAGGGTCAAACCTTCACAATATAACCGATCAAGAGCCTTCTTAGGCAGCACATTCAAGGAAGACCCAGTATCCACCAGCACATGAGCCATGGTAGTGCCCCTACATTCGATCCAACATGCAGAGCATCATTGTGTTTTTCCCTTTCGGAGTTAAGTCAGCATTCGAAAAACCCAGCCTATTGTCGGCAGTCAAACTGGCTACACAGTCTTTGAATTGATCGGCTGAGGTTTCTTGCGGCACATGCGCGGTTTTGAGGAATGCAATCAAAGCCTTCGCATAGGCCTCAGAACATAATAACAAAGCCAACATTGATATCTTCGAGGGGGTCTGTCCCAACTGCTCGACCACATTGTAGTTTTTTTAATTATTTTTTAAATTTCCTCTATCTCTTGCTTAGAGGTTTCCACGACAATATTTCAAGGTGCCTCCATCCAGGCAGGCTCACCTATAGCTTCTTTGCCTCGAGTCCCAGATGACTCTACGGCAGGAGTAATAATTGGAGTAAGAACAGGAGTAGCGATGGAAGTACTAGTAGGAAAAGCATATGGAATAACAACAGGCTTAGTGATAGTCTTTGGGGAGATCTCGGGAGAAAAAAAACCCTTTCACTTCTAGTAATCCTACTGGTCCCGAAATTGTTACTGACATTCGGATCAGCCTCTTCATTCTTCAGGTCTTGTTTAACTCCATGATAGTAGATATCGGCGCCATAATGCCAAGGGACAGCTTTATCTGAGGTGTACGGGACAGGTCCAGGACAGGTGATTATTAACGTAGAAACTCTCGGAGCGGGTGTAATCCTAACAGGTCTTCTCGAGGAGGCCTTTGAAGGATTGGAGGAAATGCTTATAATAGTAACATCTTCAAACAGTACAGCAGGACTCAAAATTTTCTCGAACAAAATTTCTATGCTATCCATCAGGCGCTGGACACCTGTCTTTAGCAGATAGCAACCAGAAGGCAGAGATGAACAAATGTGGAAACCTTCACCACAACCTGGAAATAAACTGGCCAGCAACAAATTCTTCTTAACAGTCATAAGGGGAGTAGAGACTTCATCAACTGAGGTCACAAAAAGATCAGTATCAACGGTGTTAACTCCACAGTTGTGCCTAGGCATGGGAGCAATTATGACATTGGGCTTTTCCGGAGCGTCGAACTCGATCTCCTTGGCTTCAATCAGATCTTGTACTTTATTTCTTAGAGCCCAGCAGTCATTTGTATCGTGACCAGGACTCTCAGAATGGTAGGCACATCGAGCGTTGGGACTGTACCGAGGAGACAAGGTATTTGGATTCTTGGGAGCCTCTTTCAAAGTTGTCAAGTTGTATCTCAGCAGATGGGGTAGAACCTCTGTCAATGTCATGTTAATCCGGGTAAACTACCTTTGTGGTCTTTCTACCCTTTGCTGATTGTTGCATTATGGAGCAGCCGCAGGCCTAGGTATCATTACAGCACTTACCGTCAGACGGTGTTTAGCTCTGCTCTGACCTCTTAGGCTATAAACGGCATTGGCCTCTTTCTTACCGGTGAAGGGCCTCTTTACTGAACTCGAAGAGGTGTCTTTATGTATTTTACCACTCCCGATCCCAGCTTCTACCCTTTCTCCAATTAATATCAGCTTCGTAAAACCAGCCGATGAGCTACCGATTAAATGGTTGAAGAATGGACCAGACAGCGTCCCCAGAAACATGTCGACCAATTCCCTATCAGGCAAAGGGGGTTGGACTCTCCCAGCCAAATCTCTCCACTTCTGCGCATAGTCCTTAAAGCCTTCACCTGCACCCCTGGACATACTCTGGAGTTGAGTACGAGTAGGGTCCAGGTCGGCATTGTATTGATACTGCTTGTAAAAAGCAGCAGCCAAATCCTCCCAGTTTCGGACATTGATCCCCTCCAATTGGTAGAACCATTCGAGCTGGGTCCCCGACAGGCTGTCTTGAAAGAAGTGAACCCACAAGTTTCTATCAGCGGTCTGGGGTTAGATCTTCCTTACGTAGGAACGAAGATGAAGCTTTTGGAAATACACCCCATCATATTTTGCGAAAATTGGAGCCTTAAATTTTTGCGGGATGACCACTCTCGACACCAATCCCAGTTCTTCGAAGACCAACCCAGGTATTCTCTGGACTTCCATGGCGCTAAGTCGATCCTCTAACTGCTTGTATCTATCCTCAATGGGAGGATATTGCTCATCATTGTAGTCTGTATCATTGTCAGAAACCTGAGGACTAGGATTCTCCTCCCTTGATTCTCTTTCTTGGTTTTCCCCTTCTTTGGACGAGGAGGTCAGATCGACTGGTTGCTTCAGCGGCCCCCCAAATCTTCTACCCATATTAAGGATACCAGTGGACTTCTTCTTCTTCTTTTTCTCTTTCAGGATGAGGGCCTTCAGATCCTCCCGCCCTTTCGCAAGAGTTATGAACATCTGTTGAAATTGAGCATTTTGTGCCTGAAGATCTTTTATGCTTTGTTCAGAAAACATCTTTGCTGAAATAAACAGTGAAGGAGATGAGAAACCTGTAATGGTACCTTCTTATGCAATACGATGGATGATATGTGTAAGCAATGATTTCAAAGATTATTAAAAGCTTAAATTTTCTTAACCAAAAAAGAAACACACATAAATTGTATTCAATGAGTTTGAATTGTTACAAAGAATGCCTTTTAGGCTTACAGTTTAAACAAAACAAAACTCAAAGCAAAAATAAACTAGGTCTCCCAGTAGTGCATCCTCTTTGGTGCAATGTAGGCGTTTATGTTTCTTTCTTCATGAAGTAGCCTAGTGAGCTCCAGAACCTTCTTCTCGCTGGCGTAGAATTGAGCTTAAAACATGTCACGCTCCTCATTAAGTTGAAACCAAGACTTATGTAACTCCTCATGATCGGTTGGTATATCAGGATGATGAACAAGGGAAACAGTATCTCCTTCAGCCACTAGTTCCATAATGATTGGTAGGATAGCAGGGTAAGGCATCATAAGACTTTAAGCGTGGGCTCGTACCCATCAGAGATAGGGCTCAAGAGGTATGGAGTTTTTGTGCCACAGTGTCTTGCTATCAATTTTATGTACCATGCCCCAAGCTTTTATGAACCTTTTGCGGTAACCCTGAGTATCATTCTCATAGTTGAAGGCGATTTCTTGGATAAGCGTGTCGTGAGGACCGTCTCTTCTTGCATAACCAAACTGACGCAGTGCCAAACAAGGGTTGTAAGTAATTCCTCCCCTAATTCCTAAGAGATGTACATTAGGGAATTCCCCACAGCGACCGATGATGGTAATATCTTCCGAGAACCGTGAACACCAATGAATGTCCGAATGCTTAAGGGACATCAGCCTACGAGACCATTTCAAACCCTGCTCGTTTTTCAAAACAGACCTGGGAAGGTGAGAAATAAACCACCTAGCCAATAGAGGAGTGCAACACATGAGGGTCCCTTTCTCTTTAGAGTGCGAGCATGCAGAAAGTGCAGAATATCCCCGAGTAAAGTAGGCACTGGATTATGAGACAGAAAACCCTTAATAGTGTTTACATCTATGAGTTGATCCGGATTAGGGAAAAGTACCGTCCCATAAACGAGAAGTGCCAGCACCTCTTCGAAATCTTGTAAATCTAAAGTATCCTAAAAATGGTAAGCCTTCTCGAATAGAAATTTCACCGGGATTCCTTGGGCATTTCCTCTAGTTTCCGAATTTTTCATGATATCAGATCGTTGTAAGGACAGAGCTCGAGAGATCTCTTCAGGCTTTGGTCGTTCTTCTGTACCGTTGAAAGGTGACTGATCAAGAATAGGTACCCCTAACAACCGAGAAAATTCCTCCATGGTAGGCACTAGCTGGTATTCCGGAAAGGTGAAGCAGTGGTGCAAAGGGTCAAAGAACTCAAATAGCACTTTTAACAATTCTTCATCAGGTTTTGAAGTGACCAAGTTGAGAAATCGGCCATGTTTTTCAGTGAAGTGAGAGCTTTCAGGGATCCTTAATGCCAAATCCTTTAGTTGGAGAGGCACTTTCACAAGGCTAATCTGGATAGTGTTCCTGCGGGCGGGTGCCATGTCCTACAAAACAAAGCAAAGATGAGCCCTAGAGAATATTTGAAATGGTTAGTATGACATGCCATGCTTATGATGTCATGATTATGGTTAAAAAAAACACATGTATAGCAAGCAACAAACAAGTCACACTAAGTCCTTAGGTTTAAGGCCTACATGATTTTTGAGGTCATACCCTCTTGAAGTTGGATTGGTTCATCCTGTCCTATAAATAGCAATCGGGTTATAAGGGATCTCAATATAACCGATCTTTCCCCCCAAGCTTCGTTCAATAGGTGATTGACTCGCAACCAAACAAAACTCAAGAGTCAAATCTCAATGAGCGTAGCATCGAGTATCTGTCGACCTTGGGAATACACCGAAGCCGGCCATCTCGCTACGTGCTACTGGCCAAGTTGTGCAATTTAAAGGTTCTAAGGTCAGTTGATGTTTTATGACACCACGCGGCAGCCCCGTACTCTCCTTGATTAACTCAAGGGTTACCGGTACCAACCAAAGTGCCACATCAATGTAGCGCCTAATTCAGCTATTGCATGATTATGTTGAGATCTTTTCCTAGACATACGAAGACATGTCGGGACTCGATACAGACATTGTGGTTCACTGTCTACCCACAAGAGAAGACTGTCCACCAGTGAAACAAAAGGTCTACCGCATGAGACCTGACATGTTAGAAAAGATCAAAGCAAAAGTTATGAAGCAGTTCAATGCTGGATTTCTGGTTGTTACTTCTTATCCTCAACGGGTGGCCAACATTGTTCCCATGCCTAAAAATGACGGCAAAGTGAGGATGTGCGTGGATTATAGAGATTTAAACAGGGCCAGCCCTAAAGATGACTTTCCACTTCCGCACATCGACATTCTAGTCGACAATACAGCTCAGCACAAAGTATTTTCTTTCATGGACGGATTCTCATGCTATAACCAAATCAAAATGGCACCTGAGAACATGGAGAAAACTACTTTTGTCACACAGTGGGGCACGTTCTGCTACAAAGTGATGTCATTCGGACTGAAGAATGTCGGGGCAACCTATCAATGCGCCATGGTAGCTTGGTTTCATGATATGATACATCATGAGATAGAGGTCTACATAGAGAACATGATAGATCGATCACAAACTGAAGAAGAACACCTCGATTACTTGCAAAAGTTGTTTATCAGGTTGAAGGAGTACAAGCTCAGACTGAACCCAAACAAGCGCACATTCGGAGTCCGGTCCAGTAAACTCTTAGGTTTCATTTTCAGCAACAAAGGCATCGAGGTTGATCCTGCCAAAGTCAAAGCTATACAAGAAATTCCTGCTCCTCGCACTGAGAAGGAAGTCAGAGGTTTTTTGGGACGCCTAAACTACATTGCCAGGTTCATTTCTCACCTAACGTCTACTTGTGAACCAATCTTCAAGCTGTTGAAGAAAGATCAAGTGGTCAGATGGAACGACGAATGTCAGGTTGCTTTCGATAAAATCAAGGAGTATTTACTAGAACCTCTTGTCTTGATGCCACCCGTCGAGGGAAGACCGCTAATCATGTATCTGACCGTCTTGGAGAATTCAATGGGGTGCGTATTGGGGCATCATGACGAGTCTGGCCGAAAAGAGCATGCCATTTATTACCTTAGCAAAAATTTTACCGACTGTGAAACCAGATATTCACTGCTCGAGAAAACTTGCTGCGCTTTGGTATGGGCTGCTCGCCGACTAAGGCAGTATATGTTGACTCATACCACTTTGCTGATATCTAAGATGGATCCGATAAAGTACATCTTTGAGAAGCCTTCTCGGTCCGGAAGGATAGCCAAATGGAAGATAATCCTAACGGAATACGACATACAGTACAGGACCCAAAAAGCTATAAAGGGCAGTGTGCTAGCTGACCATCTGGCTCATCAAGCTGTAGAAGATTACCAGTCCATGAAGTTTGACTTCCCTGACGAAGACATCATGACCTTGGAAAACGTTGAAGAATTTAGACCATATGACGGACCTGGACAAGGATCCCAATGGACCATGTACTTTGATGGGGCATCCAATGCACTCGGTAACGGTATCGGTGTTATGCTCATATCTCTAGAAGGATGCCATACTCCTTTCACTGCCCGACTTTGCTTCAACTGTACGAACAATATGGCAGAGTATGAAGCATGCATCTTTGGACTCAAGGCCGCCATAAACTTGGGAATCAAATCCTTAGATGTGTTTGGGGACTCAGCTTTGGTCATCAGCCAGATCAAAGGAGAGTGGCACACTAAGCATCCCAACCTCATCCCTTACAAAGAACATGTTTTGACATTGTTACCACATTTCAAGAAGATTACCTTCGAGCATTTCCCGCGAGAAGAAAATCAGCTAGCAGATTCTCTAGCTACAATGTCATCTATGTTTAAACTTGATTGGGACAATGAGTTTCCCTAGATTTCCATTGAACGGATGGACGAACCAGCACATTGTCACGAGATTAATACCGAAGAAGTAGTGGACCAGCCGTGGTTTCACGAAGTCAAAAGGTATCTCGAGGCTCAAGAATATCCCGAAGGAGCTTCAGTCAATGACAAAAAGTTCTTAAGGAGATTCTCGGCTAAGTTCTTCCTAAGTAATGGCATCATGTACAAGCGCATTCATGATTCTATTCTGCTCCTTTGTGTGGACAAGATTGAAGCTGAAAAGATCATGGCTGAATTGCATGAAGGTACCTTTGGCACTCACTCTAGTGGGCATACGATGGCAAAGAAGATCCTACGGGCAGGCTATTACTGGTCTACCATGGAAGTTGACTGCTATCAGCACTCCCGGACCTGTCATAAATGTCAAATCTATGCAGACAAGGTACACGTGCCTCCGGTTCCTCTAAATGTCTTAACAGCTCCTTGGCCCTTCGCTATATGGGAAATCGACATGATTGGAGAGATCAAGCCTACAGCTTCCAATGGACACCGCTTCATTCTGGTGGCCATTGACTACTTCACCAAGTGGATCGAAGAAGCTTCCTTCGCATCTGTTACTAAGAATGTTGTTTCCCGCTTCATCAAACAGAATCTCATATGCCGGTACGGTATCCCCGAAAGGATCATCACTGACAACAGTACAAACCTTAACAATACTATGATCACCGCATTGTGCGAGCAGTTCAAAATTCAACATCACAATTCATCCCCCTATCGGCCAAAGATGAATGGTGCAGTTGAAGCTGCTAACAAAAATATTAAAAAGATCATACAAAATATGACAGTCACCTACAAGGACTGGCATGAGATGCTACTGTTTGCCCTCCACGGGTACCGTGCCACGGCACGCACATCAACTGGGGCAACACCCTTTTCCTTGGTATATGGCATGGAGGCTGTTTTACCTATCGAGGTTCAGATTCCCTCCTTGAGAATCATGAAGGACGCAGGCTTGAGTGAAGACGATTGGGTCTAGACCCGACTTGATCAGCTGAACTTGATTGACGAGAAGAGACTTACTGCTGTTTGCCACGGTCAGACGTATCAAAAACGAATGATCAAGGCTTTCAACAAGAAAGTCAGACGCAGATATATCAAGTTGGAGACCTAGTGATCAAGCGCATCATCTTACCATAAAGTGATCCCAGGGGCAAATGGACTCCTACCTATCAAGGACCATTTGTAATCAAGAATATCTTTTCTGGTGGGGCAATGATCTTAACCACCATGGACGGCGACGACCTGCCACACCCTGCGAATGCAGACATAGTCAAAAGATACTACGCATAAGAGACCCGCTAGGTTGACACACCTAGGAAAAACAAGGGCATCCCGGCGAACCAAAAAGGTTCGGGCAAAAATTAGGGATAAAACAAAAAAAAGTTTGTACACCCGACAAGTTGAAAACCCGAAAGGGCGACTTGGGCAAAAAAGGGTTTCCCGGTGCAC
This sequence comes from Vicia faba, assembly GCA_948472305.1. Lineage (NCBI taxonomy): Eukaryota > Viridiplantae > Streptophyta > Magnoliopsida > Fabales > Fabaceae > Vicia > Vicia faba. The sequence goes on from OX451735.1 coordinate 339,862,032, forward strand.
TGAAAACCCGAAAGGGCGGTCCAGGAAAAGTTATGGAATTAAAGCGTATGACTATGTCTCGTAGAATCACTTTAAGGACAACCTTTTCACAAACAAACCTGGAGCTTCTGATCAATCTAATCATCTTCGGACGAAGCAGCAAATGGACAAGATATTCGGAGATACAAAGGCTATAGCAGAATGGGAACCCCATGGGATTTTTACACATAGCTATCTTTCTTTGTATAAAATTTTCTTACTGTTATGGCACCATCCTCTTACTAGGATGCATGTCTCCTTTGTACAAAATACTTATTCAAATTAAATACAAAGATATCTCTTTCAAAGTACAGAAAACTATTTGCCTTTTTCTTTACACTTGTGTTTTTATTTGCAAAAAACGTCCAATGGTTCATTGATGAACATATGCATTTGAACATAATTAATGTTTACAAATAAACAGGATGGAAGAGAACAATTACTGATAGAATTAAAGGATAGGAAAACGTCTTTAGGCCATTCCATGAGCAATCCCTACAGTGCATTATCTAGATCCCCAGCGGAGCTATAATTTCCAACTACAGATCCCCATCAGAGATAAAACTTCAAACTCTCAATCCCCAGCGGAAACCATCCAGTTTCTCCAAATTCCCCAGCAAGTTATCTTGAAGTATGAAGATCAACCGGATAACAGTTAACTTTTGTCTCTCATCAGCCTAGGATAACTCCCCAGTAGAATGGCTGACAATCCAAACTCCTGAACCTACTCACCAGCAGTAAGCCTTCTTCCCTACATAGTTTTTATTGCTCCCCAACAGAATGAACATTCTCATTCTTAATTCCCCATAGAGTTTTTATTGCTCCCCAACAAAAGGAAGATTCTCATTCTTAATTCCTCGCAGAAGTCATCAGAGTCTTCCTTATTCTCCAGCAGATCAAGGATTCCTATTGTGCAACCCCCTGTAGAAGTCATCAAAATTCTCTGGATTCCCTAAGTAGATTACTCAAGCAGTATACGGCATTGCTCGCAACAGAATTTTTGTCAAATACTCCAACTTCAAGACATGAAGGATCTTTATATCCCCAGAGAAGTCATCAAGGATTTTTAATCCCCAACAGTCGCCAAAGATTTCTTATCCTCAGCAGTCAAGGATTTATTTTCCCCCGTAGCAGTCAAGGATTTATTTTCCTCAGCAATACAGCAAATCAGCTTACATGCGCATACATTACATCCATATATCATAAACATTGATAAAACACATATATCGCATCATACATTTCATGCAACATACCTTTATGTTTCAGCTAACATTTTACCCTTTTCAGAATAAGATTAACAACTAACGTTTAAACAATATGCAATCATGATACAGTTCAGATACACTCCAGACACAGAAGTCATTCTGTTACTCATTCAGATTTCAAGTTCAGATACGCTCCAGACACGGATGTCATTCTGGCCCTTATTCAGATCCCAGATACAGTTCAGATACGCTCCAGACCTGGTTGTCATTCTGTCACTTATCTGGATTTCAACTATCAGATATAGTTCATATACACTCCAGACACGGAAGTAATTTTGTTACTCATTCAGATTCAGATCTCAGTTTAGATACGCTCCAGACACGGATGCTATTCTATTACTCATTCAGACCTCAACTATCAGATACAGTACAGATACGCTCCAGACACGGATGTCATCCTGGCCCTTATTCAAATTTCACACTCTCGATACAGTATGGATACGCTCCAGACACAGATGTTATTCTGTTTCTCATTCAGATTTCAAGTCTCCAGATACAGCTCAAATACGTTCCAGATGCGGACACCATTCTGATACTTATTCTTCTGACTTACAACTTACAATTCAGCAAACACTCTTGGATGGCATCTACAAGCCCATCTCCAACAATATTATATCATCTATCCAAATGGCATCTTTAATCCCATTCCCTCAACTACACTCTGTCGAGTGCAAATTTATGGGCACTCTAGTGTCCAATCATCTTTTACCTTCGAGTCACGAACGGCAAAGCTCGCCAATCTAACTCTTCAGGTTCAAGAAGATTGAACAGGGGCAGCTGTTGTACCCCAAAATTTTCCCTCTCATTTATCAGGATTTTTCTCACAAGACTTCTTGGACTCAAGACAGGATTAGGGTTTGCTCAGCTCAAGACATCATCTTGCACTGATATCCCAAAATTAGGGTTTGAAATTACACAATTATTTTTGGACCACCAATGCTTCATGTGACTTTCATACATCATCTTGGACCCCTAAGATTGCTCGTGTTAAGTTTCAAGCCTTGAATCACATTTTTGATCAGTCAATTGGACAGTTGACCTAAAAATCAACTGTATTGGGGGGAAAGTCAACTATGGCCAATTTACAGTCAAACTTCATAATTTTTGATCCAAAACAATATTTTATACTCATATGTACCATTTGATCAAGTTTGGATCACAACTCCTCAAGAAATTTGATCAAATCATCAAAAGGGCAAAATGGTCAAAATTAGGGTTTTGATTGAGAAAGGGCAATTTATAATTTTTAACCTAGCCAATGACCAACTGGGTTCAAAAATGATTTCAATGACTCAATGGCATCATCTTGACCTAATCACATAGTTCAAAAGATCTCAAGTTCATTGGATTGACAGATGAATTTTCCAGTCAACTGATCAAAAATCAACTGTACACTGAAAAGTCAAACTTTGACTTTTTGGTCAAAATCAAGTGCCAAGGGTCATAATTCATCAAGATATGTCAAAATATGAAACTTGTTCACCAAGAAAACCAACTTTGAAAATTAGGGTTTTGAATTTGAAAATTTTCATAACTTAGAATTTTTCTAAGTATGGAAATTTTCTTTTTTTTTCCCAACTTTCCACCATTTTTCCACCATGATGCAATTTGATTCAAAGAAAACTTCCAACATGAAAGGTTTAGTACTCCATGAAATCTACAACTTTTCTTCACAAACTTTTCCCAAAAGATGCTTGGATTTCAAATTATGAATTTGTGAACATAGGTCCATGAACTAAATAACTTAGTGAAAATTTGCCCTAATTTAGGCATTTTTTTTACCCAACTTCATGGACATTTTTAACCTAGTTCCAAGAAGTATATAAAAACCCATTTCAAATATGGATTATATATCACATGACAAGCTTTCCAAAATGTCTAAGAACTCTCCAAGATCATTTGTGGTTAGGGAGAATCAAAGAAGAGAAAATGGCATTTTATCACTTCTGTTCATGCCATTTTTACAATGCATCAAGTTGCAAATCTGATCCTGGATGCTTGTACCTTGCACTACAGGTCCTAATCTCATTGTACACTCCATAATTAAATGCAAACTCATAGGGTAAGGGCTTTATTTTGGCTTTTGGAACATTGCACAAGAGATAATTCCATTAATGGCATAAAGGGCACATTGCCATTTCCATAAAGGCAAGCTTTTACAACTTTATCATTCTTGAGCCTTGGACTTGTTTCTTTGAGGTAAGCAATCTCCACAGATATCAAGCAAAGTATACCAACTCTTGCAGCTCACAAGATAGCCAAGTACAAGCTTGTTAGCATGGTCACTTCAACTTTTCTTCAAATGCAAGAAAAGTGGCAAAAGGGGTCAGAACTTGTACAACTGATAAGGGTTGGACTTTGTCTCATTCTATACATATTCATAAATTTATCAAATTGCATGACACGAATGCTAAACATCTGAAACTCTCCAAAACTCCAAAACTTCATTTCTCTGCCAAAACTGCCAGTTTCTGCAAAATCATTGCCAACTTCATTTTGGCTCGTGCGTTTTGCCCTTTAACATTTGAAACATCTTCCATATATCCTACCAAAGCTATCCAAGCATTCATCCTGCATCTGTGAGCTCTGTTTCAGCCATTTCCATTTTCAAATTTGGAGGTTGCAGCTTGACTTCTACAGAGACTTCTGGCCATCCACAAAGCAAGCTAGGCATTGGAATAGCTTGAAGGAACTTAAAGGAAGCTCACGTGATCCTCAGGCCTCACTCAAAGTCCCCACATTGCCATATCCAAATCCAGCTGAAGGAGCATGTGAAAGTTACAGGTTCAACAAAAACGCACGCGTATGAAGCTTGGCTAGAGGACAGGGATGACTGTTCTGGGATTTTTGTTGCATTTGGACTTTTTGTTTTTACTTTTCACACCCCCCTGTATTACTTTTGCACCCCCCCTTGCATATTTGTTTTATTTTTCATATTTCTTTTTACATTTTTATATTTATTGCTTTTATTTATTTTTCTGAATCATAAAAATCATGAAAAATATTTTCTTTATTTTTTGCATTTTATTTTATTATTTTATTATTTTTTGGCATAAATGATAGCTTATTAGGATAATAGACTTTATTTTCTTAAATAAATTATAAATACATTTAATAAATACTATACATTTTTATTTTATTATTTTACACATAAAATATTTATTTTCTCATACATATTTAATTTTTAATATTGACATATAATATTATTTATTATTTTCTTGTACAAAAATGGACAAAATAAATAATAGGAAACATATTTTTCTTTTAATTTGAAAACTAGGGTTTCATCCCTCCAAAAATAATACTATTATTTTTCCTTTTCTCTAGGGTTTACATGAATTATTTTCTCATACATTAAACAAATACAAAACCTTTTTTTCATAGATACATTGCATTACATATTTAAATATTTGTATATTTATTTATTTCGCACAATATTCAATTGGGTTGTAATAGTATTTTTAGGGTTTATTTTGTGCAATATCCTCATTCAAAAACTTGTATCCCCCCTCCCATAATAATTGTTGTAATAGCTTAGTTTACATTTACGCAATTTATCGCATTTATACCATGTTTAGTAAACTAGGGTTTGCATGATAAGACCAAAAATCAAACAAATAGAAATAACCTAATACAAATCAAATGCATGTAAAATGACACACATTGCACACAAGCACCCTTAGAGTTTCACCCACTTGGTTGCCTAAATTTAAATGGCCATGGTATGCATGCAAAGTATCTTGGCAAAATAAAATAAAATAAGATCATAGTCCCTCGATGACGCTATCAAAAGGTTGCCTAAACAAATGATATTGGTCCCTCAAACATGCTAAGATACTTGGCAATATTGCTATCATGGTCATACGATGACCCACGCCCGTCCCGTTTACATCCAAAGATAGGGTTGTTTACCAAATCAATGGTAAATCAACAATGTCAAAGGAATAAAAATGCATAAGAAAGACTTTGAGTAGGTAGATAGCTTCTAGTTACTTGATCAATTTCAAAACAATCCTTGCTATTTTCAAAAACACACACACACATTTCAAAACAACTTTCAAAACATTGAAATATTTTTCAAAAGACAAACATCTTTGTATACATTTTTACGAACGAGAATCATTACAAAGATTGCTTAAACGATGGCCTCTTTTCAAAATACTTTCAAAACCACAAAGCATCATTTCAAACAATTTCAAAGCAAATCAAGTGATTTAAACAAGTAACTAAAAGCCCATGGAAAACCATGGATGAAAAGGGTGCCAGCACCTTCCCTTTTCATAATCTACCCCCCGAACTCAAGAAAACGTCTCAAAGGTGTTTCCTGTGCTTTTTTACCTTTCCTTTTGGATAAAAGAAAAGTCGGTGGCGACTCTTGCTAACCGCAACAATTGCAAACACAAACGCAAAACCTCAAGTCAGTTCTCCCACCGCATCACAACATGCATTTTGGCTTGATTAGGGTTCTCTATTTGTTGATTTCATGTCTTGCCATGCACACCCTAATTACTAGCAATATATGAAAGTAATAAAAAATGTGGAAAGTAAATATCCTATGCTATTACAATCATGGGAGGGATGGGGGTACATATTTATGAATGGGGGTAGCAAGAATTTAAATCCAATTTAACTATTACAATCATATTGAAATGTACAATGTGAGAAAGAAAAGGGACTTGTTTAGAAAATGGTTTTTTGTCTTAATGAATTAAGAAAAAATAAATTAATTAATTAATAAAAGAAAATATTTTTATGTCTATTTATGTTAATGAAAAGGGAATTGATATTAAAATTGATAAAAAGGAAAATAAATGAAAGATAGAAACAACGTGATGCTGCAAGCGAAACAACAAGGATCAGAAGTTCTGAAGCCAGGCGCATGATGAATCAGAAAGGAACGTTAGTGGAATAAGAAGTTCTAGATTGGTACACTCTGAGGTCCTGCAAGACACGTTAGAGGGAAAACACAAAAGTTCTGGGTTGCTATGTGTTGAACTTCCGAGTGTTAGAACAATGAGAAAATCTTAGAACTTATGTATATTAAAACAGTGAAGAGAATTCAGAGGTTCGGTATGTGCTAAGACAGTGAGTGAACATTAGAAGTTAAATGTGTTTTAACAGTGAGTAAATATCAGAAGTTCAGTGTGTTTAAACAGTGAGGAGAACTTAGAAGTTCTGTGTTATGCTAAAACTGTGAGTGAACATCAGAAGTTATATGCCACATTTCAACTCTTAATCCGCACATCAACAATTTATTCAATTCTTAAGAAACAGAAAATTAGAAGGATGACAGCACAACTGTTTATAGAAGTTCTAATCCTAAATCTGAGCCTAGCCTTAATCAAGAAGCTTTGATCCACAGTTTCCCTACTTATGCAATGATATGGACAACATTAATATTGTGATATTTACATATTTAATGATGTTCTAAATGAGAAGATGCAAAGTCAGAAAGACTTACCTTGAATATGGAGCGTGTGCTTGGAACTTGAACTGTTGTCTTCAAATGTTCTGGAGTCAGCAAGAGCAACGGGAGAGAAAATGCCAAGTTCTTTGATTCAAAGGGAAGAACAAAGGTTATGTTTTCTGTTTAGAATTCTGGATTTTTCTACAAAGGTTTCACCGTTTTTTTTCTTTTCCCTCTTTTGACAATTTTCTCTCTCAAAAACCCAGCCCCCTGAAAGTGTGATGGGGCAACTTATTTATAGGTGAATTTGTTGTGGTTTCGGGGGGAAAAACAAATGGGATTTAAACTTTTTGGCACACTGTTCCATTGCTTTTTGATCACAGCTTTTTGTATTTTGTGCAAATACAGGATTTGGGAAAATGCAGGCGTGGACTGGATTAGCTGCTGGTTAGAGTATTGTGTTGTAGCAGTGCAGCAGGTTGTTTAAATGAGGTCTTGGGATTTGGTGATGTTCTGATCGCAAAAGATCAGAAACGTAACCTCCAAATGTTGAAGGGTCATGTTCTGACCGAAGAACATTGCTTCCATATGTTCTAATTAAAGCATCATGTTCTGAACCGTGACTGCAAATTCTGACTGCACTTGCGTAGAGGCTGGCTCAGAAGTTCTGAAGTATCATATTCTCTTGACACTTATAAAATTTTCTAAATGTTTAGAAATTTGATTTTTTTCAAAGTAACTTCTGACTTCTGATTTTTGATGAACCAATTTCATGTCTTGATGAAATATAATTGTTGAAACTTGATTTTTGATCTAAAAGTCCAAGTTTGACTTTTCAATGTGCTTTTGACCATTTTGCCCTTGTGGATGATTTTCATGAAAAGTTGTAATTCAAGACTTGAAACTTGATAGAAGCAAGCCTGAGAGTCCAGGATGATCTTTTGAGAAATGAGAGGGCAAATTTTTGGGGTGCAACAATATGCAATATGTTGTACCCCAAAATTTGCCCTCCCTTTTTTACAAGAAATCATAACTTCGGGGTTTGCCCTGATTTTTCAGATTGGCTCAAGAATCGGTCAAACAGACTTTTCTTTATCAGTCGATCCAAAATTAGGGTTTCCATTGATTTTGAATCAGTCAAACAGATTTTTCTTATAAGTCTATCCAGAATTAGTGTTTCTATTGATTTGGTTGAGATTGGATCAGGAATTGATCAAGCAGACTTTTCTTTGACGGCAAACCTGGAATTAGGGTTTTTCACTTGTAGTTCTCAGAAGAATTTGAATCCACAGTATTTCAATTGACTGTTACATTGTTTTAAGCTTGTTCAAGATTGTTGTTTGTTTCTCAAAACCTAAACATCTGGGCTAGGAGCTGAGGCTTTTGATTGAAAGTTTGGAGCATTGGTTTGATCAGTGAAGTGAAAGGTGTATGGATGTTTGTTTAACTATACAAAGCATATGATTAACTGGAATGTCGGGCGTATGGTGGTTAATGTAAGGTTGTGAGACTGCAACGTTTGTTGATTATTTATTTTATCTGAGTTAAAATAATTGGGATGCATTTCCAGTCATTTTAATTCAAGAGATTTAAATAGTTAAATAAACAGTGCAAAAGAAAGAAAGAAATATTTGACAGTAAAGAACTCTTAGCTGACAAAGACTTTTTATTTATTTTAATTATTGTTACAAATGTTATTTGAATACTGTAAATTTATTTACATTGTTTACAATAATGTTTATTACAATAATTGAAAAGAAAATAAATCTAAAATCTAAGTCTCTTGAAGTCTTCTATCTTCTACTGCTGCTTCCATTATCCAACTGGTATTTACCTACAAAGACAGAAGAAAGAAATCAGTACAGTTAAATTAAAAATCATTTTCAGGCAGAAAAATATAAAGTCATCATTAAAGATTGTTGGTCGGAATCAGATTGTTTTGGTTTCATCGTGTTTTACTCGTCCTCTTTGCAAATCACAAGAAGATTTCTCTTCTTGGTTCACAAAGAGGAAAGTAAAATTAATCAATTAAATACAAAGAAAACCAAGTTGCACAATGTCAAACTGAGCAAACCGAGTTTCACAAACTGTCAACCAAGTTACACAAATTGTCAACCAAGTTGCACAAACTGTCAACTAAGTATACAAAATGTCAACCAAGTTGCACAAGCTGTCAAGAAACTGTCAACCAAGTACACTAAGCTGTCAAAGTACACAAAACTGTCAATGCAGAAAATATGGAAGTACAAAGCTAAAGATACAAAGTACCAGAAAGCAAGCTAGCATCATTATCACGCTCCTCCGCCTTGGCCACCTGAGAGCATCACCAATCCCGTGTTTCTCTCCCTCCATCGCCTCTACAGAAACAAAACCCTAAATGTATTGTCTTCTTTTCCTACACCTCACACAAACACAAATATCAAAGATCAACACTGTGAAACAATAAAACATACAAAATTTAAACATGCACGAACTTAAATCGTAAAGAAAACACGTACCCTTCCGAATCACTGTCCTGTATAGTCGCGGAGAGAGGAAGATGGAGGCATCGCTCTGGTAGCCTAAGGCGAAGAGAGAGGATGTTCAGTGGCTCTGTTTGAGAACGATGAAGAGGACGAAGACGAGAGAAGGAGCGGCGCCGTTTACAAAACCAAGCCCTAGATTCTGAGCAAAACAAATGCAAACCCTAAAAACATTGTACATTGCATTTGGGCTTCTGCCCCAGCAAACCAAATCCCTAAGCCCAAACAAACTGGCGCCACACCCCCCTTTTAGTCTTATCTTATTTTTATTCTTTGGGCCAAACACATTCCTCAAAGCCCACTTAACTTTTTTTTTTATGTTTTACAAATCAATACCTTTTTATTATTATCACCTTATTCTCATTTTTTTTCTATAACCTAATTCCTAATTCTCTTTTGTTAAATAAAAATAATATATTAAATTTTTGTATAAAATATTCTTAATAGCTTTTTAATATTTATTGCATTTAAAAGTATGGAAATAATAGATTTTTAATAATTTGTCTTTGTTTTAAAACTTTTTGTTTAATAAATCTTTTTATATAAGTTCCTAAATAACATTAACCAAAATACATAAATAATAGAATTTATTAAGTTAAAATAATTCTTTTTTTCTTTAAAACCCTTGGTTTATATAAAACTAATAAAAAAGCACAAAAATAATAGTAAACACTTAATTTTCATTAGGTTAATATTTTATTTAATCATTTGTAAATAGCCACATACATCTCATAATACTTTTGATTCTCTTTGATTCTTATACCTTGTTATATTTTTACATTGAGAATGCGACGGTTCGATTTGGTTGTAACATAATTGTTGTACCCCAAAATTTTCCCTCCCATATTCTTCGAGATTTATCATGAATCATCTCCAAGTGGTTCAAGATTTCTCAAGGGGTTGCACAGTCCAAACACCTCCTAAGCCAGTCAAAATTAGGGTTTTGGTTCTCTCAAGGAATTTTGGATTTTCAATGGTCTAATCAAGTCACATATGCCTATAAACATCCTCAAGCATCTACATGTCAAGTTTCAAGACTCACAGCATCAAATTGCACAGTCAAAAGCCCTATTTGGTTCACAATCAACTACAGGGGTAAAATGGTCATTTGGCAGTCAAAAGTCAAAAAATTTGGTCAACATATTATTTTGAGCACACAATCATAATTTGATCAAGCCTTGATCATGATTCACAAGCATGGCTCAAAAATCATCAAAGATGCAAAAGTTATTATTTTTGGACAATTGAAAAGTCAATTAACTTGACCAGGGCATAACTTTTTCATGGTTCATCATAAAAATCCCATCCAATGCTCATTTTGAAGGGGATGACATTTCCTACAACTCATCTTCACATTACAAGTCCAAAAAATGCTCTCACAAAAAGTTATCAATTTCTACATTATAGGTCAATTTCAAAAGTCAACAAAAAGGCACTTTAAGTCAAGGACCATAACTTGATATTGGTAAATCCAAATGACATGGGACCAAAGGAATTGGTTAGAGCACTTCAAGACCTTTCCAAAATGTCCAAGAACATGTTCATATGATCCAAATTGAGCAAGATATGCATTGGAGAAGTTGGGGAAATTTTCATGAATTTGCAAAAGTCAACTTTGCTCAAAACACATCATGTTTGCTAATGGACCTCAAATTCCTTCTTGAAACTTTATCCAGGGCCTATGCACGTCCCATTGAGATTAAATTGAATTATTTTCTTATTTTTTATTAATTAATTGAATTTTTAATCAATATTAATTCATTTAATTCATTTAATTGTAGGAAAATATCAAGATATAATTTCTAAATCTTTTTGTGAAGCAAAAGTGGTCAACATATGCTGGAGATTTCGTGTGCACATCAAGGGGACCAAAATCTCCAAAATTATCAAGTTTTGTCAATCAAAAAGATTGGAAAATATTTGATTTTCAATCAAATATTGAAACCATAATTCCATGGATCTTTGACCAAGATTGTAACCTAATTCCCTACCATTATATATACAGAACCTAACCCTAACGCCTGACACGTGAAAAACTCTGCAAAAAGGCCATACTCACATTCAAAAAATCCAAGGAAAAAGTGAAAACAGTTTGCTACCTTCCAAGCCAATTCAAGGCGTTTCAGTGATTCAAACACATTGTAGGAATTCTCGGTAACATTTTGCAATCAAAATCATACGCTAGAACTCAAGAAATCGCTCTACCCAGTCACACAGTTTAACTTTCTTTCTAATAATCGAAACTCGTAATTCATGCATCATTAATGAGAATTTTTGTGTGTTTTGCATTGCTTGAATCCACAGGAAGCTTTTGGCACAGGTTAATTGAGTTATTATGCAGTGAATCGAAAGTTGCCATTGGAGAATTTTAGGGTTCCGAAGCTTTGATATTGGGGTTTTCCACATCCAGTAAAATTGAACCCCCTAATGCACATGGTTGAATTTGTGGAGACAAGACGAATTGAACCAAACCATCGCGCCCTATTTATATAGAGCATAGCTCTATTCGCTATTTTTGGCCGTTCCATATTGTGGGGGTTAAAAACCCCCGCTATTTGATTTGTTTTTGCAGGTATTCAGCGAAGAAGACAATAGGTGTAAGCGCATGATTGGCCCATTCAAATAAAAAGGCGCGCGTGCTTTGTTTACAGTATATGCGTTGGTTTTCACATATTATCATTGTTTATTATTATATTAACAAACGCGTTCAGTTGGCCTAGTGGAAGACTTGCTGGCATGCAACCATTGGGACCTGGGTTCGATTCCCAGGTCCACCCCTTATTTGTTTCTATTTTTCATAACCTAATCATGTGCAGGCTTGCCAACGTATTCCACCATGTACCTTCAATAATCAGCATGCCATGTGGCCACCATTACCAATCCAATGGTCAAAAGATGAAGACCATGATACGTTCCAGTCAATGCAGGTTTGGACAAGCCAGAAAGTCAACAAGGGCTTGAGCTTAATGGGCCTGAAATCTGCAATCAACACCTCCTAATGGGTCCATCAACCCCCCTGGTTTACTATTCTTTTTTCATTTTCTTTTTCCTTTTATTTTCTTTAATAACTATTATTATTATTATTTAATTAATTAACAGATTAATATTTTTCATAATAAATTCAGAAAATTAAAAATGTAAATATTTTTATTTTTATTATTTATTAAATTCACTCTTAATTATTTTTGTACATAAGATACTAACAATTAATTAGTTTAATTAGGTAGTTTTGACTTTTTTTACAATAAATAAAACGAACTTAGAATTAGGGTTTTTCTTTTGACTTTTAATTTCTTTTATTTTTATTTTCATTAAAACGTAAAAAACACAAAAATACTTTTTTTATTGTAATTAATTAATTAATTAGTTATTAGGTTTAATTTGAATTAATTGCAACAAAAAAGGACCAAATTTCTTTCTTTTCTCAAAAAGGGTCAAAACCCTAAGGACGACCCGATTCAATTCTTTTGCGTGCACTTTATTATTTTGATCATATTTATGTATCTGCTCCGAGAATATAATATATAATTAGGATTTTATCGCTTTCTTTTATTTCTCGCATTTATTTTTAAGGGTTATGTTTTTGGCGATGTAAATACCTGACGCCTTGTAATAGCGTAGATTCACTTTCCGCAATTTATTTTCCGCACAACTATTAACTGTTAATTATGCATGCAAGACTTACCTGAAAAATAAAATCAACCCGTAGCTCACAATGATACATGTACAAAGATAACATTAATTGAACCTGACACACATGCACATGCCACTCCTAGGGTACGCCTCACTTGGTTGCCTCAAGGTGGTCATCAAGTATAGGGTGTTTTAGAGGTCGCCCTCCTGTCTAAAGATCCAGTTTCCTCGAAACGGTTGCCTCGGATAAAAAGGATCTAGGACATTAGGGTTACCGCTAAGGCGTCCTACTATTGCTTTGGTGACCACACATGTCCCTATAATCGAATTGACCCTAATAACTCCAATAACAGTGCTACCTACTTTTCAATAGTGGAATAATACTGTCTAAAGGACTCTTACACAGCTTAATTCCTTAGAGTAGGTAGATTTCTCCTGGGTGCTTGCTCTTTTCAAAAACAAAACAAACTTTTCGCACTTACACTTTCAAAAAGTTTTCAAACAAACACTTCATACATTCTTGAGGACTGATACAAGAGTTACCTAGAAGTTTTTCAAACTAAACTTTTTCAAAACCCACAAACACAAGAAAAGCAAACATTTTTGAAAACATAGTGAGCAAGTACCTAAGAGCCCGTGGATAACCACGGATAGAAAGGGTGTTAATACCTTCCCTTTCTATAATCTACCTCCCGAACCGAGAAACATCTCGAAAAGGAATTTTGTTGTGCTTTTGTCCTTTCCTTGTTGGAGAAAATAAAAGACGGTGGCGACTCTTGCTTACCGCGACATTTCGCGAACCAGCATTCCAAAACAGTCAGTTATATTTCCACCGATCACAGAACTGACGACTCTGCTGGGGAATGTTTAATAAGTGAGGTGTACCTTAGGAATAGATCATTTTATGTTTTCAATTGTATGCCTTGTTTGCTTTAATATTGTGGGCTTGCATCGGAGTTTCATAGATCCTAACCCGGATCTGGGGAATACCCTTTAGGTAGCATAAGCTGTGCGGGACCTGTCCGGCGTAGACCGACACGGGTGAAGCAGTGGCTACGTTGGTGTGACACCTTGGTCTGTACCGATATCCCTTGTGTTGGAACGAGGAGAATATGGGTCTTCTGAGGAGTCATTAAGCACCAATCGACCTTAGAACCCTAAATTGACCCAACTTGGCCATAGAACAGTAGCAGTATGCTACACTCATTGAGGCTAAACTCTCGCGATGGTTCTGGTTGCAAGAAAAGATTGCGACGCTGGAGTTATGACCGATTGAGGGTAGTCAGTGATATTGAGATCCTCTAGAACCTGGTTACTTTTGATAGGACAGGTTTTAAGCCCACCAACTTCAAGAGGGTAGTACCTAAACTTCATGCCAGCCTGAACTTTAAGGGCTCTTTTGTGTGACTTGTGTGCCTTCAAATCTGAACTACTTGCACATTCTTGTTATCTGACAACATGAGTTCCTTACAGGTTTTGGTTACAGTCCTTAATCTGGACTTATTACAGGGCTTACTTACACCTCACACCTTTGCATCCATGTACATAACATCATACCATCATAACATCGCATACATCCTGCATAAGGACTAACCCATTTCAAGGATCTCAAGGGTCTGTGATGCAGGTCATGATGAACCAACTGTCTAGCAAGGGGAAAAGGGGATTTATTTTCCTCTAGCCAAGGTTGATAACTTGAATCAGGGGCTATGACCCACTCGATATGGTAAGCTTTGACTCTTGAAGAAGGACTCTCAACAACATGAAGTTCCTTCCATCAAGCTACAAAATTCAAATTTTAACAACTTTCTTGTTTACCCCGCGAGATCCTTGAAAACATTGCATACATACATATCATTGCATTACAGGTACCCTTTTTTACAGGTCTCTTATCTTCTCCGCTGTTTATTTTAGCAATCATCATGTCTTCTGAGCCTACTACTGAACAAGCTATCAAGGCCCTCCAGGCCCAGAACGCCCAGTTTCAAGAGTTGGTCATGAACTTAGCCCAGGGTCAACAGGAGTTGAAGACTCTGACTCTGAAGAAGAAGAAGAAGAAGAAGAAGAGGACTGTGCTGTTCAACACTGGACACAGATCCGGGAATGGATTACAAAATGAGGCTGAGCTGACTACTTCATCTGTAGGCAAGGACAGTCCCCAAGAGAGAAGGGTTCCTAGTCCCGTGGTCTCCGACAACGAGACAGATTACAATGATGAATAGTACCCTCCTGCTGAGGATAGGTACAAACAACTGGAGGACCGCTTAAGTGCTATGGAGATACAGAAAGTGCCCGGCCTGGACTTCGAAGATCTAGGTCTATCCTCTGGGGTGGTGATTCCTCATAAATTCAAGGCACCTGCCTTTGCCAAATATGACAGAGCTTCCTGTCCTAAGCTGCATCTCAGATCATATGTCAGAAAGATCCAGCCTTACACTGCTGACAAGAATCTATGGATCCATTTCTTCAAGTATAGTCTTTCAGGGACTCAACTCGAATGGTTCTATCAGCTGGATGGAGCCAGTATTCGTAACTGGGAGGACTTGGCTACTGCGTTCTATAAGCAGTATCAGTATAATTCCGACCTTGCTCCTACGCGTACCCAACTCCAGGGTATGTCACTAGGGACGGGTGAAGGATTTAAGGAGTACGCTCAAAAGTGGAGAGACCTTGCTGGAAGGGTGCAGCCACCTTTGACTGACCGTGAGCTTGTTGACATGTTCTTGGGGACCCTATCTGGTCCATTCTTTAATCATCTGATTGGCAACTCTTCTGCTGGGTTTACAGACCTTATCTTGACTGGGGAGAGAATTGAAGCTGGTATCAAGTCTGGGAAGATACAGAAAGGTGACTCCTCGAACACTGAGAAGAAACCATCCAAGAAAGAATCTAATGCTGTCTATGGTTCAAGAGGGCAGAATAGGTCCGAACACCGCCAAGCTGTCAACGCGGTGGTTATTTCAAAACCGGCCAGTGCTCCTCAACATCGCAACCAACAAAGGGAAGAGAGACCTAGAAGGCAATTCATTCCCCTCAGCATGACCTTGTCCCAGATATTGCCACAGTTGCTGGAGACCAATTTGGCAACTCTAAGGGACCCTCCTAAGAATCCCAACAAGACACCTTCTAGGTATAACCCCAACGCCCGCTACGCTTATCATTCTGACAGCCCGGGGCATGCTACAGATGATTGTTGGACTTTGAGGAACAAGGTTCAGGATCTAATTGATGCAAAGGAGGTCGAGTTCGAAGCGCCCGAGACTCCCAATGTGATCACTGCTCCCTTGCCAAAGCATGGCTAGGATTGAAATTTTTTTTGTTCATTCGAATGTTCAAGTTGTATTTTTCTTTGATTGTTCAAACATTTTGTCCATGTCAAACTTGGTTATTTCATTAATACATTACACGTGTCTGTTTTGAAGTAATTGTGTTTATTATATTCAAAATTGCTTTTATTTTTTGATATTCAACTCTCGATTGAAAATTCTAAGCCTCTTGAGGGAGGATGACGAAAACGACACCACGATCTTTACAGTATACTTTTGAACAGACCCCGCTGATGAGGTACAGGCATTGTTTCAAATCCTAAACAGTGGAGTTATAAGGAAGATGATCCCTCGTCAACCCCTTCGAGCCAAAGAAGTAGGAGTTTTTCTTTTCGCACAAATTAAAACCATTAATTATAACCTGGGGCAGGGTAGTTTTCTCAGTTAATCCAGGTGCACAATAAATGGCATCAAAGGAGTCCTTCCAAAACGAAAGACAGTGATGGTTCCGAATAATCATAAGGACAGGCAGTCATTATCTCTCAAAATAAAAGCCCAATAAGTCAAAACCTATGAAGGAGACTTATAAAAACTGGGGCATCCCGCTGACTATAATTACAAAAGAAACAGTTCAGGCAAAAAATAGGGATAACAAAATCAAAAAAAGAAAGAGGTCATACAAACCCTCAACAAAAGGAAATGACTGCCTATTCAAAATAAACTGTCAATATCCGAACCATCACTGGAATATCAGAGCGAAGACTCAAACAAAAATCTAACGCACGATTAGCTGAGTTTAGGATCGAAGAACATCACGAAGAGCGGGTGGGTACAAATAAACTTTGAGCCTTTATCCTTTGTTTCTTAAACCGTGAACCAGGCCACGTTATAGCCCTTAAAAGTCCTAGCTGAAGCATGGGTTAGATCGAAAGCATACTTTTATGAAAGGTATCCTGACTCCTTAAGGCTTGCGGTAAAATAACGAGTTGACATTACTTATTTTATTAAAAACTGCATTTTCAAAAAACTTCAAGAAAGACATACGCTTTGCATTCTTAAAATAATATTGTTTGCATATGACTATTTGTTCAACAGTAGAGAAATTCGCACGAAGAATATCTAGTGAACAAAAGCACTTCCAATCAAGGGGCAGACGTGATCATTGTCCATCATCTGGGGCAGTCCAGTCAAGATTCAAAGAATCTCTCAAAATGCCAAACAGCCAGGGGCAAATCTCCGCCTGAGTCACTTGGGGCATTGGACATGAATTCCAGCCACGAATCCTGCATGATCAAACATCTTCTGGTAGTATGGCGACACAACCCTACCGATAGTGACAACTCCATGCACTCTGAGAACGTGGACATAGTCAAAAAATACTACGCACAATCAAAGACCCGCTAGGTTGACACACCTAGGCAAAAATAAGGGCTTCCCGACGAACCAAAAGGGTTCGGGCAAAAATAAGGGATGAAAATGAAAAATATGTACACCCGGCAAGTCGGAAACCTGAAAAGGCGGCTTGGGCAAAAATGGGTATCCCGGTGGACTGAAAACCCGAAAGGGCGGTCCAGGAAAAAGTTAGGGATCACAGCGTACGACTATGTCCCGGCATCTTGTCACTTGCTTACCAGAAGAAGATTTGTCAATCGGCAGTCATCAAGCACCTTCACAGGTATCTTCTCCCACAGAAACTGGGGTAATAAAATATTCCAAACTATACAGCTGCTTTGCTCACCAGGTACAAAGGTAGATTCGGCTGAAGAATATGACCAAGATACCTTCACTCCCCGCAGAGTAAGACAGGGTTCATCAATACTCTCCTCGAACAGAGTTGATCTCCCATCAGCCCTGAAAAGGCAAAATATCCCTATCAAGTCAGCAACACTCTCCCCAAGCAGAGTTAGTCTACTGTCAGCCTTAAGGAAGTTGGATATCCCCAGAATATCTCAACATTCCCCAGCGGAGTATACAGATGTTCCTAAGCAAGCATCCCTGGCAGTGTTAATATTCCTTGACGGAAATATAAGATTGTTCCCTGGCGGAATACCAGACACCCCAGTGGAGCCATTCCCCCAGTACAGTCTGAAAAGTTTCCCCAGGAGAGTTGGATCATCCTCCCCAGTAGATTCTGGAAGCTTATCCCCGGTAGATTCTGGAAGCTTATCCCCAGTATATTCTGGAAGCTTATCACCTGCAGAGTACGAATGCGTCCCCGGCTTTATTCAGAGGTTATTCCCCACCAGGGTCTAATTGGGTTATCCTCAGCTAACTACCATGGGAAGATCGTCCTCGGCAAAGTTCTTCCTATCCCCCAGCGGAGTTCATCAAAATCCTCAACAAAACTTATCACCAGTATCCCCAGCAGAGTTATCATCAAAATCTCAGCGAAGTATCTCTCCCCACAGAGTAATTCCCCGCAGAATAATCTCTCCAACAAGTTTATTCCCCAACAGAGTCATCTTCTCCTACCGATTTATTCTTGCAATCATCATCCCCAGCGGAAACGAAGAACTCTATTCTTCAAACATCAACCCAGGATTCAACGAATTTCCAGGCATTCGTCAAGGATTTATGTTCCCAGACGAAAACACATTCATAGACATTTCACATTTCATACATCCTGCTTACATACATGATAAAGTGCATACGACACAATCTCATTTATTCCTGAGAACATCATGACATCATGCATTTCATACATCATGACATTGCATACAACTAACGCTTTGCCTTTTCAGGAAAAGGTCAATCAAAAGATATTACCATCAACTTTTGAAGTTCCAGATTCGATACCTGTATCTAGCCAGGTCATATCTGTGAGCGATTGATTGTGGATTCGATACTTGTATCTAGCCAGGGCATATCTACATGAAGAGTTTAAAGATTCGATACCTGTATCCAGCCAGGGCATATTTGTAGACGACTAGTTCCAGATTCGATACTTGTATCTAGCCAGGGCATATATGTGGGTGACTAGTTCCAGATTCGATACCTGTATCTAGCTAGGGCATATCTGTGAGTGATTGATTGTAGATTCGATACCTGTATCTAGCCAGGGCATATCTGCATGAAGAGTTTAGAGATTCGATACCTGTATCCAGCCAGGGCATATCTGTGAGCGATTGATTATGGATTCGATACCTGTATCTAGCCAGGGCATATCTGCATGAAGAAGTTTAGAGATTCGATACCTGTATCCAGCCAGGGCATATTTGTAGACGACCAGTTCCAGTATCGATACCTGTATCTAGCCATGGCATATCTGTGAGCGATTGATTGTGGATTCGATACCTGTATCTAGCCAGGGTATATCTGCATGAAGAGTTTAGAGATTTGATACCTGTATCTAGCCAGGGCATATCTGTGGGTGACTAATTCCAGATTCGATACCTGTATCTAGCCAGGGAATATCTGTGAGTGATTGATTGTAGATTCGATACCTGTATCTAGCCAGGGCATATCTGCATGAAGAGTTTGAAGTTCCAGATTCGATACATGTATCTAGCCAGGGCATATCTGTGAGCGATTGATTGTGGATTCGATACCTGTATCTAGCCAGGGCATATCTGCATGAAGAGTTTGAAGTTCCAGATTCGATACCTGTATCTAGCCAGGGCATATCTGTGAGCGATTGATTGTGGATTCGATACCTGTATCTAGCCAGGGCATATCTGTATGAAGAGTTTAAAGATTTGATACTTGTATCCAGCCAGGGCATATCTGTAGACGACTAGTTCCAGATTCGATACCTGTATCTAGCCAGGGCATATCTGTGGGCGACTAATTCCATATTCGATACCTGTATCTAGCCAGGGCATATCTGTAAGCGATTGATTGTGGATTCGATACCTGTATCTAGCCAGGGCATATCTGCATGAAGAGCTTGAAGTTCTAGATTCGATACTTGTATCTAGCCAGGGCAAATCTGTGAGCGATTGATTATGGATTTGATACCTGTATCTAGCCAGGGCATATCTGCATGAAGAGTTTGAAGTTCCGGATTCGATACATGTATCTAGCCAGGGCATATCTGTGAGCGATTGATTATGGATTCGATACCTGTATCTAGCCAGGGCATATCTGCATGAAGAGTTTGAAGTTCCAGATTCGATACCTGTATCTAGCTAGGGCATATCTGTGAGTGATTGATTGTAGATTCGATACCTGTATCTAGCCAGGGCATATCTGCATCAAGAGTTTCCAGATTCGATACCTGTATCTATCCAGGGCATATCTGTGAGCGATTGATTGTGGATTCGATACCTGTATCTAGCCAGGGCATATCTGCATGAAGAGTTTGAAGTTCCAGATTCGATACATGTATCTAGCCAGGGCATATCTGTGAGCGATTGATTGTGGATTCGATACCTGTATCTAGCCAGGGCATATCTGCATGAAGAGTTTGAAGTTCCGGATTTGATACATGTATCTAGCCAGGGCATATCTGTGAGCGAGTGATTCCAGATTCGATACTTGTATCTAGCCAGGAAAGTATCTGCATGAAGAGTTTGAAGATCAACACCTGTAACAGGCCAGGAAATTATCTTTCTTTCTCAAGTACGCAAGTTCTCGCTAAGGAATCTCTTACGCGATCGACACCCCCGGATGGCATCTTTAAGCCCATCTCTACAACTGTTCGTTACATTTCCAAATGGCATCTATAAGCCCATTCCCGACAAGGTTCTGTCACATCTCCAGATGGAATCTTTAAGCCCATCTCCTCATATCCATCATATCTCCAAATGGCATCTGTAAGCCCATTCCCGACATCACATTGCTGATATTCTACTATGCGAGTGCAAATTTCTGGGCACTCTAGTGTTCAATCATCTTTCACCTTCGGATCACGAATGGCACGCAAGCCAATCTACATCCTCAGGTCTAAGAAGATTGAACAGGGGCAACTGTTGTACCCCAAAATTTGCCTCCCATATTCTTCAAGATTTATCAAGAATCATCTCCAAGTGGTTCAAGATTTCTCAAGGGGTTGCACAGTCCAAACACCTCCTAAGCCAGTCAAAATTAGGGTTTTGGTTCTCTCAAGGAATTTGGGATTTTCAATGGTCTAATCAAGTCACATATGCTTATAAACATCCTCAAGAATCTACATGTCAAGTTTCAAGACTCACAGCATCAAATTGCACAGTCAAAAGCCTTATTTGGTTCACAATCAACTACAGGGGTAAAATGGTCATTTGGCAGTCAAAAGTAAAAAAATTTGGTCAACGTCTTATTTTTAGCACACAATCATCATTTGATCAAGTCTTGATCATGATTCACAAGCATGGCTCAAAAATCATCAAAGATGCAAAAGTTACTATTTTTGGACAGTTGAAAAGTCAACTGTAACTTGACCAGGGCATAACTTTTTCATGGTTCATCAGAAAAATCCCATCCAATGCTCATTTTGAAGGGGATTACATTTCCTACAACTCATCTTCACATTCCAAGTCCAAGAAATGCTCTCACAAAAAGTTATCAATTTCTACATTATAGGTCAATTTCAAAAGTCAACAAAAAGGCACTTTAAGTCAAGGACCATAACTTGAGATTGGTAAATCCAAATGACATGGGACCAAAGGCATTGGTTATAGGACTTCAATACCTTTCCAAAATGTCCAAGAACATGTTCATATGATCAAAATTGAGCAAGTTATGCATTGGAGAAATTGGGAAATTTTCATGAATTTGCAAAAGTCAACTTTGCTCAAAACACATCATGTTTGCTAATGGACCTCAAATTCCTTCTTGAAACTTTATCCAAGGCCTATGCACGACCCATTGAGCTTAAATTGAATTATTTTATTTTTTTTATTAATTAATTGAATTTTTAATCAATATTAATTCATTTAATTCATTTAATTCATTTAATTGTAGGAAAATATCAAGATATAATTTCTAAATCTTTTTGTGAAGCAAAAGTGGTCAACATATGCTGGAGATTTCGTGTGCACATCAAGGGGACCAAAATCTCCAAAATTAGCAAGTTTTGTCAATCAAAAAGATTGGAAAATATTTGATTTTCAATCAAATATTGAAACCATAATTCCATGGATCTTTGACCAAGATTGTAACCTAATTCCCTTCCATTATATATACAGAACCTAACCCTAACGCCTGACACGTGAAAAACTCTGCAAAAAGGCCATACTCACATTCAAAAAATCCAAGGAAAAAGTGAAAATTGTTTGCTACCTTCCAAGCCAATTCAAGGCGTTTCAGTGATTCAAACACATTGCAGGAATTCTCAGTAACATTTTGCAATCAAAATCATACGCTAGAACTCAAGAAATTGCTCTACCCAGTCACACGGTTTAACTTTCTTTCTCATAATCGAAACTCGTAATTCATGCATCATTAATGAGATTTTTTGTGTGTTTTGCATCGCTTGAATCCACATGAAGCTTTTGGCACAGGTTAATTGAGTTATTATGCAGTGAATCGAAAGTTGCCATTGGAGAATTTTAGGGTTCCGAAGCTTTGATATTGGGGTTTTCCACATCCAGTAAAATTGAACCCCCTAATGCACATGGTTGAATTTGTGGAGACAAGACGAATTGAACCCAACCATCGCGCCCTATTTATATAGAGCATAGCTCTATTCGCTATTTTTGGTCGTTCCATATTATGGGGGTTAAAAACCCCCGCTATTTGATTTGTTTTTGCAGGTATTCAGCGAAGAAGACAATAGGTGTAAGCGCATGATTGGTCCATTTAAATAAAAAGGCGTGCGTGCTTTGTTTACAGTATATGCGTTGGTTTTCACATATTATCATTGTTTATTATTATACTAACAAACGCGTTCAGTTGGCCTAGTGGAAGACTTGCTGGCATGCAACCATTGGGATCTGGGTTCGATTCCCAGGTCTACCCCATATTTGTTTCTATTTTTCATAACCTAATCATGTGCAAGCTTGCCAACGTATTCCACCATGTACCTTCAATAATCAGCATGCCATGTGGCCACCATTACCAATCCAATGGTCAAAAGATGAAGACCATGATACGTTCCAGTCAATGCAGGCGTGGACAAGCCAGAAAGTCAACAAGGGCTTGAGCTTAATGGGCCTGAAATCTGCAATCAACACCTCCTAATGGGTCCATCAACCCCCCTGGTTTACTATTCTTTTTTCATTTTCTTTTTCCTTTTATTTTCTTTAATAACTATTATTATTATTATTTAATTAATTAACAAATTAATATTTTTCATAATAAATTCAGAAAATTAAAAATGTAAATATTTTTATTTTTATTATTTATTAAATTCACTCTTAATTATTTTTGTAAATAAGATACTAACAAATTAATTAGTTTAATTAGGTAGTTTTGACCTTTTTTACAATAAATAAAACAAACTTAGAATTAGGGTTTTTCTTTTGACTTTTAATTTCTTTTATTTTTATTTTCATTAAAACGTAAAAAACACAAAAATACTTTTTTTTCTTGTAATTAATTAATTAATTAGTTATTAGGTTTAATTTGAATTAATTGCAACAAAAAAGGACCAAATTTCTTTCTTTTCTCAAAAAGGGTCAAAACCCTAAGGACGACCCGATTCAATTCTTTTGCACGCACTTTATTATTTTGATCATATTTATGTATCTGCTCGGAGAATGTAATAGATAATTAGGATTTTATCGCTTTCTTTTATTTCTCGCATTTATTTTTAAGGGTTATGTTTTTGGCGATGTAAATACCCGACGCCTTATAATAGCGTAGATTCACTTTCTGCAATTTATTTTCCGCACAACTATTAACTGTTAATTATGCATGCAAGACTTACCTGAAAAATAAAATCAACCCGTAGCTCACAATGATACATGTAGAAAGATAACATTAATCGAACCTGACACACATGCACATGCCACTCCTAGGGTACACCTCACTTGGTTGCCTCGAGGTGGTCATCAAGTATAGGGTGTTTTAGAGGTCGCCCTCCTGTCTAAAGATCCAGTTGCCTCGTAACGGTTGCCTCGGATAAAAAGGATCTAGGACATTAGGGTTACCGCTAAGGCGTCCTACTATTGCTTTGGTGACCACACATGTCCCTATAATCGAATTGACCCGAATAACTCCAATGACAGTGCTACCTACTTTTCAATAGTGGGATAGTCTGTCTAAAGGACTCTTACACAACTTAATTCCTTAGAGTAGGTAGATTTCTCCTGGGTGCTTGCTCTTTTCAAAAACAAAACAAACTTTTCGCACTTACACTTTCAAAAAGTTTTCAAACAAACACTTCATACACTCTTGAGGACTGATACAAGAGTTACCTAGAAGTTTTTCAAACTAAACTTTTTCAAAACCCACAAACACAAAAAAAGAAAACATTTTTGAAAACATAGTGAGCAAGTACCTAAGAGCCCGTGGATAACCACGGATAGAAAGGGTGCTAATACCTTCCCTTTCTATAATCTACCTTCCGGACCGAGAAACATCTCGAAAAGGAATTTTGCTGTGCTTTTGTCCTTTCCTTGTTGGAGAAAATAAAAGACGGTGGCGACTCTTGCTTACCGCGACATTTCGCGAACCAGCATTCCAGAACAGTCAGTTCTATTTCCACCGATCACAATAATATTTGGACATTACCATTCTGATGAGATTCATCCCCATTTGTGAACAATTTGTACCCCCATCCCCGGATACTCTTTTGTAATAGCTTAGACTTTAAATTCCCGCAATTTATCGCTTTCCATATACTGTATAGTAATTAGGGTTTGTATGCAAAGATTCAAAATCAACCGCTAGATAACTTAATACAAGATAAGTGCATGAACATCAATACACCATTCACACTTGCACCTCTAGGGTAGCCTCGCTTGTTACCTCGGAAAATGCAATCATGTCCCTCGAGTATGAGACACTCTAGCAAATGTCCCTTCGATAAACAAAGATCGTAGTCTCTCGATGACCCTCGATGTTGCCTTCGATAAAATGATCTCGTCCCTTACAAAATTGCTAGAGAGTCTCACATGTTGCCTTCAATGATTGTATACGATGACCCGCGTCCGTCCTGTTTAACATCCTAACGCAAGGTTGTTCATCAAACACAATGGTGAAACAACACTGTTAAAAGGGTTAAAACATAAGAAAATCTTTGATTAAAATAGGGTAGACAACTCTTAGTTACTTGATCAAAAATCTTGCAAAACATCCTTGCCATTTTTCAAAACACACTTCACAACACAACTTCAAAAACAATTTCCAAACAACTTTCAAAACATTGAATTATCTTTTCAAAAAGACGCACACCTTTGTATATATTCAAACAAGAATCATTACAAAGGTTGCCTAGACAAGGCATCTTTTTTCAAAACATTTTCAAAACCACACACACAAAGCAACATTTCAAACAATTGAAAAGCAAAGGCAAGTGATCTAAAACAAGTAAACTAAGAGCCCATGTATAACCATGAATGAAAAGGGTGCTAGCACCTTCCCTTTTCATAATCTACCCCCTGAACCCACAAAAACATCTCAAAGGTCTTTCCTGTGCTTTTTGACCTTTCCTTAGGATAAAATAAAAAGTTGATGGCGACTCTTGCTAAACCGAACAAGTGCAAAAACAAACGCAAATCCCAAGTCAGTTCTCCCACCATATCACAGAATTGGAGACTCTGCTGGGGAACATTCTAAAAAGTGGGGTTACCTTAGGGTTTTAGATCACCTTTACATGCTTATCTTGTTCGATTTGATTGCTTTACTTTTTGGGTTCCTTGTTTGGGTTTGTTTTAAATCCTACACCCAGATTTAGGGGCACCTTTTAGGTAAGTAGCAATAAACTGTGAGGGAACTGTGCGGGGTATACCGACATGGTTGAAGCAGTAGCTACGCTAGTGTGACATATTTATGGGTACCGGTAGCCTTTGAGTTAATCAAAGAGAATACGGGGCCGTTGAGTGATGTCATGAAGCACTAACGAACTCTTAGAACCTTACTTGACCATCTTGGCCTTTTTAGGGGTAGTGAGATGACCGGCTTTGGTACAGTCTGAAGTTGGTAGATACTCGATACTACACTCATTGAGGATTGTTTTCTTGGAATATTTTGGTCGCCAGTTAAGTGGCTAAACCAAAACAATGAACACAGAAAATAATCCAGTGATTTTGAGCTCCTTAGAACCTGGTTTCTATTTTAGGACAGGTTGAGCCAACTAACTTCAAGAGGGTACTTACCTACAAACCCCATGCAAGCCTGAACCTAAGGACTTGTCGGCTTTGTGTGAATATGATTACCTGTATATACACTTGCTTACTTTTGCATACATGTACATAGCATCATAACATCATACCATAGCATTTTCAATAACCATTTCAAGGATCTCGAGGGTCTTTTGATGCAGGGTCACGTTGAACCAGACGTCTACCAAAAGGCAAGAGGTTTTTCCTCTGAACAAACACCGTCAAAGATCAAGTGCAACAACTTGAATCGGGGGCTATGACCCACTCGACATGGTGAGCTTGATTCTCTTGGAAAGACATCCACCATTACAAAGTTCTCCAATCAAAGATGTTGATCAAAGTTCAACCTCTAACATTTTTCTTGTGTTTACCCCGAGAGATTCTTGAAAACATGCATCCACATATCATGCATTGTATTATAACAGGTTTTCCTTTTCAAGTTTCCTTATTCTCCTACTGTTTATTTCAGTAGAGATGGCTCTAGAAAGGACTGTCAAAGATATCCAAGATCAAAATGCTCAACTTCAAGAAATGTTCTTGAACCTGTCCCAGGGGCAAGAAGAAGTGAAAGCTCTCCTCACAAGGGGCATGGTCCTAGGGAATTCAAGCAATGTCAGGAATGATCAGTTGGAAGAACTTCAGATTGAGCTGGCAACAATGAAGATCCAGATGATGGGACAACTGGTGGGCCAGATGGCTCTCATCCAAGACTTGGCTCAGAGACAAGAAGAGCTCAGGGTTCTCGTCAACAACCTGCTTCGAAATAACCAAGTGGGGCAAACACCTAAGGTTGAAGATCAAGTCATCATTCAACCCCCTTTGAGACAAGAAGACAAGGGAAAATCTCCTCAACTTGCTTCAGGGTCACAAGCCCAGCAACAACCTCGTCAGCGTCAACAGGGTAATCGGCGTAAGAAAAATACGTCTGGAAGACATTTCTCTGAGACTGACATACCATCATCTCTAATATTGAAACGATTGTTGGAGGTCAATCTGCTTGCTTTAAAGGATCCTATTCGAAAGCCCAATACCTCTACTCCTAGTTATCACCCCGATACGTTTTGTGTATACCACTCCCATAGTCCTGGACATGACACCGATGACTGTTGGGCTTTGAAAAATAAGATCTAAGACTTGATTAACGAATGAGTGCTGGAATTCATATCGGATGGCGAGATGAAAATCTTCCGCTAAGGGTTCTCCACCTGAAATGACAAAATTCGAACCAAGAGACTTTTGTTCCATTTGAATTTTCAAGTTGTAATTTCTTTTGTTATTCAAACAATTATCTGTTGATGTCAAACTCTGTTTCATTAATGCATTGCATATGTTTGTCTTGAATTCATCCATTCATTTTCACTATTCTTAAACTATGCTTTCTACTTTCTTTATGATATTTAACTCTTGATAAAAATCTACAAGCCTTTAGTGGGAGGATGACGAAACAATGCCATAATCTCATACAGTATGCTTTTGAACAGACCTTGCTGACGATGTACAGGCGTTTCTTTCAAATCCTAAACACTGGAGTTATAAGGAAGATAATCCCTAGTCAACCCCTTCGAGCCAAAGAAGTAGGAGTTTTCTGGTTTTTTTAAACACAATTTGAAACCTTAGATTTAAACCTAAGGCAGCGTAGTCTCTCAGTTAATTCAAAAAAAAGATGCGCATTGAAGTCGCAAACTCTCAGCTCGTAATACAACGAATGACATCAAAAACATTCCTTTGGAACCAAAAGACAGTGATGGTTCCTTATCTCATAGGCAGTCAATCTCTCAAAAGAGAAAAGTCCACTGAGCCAAAACCTATAAAAGAGGCTTAAGAAAGCTGGGGCATCCCGCTGACTGTGATCTCGAAAACAGGAACAGTCAGGCAAAAGTTAGGGATAACAAATCAAAAGAAAAAGGTCATTACCAATCCTCAACAACATGAAAAATGTTGCAAAAAAAAGATGACTGCCTCCCAATAAATTCAACTTGTGTGAACCATCACCAAAATGTCATTTCAAGCTCGAATAGAGTGCGACGCACAATTAACTGAGTTTAGGATTGAAGGACATCACGAGGATTGGGTGGGTACAAATTTACTTCGAGCCTTTATCCTTTGTTTCTTAAACCGTGAACCAAGCCACGTTACAACCCTCCGAAAGTCCTAATTGAAGCATGGGTTAGCTTGAAAGCATACTGTTACAAAAGGTATCCTGACTCCTGTAAGGCTTTGCCCTAAATCTTGTGTTGAATTTGTCTTATAAAAAGTTTTCTGCTAAAAAATGCATTTTCTAAAACTTCGAGACAAGCACAAACTTTGCATTATTTGAATATCATTGTTTGCACATGTTTATTTGTTTGACAGCAAAGAAATTCACAACAGTGAATGTTCGGAGGAACGAAAACTCTCTCGGTGAATAAAATCACTTCAAGTGGGATGACACTTCCGTTACAAAAATCTCCTATCAACAAAAGGGGATTTGATATGGTATTGTCCAGTTAACCTGGGGCAGTTCAGTCAAGATTTCAACAAATCTTTCAAAGATAACCTGGGGCAGTCCAGTCAAGATTCCAACAAATCTTTCAAAGTTCAGTGAACCTGGGGCAGTCCGGTCAAGATTTCAAGAAATCTCTCAATTACAGGTTAACCTGGGGCGAGTCTCTGTCACCATCACTTGGGGAATTTAAACGTCAATCTCATCAAAGGGTTACGAACAATCTAAGTTTCCTGACAATGCCACAAGCATCTGATACTAGAGGCTGTGATGAACCTCTCCAAAATATTTCTGAAAAGAAATTCAAGCGTCCTCGAGAAGTTTATCATCTCTCTAAACAGACCATCAGTCATGGGTTTATTTCCCCAACATTTGTCAAGGATTTATTCTCCAAAACAAATTACATTTCAAGTTGAAAGGTCGTTCAAAATTTCCTTCATCACCTGCTGGAAGTTACGCTCATCATAAAAAAAAATTCCTTCATCACCTGTTGGAATTCACGGTCGTTCAAAATTTCCTTCATCACCTGCTGGAAGTTACGATCATCATCAAAAAATTCCTTCATCACCTGTTGGAATTCACGGTCTTTAAAAATTTCCTTC
The DNA here is from genome assembly GCA_948472305.1 of Vicia faba. Lineage (NCBI taxonomy): Eukaryota > Viridiplantae > Streptophyta > Magnoliopsida > Fabales > Fabaceae > Vicia > Vicia faba. Next base: position 339,891,411 of record OX451735.1, read on the forward strand.
ATCACCTGCTGGAGGTTACGATCATCATCAAAAAATTCCTTCATCACCTGTTGGAATTCACGGTCGTTCAAAATTTCCTTCATAACCTGCTGGAAGTTACGGTCGTCATCAAAAAATTCCTTCACCACCTGTTGGAAATTGCAGCCACCAACAGAATAACGGACAACTGAAGCTCCTAAAAATCTGTTTCTCTCAAAGAATGAAGACTCTCATCCTTAAAACCTCAAGAGATTGGCATACACCCAATCTTATGACCCAAGACCTGAATGAAGATTCTCATTTTGGCTTCCCCAGTAGATTGGCATACACCCAACCTCCTGCTATTTCCGACAGAATGAAAATTCTCATTTCTCAAAGTGGTATAACATCTGAATTTCTGGTATTCCCGACAGAGTGAAGATCCTCATCCTTAAAGTGGCATACCATATAAACCTGATTTCCTTCCAGACAGGAATAAGCTTTTTCCAGAATCCTGAGTTTTACTCTCCAACAGGATAGCTACTTTTCAACAATATGGCTATTCCCCACAGAATTCTTATTCCCCAAGCAGAACGAGGACTCTCATTCTCAGTACCTCACAAAGTATTCAGATATTCCCCAGTGAAGATCTCCTCAAGATAGGAATCCCCAGTAGATTGGCATACAACCCAAACTCCTTATTCCCCAAGCAATCAGCAGTCAGCAAGGATTTCCCATCTTCAGTAATCAAAGATTTTTGGAATCCCCAGCTTCGGTCATGGATTTATTTTCCCCGGCAGCAGTCAAAGATTTCGTTATCTCCAGCTATCCGGATTTTATTTTCCTCAACAAGACGACTATTCAGCTTACATGCATAACCATTACATTCAGATATCATAAACATTGATGAAGTATAATTCACTGCATCATACATGTCATGCAACATGACTTTATGTTTTAGATAACACTTTACCCTTTTCAGGATAAGGTTAAAAGGCTATCATTAACAATTATTCGGATACAGTCCAGATACGCTCCAGACACGGTTGCCATTCTGTCACTTATTCAGATCCCAGTTACAGTTTCAGATACACTCCAGACACAGAAGTCATTATGCTACTCATACAGATCTCAACTTCAGATACAATCCAGATACGCTCCAGACACGGTTGCCATTTTGTCACTTATTTAGATCCCAGTTACAGTTTTAGATACACTCCAGACACGGAAGTCATTCTGCTACTCATACAGATCTCAACTTCAGATACAGTCCAGATACGCTCCAGACACGGTTACCATTCTGTCACTTATTCAGATCCCAGTTACATTTTCAGATACACTCTAGACACGGAAGTCATTATGCTACTCATACAGATCTCAACTTTAGATACAGTCCAGATACGCTCCAGACACGGTTGCCATTCTGCCACTTATTCAGATCCCAGTTACAGTTTCAGATACACTCCAGACACGGAAGTCATTCTACTACTCATACAGATCTCAACTTCAGATACAGTCCAGATACGCTCCAGACATGTTGCCATTCTGTCACTTATTCAGATCCCAGTTACAGTTTCAGATACACTCCAGACACGGAAGTCATTCTGCTACTCATACAGATCTCAACTTCAGATACAGTCCAGATACGCTCCAGACACGATTTCCATTCTGTCACTTATTCAGATCCCAGTTACAGTTTCAGATACACTCCAGACACGAAAGTCATTCTGCTACTCATACAGATCTCGAATTCAGATACAATACAGATACACTCAAGACACAGCAGTCATTCTGACATTTATCCAAAATTCTAAATACAGTTACAGTACGGATACACCCCAGACACGATGGTCATTCTAATACTCATACAGACCTCAACTTCTAAAAATAGTTTACGGATTCTCCAAACACGGATGTTAATCTATCGCTTGTTCAGACTCAACTTCTGAAAACAGTTTACGGATTCTCCAAACACGGATGTTAATCTATCGCTTGTTCATATTCAACCTTTGAAAACAGTTTACGGATGCTTCTAAACACGGATGTTGATCTATGGCTTATTCAACTTTAAGACCTCTGAAAATAGTTTACGGATTCTCCAAACACGGATGTTAATCTATCGCTTATTCAGATTCAGCCTTTGAAAACAGTTTACGGATGCTTCCAAACATGGATGCTAATCTATTGCTTATTCAACTTCAACTTCTGAAAACAGTTTACAGATTCTCCAAACACGGATGTTAATCTATTGCTTGTTCAGACTCAACTTCTGAAAACATTTTACGGATTCTCCAAACACGGATGTTAATCTATCGCTTGTTCAGACTCAACTTCTGAAAACAGTTTACGGATTCTCCAAACACGGATGTTAATTTATCGCTTGTTCAGATTCAACCTTTGAAAACAGTTTACGGATGCTTCCAAACATGGATGCTAATCTATTGCTTATTCAACTTCAACTTCTGAAAACAGTTTACGGATTCTCCAAACACGGATGTTAATCTATCGCTTGTTCAGATTCAACTTTTGAAAACAGTTTACGGATGCTTCCCAACATGGATGCTAATATATTTCTTATTCAACTTCAAGACTTCTGAAAATAGTTTACGGATTCTCCAAACACGGATGTTAATCTATCGCTTGTTCAGACTCAACTTCTGAAAATAGTTTACGGATTCTCCAAACACGGATGTTAATCTATCGCTTGTCCAGACTCAACTTCTGAAAACAGTTTACGGATGCTTCCCAACCTGGGTGTTAATCTATTGCTTATTCAGACCCCTAGCTCAGAGATGTTCCAAACATGGATACCTTTCTGATACTCACCCACTCACCTACGACATATTGTTCAACAAACATTCTCCAGATGGCATCTTTAAGCCCATCTCCGACAAGATTCTGTCACATCTTCAGATGGCATCTTTAAGCCCATTCCCTCAACTACGCTTTGACGAGTGCAAATTTTTTGGGCACTCTAATGTCCAATCATTCATTTACCTTCGAGTCGCGAAAGGCAAACTTGCCAATCTAACTCTTCAGGTTCAAGAAGATTGAACAGGGGCAACTGTTGTACCCCAAAATTTGCCATCCCTTTTTTACAAGAAATCATAACTTCGGGGTTTGCCCTGATTTTTCAGATTGGCTAAGAATCAGTCAAACAGACTTTTCTTTATCAGTCAATCCCAAATTAGGGTTTCCATTGATTTTGAATCAGTAAAACAGATTTTTCTTATCAGTCTATCCAGAATTAGTGTTTCTATTGATTTGGTTGAGATTGGCTCAGGAATTGATCAAGCAGACTTTTCTTTGATGGCAAACCTGGAATTAGGGTTTTTCACTCGTAGTTCTCAAAAGAATTTGAATCCACAGTATTTCAATTGACTGTTACATTGTTTTAAGCTTGTTCAAGATTGTTGTTTGTTTCTCAAAACCTAAACATCTGGGCTAGGAGCTGAGGCTTTTGATTGAAAGTTTTGAGCATTGGTTTAATCAGTGAAGTGAAAGGTGTATGGATGTTTGTTTAACTGTACAAAGCATATGATTAACTGGAATGTCGGGCGTATGGTGGTTAATGTAAGGTTGTGAGACTGAAACATTTGTTGATTATTTATTTTATCTGAGTTAAAATAATTGGATGCATTTCCAGTCATTTTAATTCAAGAGATTTAAATAGTTAAATAAACAGTGCAAAAGAAAGAATGAAATATTTGACAGTAAAGAACTCTTAGCTGACAAAGACTTTTTATTTATTTTAATTGTTGTTACAAATGTTATTTGAATACTGTAAATTTATTTACAGTGTTTACAATAATGTTTATTACAATAATTGAGAAGAAAATAAATCTAAAATCTAAGTCTCTTGAAGTCTTTTATCTTCTACTGCTGCTTCCATTATCCAACTGGTATTTACCTACAAAGACAGAAGAAAGAAATCAGTACAGTTAAATTAAAAAGCATTTTCAGGCAGAAAAATATAAAGTCATCATTAAAGATTGTTGGCCGGAATCAGATTGTTTTGGTTTCATCGTGTTTTACTCGTCCTCTTTGCAAATCACAAGAAGATTTCTCTTCTTGGTTCACAAAGAGGTAATTAAAATTAATCAATTAAATACAAAGAAAACCAAGCTGCACAATGTCAAACCGAGTTTCACAAACTGTCAACCAAGTTACACAAATTGTCAACCAAGTTGCACAAACTGTCAACTAAGTACACAAACTGTCAACCAAGTTGCACAAGCTGTCAAGAAACTGTCAACCAAGTACACTAAGTTGTCAAAGTACACAAAACTGTCAATGCAGAAAATATGGAAGTACAAAGCTAAAGATACAAAGTACCAGAAAGCAAGCTAGCATCATTATCACGCTCCTCCGCCTTGGCCACCTGAGAGCATCACCAATCCCGTGTTTCTCTCCCTCCATCGCCTCTACAGAAACAAAACCCTAAAGGTATTTTCTTCTTTTCCTACACCTCACACAAACACAAACACAAATATCAAAGATCAACACTGTGAAACAATAAAACATGCAAAATTTAAACATGCACGAACTTAAATCGTAAAGAAAACACGTACCCTTCCGAATCGCTGTCCTGTATAGTCGCGGAGAGAGGAAGATGGAGGCATCGCTCTGGTAGCCTAAGGCGAAGAGAGAGGACGTTCAGTGGCTCTATTTGAGAACGATGAAGAGGACGAAGACGAGAGAAGGAGCAGCGCCGTTTACAAAACCAAGCCCTAGATTATGAGCAAAACAAATGCAAACCCTAAAAACGTTGTACATTGCATTTGGGATTCTGCCCCAGCAAACCAAATCCCTAAGCCCAAACAAATTGGCTCCACACCCCCCTTTTAGTCTTATCTTATTTTTATTCTTTGGGCAAAACACATTCCTCAAAGCCCACTTAACTTTTTTTTTATGTTTTACAAATCAATACCTTTTTATTATTATCACCTTATTCTCATTTTTTTTCTATAACCTAATTCCTAATTCTCTTTTGTTAAATAAAAATAATATATTAAATTTTTGTATAAAATATTCTTAATAGATTTTTAATATTTATTGTATTTAAAAGTATGAAAATAATAGATTTTTAATAATTTGTCTTTGTTTTAAAACTTTTTGTTTAATAAATCTTTTTATATAAGTTCCTAAATAACATTAACCAAAATACATAAATAATAGAATTTATTAAGTTAAAATAATTCTTTTTTTCTTTAAAACCCTTGGTTTATATAAAACAAACAAAAAAGTACAAAAATAATAGTAAACACTTAATTTTCATTAGGTTAATATTTTATTTAATCATTTGTAAATAGCCACATACATCTCACAATACTTTTGATTCTCTTTGATTCTTATACCTTGTTATATTTTTACATTGAGAATGCGACGGTTCGATTTGGTTGTAACATAATATTTGGACATTACCATTCTGATGAGATTCATCCCCATTTGTGAACAATTTGTACCCCCATCCCCGGATACTCTTTTGTAATAGCTTAGACTTTAAATTCCCGCAATTTATCGCTTTCCATATACTGTATAGTAATTAGGGTTTGTATGCAAAGATTCAAAATCAACCGCTAGATAACCTAATACAAGATAAGTGCATGAACATCAATACACCATTCACACTTGCACCTCTAGGGTAGCCTCGCTTGTTACCTAGGAAAATGCAATCATGTCCCTCGAGTATGAGACACTCTAGCAAATGTCCCTTCGATAAACAAAGATCGTAGTCCCTCGATGACCCTCGATGTTGCCTTTGATAAAACGATCTTGTCCCTTACAAAATTGCTAGAGCGTCTCACAAGTTGCCTTCAATGATTGTATACGATGACCCGCGTCCGTCCTGTTTAACATCCTAACGCAAGGTTGTTCATCAAACACAGTGGTGAAACAACACTTTTAAAAGGGTTAAAACATAAGAAAATCTTTGAGTAAAATAGGGTAGACAACTCTTAGTTACTTGATCAAAAATCTTGCAAAACATCCTTGCCATTTTTCAAAACACACTTCACAACACAACTTCAAAAACAATTTCCAAACAACTTTCAAAACATTGAATTATCTTTTCAAAAAGACACACACCTTTGTATATATTCAAACAAGAATCATTACAAAGGTTGCCTAGACAAGGCATCTTTTTTCAAAACATTTTCAAAACCACACACACAAAGCACCATTTCAAACAATTGAAAAGCAAAGGCAAGTGATCTAAAACAAGTAAACTAAGAGCCCATGGATAACCATGGATGAAAAGGGTGCTAGCACCTTCCCTTTTCATAATCTACCCCCTGAACCCACGAAAACATCTCAAAGGTCTTTCTTGTGCTTTTTGACCTTTTCTTAGGATAAAATAAAAAGTCGGTTGCGACTCTTGCTAAATCGAACAAGTGCGAAAACAAACGCAAATCCCAAGTCAGTTCTCCCACCGTATCACACAATGCATTAATGAAACAAAGTTTGACATTAATAGATAAGTGTTTGAACACGCCAAAGAAATTACAACTGAAAATTCAAATGAACAGAAGCCTCTTTGTCTGAACTTGTCACTGTAGGTGGTGAGCTTTTGAGGGACGGCAGAAGAATTCAGTCTGGCCATCTTGTGTGAACTCCAGCATTCCTTCATCGATCAGGTTTTGAATTTTGTACTTCAGCACCCAACAATCGTTTGTATCATGCCCAGAACTATCGGAGTGATAAGCACACCTGACATCGAGATTGTAGTTGGGAGAAAAGGTTTTGGGACTTGGATGAGGTCTTATTGGTGTAATCAGATTCATCCTTAAAATGTGTTGCAAATCTTGAGACAGTGGTATGTGGATGTTGGTAAACTGTCTTTTGGGCTCGCTTTGCCTTTGTTGATTTTCCGGTTGATGTTGACGAAGTCGTTGTTGGACACGTGTCGTGGCAGCAATTTGGGAAGGTCTTCTCTCCCTTAAACCGACTTCTTGTCTCATGGGAGGCTGAGCAGTGACTTGATTTCTAATCCTGGTTGTTTCCCCATACGATTGCAATCGTCTTGACGAAACTTGTTGATGAGGACTCTCAGCTCTTCTTGTCCCTGAGCCAAGTTTTGGATGAGAGTCATCTGTCCCACCAGTTATTCCATCATCTGGACTTTCATTACGGCTATCTCAGTTTGTAGCCGCTCCAACTGGTCATCTCCGTCGTTCCCAGGATTTCCCAAGATCATGCCCCTGGTGAGGAGAGCTTTCACCTCTTCTTTCCCCTTGGACTGATTCAAGAACATCTCATGAAGATGGGCATTTTGAACCTGGATGTCTTTCACCGTTTGTTCCATATCCATCTTACTAAAATAAATAGTAGGAAGATAAGGAGACCTGTATGGGAGAAACCTTTCATGATATGATGCATGTTTTCAAGGATCTCGCGGGGTTAGTAGTCACTTATAGTTTTGATTGGAGAACTTTGTGTCGGTGGATGTCCTTCCACGAGAATTAAGCTCACCATGCCAAGTGGGCTGTAGCCCTTGACTCAAATTGTTGTACTTGATCTTTGACGGCATTTGGTTAGAGGAAAATAAATCCTCTTGCCCCTTGCTATACGTCTGGTTCAACGTGACCCTGCATCATAGGCCCTTGAGATCCTTGAAACGGTTATTGAAAATGCTATGGTATGATGTTATGTACAAGTATGCAAAGTAAGGAAGTTTATATACAAATAATTATACAAGACAAGTCCTTAGGTTTGGGCTTGCATGGATCTCATAGGTAAGTACCCTCTTGAAGTTTAGTTGGCTCAAACCTGTCCTAGTAATAGTAACTTGGTTCTAAGGAGCTCAATATCACTAGTTTGTTTTCTTGAGCATTATCTCAGCACAAGCCTCTTTAATGACGACCGAAATATCTCAAGAAACCAAACCTTAATGAGTGCAGTATCGAGTATCTACCAACTTCGGACTGCATCGAACTCGGTCATCTCACTACGTCCTAATGTCCAAGTTGGTCAAGTAAAGGTTCTAAAATTTCATTAGTGCTTCATGACATCACTCAGTGGCCCCGTATTCTCCTTGATTAACTCAAGGGCTACCGATACCCATAAATATGTCACACTAACGTAGCTATTGCTTAGACCATATCGGTATACCCTGCACAGTTTCCACAATATATTACTACTTACCTATAAGGTATTCCAAATCCGGGTAGAGGATTTCAAACCCAAACAAAGAACCATAATGTAAAGCATACAAGTCAAACAATGAAAGCAAGTAAATATGATATAACCCTAAGGTAACCCCACTTTTAGAATCTTCCCCGGTAGAGTCGCCAGTTCTGTGATATGGTGGGAGAACTGACTTGAGGGTTTTACGTTTTATCGCAAATGTTGCGGTTAGCAAGAGTCGCCACTGACTTTTCTTTTATCCAAAAGGAAAGGTGAAAAGGCACAGGAAAGACCTTTGAGATTATTTCTTGAGTTCGGGGGGTAGATTATGAAAAGGGAAGGTATTAGCACCCTTTTCATCCATGGTTATCCATGGGCTCTTAGTTGCTTGCTAGATCACTTTCTTTTTGTTTGAAAATTGTGCTTTGTATGGTGTGGGTTTTGAAAGTATTTTGAAAATGCAACTTCGTAATGATTCTCGTTTCTATAAGAACGCATACAAAAGTGTTTGTGTCGAAAATGATTCAAAAAAAGTGTTTGTGAGATGTGTTTTTGAAAGCTATTTTGAAAAAGTGTCTTTGTGATAATTCTAGTCTCTATAAGAATGCATACAAAGTGTTGTCTTTTGAAAAATGTTTCAAAGTGAGAATGTTGGTGTATAGAATGTTTTTGTTGTAAGCAAGCAAGCAACTAGGAGTGAATCTACCTACACAAAAGGTCTTAGATGTTCTTTTCCTCCTCCTTTAGGTGTTGTTATATTACCATTGATTTGGTGAGAAGCCCCATCGTTGGATGTGAAAGGACGGGTGTGGGTCATCGTATAGTCATAGAAGGAAACCTATGGATGTTTTAGCAATGTCGTTTAGGGACTAGATCATTTACCAAAGGCAACATTGAGGGTCATCGAGGGACTACGATCTTTTATCGAGGGTCTTTGCTAAAACGCCCATGTTCGAGGGACGTGACTATTTTTCTGATAGGCAACAAGTGAGATTACCCTAAGGTGTGCATATGTGCAAAGTGTGTTTGATTGCATGCATTTTTGTCTTGATTAGGGTTCTCTATTTGTTGATTTCATGTCTTGCCATACACACCCTAATTACTAGCAATATATGAAAGCAATAAAAAGTGCGGAAAGTAAATATCCTACGCTATTACAATCATTAGGGGGATGGGGTGTACAGATTTACAAATGGGGATTGCAAATAAAATTAAATCCTAAGTTACTATCACAACCATATTGAATGGATAAGAATGTACAAGAAAATGTGAAATGGACTTGTTTTGTTTAAGAAAAGAAATAAGTTTTGTTTAAGAAAATATTTTTGGTCTTTTTGTTTTAAGAAATAAAATAAAGCATGTAAAATGTAAAATATTTTTGGTGTTTTTGATTAGTGAAAATAGAAAAGATAGCAAAAATAGTAAGGAAAAAGAAAATAGAATCAGCACATTACTGAACTAAAAGAGGTTAGAAGTTCTTACTCTAGCGTGCTGCAAAAACAGAAATCATATTAGTAAAAATAGGTAAAGTCAGAAGTTCTGGGTCCACTGGGAACAAAGAAGATTTCAGAAGTTCTGATGCCACTGGCAGAACTTCTTCTCCCTCTCCATGCTAGTCAGCACATCTGCAACTTAGTCATTTTCCAACAGAATAGAAGATGCGCATATAACAGTTATGGTAGGTTTCATAATGTTTCAGAAATAAGAGATATCAGAACTATAAATCAGAAGCAATCATGAATTTTCTAATCCTAATTCTGAGTCCTAATTTCTTTAAGAAGTTTTGGACTGAAATTCTCCCTACTTAGGCAAACATACATGGAATATATGAATATATACTGAATCAGAGTCAAGATGTCTACATTGTGTTTTTGAATGTGCAAATCTAACAATGTTTAAGTAATATGATGAGAGTCAGCTGAAGCTTACCTTGCAGCTGGAAAATATTCTGTGAACTGGAGTCTTATTCGGACCGCTTGTGATGTTCTGACCAGCTTCCTCACGTGCCCAGCAGGCTAGAAACCTTTGAATGGCTGGAAAATTCTGGAACAACCAAAAAGCAAAGTTCTGACTTCTTTGAAGTGGATATTGATGGAGGGTATGTCACAGTCTGAACACGAAAGTTAGGATGGTTTCTAAATGTATATCAGAAACTGTATGGATGGTTTTGGTCAAGAAACACTTGAGAAAAAATGGAGTTTGAATGCAAGAATCAAAAGCTAACAGGTTTTGTATTTTGTGTTTGCAGTTTTGGACTCTTGGAATTTTTACAGGGGTTCAAGGCTTTTTCTTTCTCCAATTTTCGACGTCTTTACAGTTGCCAATGAAGTCCAATTATAGGCAAAGGTTTAGTAGCTTGGAGAGGTCAAGGGGTACAACCATCATATGCTAGGCGTTGACTTGTTCTTGAAGTAGGTTCAAATAGGTATGGTGGTTAGCAGCTTTAGAAGCGCCTAAGCTGGATTTGTAAGCAGGAATTAAGGAAAGGCAACCTCAAAAACAAAGCAACGTATGGGCCCAACACACTCTTGTACAAAAGTTTGCTTTTCCAAGACATTAATGGTACCTCTATGCCACACGTGGGGATATATTTTGGATAAAGACCCAAAAGTGGTTGTGAGCATTAAATGATGATGAGATTTATCAAACCGAAAATCCTGCAGTGTGAGATTCTGCATTATTGCTTAATTCTGGATCAGAAGTTCAGCTTCAGCGTAACTTAGAATAGACATCCAACTTCTGATCTTTGTATCTCCTTGCTCCAACATGTTCTAAAGGAGTTCTCAGACTTTCCAGGAAGCTTGCAGCATGCTTTGTAAACTTCTTTGAATTACCCTTGGAAACTCTGACTGAACCTTTGTGAAAACTGGCCCAGAAGTTCTGACCAAAATTTGTTTTGAAAGTGTCCAAAATTTGCTGAATGCTTCAGTTTCAGGGACGTGTCTTTGAGGATTTATAACTTGAAATTCTAGCATTTCCAGGAGAAGTTTTGTTCTGTAATATTTTAGGCCTTATTGAGATCTAAAACTCTTGAGTTATAAATTATTCCAGAATCAGCTTGCATCATGGTGATAATCTGATCAGAAGTTCTGAGCTTGTCATATTTCTTAAACACTTAGAAAAATTCTAAGTATTTAGAATTTTGACTTTTCCAAAGTAATTTTGACTTTTGAATTTCTTGATGAAACAAACTTCATATTTCAACATGTCTTGATGAAATATGGTCCTTGAAACTTGATTTTGATCAAAAGTCAAAGTTTGACTTTTCAATGCGAAAATGATCATTTTACCCTCGTGAGTGACTTTCTTGGAAAATTTGTAATTCAAGGCTTGAAATTGGATGGAAGCAAACCTGAGGGTTCAGGGTGATCTTTTGAGAAATGAGGGAAAATTTTGGGGTACAACACATGCATACTAAAGAAAGAGAACAAATATTTAAGTCTCACTTATAACCCTATCATACGTATGTTTGTATTCTAAATTCTTTAATAGTTGTGGTTCCTTAACTCTAAGTGAATTAGGTGAGTGAATACTTCTATCTTACTCGTTCAACTACTTTTATTATGAAATCCACTTGTTGCTGGATCTCTCACAACAACAAGCTTGTATCTTTTCCTCAATTGACCAGGCAATGAAATAGATTTATAAACAAGTTTTCACATAATAAAATGAGACACTACACCATATATCACTTAACATAAAAATAACTTAATATTAATTTCAAATTGCTTAACTATAAAAGGTTTAGCTCATAATAAATTGAGTACACACTACAAGCATGGTTCTCAGAAGCAACATCCTTAAAAAACAATGAAAAAGAGATATAAATCTAAGAAATACTTGAGGACTTCTTTAGATGAATAATATTTAAGAGATGACTCCAATCACGCTAGAACTCAGTAGTTGGTACCATATTGAGTGAGAAGAAGAAAACTCTCTATACTCTTCACTATCCTTACTCTATAATTTTGTATATTTCTCTTAGAATTGTTGAACTCCTCTCTCAACCTCATCACGTTCCTATTTATAGACTTGAGTCGGGGTTTCCTATGATGCATTAGATCATGGGCCAAATATGAAGAAATCACATCAAACTCATGTAATAACCAGCGTCATCACTCCATTTCTTTCGCTTAGCCAACAAGGAATCAGGTATAAAAGAACATTAGTGAGGGGACAAGGTATATTGTGGCAGACTAGCATGGCAGGGTGCAGGCGGCGCTTGCAAATTGTGCAAAGTACTATTGTACTATCTTTTGTCTTCAAGTTCCTCCAAGTCTTATCCTTTTGTTTCAAATGAAATTTCTTTCACATAAAGCAAAGATTCCCTTTAATGCTTCCATCCATACATGTTTTCCCTAGAAATCATCTGACTTCATTATTATTTTCCCTTAGCTAAGTCCAACTCCTTTCTTCAGTTTTCACTTCCAGTTATAGACCACAGCAATCATGCCTCAGCTCGACAAAATTAACTATAATTTAAGCATAAAACACATTAAAATATAAAAGGGAGCACCTATTGTGCTCAAAGCAAATTACTATGAAAATAACTAAAATGCAATAAAATAACAAATAAAAATCAAATTAACATCTACTTAAGAAAAAGATTAAGGCATGTATTAAATAAAAAAATGTAGGTTAAAACATTTGCTGACATTCCCGACAAAGTCGAAGTCGAAGAGGGTGTGACTAGCACAAGCCAAATACCTCAAAGGACTAGAGTTCGTTCAACACGACTTCAAGACTATGAAGTGACTGGTGATGATGAAGTAACACCAAATGGAGAATTAGTTCATTTTGCTTTACTTGCAGGTGTTGAACCAATAAACTATAGCGATGCTTTAAAGAATAAACAATGGAAGTTAGCTATGGTCGAAAAGTTACAGGAAATCAAAAGAAATAACACATAGGAGTTAGTCGAATTGCCAACACACACAAAATCTAACAAAGTAAAGTGGGTGTTCAAGACATAAAGAGAGATTGGTAGATCGAGTATTTCTTCAGAGAGTAAGACTCGACTACTCTGAAGTATTTTCTCCCATAGCAAGATTGGAGACTATTCGACTAGTGGTAGCCTTGGCATGAAAGAAAGGTTGGTTGATATTTCACTTAGATGTGAAGTCAGTATTTTTGAATGGACCCTTAGACGAAGAGGTTTATCTCACACAATCTCTTGGGTTTGTGATTCAGAAGAAGCAAATAAGCTGTATAAGTTGCACAAAGAACTCTATGGCCTCAAGTAAGCACCTAGGGCATGAAACAAGAAGATCGACTCATACTTAGTCAAATTGGGATTCATCAAATGCAAATATGAATATGGTGTTTATGTTCAAGTTGTGGCACAAAAGATAACAATCATCTTCTTATATGTCGATGACTTGTTAGTAACTGAAATTAGCTTGCAGAACTTGTTGAAGTTCAAAGAGTTGATGATAAGGGAATTTGAAATGTCGGATCTGGGAAAATTGTCTTATTTCCTAGGCATGGAATTTCAAATGTCGAAGTAAGGAATAATGCTACATCAAAGGAAGTATGTCAAAGAGATACTCAAGAGATTCATGATGGATGATTCGATTCCAAAATCTTCACTTGTCGAACCAAATTTGAAGTTGAAGAAGCATGGAAAGGAAGACAAAGTCGATGTAACTTTGTTTAAACAAATTGTTGGATCTCTGAAGTATGTGTGCAACAGTCGACCTGATATAGAATTCGTAGTCAGATTAGTGAGCAAATACATGAGTGAACTAAGGGTGTCACACATGAAGGTTGCAAGAAGAACCCTGAGATACTTAAAAGGATCTATAAATTGTGGAATTCTATTTTGACAAGATTCTGAAAGAAAAAAAGCTACGATTGCTTGCTATTCAGATACTGATTGGTGTGGAGATAAGGAAGATCGAAGAAGCACAAGTGGTTATTTCTTTTAAGTCTTTGGTGCCCTAATCTCACGGTGCTCGAGAAAGCAACATGTGGTAGCACTGTCATCGTGTGGGGCTGAATATATAATATGATCCTATGTTGCGTGTCAAGCAATTTGAATCAGATATGTGCTTGAAGAAATAAAAGTCGAAGTGAAGAAACCCCTGGTGCTACAGGTCGACAACGGGTCAACCATAAATCTCACAAAGAATCAAGTTTTGCATGGAATGAGTAAGCATATAGAAATTAGATTTCACTTTTTAAGGGAAAAGGTAAATCGAGGTGAACTTGAAGTAAGACATTGCTCAAATGAAATACAGTTCGCCGACATTTTTACCAAAGGATTGAAGATCCACATATCTGTGAAGTTGAGAAAGAAATTAGGAATAATTCATATCGACTATGATTAGCGTAGATTCAACAACTTTGATTATAGAGGGATATATTGAGATATAAGATATAATCCAAGTTGAGTAATCCAAACTCAAACCCAATTAGAATTAGTTAGTCTGTTTAGTGTATAAGTTAATTGTATATAAATAGACATAATTTATAATTCAGTTTATATAACTCAATTCAATAATAATATGTTTATTTTTTTATTCTCTCATTCTCCTATAATTAAAAATATCTCACGCATAAATAATGGATAATTTACAAACTAATTAAATTGAATAGAGGAAAAATATAGACAATAACTTAAACACCTACACCGTATTAATATATTTAAAATCTATTATTTTTATTTTTTAATTTTTATTTTTCTTACTTTAATTTCACTGCAAAGGCATATTACTTTGTTGCTATTAGGTGTAGCCACGGTATATGTAAAAAAAATTAATCTCAAGATAGCATATCTCAATTGAATAATGACCAACTTTAGTGATTAAGTTTACAATTTATTTATTTAAAAACTTATAATTAGCTAAGTGTGCTTCTATGGACATTAGAAAAATCTGTTAAGAATCACATTTTAATTCTACATTCATTTTTTTAAAAATGAAAACTATTTTACTAAAAGAAGTGGAGATTCATTTTTAAAATTCTTTTATTGAGGTCATATAAATATGATTTTGTATTTATTGACTGGTACCTAACTTGGCTTAGCAATTGTTAGGATGAGTATGTGGTTGTTTGGGTGTGTACGTATGTTTTAATTTCTTAATTCTCTTATCTGCTATAATAATAACCACAAGTTTGGATTTGGCACACAAATGCAAAACGGCGTTCACAACTAAACGTGTTCCGCGGAATCAGCGATAATAATCTCTTAGCCGGTCTAGATGCTCTATGTTTCTTACTTATTAAATAGTAGGCGCATTTGTTAAAATGATTTTTTTTATAAATATAAATTAATACTTATAATTCTTTCAATATATTAAAATATTTAAATTATATATATATATATATATATATATATATATATATATATATATATATATATATATATATATATATATATATATATATATATATATATATATATATATATATATATATATATATATATAAGTCAATCAATTTTAACTTAAATAATATATTAAATGCAAATCAATTATTATTTATAGTGATTATAACATAAAAGCATTTACCAAAACCAAAATGTTAGTTATGTTTGTCATCTTACAAAAAAAATTGTTATCCCTACCCTCAATAAATAAAAATAAGATGAATATTATGATATTTGATAATAAAAATAGATTAAATTAATTGATATATTGATCTTCATACATTATATAAATTATTCAAATTTCTATTCGTTGAAGTATTAAAAATAAATTATTTTTCAGTATAAAATAAATCTTGTGTTTTTTAAATAATTTGAATAAAAAATTAAACTTTATTTGTTTATAAAAATATAATATATAAGAGTAAGTTATTTGCAATCTTATCTCCATCCATTCATAAAATCATCGTGTGTCCACCCTTTATTGATTCGTCTAAGATTTCATCATATCTATTTACTCGACATAGATTTCAATAAGTAACATTTTTTTTCTTCATATTTAGATCAACAATAAACATCACCTTCTATTTTTCTTTTATTTTGATCATTATTATATTTTTGTCATATACGTAAGATATTGGAATTTTTCCCGTATAGATATTTATTTATTTTAAATGTTTTTGAAAAATCAATTTTATAAATATTTATCAAATTTATAATTTAATGTAACAATAATAATAATTTTATAAATAGCATTCCTAATAATTGAAATAGAAAATTATATTTTATGTTTTTTCTCTATAATTTAAAGTACTTGAATAACAACATATAAAAAAATAAAGTAATATTTTTATAAAAAAATATTTTGAAAGTAACTAAATATATAATTTATTCATCTGTTGATAGTTATTATTACTCTCTTGTATTGCTCCTAATAATTCACACTACAAGAAATGTTTGCTTAATATGGTTTCATACTCTTATGGTTCACGAAAGTACTCTTATTTTTGCTTAATATGGTTTCATATTAAGTCATTGTTTATATTTTAAATCAACTATTGTGTTCAATATGTTCATTCACTACTAAAAATAAATTATTTTTTTAGAATGCCACGTTTTTTAAACAAATTTTTTAGAATATCATCTACTAAAAATAATTGTTTAAAGTGTCACACTCAGGTGGGTTCATGTCATTTTAAATGGCACGAATGTGGAACCCACAAATGCTGCAAGGATTCTCGTCATTTGAAATGACGTGAAAGGACTGAATAATTTTTTTTCTTCATTTTCTTCTATTTTTTTTAGTTATATTATAATTTTTATTATTTAATTTTATTATTAATTACAAATAATTTAATAAATTATTTAATTATAAAATTAATTAATAAAATATTAATTTAAAAACTTAAATAATTATAAACTTAAAATAACTATTTAACAATTACAATTAAATAATAAATTTTTTTATTAAGTAATAAAATTTCACAATTACACTATTTAATGCTGATGACCCGGTCCTAAACGAGTACCGGTAAAACAATAGCGCGGTCGCGGAGCACGATGACCAAAACCATATTGTTGTTGGGTCTCTGTTGTTGGAGGATTTTATTGTGTTGCATCTGATGTTGGAGGATTTTCTTGACTAGGAGTTGTAGCTTGTGGAGGAGACCAAATGCTTTCCAGTAAATCATAATCACTGACGTTAAGATCCTCGCCAAAATTATATTACGGTTGTTGTGGCGGATACATGGTTGGAACATAAGGCGTTGTAGGGTTATGTTGGGAGGAGGGGAAATCGAAGTTTGGTCGCATGATGGGTGTGGATTGTGTAGTTGGCTTATGATATATTTGTGGTTGTTGAGATTCATCAATGTAATTTGGTTGGGAGTGAGATTGCGGGTATTGGGTGTTAAATGTTTGATTTTGGTAAAAATAAGGGGCATGAGTTTGAAGCTGAGAAAAATGAGGGTTAGAAGTTTGTTGTTCAGGATAATGGGTGTTTGATGTTGGGAAAAGTGAGGAGTTTGTTGTTGGAAGGATTGGGGATGAGGAGGTTCAGAATGTTGTGAGTGGTGAGGTTGTTGAGAGCCACTTGCCTGAGTAGGTGTTTACCCTGGTTTTTGGTAAAGAATCGTTGATCCTCCAAAAAGGAAAGTTCTTTTTGGTTACTTACGGGATCGATCAGATTAATCCCAGAACATATGCTAATTTTTTATGTAAGACAAGCAATCAGGAAGAACGCACGTTCGACCAGAGAAAAGATACTTGAGATTTTGGAAAAGTAGACAGAAATGTAGAAATGCAGGTAAATATGCAAGAAAGATAACTTTGCAAGATAAGATTAAAGCAATATAAAAGACTTTCATTAATAAAAAGAGGTGTTTCCAACGTACATTTCTCAGTTTTATCCTTTCTCACACAGCGGTTACTTGGACAATATTTGAGTGACTAGTACAATAGGTTGAACACACTCTTAAAAATTACACAGGTTTCCTAATTTATACTAAAAACTAAGTAACCGTCGAGGAACGACTCTGCGCTAAGATGAAGACAAGTGTCTTCTGCATGTCCCTCGACCTCTAGCTTCCAGCCACATTGCTTCTTCTTAGCCGCTAGCGAAACTGTCTTTCCCTCCAATAATTCAAATTCAAATGTCCCTCGTATCATGTGTCAAAGCGAGGGTATTTTCTCTTAGTCGAAGGTCATAAGTCCTCTTCAGTCGAAAACCCTGAAAGTGAGCCCTGGTCGAAGGCTCAAATATAACTTAGATCTTTTTCCTAAGTTATTTCATACGTCGAAACATTCTCGGCTTGGTTTATTCCAGTTTTTTGGTCTAAAAGACCAAATATAGTAAGTGTCGAATTTGGGAGCCAACAAATTTCCCCCCAAGAATGTCTATTTCGACGCCCAAAGAAATAGCCATTCTTTGATCTTTCCATTCGACACCTACCTTTCTAGTTGTCCATAAAGTCCTGACGTGCGCTTTTCGTCTTCCAACAGCTGCTGCTTTCGAAAAAACCCATCATTACTCTTTTTCCAAGATGTCTTTTCTAACTGCCGTTACCACACTGCCATGATGACCATATTCCTAGAACCTAGGCAAGCATGTCAAAACGTTTCCCAACGTCTGCACGGTAACTGCTTCATACTTCGTCACGTGCCCCACTATCTTCACAATATTAAATGGTCTTGACGAGACATATCCCTTTCTGAAGGCTATAAATACTTCTGAGCCTTTTCATTTGGGACTTTCACCACTCCAAGCATTTCCAAATCTTCTGCTTTTAAACACCTTGTATTGTCAACTTCATTTTCTCCAAATCTGCAACAATGGCTTTCCTTTCCAATGCACCAAACAATCCCCAACCTAAAAATGCTGATGATATCCAAAACCCACCAGAGATCTTTTCTACTAACCCTTCTCCTTCCTCGACTGATGGGCTTCGGTTCATTGCTGAACCCATGACGAGGGAGTGGCGAGAAGCATATGATTCCCAGCTCCTCATTCCCATTAGGTACTATGAAGACATATATGTTATGTCTGGTCCTTTGTCTATGTGCGTCGAGAATCCCATGAGGAATCGTGCCTTCTTCCCTACTCACCCAAGACTCAGACCTATAGGTTGCACGAAGAAGCCTGGGGATGACCCTGAAGACGCTACTTCGGCCAATCAGCAGCATGTTCAAACTACGGAGGACATTAACCTTCAATTATGAACAAAGGGAACAAAATCTTTCGATCATGCCCTAACCTCTCCTCAGAGTATTCATATTGGTTGAATAAGATGGAGAAGGCGCAAACCTCTGTCTGGAAGGAAATGGGAATTTATGATTTGGTGATGTTGTCGAAGACAAGATTGTCTTATTGTCCCCTCATGTTGGTATCTTCACTGTATTTCTAGGACAACGCACATTTTACCTTTCATCTTCCCTGTGGGATGGTGACCCCCACCCTATTCGACATAGCCGCAATTACCAGTCTTCGACCCACTGGCGATTATTTCGATCTTGAGGATTTGCCTGAAGATGTTATTGGGTTTGCAGCTACAAAACCCACCTACACCACCTTTATCAACCACTTTCACGATAAAGCCTCCAGTACTGTATCGGGGGTGGAGCATATAGCCTTTTTGGCTATGTGGTTATCCCGTTTTCGTTTTTTGCACTAAGTCACTTCAGGTGACTAAGAAAATGCTCACGCTCGCGACGCAGCTTCACCACGGATATCCCCTTTGTCTGGCCGAATTGATTTTGGCCAATCTATATGAGTCCATTAATAATGGTGTGACCCAACTCAAGGTTATAGGGGACAGGGAGAGCCTGCTGCTTTCTAGCCCTTTTTGGCTTCTCCAACTTTGGCTCAATGCCACCTTCGAACCTTTTCTTCCTCAGAAGAATAAGATTAATGAAGCAGCCCCAGAAATCCTGAACAGGAGGTTCGAAGGTACCAAGCTTGCACTGCTGACTCCTACTGATGAAGGCCAACAGTTTCAGAAGGCTTTCACAAGTTTCGTGATGATGTTTGTGGAGCGCAAACGTTTTATTTCGACCATGGCTCCTTTTTCCAGTCGGAAAGTTGGTCCAGAATGGTTCACCAGACCATTTCCTTCGAATGAGGAGGAAGACTTGAATGATGAATATGTGGGCATGTGGGAATTGTTTCTTCTCCCTAGAATCATGCCATTGAGATTCAAGAGCTCCAAAAATCAATTAAGCTTGATTGCTTATCAACCAAACCTTGTCTCTCGACAATTTGGTATTGTTCAGTTACTTCCCTCACCCATTTATCCTCGAGAGAAGCTGCTATTATTTTACAACGCGGACTACTCAGAAGATGCTGCTACCAAGCATATTGGTAGGTACACTGGTCGAACTGTACTAACCATGTTCGACTTTAACCTCAATTTTTTGAGTTCTGGTAATTTTGAGGGGTGGTGGAGACAGTATTATGATGAAGAGTTCTTCGATGAGAAGGACTTCTCCCACCACCTTTGTGAGGCGTTTAAGCTGGTTCTCGACAGGATCAAGAAAGGTATTACTTCTTTTCTTTCTCTTCGCTTCAGATTTATCATTCGACGCTCTATTAACTTTAGTTTTCTTGTTTCTTGTTTTTGTACAATTGTCAAGAGAACCACTTCGAAGAAGGCTGCTGAAAGCACAAAAGGGAGAGATTCTACTGTCAACCCCTCTCCCAAGGTATTCACTTTCTTCTATACCCTTATTTCCTATGATTTTCTGACATGGGTACTGATTTCTTTGACTTGTCTTTCTGGGTATTCATAAAACTACCCCCAAAAAATGGAAGGTCCAGGAGATCGAAATCTCTAGTGACGAAGAAGAGGAATCTCCTCTTGTTCCTCTGAAGAGACAAAGGTTAAAGAAGCCAGTTCCTGCCGTTGAGTCTCGTCCCAAAATTAGAATTAAGACTACAGCTGCGAGGCCTCCTCCTGTAGTTATCAAAGAGCCTACTGAACAGGAAGTAGCTGCCAGGCTAAACAACCCTAGCGAGAGCGATAACTCCAGTCCCGGTGCTGAAATCCCAGTCCAGGTATTTGCTTCGACATACCATCATTTACTTCTCGACTCCCCTTTTTTCTTTATGAGAATTCTGAAAGAAACGAACTTCTTTTATTTTCCAGGACACTGCTGGCACCTCCAACCAAGTCCCTACTCTTGTCGAAGGCTCTGTTACCCTATTGAATAGTGAAGGAGAGCCTACTTATAGGCCTTCTTCAGCGAAAGGATCTTTCATGAGTTCAGCTGATGAAGTGAATCAAACTTCCAAACCTCAGCATGAAACTATAGAGGAAGTCAATGAGGAAGGCCCTGTAGGAAATCATGAAGAGACTAGGGCTTCGTTGGTTGACGTGCAAGAAACTGAAGAGGAAAGTACCCCTAATGCTGAGGCTGTGATAGAGAGGGAGAATGAAGGGATCCCAGAAGCTGATGGCGAAGAGCGTTCTGCTGAAGGAAACCAGCATCCTACAGACACTAAGGCAATTCCAAAGCAGGTGGCCAACGTGGTTGTTGCTGTCAACGAAAGTGTTCCTTCGACAGGATCTAGAACTAAGGAGGATTTAGCCTTGCTGAAACAGCAAAATCCTTTAGGCTATTTGACTGCAATTCTAGAAAGTCGAGAAAGTTCGTCTGATCATAGTGCCTCAACTGTGTCTGGAAGGTCTAGTTCGACCTCTCCTCTCGATGAGGCCCTTCAGAAAGTTAAGGCACAAATCTTCAAAAGAGATTTAATGTTGACCTTGGAGGAGGAACCCGCGGCTCCCTCTTTTATGAAGACTACTCTGAGGGTTGTCGATCTCCTCATTGCTTCTACGGACGTGGCCAGTGTTATCTTGGATTTAATCTCCATTATTGACCAAGTATCAGCAGATTATAACCGTCAAAGGACTCTTAATCGTGAGATTGAAGAAACCAATGGTCAAATGGCTGCTGCCTGGCATGCTGCTACCGAATCAGCTTCTAAGGTAAAGGATTTGTCAAAGGCCCAGGAGGCTAGACAAAAAGAGGTCGAAGAGATAGATCGAGACACTGCTCAACTGAGGGTGCAGATTGCAGAGTTGGAAGCTAAAATTGCTGCCAACGATAAAAAGAAGGAGGAACTCCTTGCTGTTAACACTGAATCAAAGAGCCAAGAGGAACTGGCTGAAGGGTTAAGACACGCTGATCGAGCCCAATCTCTTGATGCTAAGCTCGAGACCCTTCATCAATCGAAGACTTTATGTGATCGACGCCTATAATTACAAAGAATTAAGTATCTTCAGATTAAGGTTAATCTCCCTTTTTGAATCTTGTTTCTTCCATTTATGTAATCACTTGTTGTAATGATTTCAAAGCCATTTTGGCTATTTTAATGAAAATTTAAGTTTCCATTTTGGCATTCTCTATTCAACAGTGACTATATATTACTTATTTTTACCTCTTGAAGCATAGGTCTATACGCTTTCAAGTATTTACCATTCACCTTCAAAAGTCTTTGATCTTCGCTTAACTCTTCAATCTCATAGCCTCCACTAGAGAAGGCCTGGATAATCCTGAAAGGTCCCTCCCACTTAGGAGACCCTTTTCCCAAATTTCTATCTTTTCGATCCATCGGAATAATTAATTTCCATACTAGATCCTCAGGCATAAATGTCTTAGGTTTCACTCTGCGATTATAGGATTTCTCAACTCGCTTCTTCTGCAGTCTCAAAAGATCCAGAGCTTTCAACCTTTCTTCGTCTAAGTCAACTAGTTCGTCTAACATCATATTCCAATAGACCTCAGAAGGGATATCATGATGCATCTGAATCCTTGTCGCCTGCAGGTGGATTTCCACTGGCAACACTGCATCATGACCATAGGTTAAGCGAAATGGCGTTGTTCCCGTGGCTTCTTTCGGACAAGTTCGACATGCCCATAGAACTTGATCTAGCGTCTTGTGCCAGTTTCTGGATTTCTTTCCCATGTGTTTCTTTATTAAAATGATCACTACTTTATTCGTTGCTTCGACCTGGCCATTAGCTTGCGCATAATAAGGTGTAGATGTTAACAATTTAAACCCCATTTAAGCAGCAAAGTCTTGCATCTTTCGACCAGTAAAGACTAACCTTTGGTCTGTAGTTATTGTTTCGGGAATTCCAAATCTATATATGATGTACTTTTGAATGAATTCAATGACATTCTCTTGGTCTACATTGACTAAAGGGATTGCTTCAATCCACTTAGTAAAATAATCAATGCCCACCAATATATACTTCTGGCTTTTAGAAGATGCTGGTCGAATTTCTCCAATAAGATCTAAAGCCCATCCTCTAAAAGGCCAAGGTTTCACAATCGAGTGAAGTTCGCTTCCCGGCACATGCTGAATACCTGTATGTATTTGACATTTTTGGCATCCTTTTGCAAACTCAACATAATCTTTTAACATAGTGGGCCAATATAATCCTTGTCGAAACAATAACCATTTCATCTTTTGGCCTACTTGGTGTGCTCCACATGCCCCGGCGTGTGTGGTGAAAAGAACTATGTATGCTTCTGTTTCACTTAGGAATTTCAGGAGCACACCTTTAGGTGTTTTCTTGAATAATTCATTTCCCATCAACATATAACTCAGTGCTCTATATTTAATTTTCCGTTCTGTCGAAGCCGTTGGATTTTGTAAATAATCCACTATAGACTTTCTCCAATCTTGTTCTGTTAGATTGTCTATGAACGAAATTTCAAAACTTTCGTGATCAGTGCATCCCAACGTTGTGGTCCTTAAATCCAATGGAGATAACTTAGTGGAAGTTACTCTCCTTCTAATTTCGATTGCTTGTTGTAGCTTGTCTTTTGAAACTTTATACCCGGAAGCAATCTGCGCCAAGTCATTAGCTACTTGATTTTCCAATCTGGGTATATGTCGAATGTTAACTACTTCGAAGTTCTTCAACAACTGTCTGGATATTAAGAAATACATGATAATATTTTCTTTTATACATTTGTATTCTTTCATAATTTGTTTTAGGACTAACTCTGAGTCTCCCATTATTTCGACCTGAGTTGCCCCCAATTCAAGCAGGATTTCAAGGCCTACGATTAACGCTTCATATTCAGCCTTATTATTAGAGCAATCCCCATCTATATTGTACTTAAATGTTATTGGAATTTTTCTTGGAGAAATGATGAAGACTCCGACTCCAGTTCCATCTTTATAACTAGAACCATCAAAGTATAGTTTCCAAGGTTCGATCTCCAAATAATTCAGTGACCCGTCTTGTATAGAATGGTCGACTATAAAGTCTGCCACAACCTGACCTTTCATAGCCTTGAGAGGCATAAAGATTAATGAGTACTCAGTTAATGCGAGTGCCCATTTGCCAATTCTATTGTGCAAAATGGGTTTCGACAATATATATTTGAAAACATCAAAATGAGACGAAACATAAACATCAACTGGCTTTATATATTGCTTAAGTTTTGTACATGAAAAATAAAGACATAAACATAGTTTTTCAACCTTGTTATATATGGTTTATGCATCGTTTAAAACTCTACTGAGGTAGTATATGGGCCTTTCGACACCATGCTCATCCTCTTGAGCCAACATGCTCCCTAAAGTTTTATCAGACGTAGCTATGTACAGTCTCATACTTTTACTTTGACAAGGAGGTACCAAAATAGGTGGTTCAGTGAGGTACTATTTGATTTTGTCAAATGCTTCTTGATGTTCTTGTGTCCACTCAAATCATCCTTTGCTGAGTCGAAGTAGTGGCGAAAAGGCTTGCGTTTTCCCACTGAGGTTGGATATAAATCTCCTCAGGAAATTTATCTTCCCAAGTAAGGATTGCAATTCCTTTTTGTTAGTTGGCGCTTTGGCTTGCAAGATAGCTTTGGTCTTGTTTTGGTTTATCTCAATGCCTTTTTTATGGACCACAAAACTTAAGAAATCTCCTGCTTTGACACCAAAAGCACATTTTAGAGGATTCATCTTCAGGGCGTAGCGTCTCATCCTCTCGAAGGATTGTCGAAGATGATCCATGTGAGTCCTCTCTGAAACAGATTTGACAATAATATCATCAATATAAATTTGCATGAAAGTGTCAATAAAATCATGGAAGATCGAATTCATGGCTCTCTGGTACGTTGCCCCTTCATTCTTTAGGCCAAAGGGCATCACTACCCATTCATAAGTGCCTAAGGCCCCAGGGAAACAAAATGTCGTTTTCGACACATCTTCTTCAACAATAAAGATTTGATTATATCTAGAGTATCCATCAAGCATACTCATGTACTCGAAACTAGCGGCAGAATCCACAAGCATTTCTGCCACTGGCATTGGATATTCATCTTTGGGTGTTGCAGCATTCAGATCTCTGAAATCGATGCACACCCTTAAGGTACCATTTTTATTTATAACAGACATAATATTTGCAATCCATTTGACGTACCTGGTCGTTCAGATGAACTTGTATCTCAGCAGCCTTTCGACTTCCGTTTTGATTTTTGATCAAATCTCTGATGCAAACCGTCTTGGAGTCTGCTTAATGGGCTTCTTTCCAGGCTTTATTAGCAACTGCAGTTCTACCAAACTTCTGTCGAGACCAGGCATCTCATTATAATCCCACGCAAAGCAATCCTTGAACTCTTTTAGTAATTGGATCATTTCGACCCTGAGTCCTGGATCTATTTTTGTGCTTATGTATGTTGGCTTTTTTACAGGACCGTCGCCTAGGTTTACCTCTTTTAGAGGGTCTTGCGCTAACATTCTAACATTGTTCGCCAACGGGTCCTTTTCGAAAACTATAGGTTTATCGTCATAGATGGCGTCTAACCTCTAATCTCAAAGGTCTTTCATTCCTAAGTCGGGAGGCTCTGGGTCGAAATCTTTCCCAGGGCCTGTCTTAGAAAGGACTTGTTCATTGGCTTCAAAGGCCATATATTTAACTTCAGCCTCCAAAGCCGCTATCATTCTACTTTCGGCCACATACGCCGAATTTTTTTGCAGAGTTTGTGACTCAGTCATCATCACCAAACTCACTTCCCCAGCCTGTTGGCCGTATATCATCAACTCCTCCAAAGTCGATGTTGGATAAGTCTTCTCTATCCCACTGAAAGCCGTAGTAGGAGTGTAGGTATAGAGAACATAAGGCGTTAGGTTTTAGGGTTAAATCAAACTCAGGTGGATTATGTGACCCTTTGGTGCATCGAGGATGGAACTGCACCAATGCCATGTATTCACTCTCGACCTAAGAGCAGATTGTAGTTTGGTTTCACTGAGATCACCATGAACATGGTGAGTCGGAGGATTGATCCCACTTTGAGGTCTAGTTATATGACACCCATTGTGGTGCCAATGCCCCCTTCATAATTGGATAAGACCATGTTATGGGGCTTGATGTCAGTATCTCCCTTTCCTAGCTTTTCCAGCATGAATTGTGGGATGATATTGATGGTCGCCCCACAATCAACCAGAATTTTATTTATAGTTATTTCCCCTATCTTTGCTCTAATGAACAGGGGTTTTAGATAATTCTTTATTGCCTCTGTTGTGGCTCGAAAAATGTGTTATGTTCTTCTATGCAGCCATTGTTCATTACATAGTAACATACTGGCCTGTGTCTAGCCATTTCTTGTTCAACCATTAAGTCAGTTTCCTCAACTTCGACCTGACAGTTGTATTCTTTAGGTAACACTGATATGACATTCACCATGATGTCTAAACTGTCACCGGAATCGGAGTTGTCTTCATCATTCGACCCACATTCCTCCGTCCATGGCATAGGATTCCTCTCTAGAGGCTTCCTTTGTTTCTTTTGCACATTGGTGCTAACCTCTGGATGAGATCCAGCTGCCTCTTTTTCGGCCTTTCGCCGTCTTTGGAATCTTCTCCGTTTGTGAACGGGACATAGGATTTTTTCCTTTGTAATTGCTCGATATATGGGCCATCTTATTTGACGTAGAAGCATGGTACTCCTTTCTGTAATCTAAAGAGGAACCTCTTGGCACGTCGAATTCCAGCCATCTCTCTTCATTTGGCCTCTTTCTTCCCATAGTGTTAAGCCAAGTATCTGTAGGTACATTAGTTGGAGGCCGAAAAGTTGGTGGCCTCCTTACCTGACTCATGGATCCTTGTTGATGCCCCCTTCTGGGGTCGAATCTGACTTCTGAACCCATTTTTTGTTGGGCATTAGTGCCCTGTTTCGCTTTTGCAATTCTCATACCTTGTATGTGTTCTGCGGCTTTCTTGTCAAAAATAGAGCTGCATCTAGGGCACAACATTACTTCCGATTTCTTCTTCTGGCACCTATGTAGAAAATCTGCCAGGTCTTCATTCTCCTTTAGAAATGTCGTTTTATTTACTTCTTCTTGACAAATGGCTTCCTCTGAGGCCTTGGCGCCAGAGACTTCAACCATGTTGACCTGCATGTTGATTTTGGCAACGAGATTCATTTTCTACATTTTGGCCTCTAGATTCTTTGTCGAACCTTTTACAACGGCTAAATAAGAACCTGTGGTGGTTCTTTTGTTGGAGCTCTCAGTAACTCCTTTGCTTTTGTGTGGGTCTTCAGTAACCCGTTTATTCATTTTCAGGCCTTCAGCGGCTTTCTTGTTGGACCCTTGGGTAACTTCCTTTTTCAAATCTAGGCCTTCAGTGGCCTTTCTCACCCCTTCAATAGTTTTTCTGGAGATGTTTCCAGTAAAACTTCCAAATATGGGTTTAGTAATGAAATCTTCAGAAACTTCCACCATGTGAATGCCAACTGGTTCAACATAATATGCCTTCATCTGCAGTGGTTTTGCGTCGATTTTCATTGCTGGCTTATCAGCAAATTTCAGCCTTCCTTCCTTTAGCGCTTGTTGAACAAGATCCCTGAAAATGAAACATTGTGAGGCTTTATGTCCCAAAAAATTATGGTATTTACAAAACCTCTTTTCTTTCTCTGTTCTAAAGGAGGCAATTTTCCCTCTGGGGGCACTATCATCTGGCCATCTTTAACTAATAGATCAAATATTTCATCACATTTGGATATATCGAAACTATAAGTTTTCTTAGGAAATTTGTCGCTGTTTTTCTCAGGCCCTACAGGATTTTTCCCATTTGATGGCACTAGCAATTTACAAGAATATGGTGGTCCTTGTTTTAATTATGCTAAATCTATTTCGCCTTCTGCGACATCTATAGGATCACTAGATATCTCTAGATCGTTATCATCCATTTCGACATAGGCTACCCTTTCTCGTCGATAAGTTTTGGCAGCTTTAGCTTTCTCATCTTTAAGGCATTCTACTTGTCGAACTCTATCGGCCAGTTGGGCTATATCTCTTAGGTTTTGTGTATCTAACTTTTTCCTAATCGAATAATCCAGCCCCCCCCGCTGCTATTTCAACCAATTCATGCTCAGGCACTTGGGTAAAACATCTGGCTTTGAGTAATCGAAACCTATTTAAATATTCATCGATTGGCTTTGTAAACCTTCTCTTCACACTAGACAATTCTTTTAGACTTATTTTGGTCTGGCCCATGTAGAATTGTTCATGAAACAATCTTTCCAATTGGTTCCAGTTGTGGATCGAATTGGCTGGGAGGGTGGTGAACCAAGTGAAAGCATTCTTTGTTAGGGAACTTGGGAAATATTTGATTCTAAGGTTTTCGTTGTTTGCTATTTCCCTGGCCTCTATCAAATATCTAGCTACATGTTCGATAGTGGACTCTGTCGTATCCCCTGAAAATTTAGTAAACTTTGGAACCTTTCCCCTAGGTGGTAAGTCTGTTTACAAAATATATTCTGACAATGGGGATGTGAAGTTTGGTCTGTGAAAACCAATGTTCATCCCGTTTTGAATCATAATCCTTTTGATCATGGCAGTTAGATTATTGTTTGTCCCATAATTTTGGTGTCAAACTTGCTGTATCAATTCATCAGCGTTTTGGTTTCTATTAGCCATAATAACTCCTTGATTGATTTCTCTAGGGTTTCGTGGTATTTCAACCCTTGGTTGTTCTATTTCTGCTCTAGGAATCTGGGGGTTTGGATTAACGGTCAAATCCTCTTCCATGATTGCCCCTTGATTTGCTCTTATTGGTATCCTCTGGGGTTGTCGAACAGTTTGGGGTACCCTAAAGAATTCAGCCATGCACGTCATTTGCACTGTCATTTGTTGATTCGACTGCGTAGCATTTTGAATGAGGGGGTTTAGCACTGTACTTAGAGTTTGTGCTAACATTTGTACCATATCATGATTACTTTCGTCCATCTGTTGCCACAAAATTGCTGTCAAAACATTTGTGAGGCTTGGCATTGTATGAGATGGCCCTCCCAAGAATTGGTTTCTACTGGCTCCAGACCCCTGTAATAGCGATGATGCATTCACCAAAGGTTCTGAAAAAGTGGAAGCAGCGTTCATAAGGCTAGCCATTTCAGTAGTTGGCATGCCATATGGCTGCTCTCGACCCATCCAGGTTGTCGAAAATCCTGGGGGCACAAATGGTCGAGATCCTAGATTTGCCCTTGGTGAAGGCGTTCCTAATGGACCTCTTGGACCTACATACGAAAGTAAGGGTCCAGTTTGATTTGTGGTTAGCGTCAGTATTGATCCAACGGAAGTTGGGATATTCCTTTCGACGGCGGTAGTAACCACTGTTCCAGTAATTGGTGGAGGTATTTCTCCATGATTTGGCTTGTTAGTCATACTACTCTCACTATTTTTCTTCCTAACAGTATACTCGTTGGTTACTCTACCACTTCTTAATAACATGCAACGTTATAACTATACAGAAGAAACGCAATAACATAAACAATAAAAATTAGCAACGTCCCACCGGGTGTGCCAATTTGTTTACCGTGGTTTTTGGTAAACAACCGCTGATCCTCCAAAAAGGAAAGTTCTTTTTGGTTACTTACAGGATCAATCATATTAATCCCAGAACATATGCTAATTTTTTATGTAAGACAAGCAATCAGGAAGATCGCACGTTCGACCAGAGAAAAGATACTTGAGATTTTGGAAAAGTAGACAGAAATGTAGAAATGCAGGTAAAGATGCAAGAAAGATAACTTTGCAAGATAAGATTAAAGCAATATAAAAGACTTTTATTAATAAAAAGAGGTGTTTCCAACATACATTTCTCAGTTTTATCCTTTCTCACACAGCGGTTACTTGGACAATATTTGAGTGACTAGTACAATAGGTTGAACACACCCTTAAAAACTACACAGGTTTCCTAATTTATACTAAAAACTAAGTAACCTTCGAGGAACGACTCTGTGCTAAGATGAAGACAAGTGTCTTCTGCATGTCCCTCGACCTCTAGCTTCCAGCCACGTTGCTTCTTCTTAGCCGCTAGCGAAACTGTCTTTCCCTCCAATAATTCAAATTCAAATGTCCCTCGTATCATGTGTCAAAGCGAGGGTATTTTCTCTTAGTCAAAGGTCATAAGTCCTCTTCAGTCGAAAACCCTGAAAGTAAGCCCTGGTCGAAGGCTCAAATACAACTTAGATCTTTTTCCTAAGTTATTTCATACGTCGAAACATTCTTGGCTTGGTTTATTCCAGTTTTTTGGTTTAAAAGACCAAATATAGTAAGTGTCGAATTTGGGTCATATTGGCATATTGATTTTGACGAGGTTCAGTGAGAAATTGTTCGTATGATGCATATCCATATGGAAGCGAGTGATACCATTGCATGTACTCATTTGACGGTTTCTCCTCTATTTGTAATTGATTTCCATCCAACATAAACAATTCTCGATGCAACCAACAGTTTTGTTCATCAGAGTATAATATGGTATACGCTTTTTGGCGCACTTTTATTGTTGTCATCTTATGGTGTTCAGCCAGGCATCGAGGTTCTTCAGGTATCCCTTGTAAATTTCCAAAATGTAGTTTGACCCTATCTGCTTGATGCATTTCTACAATATAAAAACATATTATATATGTAGTTGAACTCCATATCAAACTGTCATCGTGCCTTTGGGGCGCTAATCCAAGATACGGCCTCCAAATAAACTGAAAAGTTATAGATAAAACTTGTTATTTTAACCAAAATAAAATTCATAAATTTATAAGAAGTATTAAAGTGAAGACAAAAAAACCTGATCTTGAAGCATGTGATCAATCCTTAATCGGTATCCTTGTAGATGGTGGCGTGGGTTGTTTTGGTAGTCAAGTTTCTTGATGCACCATCTAAAAAGAATTTAAAATTAAACTTTATTTTAAAGTATCCTAACAATTTTAATTATAAATTTAAATTAAAATTAAAATATTACCTTCTTGCGTAAGGATATGGAGCTTGAAGCGGAGCCACCGGAGATATAATAAGCATGCGTGTAAAAGCCCAAGCTTGAAGAAGTAAAACGCATCCTATCATCTCTGTTACTTTTATGTCTACAGACTTGCACATTTCCCTATATAGATTAGCTAAAACGGCGGAACCCCAACTCAATTTTCCACAATCCTCTAAATCCACAACAAATTGTGTCCATTTTGAGTGTATAGTATTATCGCTTTTGTTAGGAAACAAAACTTGCCCGATAAGCAGTAAGATATAAATACGAGCATGTTTAATTTTATACTCCTCGGGTGACTCCTCGGTTGGTGGTTCATGTTGGTACATGTCTTTAAGCCATGTCAACCTCGCAGTCATTCCCTTATCACTTTGTGGTGGTTCATCCCCTAAAATAGAACTCCATGCACCACCACCTAGCTCGGATGGACCATTTACCGCTTTACCATCTACAGAAAGCGCCAATAACATACTCACATCTTCCAATGTAATTGTGCATTCACCGTTTGGAAGATGAAATGTATGAGTTCTGGGTCTCCACCGTTCTAGTAAGGCTATAATTAACCTTGAATCGATGTGTGTGGACCTTATTGTAGATACATGGTAGAAACCAGATTGGTGTAGGTAAGGGATTATGACTGCATGTGGCTTTAGAGGTTTGTGAGCACGAATTCTCCATTTTGAAATATAAGTATCATCAACCTGTAATAGAAATAAGTAATATAGAAAAATATCAAACATTTCTATGCAACAAAGTTTTATGAACAAAACTAATATTGTAAACTCAAAAATAAATAATATGAATAATATTGAATAAATCAAAAATACTTATAACATTGATATTTTCTACTGTTCCCCTATGTTGTGTACCATACCAAAACATATTGGCCATAATTGTGAAAATGAAGAACTGATTGAAGACTTATCAAAAGAGAGTAGAGAGTGTGTAGTGAATAGAATGTAGTGTGTTTGTGGAAAAATGAGGTGAGAGTGATGAGTATTTATAGGAAAATTTTGAGAGTGATGATAGTTGGTTGGTAGTTGAATAATTTAATTAATTGTGGTTGGTAGGTAGTAGAGTAATTTAATTAGAGTTGGTAGGTAGTAGAGTAATTTAATGAAAGTTGAATAAAACTTTCAACATAACGAGCCAATATTTCTGGAAGAGGAAGTGGGTGATGATACTGACTTCGACGATGCCAGACAAATTAATTTTTTTAGTGGGTCCAGTGACAAGTCAGGTGACGATGACAGACTGGAGGTAGACCCGACTCTTATACTTGATCTATACAACCCACCTTATCACTTAAGAAATGTTTCATTTGAATGTGTGGAACCAATTTCAGTCTTTGAACCCTTAGACGAACGTGAGTCACGTGAAGACTTAAAGGTTGGTATGACGTTTGAAAAAAAAGAAGCATGTCTCCATGCAATATCTGAGTATCACATAAAAAATTCTTATAGTTTTAAGGTTTATAAGCCTGATCCGACACGATATTTAATTAAATGTAAAAAGGAGGGATTCGGCTTCACATGTAGAGCTTCGTTAAGGGAGGGGTGTGGTAAATGGGTTATTGGCAGAATTGGAGGGCCACACACTTGCATGTCGACTGATATATCTCAAGATCACCAAAAGCTTACCTCAAAGATGATCGCCCATAACATTAGACCTCTTGTTGACAGTGACACGGCAACCAAGGTTAGACATATTATTGCTCATATTCGTATGACTTATGGCTACACCGTGTCTTACAAAATGGAATGGATTGCAAAGAACAAAGAAATCGAAGATGTTTATGGCAATTGGGAGGCCTCTTACAACAATCTTCCGCAGTGGTTGCTAGTCATGCAACAATTTCTCCCAGGTACCGTCATAGATCTTGAAACACTTCCTGTATATTCAAATGAAGGAACACAAATTGGTGGTGCAAGAATTTTCCATCGCCTTTTTTGGGCATTTCAACCTTGTATTAGGGGTTTTGCACATTGCAAACCTATAGTGCAGGTAGATGGTAGATGGTTGTATGGAAAATATAGGGGAACATTGCTCCTGGCTGTTGCACAAGATGGGAATGGTAACATTTTCCCAATCGCATATGCATTGGTCGAAGGTGAGACCGGGGGGCTTGGAGTTTCTTTCTGAAAAATTTGAGACTCCACGTCACACCCCAATCATACTTATGTTTGATATCTAATCGACATGAGTCCATTAAGAGTGCCTATAATAACCCGGATAATGGCTGGCAGAACCCACCCTCGGTGCATGTGTATTGCATTAGGCACATCGCACAAAACTTCATACGAGCCATCAAGGACAAAAACCTTCGCAAGACAGTTGTTAACATGGGTAATTACTCTCTAATTTTTAACATGGCATTTCAATATATAGTTCTTTTATATTAATGTTTTTAATGCTTTTACATAGGGTATGCAATTAATGAGTCTACATACGCATATTATCAAGAGGAGATCCGCCAAATAAACACAGAGGCTTTCAATTGGATAGAGAACCTTCCAAGAGAAAAATGGTCGCGAGCTTACGACGGAGGAGCACGATGGGATCACATGACAACCAACCTTGCTGAATCTTTGAACTCAGTGTAGAAGGAAACTCGAAACCTACCTATTACATCACTTGTAAGATCAACATACTACAGGATGGGAACATTATGGGGTAAGTGAGGAAAGGATTGGACAAAAAATTTGTCATCGGGAAAGGAATTCACAGATAACTGCATGAAAGGAATTGCAGAAGAAGTAGAAAAATCCCACAGTTATAATGTCTTGGCTTTTGACTGTGAAAGTCACTATTTCATGGTTCAAGAGATGGTTAATAATAGGAATTGTCGGCCACTTACTCATTTCAACGTCAACTTCCAAACACGAACTTGTGACTATGGGAAATTTCAAACTTTTCATCTGCCTTGCTCACATGCTATCACAGCGTGTTCTCACATTAACCACGACTATACTACGTTTATTCCTGACTTGTATAGAGTTATAAACGTCTTTAAAGTTTACATACAAAGTTTCCTCGGTGTTCCCCAAGAAGATAGTTGGCCTCCATATTTGGGCGATACTCTTTTGCATGATGAAAGGATGCGACGAAACAAAAAAGGTCGCCCGAACAGTACTCGCATTAAAACTGAAATGGACATTGTTGAGAAAATAAAAAGACGATGCGGAATCTGCCAACAACCACACATGCGGAAAAAATGTCTGCATCGCCTCAACAATGCAGGCCCTTCTAACTAATTTTATCCATGTATTGTTATTTATAACTACTTTTAACTGTATTTTTTATTTAGTATTTTGATTGTAATTGTGAAATTTTATTACTTAATAATTTTTTTTTATTATTTAATTGTAATTGTTAAATAATTACTTTAAGTTTATAATTATTTAAGTTTTTAAATTAATATTTTATTAATTAATTTTATAATTAAATAGTTTATTAAATTATTTGTAATTAATAATAAAATTAAATAATAAAAATTATTAATATAACTAAAGAAAATAGAAGAAAACGAAGAAAAAAAATTATTCAGTCCTTTCACGCCATTTCAAATGGCGAGAGCCCTTGCAGCGTTTGTGGGTCCCACATTCGTGCCATTTGAAATGGCGTGAACCCCCTCTGGGTGTGGCACTTTGGGCAATTATTTTCAGTAGGTGGCATTCTAGGATATATGTTTCAAAAACGTGGCATTCTGGGGAAAAATTCCTAAAAACATGACATTTGAGAAACGACTCTTACATTAGGTATAAAAATAAATGATGTAAAAAATATTTGTCAAAAGATTTTACATCAGACTTTTATTTCACCTGATATAAAAAATATATGATTTAGAGAAAAATATAATACGGTGGCATTTTGGTAAATAAAACGAAAATATTTATAAGACATTTTACATCAGACCTTTAATATCCACCGATGTAATAAGTTCAATAATAAAATAATACAAACACGGTGACAGTTTTGTAAATAAGATGCGCTTTTGTTTAAAAAAAAGTGACCCTTACATTGGGCCATAATCAAACACGATGTAAAAGAGAATTTAAAAAAAAATGGCCCTTACATCGGGCCAGAAACCCCACCGATGTAAAAGAGAAAAGAGAGTTTTAAAAAAAAAAAACAAGTGGCCCTTACATCGGGCCATATACCCAACCGATGTAAAATGTTGGCCCTTACATCGGGCCACAAAACCAACCGATGTAAAAACCCTTGTAAACCTTACAAAACCCTATTGTAACTATTCATATTTTTATTTCCGAAACCCAGCCATCATCTTTTTGCGCTGTCTCCCGCGATTCACGAAACCCGCGATTCGTCTTCCTCCGCCCTCCGCCTCCGACGTTCATCGCCGCTATCCCTCCGCCCTCCTCCTCCGAACGGTCATCTTTCTCCCCTTTCACCTCCCAAAGCGAAACAAATTGCTCCGTCCTCCACCGCGATTCGTCTTCCTCTGTGGCGTTTTTCGTCTTTCGTCTCCGTCTCTGTCTCCATTCTTCTGTGTCTCTCCGTCTTCCTTCACCTCCGACGTCGTCCCTCCGTTTCCGACAGGTTAGGTCTAACATTATTGTTACTGTTATCCAGATTTATATTGCATGCTAACCCCCAACAAAGTTTCAATCCTGCGATGATCATTGTGTTTTATGTTTGTTCTTAATATAAGTGTATTCATGTATTAATGAAATTTTCTAAACTTTTTATTGTTTCTTTATCATTAATTGTCACATTATTCACACACTAATGCATTTTTTCGTTCCTAAAGCCCCATAAAACTACCCTATTATGATGTAATTTTATATCATTTGCTAGCTTCCTTGAGCCTAGTCCATTTATTTGTTTTAGACCAAATAAAATAGTTTTTATCTCAACTGACTTGTAAATACTTTATTTATTTGGTGTTAGGTATAAGAAATAAAAACATGTAGTATAGCATAAATATGAGTTTGGAGTTTCTCTAGAATAACAATGTTTAAAATTTGGGGAGGTGGTCTTAAGATTAAAATTCATGAAAGAGACCGTAAAAGATATCGAGAAAATAGTTACCCTTCAGAGAAAAAATAGACAAAAGAAAGAAGAAAAAACTATAAGACTTAAAAAAACAAAAAATAAACGGGTATAAAAAATAATAGAAAAAGTTTAATATAGCTTAAGAATTACCTGTAAACATGTTGATTATGAAAAATAATTAAATTTTATGGTAAACTCATCATTAGACTCAATTGGTGAGAAGATAGAAAGTTTTGAAGACACATGAACATGATTAAAGTCTTTTGAATTATCTATCTCGAGGTATGAGAATAAAAATAAAACTTGAGAAGGTGCATGGAATTATTCTGCTAAGTTGTGTCAACTATGAAATAATCATTGAAATAGATAAATTACCATGTTTTCTATAAAAATCTCAAATTTCAAGCTTTTTCTTCGATGAAAAGGAAATGTTCAAGTTGGAGGATGTGATGATGGTCCACCATAACATGTTTTTAATATAATTTTTTTTTGTTTAAAAATTCTTAACAATTTAAAGTGTTTCTATTTTCCTAGGTTTTAATAAAGATTCAAGGACAGTTATAAAGTAAGTTTGTCTTTTGTGACTTTTGTTATATTATATTATATATCACGTATACATAAATTGTTATAAAAGTAATTTCCTATTTTATGTGGCTTTATATGGATTTTTTCTTCTTCTGAATTAGTGCTTTTGAGGTTCATTAAATGGCAAATGAAAATAGAAAAAAAGCTACATGGCTTCATCCTAATGTAAGTGTGATGTATATTACAAATCAATATTTAATTTTATGTCAAGTTTTCACTAATTATGTCATTTGTTTGTCTAGACAAGAAGACAACATAACTCTAATGATTGTGGATACTATGTGATGAAAAATATGTTGGATATTGTCTCTGCCAATATAACTGATTCTTGGATGCAGGTAATAAAAAAACTTTACTTTTATAGTTACTTTGCGTTTTGCAACTTAATGTGAATTTTTAAAGAATAAGTCTATATTGTTATTTATGCATTGTAGGTATTTGATGACTCGACAGAATTAACACAAGATGATTTGTATGATTTGTGATTCCGTTGGGAAAAATATTTCTTTGAGTTATATAAAAATTAAGTTTAAACTGGTGAGTTATTTAGAATTGTCTACACATATTTGATTTGAGTTTTTTTATTTTAGTGTTGTCTGCTGATGTTAATTGGTGTTATTATTAATTGTTAGCAGATGTGATTTTGATGTTGTCTACTGAAGTTATAACTCATCTTCTTGTGGATTGCATGTTGGTATTTCAAGTGTGGATATTTTTGTATAATTTTATTGGTTTTGTTGTTGTAGTAATCCATCTTTTGTAAACTTCCTTATAATTTTGTACACTTCCTTATCCTAGATTAATACTTTTATAACTTAATGGTTCATTTTGAAAAATATATATGTGCATCCTAGATATTTGGTACAATGAAAAATATTTGGTGATCTAAATGTGGGTGTGATGTTGGAAAAATATGAAAAATTAGGTGCAAATGAATAAATTCCGAGAATGCACCTGATTTAGTTAAATGTGGTTGTGATGTTGGAAAAATATGAAAAATTAGGTACAAATAAATAGATTCCGAGAATGCACCTGATTTAGTTAAATATGGCATATTAAACAAGTATTTTACATCAGGTATATTAAGAAAACCGATGTAAAAAACAATTTTTTATATCGGGTATATTAAGAAAACCGATGTAAAAGCTTGTTCTTTATTTTTCTTTTTTTAATTTTTATTATTATTTTTATATCAGTTCTAAAAACTAACCGATGTAATAGGTTAAGTTTTTACATCGGGCTATAGCCCGATGTAAAATGTCTTTGATTTACTACATTGTTTGGATTTACATCGGACCAAGAACCGATGTAAAAAGTACTTTTCGCCCGATGTAAAATGTATTTCCTGCACTAGTGATTTTTACTTCAGCATCATTTTGTTATGTTTATAGGACAAAAACTTAAGTTTTATTTGGCTAATATTCTCTCTATTGTTTGACAAATATTGGTGTTCTTATCTAGTTCTTCTCCGGTTGTATTTTGTCTTAATCCATTTTTTTATGATATTTCAGGAAGAACTAAACAAACATAAGAATGAGGTTGAAACTTCTCAATCAGTCTAAAAGACGCAAAAACATATGCCTTGAAGGAATGACATTTATTCTCAAATAAAAGGACCTGAAAAGAGAGGACATGTGCGTTGTATAGGCAATATTTCCAAACCTAAAAAATTAACGTTTCTGTTTGAAAATCAAGAGTTGAGAGATGAATTTAAGAAAATGCAAGAAAGTCAAGAGAGGACAAATGTGTTTATCACAAATATGATGTCAATGATACAAAATCAATTATCCCAAGATTTGAATGTTATTTTACAAGCTGCAAGACATGTATATTTTATTTTATTCTTCGAGTTCATATTTCGAATATTATGAGAACATTTATTACGTTGAGTTTGTCACTTATTTTATTTTATTTTCAATAGGCTACATATGTTTCTAGTGTTTTAAACCGGACAAATTCTCGAAGTCCATGCATTGATGAAGATGGAAGAGAGGAAGAATAGAAAATGTTTTTATCTTAGATATGTTTTTATGTTTTTTTTTTGTCGTAACATGTACTTTGTCATAGCATCTTAGATATCTTAGATATGAAGATGGAAAAGAGAAAGAATAAAAACTAATGTTATTTTGATATGTTTGTAAGACTTGCTATTTTAATAATATAATTGAAATTTTCTTTGATGTTGCTTTAAATTTTGTGGGTGTATTTAGAAAAAAAATATAAAAATATTGATTATTAAAAAAATTAATTATAGAAAATAATATTTGGAAAAAAAGGACATATACCAACGACAAAGTTCACTCTATACCAACGAAAATATTTGATTGATAAAGTTATAAAATAGTGTAATTAATCGTTGCTATACCCTGAAAATTTTGACCAACTCCTAAAAGTGTGATTGGTATAAAATATTAGGAACGAAACACTACCGCTGATATAGGAAATTATAGTTGACGGAAGCAAACATTTATTGGTATAAGTTTTTTGACTTATACCAACAGTTTTTTAACCTTTACCAACAGTTTTTTAAAGTTGGTAAATGTCAAATTTCTTGTAGTGAATCTACTACAACACATAACTCTGATGAGCAATCATTAATTTAAAAGATCGGTTGTTAAATTTCATTGGTTCACTTCATAAGCGTATATCAAAATCAGAGAACAACTTGCAGGTTTGTTCATATATACTGTAAAGTTACTAGATTTTGACAAAAATAAGATGTTAACTAACAACATGTGAGATTGAATAAAAAATCAAGACCTAAAATTAAATAGTTACTGATCAAGTCTAGATAATAAGAGATAAAGTCAGCAGGACGATTTCATAAGCTTCACAACATATATCGACAACAGAGAGTCCTAAACTACCAGAGGTGATAGAAATAGTGGTAAGCTTGCTCGTTCTTGCCGATATAAATAAGGGTACACTTGCTCCTCTCATGTTTGTTTTCACATTTGAGTAGTAAGTAAAGGTTATATATCAGTCATCACACCATCCCTTAACATGTCCCTATTAGACCGATCTTCGTCTTCTGATTATCTAGTTTTTGAGCTTTTGGTCATCCTTCATATTGGAAAAACTCAAAATAAAGAAGAATTTGTATACCTACCTTCGAAGATTCCAATGAAGAGTTTAACTCTGGTACGATCTCAGATAGTTTCCTCTTTCCGGTGGTGAATCGCTGAATCGTGGTAAAGAGTACGTGAGTTCTAGGCCGACGAATGGAGAAGAGTGCGTTGTTGGGTTCGTTCTTTCTTTCCGGTGAAACAATGGAGAATTGATGCCTGTCGAGGGAGAATCAATGGCTGGCGGTGGTGAATCAATGGTGTTTCCTCCGAGCTTCTTCTTGTCCGGCTTAGGGTTACCGAAAAATGACGGTGAAGATGATGAAGAATCGGTTGAAAACAGTGAGTTGTGAAAGTGGAGAAGGGAAAACGATGAGTTGTAGAGCATTTTGATTTTTAGTGGTGAGTGGCCAAAAATTATACACCAAAATGAAAAGTATTTTATTTTATTTCATTTTATTAATAATATATTATAAAACAATAGCGATTTTGTATAAACGTTAACATAGAAATGTGTTTTGTTTTGTTTTTTTTATTAATAATATATTATGAAAATAATAATAGCGCTTTCATATAAACGCTAACATAGAATAATTTAATAATATCATTTAATAAAAGTTCTATCTTAATGAATAATATTAATAACATTTTGACGATTTTAGTGTATAATATTAATAGCGTTTTAAGCAAAGTACTATCGTACTGAAGTTTAATAATAACATTTTTTTCGCAAATTTATTATCAATCTATTAAAAGTAAAGTATTTGGAAATTCCAAGTCTAACCTTTTGATTAGATGTTATAACTTTTCTTATTCCAAGGGTATAATAGACTAATCAACACTATGCTGTTACCATATTCATTTGGCATTTAATTTTGCTGACATGTCAATCTATCATAATTTTACACTATTTTTTATTTATTTGATTTATTAATTTGTTGCAAGATTTAAATTGGCAGCACAAGATGAACAACCATCATAAATGTTGAGTTCTTGAAACGGTAAATCTATACAACCAAAGAAATCGTTTTTCCCAAGATGCAACCAATAACTCATTCACCCAACTCTATTAAAACACAAATCAGAAAACTTAATTTCATCTTCTTACATAATTTCATCTTCTTCCTGCGCTGCTCCATCTCTTTTCATTCTTCTCTCTTTGTTGCTGCCAATTTCGTTTCGTTGTAATCTCAACCATCTAATATTCTCATCCTAACCTGTTAATTTATTTATTTCAGACGTTCAAGCCTGTAAGAATGGTGGTCGCAACCAAGACCTCTGAATCTCAACAACATCAATAACCAACAACACCCGTTATAGATCTATAAAAGAAATAAAAGAATGGTGGTCGTAACATGATATTGTTTATTTTATTTCTCAATTTTTTTAATTTTTTTAATTAAAATATGAGGTTGAGTTTTGGCTTTTTTTATTTGTTTAGTCTTGGTGAATACAAAGCTCACACATATATATTTACGATTGATTCTCCAAATAGATAGAAGCTTATTTCTTTTGCTTCCTCTTTCAATTTATTATTGATCTATTTAAATTTCAATTTCTCCCATCACATCTTTGATAAAAGAAGTTTGATAAAAGAAGGCAGTATATTCTCATCAATTTTGTTGTTTATTTTTCTTACTATTATATTTATGTGTATCTAATTGAGATTTTTGTATTTATTTTCTTGATTTAATCGGTTTTCTTTTGGAATATGTATGGATATGGAGGCTGATAATTGATTTCACACTTGAATCAGTAGGGGACCAATCTAATAAATTGAATAACGGATTGTTTTACATGAAATTATACTGATTGCGATTTGATTTTGTCACGTGAAAACAGATTTAATAATGATCTTCCTAAACTCACTGTGTCCAATGATGGGCAGTGCAATGATGGACAGGGCTGTCACCGGCCTTCTCCCATGAAAAGTTTATGGCGTGGCTTTTTATCACGCCCAACAAATATTACAATATTAAAAACAAATATTACAATTTTTAATTAAATATTGGAGTACAATTTAATTCGATACTTTACCAATATATCTTTTGAATGGAGACGTTATTATCATTTATTTTTATTATACTTATATGGAAATTATTTTGAATGGTGACATAAATATATTTAATTTTTATATATGATTTGATTCCATAAAAGATTATGATCAATAAATTTTGAATTCTCTTTTAATATTATAGGTTTGATATTGTTTCATATTGTAGGAATATTATATATATTAAAATATATAAAGATATGAAAAAATTAAATCAAAACTTTACAAATATATCTTTTGAATGGAGGTATTAATATTATTTATTTTTATTATATATAGAAAATATTTTGAATGGTCACATTAATACATTTTATTTTTATGCATGATTTGATTTCAAAAATTTATGATCAATAAATTTTGAATGGAATTATAATTTAACCAATAAAATACCGACTTCTAAATATATTTGTGTATATTTTTTGAAAGGTTACATTTATATTCTTGAAAAAAATAACGTAGTTTAAAGGATGTATTGTTAACTATAAATATATTGTTAATAAAATTAACAAAAAAAGTATATTATAAATATATAAAAGATAAAGTAAATAAGAACTCTAATGTTTATCTTAAATATTTAATTTATCATTCTATAAATGTAAGAATAAATATTATTTTGTAATTATTTAGATTCTTATTTGACCTAAAATAAATTATTTCAATTTCTGTAAAAAGGTTAATAAAACAAAACAAAATCAATTGAGATTTGATAATTTTTTAAGTTTATGAAATAACTAAAATATATCATAATCTTTTCAAATTAACCACTACAAAAATATATATCCCCAGCGACATATATTAGCGACGTGCTTATCACGTGAGTAGTAGCGACGTGATAACCACGTCGCTAATATATTTTAATGACATATAATGCAAATCAGAGAACGTTGGAAAGGGGGAAATTTGAATTTTGGTAGCGACGTGATAGCCACGTCGCTATATTTTAGGGCGGAAAATAAATTTGGCTGATGACAGAGTTGCAGAGTGGGAGAGAGAATAATTTTTCTGTTTAGTTTGTAGCGACGTGATTATCACGTGGCAACGTTGCGACGTGACAGTCACGTCGCTACTAGACGTTACATCTCCAAAATTTTCATTTTTACAGAAGCGTTGCTTTCTTCTTCCTTCCTTTTCCTTTCTTCTTCCTCACAAACCCATACTTCTTCCTCTCAAACCCAAATTCCCGAATCAAATTTCCTCCATCCCAAATTGTTAAAGAAAAATAAGGTATTCATATTTTGATAAATGTTTATTTCGTTTGTTCATTATTTATTATACTGGAAAGAAATATTAAAAAGGGTATTTGTTCGTTTGTTCATTATTATTTGTAGAGAAATTTGAAGAAGAACACCAAGAATTATCCA
Source organism: Vicia faba (assembly GCA_948472305.1). Taxonomy (NCBI): domain Eukaryota; kingdom Viridiplantae; phylum Streptophyta; class Magnoliopsida; order Fabales; family Fabaceae; genus Vicia; species Vicia faba. The sequence continues at coordinate 339,934,702 of OX451735.1, forward strand.
AGAAGACGCAAATTTATTGAAGAAATTATATAGAGGTATTTATGCATTTTTTTTTAGATTTTATATGTATTATATAGATTAGTGGTATATGTATTTTGTGGTTAGGAAGTATATGTATTTTGTTAGTAGTATATATGTACTGATAATAAAAAAATTTAGAAAACATAAAATTAAAAGTTTTTTTTTATAGATGTATATATATATATATATATATATATATATATATATATATATATATATATATATATATATATATATATATATATATATATATATATATATATATATATATATATATATATATATATATATATATATATATATATATATATATATATATATATATATATATATATGTTAACACATAAATTTAATAACATTAACATATTTTTTATAGATGTATATATATTTATTATAATAATTTTATTTTTTTATTTATATATTAAAGATATGGAAAAAAATTATATATTAAAATAAGAATTTATAAAAAACATAATTAAAAAAAGAATATATATATTATATTATTATTTTAATATTATTGTTATATATATAATAAAAAGTATATATGTTACATTATTTGTTTTCTAATATTATTGTTGTATATATAATAAAAAGTAAATATGTTATATTATTGTTTTTTGATATTATTGTTATGTAATAAAAAATTATATATTTTACATTTGAATATTTATTTATATGTTAGTATATATATAAAAAAGCAAAATTTATATTTTTAAGAATAGTATTAAATAGTTTAAGAATAATATTATTAAGTTGATTAATATTTCTAATGAAAAAGACAATGATTGTATAAATGTGCAGTATGGAATATTATCGGTATTATCGCAGTTGGATGTACGATAGAACATATCCAGGAAGAAGTGGACTTAAACCCAATTTTATAGTAGGAGTTGATGGGTTTATTAAGTGGGCGTTTGCTCAGGATTGTTGTCAAAGCGAAGGAGGGGTTAGGTGTCCCTGTCTTAAATGTGAATGTAGACCAATAATTAGTGACCCAGAGGAAGTAACACGTCATCTGCATAGAAGGGGATTCATTGAAAATTATTGGGTTTGGACGTATAATGGTGAAGAACTACCGGTTAATGTACCAGAGACTAGCAACACGCATGCTTCAAGTAGTCGACCGGTTATGGAGTATGAGGAGAACTTTAATTTGATCGGTGACATGGTTGAGGATGCTTTTGGTGTGAACGTGACATATGATGAACCTGAAGATTTTGACGGGGAAGAGTTGCCGAATGAGGAAGCGCAAAGATTTTATCAATTATTGAACGAGATGAATACGCCGTTGTTTGAGGGGTCGTCAGACTCGAAGCTATCAATGTGTGTGAGATTATTGGCCGCCAAGTCAAATTGGAATGTTTCTGATCAATGTATGGAACATTTTGCAAAAATGATGTTGGACTCCACCGCTACGAAAGACAATTTGCCTACAAGTTATTATGATGCAAAGAAGTGGGTGTCGAAGTTGGGTTTAAAAGTAAGAAAGATTGACTGTTGTATTAACGGTTGCATGTTGTTTTATGACAATGAGTTTGGTACTCAAGATGGATCGTTAGAGGAGTGTAAGTTTTGTAATATTCCAAGATATCAAGTTCGCAGTAGAGCCGTTAACAGCAAGCAAAAGCGTGTAGCAGTAAAATCCATGTTTTATCTTCCTATAATACCAAGGTTAAAAAGAATGTTTGCTTCAATGCACAGTGCAAGTCAAATGACATGGCATCATACAAACCAAACAAGTTCTGGCACTATGCGACATCCATCTGATGGTGAGGCATGGAAGCACTTTGATCGGACACATCCAGATTTTGCTGCAGAACCTAGAAATGTCAGGCTTGGATTATGCTCTGATGGATTTGCCCCATACGTTCAAGCGTCAGGAAGTGCGTATTCTTGTTGGCCAGTTATTGTAACACCTTACAACCTCCCTCCTGAGATGTGCATGACAAAACCATACATGTTTTTGACGTGTGTTATTCCAGGCCCGCACAGTCCAAAAGCCGGAATTGATGTGTACTTACAACCTTTAATTGATGATTTGAAGAAGATGTGGATTGGAGAATGGACTTATGATATATCCCGTAAACAGAACTTCACATTACGAGCTGCCTTGATGTGGACCGTTAATGACTTTCTAGCATATGGCATGTTGTCTGGTTGGGGTACGCATGGAAAAATGGGTTGTCCGCATTGCATGGGATACACCAAAGCATTTACGTTGGATAAAGGTGGGAAAAGCTCATGGTTTGACTGTCACCGCAGATTCCTACCAGCAAATCATCCATATAGAAGAAACAAGACAAATTTTAAAAAAGATGTACGAGAGAAAGATTTGCCTCCGCCTCGATTTCCACCAGGGGTTATATGGAACCAAGTATGTGAACTACCAAAATTTACAGATACTGGGAAAGCATGCCGAATTGAAGGATACGGGGTCACCCACAATTGGACAAAAAGAAGTATATTTTGGGATCTTCCGTATTGGAAAGATAATTTGTTGCGCCATAATCTTGATGTTATGCATATTGAGAAGAATTTTTTTGATAATGTATTTAACACAGTGATGGATGTGACAGGAAAAACAAAAGATAATGAGAAGGCCAGACAAGACATGGGAATTTGGTGTAATCGAAGAGAGTTGGAGTTGAAGCCTCAACCAAATGGAAAATTATTAAAACCCAAGGCTTGTTTCAGTCTGACTTCCCAAGAAGCTAAAGCGGTTTGTCGATGGTTAAAAGAATTGAGAATGCCCGATGGGTATTCATCAAATTTAGCAAGGTGTGCTGACCCTAACACTGGAAAATTACATGGTATGAAAAGTCATGATTGTCACATTTTTATGGAACAGTTGCTACCAATTGCATTTGGATCGCTACCCAAACATGTTCTTGACCCACTAACTGAAATTAGTCAATTTTTTAGAGATATTTGTGCGTCAGCTTTAAAAGTGGAAGACATCATTAAGTTGGACCAAAACATTGCACTCATTCTTTGTAAGTTGGAACAAGTATTTCCGCCTGGTTTCTTTGACAACTGGAGATCTAGTGGAAGATGTTGCCTACCAAGTTGATGATGTTGAACAGATTAATGATGTGGTTGCAGCTGAAGACATTACAACTTTGTCTGATACAACTGTTGAGGGACTTCAAGTTGATGCGTCTATATTGTTGGTTGATAATAATGTGGATGAAGACAATGATGAAGAGTTTGAATCCGAGGACAATATTACATCGAATGATGAACATGATATGGATAACGAGCATGAAGATTTAGATTAATTAATCACTTAATGTAATATTAATGAATATCTATTGAACATGTATATATTGAATTTGTCAATGAATATATATTTATGTCAATGACTTTATTATCTTTGTTTATGAAAATATATATAACTAGGTAAAATGCCACCGAAGAATAAGGATAGCGGTAAGAAGTCTCAGCGTCCGAGGGTAGTAACATGTGAGTCTCCTCACTCAGCCATGTGCCCACCCCCTCAGAGTCAGGTTGATCATATGTCCCTGGCCAGTACTCAGGGTTTTGTCCCATTACTCTCCTCCCATACATTCCCGTCTGGGGTACCTGCATCTTTTGTGCCACCTGGAGGCCCCGGTTTCCTTTTCCCACAGACTCAGATGCCGTCTTCCTTCCAGCATGCGGGAGGATCTAGTTTCCCTTTCCCACCGACCCAGATGTCGTCATCCTTCCAGCAGGCGGGAGGATCTAGTGTTCCTTTCCCACAGACTCAGATGCCATCTTCCTTCCAGCATGCGGGAGGATCTAGTTTCCCTTTCCCACCGACCCAGGTGCCTTCATCTTTCCAGCAGACTGGTGTTCCCTCATCATTCCAGCAGACGGGGGGAGGACCCAGTTTTCCATTTATACAGACTGGCGTGCCTTCATCATTCCAGCAGACGGGGGGACCCACACAGATGTATTCATCCTTCCAGCAGGCGGGAAGGTCCAGCACCCCACACTCCATACACATTGGAGGACCCAGCAGTCCACGTCCGACACAGGCTGCAGGATCCCGCGCCCCACGTCCTAGACGGACCGGAGGGTCACGCACCCCTCATCCCACACAGGCTGCAGGATCCAGCACCCCACGTCCTACACAGGCTGACGGTGATGCAGATGTCGTAGCTGATGATATAGATGGAGCTGATATTCGTGAGAGATCAGATGATCCGAGTGAGATTCATGTCATTGACGGGAGGTTTTGGATTTGGCCCGAAGGAAGCAAGTAAGTTTCTTATATAAACTTTTATTTAAGTACATATTCATTTTAATATTTTGTATAAATTTATAATTAATATTGTTTATTCAAAATCTTGTTGTTTAGTTTCGCGCCGAGTCGGACGGCTGCCAAGGTTATTAATTATATAATCCAACAGATGTATAAATCCTCTTGGAAGAACTTTGGCGAGGTTACAAATAAAGAAGAATGGTTTAAAAAATTTAAGGTATTGTTATTTATTTAAGTTGTAAATTTAATATATTTTTTTAGTATTGTTATTTAAGTCACATTTTAATGATAATTGCTTAACTTTTTATTTTAATGTCATACAACATTGCAGGAAAAATGTGTGTGGGATCCGTTGAATGAGAAAATTATGGAAAAAATCTATTATAGCAGAACTTCTAGAAGATTTTCTGATATAATGTGGCGGGTTAGGGAGAATTATGAGCTGCATGGTATCCGTCCTAACTGGATAGGCGTAGAGGTTTTTGGCGAACTTCGTACATATTGGGGTTCGCCAGAATTCAAGGCCAAATCCGAAAATTTTAAGAAGATGAGGGCATCCGAAAAGGGGGGATGTGTCAATACTGTTGGAAGTATTAGCACTGCAGAGCATGTCCGGCGGATGGTAAATATTACTAATTTTTTAAGTTATATATATTTTTATTCATAATATTTTTTACTAATTATTTTTAACTTTATTGTTTAGACTAAGGAGATGGGGAGACCACCATTGATCATTGAGTTGATTACGAGGACTCGGACAAAGAAATCGGGAGGTTTTGTCGACGACCGCACCCAGAAAGCTTTTGTAAGTAATTTAACTTATGTTTTTTTTTAAGTTAATAACAAAAATAGTGACATTATTTCCACGTGGCAATCTATAAGTTGTGGCGTGATTATCATGTGGCAACTGATAATTTGCCAGGTGACTGATTTTCATGTGGCAACTGATACATTGCCACGGGAAACTCACGTGGCAATTCATAAGTTGATTTGTGAAAATCACGTGACAAATTTTTAATATATTTGAATTTAGTATAATTTAATATATAAATGTTTTAATTTTTTTTAATTGTATTATTTAATGTATGTGTAGGATGATTATCAGACATTGCTAGCACGTTTTCTGGAACACAATCCGCAATATAGGCCAGCAGAAGGGGAGCCGCTTAATGGGGATGTTGATTTCTATATTTGGAATGAGGTTGTTAATGGAAAAGGGCCTAATGGTTGCTTTTTTGCGGGAGGAAATTTGGCCGCCGGCTTGAGAGTTGGTGACCGTAATCTGTTTCAAAGACTTAGAGATGGAGAAGGGGGGTCACGTCAACCCAATCTGACACAGGTTCAACTTGAAACAGTACGACAATTGGCGGCCAGTGAAGTGAGACGCGAAATGGAGGCCCAAATGACGACAATGAGGCAAGAGCAGAAGCGTCAGTTAGAGATCATGCGGAAGCGGCAATCTGATATGGAGGAGCAGATGAGACAGTTTATGCAAGGTGGTCGAAATCAAAATGTTCCTGATCATACACAGTCGGATGATGACGGACTTGATGACTTTGATCTTGATAATTATCCGGGTGAAGATGCCCCGTGAAAACATTTTTTTTATTTCGTTTTTATATTTGCATTTATGTAAGATATTTATTTTTATCATTTTAAATTATTAAATTATATAACATTTAATTATATGAATTTATTTTATAAAATTCTATTATTCGAAATATAAAATAAAATACTATTATTCTAATAATTTTAATATATAAATTTTATTATATAAATTTTATTATATAAATTTTATTATATAAATTTTATTATATAAATTTTATTATATAAATTTTATTATATAAATTTTATTATTTAAATTTTATTACATTAATTAATTAATATAAAAAATAATTACTAAACAATTTTTTAAAAAATAAAAACGTCACCTGTAGCGACGTGGGAATCATGTCACAAATTAGTGACATGATTCTCACGTCGCTAATAAAGCTGCTATTATATTCCCTGCTACAAATAAGTTGCGACGTGAATACCACGTCACAACTTTGTGACGTGGGAATCACGTCGTTACTGGCTTGCCACTGGCTCCCTAGCGACATAAGTCACCACGTCGCTAATTTTGTTTTGCCACGTGATTTTGATGTTTGCCACGTGATTTTCACGTGGCAAATAAGCTTCTTTTTTGTAGTGAACTTTATAGTTGTAATCATGATAAAAAAATATTAAATGATAATCATGAAAATTTAATGATAAATGATAATCATAAAAATTTATGATAAAATAAAAAATTATTGATACAATCATTTTAATAAATTAAATAATTTATAATTAATTTTATAAAGGTGAATAAATTACAAATAATTTTATAAATGTAATAAATTAAACTATTTATAAAATTATTTATATCAATAATAGTAAATTACATATATTTTAATAATGGACACACGAATTCAACATGCTTATAAACCGGAAAAAAGTTACAATAATTTTATAAACAGGAATAAGTTAATATTATTTTATATAAATTAATGGTATAATATAATATATTAAATATTTATATAACACTTTATTAAATAAATTTATTTCATGAAATTAACTTTATATAATATCATTAATATTTAATTATTGAAAATTCGCAATAAACTGAAAAATATTTATTACAAATCGAATATAATAAAAGATAAGAAATAAATACATAATTTTAAAATGTTATATATGATTCATTGTAATAATAAATGTTAAATTATTATTTAATATTATAATAAATTTTCCGATATTCTTAGATTTAATTTATTCTTTTTCCCGTATATAATAATAATATTATATTATTATTTAATATTATAATTTTTGATTGACAATAATAAATTCATTTTAATTAGTTAGACATTAAGATAATAAATTTAATATATATCACTAATACACGATATTTATTTATAAATGTAATTAACTAAGAGACACATATTTATCACAGTTGAATAAATAAATTTAAGATGATATGGTAAATATTTATTTTTATAATTATTTTTATAAACTTAAATAACTTACAAATATTTTTATAAACGAACAAAATTCAAATATTGATGTAATTGTTTTTAACATGAATAAGTTAAAATGTTTTTATAAATTGTCACACGGGTTAAAGACACTTATAAACGAGAAAAAGTCTACATATTAATATAATTAATTTTACAAACCAAAAATAAATTATAATAATTTTTATAAACATGAATAAATTATAAATATTTTTATAAACCGGAAAAATTCAAGTATTGATACAATTATATTTATAAAAGAGTATAAGTTTCATATATTTTTATAAATAGACACACGCGTTCATTTTTATAAACGAGAATAATTTAAAATTATTTTTATAAATGAGAAATTCAAATTTGATAAATGATTATATATTGTAATTATATTAATATTAACCAACTGAGTACATGAAATAAATTCACGGGTAGAATAAATGTATCTATGACATACCAGATAATTGAAGTTAAAGAATTGAATGTACTGTTTTAAATGACAATTAAGTTATATTTTTAAATACAAATTAGAAAATAAATTCATCTAAATTAAATTTCATTCATTAAATAAATATAAAAAATAATATACAATAGTTTTATCTATAAATTTTATTTATTTTTTATGTTCTTTTTAAAAATAATTGTAATTTAACGGGAAACTGTTATACATTATAGGTTGTAAAAAAATATGTAAATATGATATAATATAAAAGTTTTAAAACTGAAATTTGACGGGAGATGTCATACATTTTTAATTTGAAAAAATGGATTAATATATAAAATATGTTTAATAAATTTTTAAAATTAATTTATTTGGATTCAACTGAAGTTCGTTAACTCACGTAGATGTGAGCACATATAATATAAAAGTATAAATTTGACGGGAGTTGTCATATATTTTAGGTTTGGAAAAATGGGTTGATATCTAAAATAGATTTAATAAATTTTTAGAACTAATTCATTTGGATTCAACTGAGTTTGTTAAATCATCTTAATTCACGGGTAGATGAGAACGCATCTATGAGATACTGATTATAGATTGTTAATTTTAATATTCATCTTTTAAATCTTATATAATTGAAGTTAGTGAATAGTCGGTATGATTTATTATAAATACATATTAATACTTAAAAAACAAGTGCATATTATTAGTCTATATTTATTAGTCATGCCTGTAAAGAACATAGATAACATCTTTTACATCTCTCGAATGTCTATGTCACATTTTGAGTCATTGTGACCATTTAAGTTGATTAGGAGAAAATTCCCAATTATTGTCTCTAACGCAATGACAATTAATAAATCTCAAGGCCAATCACTTGATATCGTTGGATTGTATTTGCCTACTCCTGTTTTTAGTAATGGACAATTGTTAGTAATGGACAATTGTGTGTAGCCATTTCAAGAGTTACAAGCAAAAGTTGTCTTAAAATCTTAATAAATGATAATGAGAATGTATCATCTTCTATCACTACAAATGTTGTATACAATGAAGTTTTTCAATTGCTTTATTAATGGGTAAGTACACGACAATACAAATGTTTTTGTTTATAAATTATTTGCATATTTGGTGTCTGATTTTTGCACAAATTATCATGCAGACTAATGAGTTGAAAACATCAATGGAAAGCAGGTTGCTTCATATCTAAAGTTCAAATACGATATTGTTATCATTAATGTTATCGATGGAAAGCAAATTAATTTGATACACTAATTTTTTTTCTCTAATTGATTGAACTTTGGTTAAATCATTTTAATATTTTAAATTTGAATAATATATAAGAATGATCTATTACAATTCAAAGTTAGTTCTATATTATATGTAATTCGGACAAGACCCATATGATACCACGGATTTTTTAATAGTTATATATCTAAAATCAAAACCATTGAACGAGTCCGCTCTCCTTAAAACAAAATTACAAAAACGCCTAAGGACATATGAAAACAAAACCACTGCTCTTATTCCATCTGAGTTGTGCACAGACCCGCCGCCATCTTACACGTACTTCAATCCTCCGCTTTGCGTACAGATCCGCGGCGACGCCGCCACGCTCATTGCAATTGTTTGAGTTAAGAAGGTATTCGCAATGTATATCGTAGGTTCTCGATGGTACTGTACTAATTCCTTCTACTTTACACACAGATCCACAGCCACCTTATATGGACTCCAATCCTTCCGCTTTGCCTGCAGATCCGCGGCGACGCCGCCATACTCACCGCATTTGTTTGAGTTAAGAAGGTATTCACAATGTATATCGTAAGTTCTCGATGGTACTGTACTAATTCATTCTACTTTACGCACAGATCCACAACCATCTTACACGAACTCCAATCCTTGCGCTTTGCGTGCAGATCCGCGGCGACGCCGCAAGGCTCACCGCATTTGTTTGAGTTAAGAAGGTATTCACAATGTATATTGTAAGTTCTCGATGGTAATGTACTAATTCCTTCTGCTTTACGCACAGATCCCCAGCCACTTTATATGGAATCCAATCCTTCCGTTTAGTCATGGTCAATTATATGTTGCAATTTCAAGAGTTAAGAGCAAAAGTGGGCTAAAAATTCTAATTCATGACAAGGAGAATGTACCGTGTTCTACTACTACTAATGTTGTGTACAAGAAAGTCTTTCAAACACTTTGATAGTTGGTAAACTTTATATCTTATACTTTACGATTCAAATTAAAAATCTATTTTGAATTAAAATATATAGTATGTACATTTTCCATGTATTTCAAGAAGTATATAATTTTTCTTATTTGTTCATGCAGACGTGATTTGTTGATAGGACCGACGCTTGCTACAAATTTAATAGATTGCGAATACATAATAATTTAATAATCCATAAATGTAATATGAATCCAGACGAGACCCGTGCGATAGCACGGGTTTGTTACTAGTTGTTATTAAAATCACATTGTCCGTAATTTATATATATATGAGAAAAAAAATATACTGACAATATAAAATATTTTTACATTCTCAATCAATGAGAGACATGTATTCAATTAAAAAATTGATATGACATAGCAATTTAAAGATTGTGATTGATTGTCTGCATAATATTTATTTACACGGTTTGTCCACTTCCTTTAATATATATAAAAGTTACAAATAAATTATATATTTTTGTAAATAAAGACCAGGTGATAGTGAAAAAGAAATTGACATTGACATGACATGGTTATCAACAACAAAAATACAGCAGAGAGAAAGATACGCTAAATAATGTCAAATATTTGTTCAAAGTACGACATTACACCGCATAGGAAAAACAGGACAAAGTAGTAATCATGTGTTTTTATTATTATCTGCCGGCATTTAAAATTAAAAAAAGTAAATCCCCACATTGCTGCAACAATTTATTGTTGATGGCTCCAAAGTTGTTCATCGTACATAGCACTGAAGTATTCATCTTCACACCAGATAGGTAATAATGTAGTTTCTTCATTTGGAGGGACATATGAACCGTCCATGATATATGGTTCTGTCCAGAAATTATCATTCAAAAATGCATCCATTAAAGGAAGCTCGTCAAGAACATAATTTTCATATGATATTTCTGTGGTTGTTGGAGTATCCATTGTTCCACTTGAAGATGGGATTGAAGACAATGGACTTGTAATATTGGGGCCACTATTTTTCTCTAACACTCCTTCAACTGTGTTGTCTTGTTCCATTGCAGGGTTATCTGAATTTGTGTCTTTGGAGTTTCCTGTTCCATCATTAGCGTCTGAATTATTATTCTTTATTAAACGCTTTTTCAAGTTGGTGTGCCAATGATTCTTTATCTCATTATCTGTTCTTCCCGGTAAATTTGCAGCAATCACAATCCATCTGCATAATAAAAATATACTTTCATCGTAATAAAAAAGCCTTAATACTATATATTATATAGAAAATGAATGTCTTCTCTTAAAAATTTAAATATTATTTTTAACAATTCTTATCAGACAATCTTAACCACCTTCATTCAAATTTTTTAACTAAAATTAAAATTTTTGAACTCTAAATTTCAATCTTTTTGTGATGTAATGAAAAATTTTAACATTAATTTTTTTTCAATCATGCATTTCGAACATCTCTCAATCGATATTGTTACCACAACATGTTGGATCACGAAGGAGTCCAGAGATCATCACATTGAACTTGTAACACTCACTTCAAATGATCAATTGTGCATTTCAAACATTCCTCAATCTATATTATTAGTGCAACATGTTGAAACATTTTTATATAAAATCTTAAGGTATTAGGTTTATAGATCTTCTCATTTATAAAATTTTCAATATTCGTTTTTTCTTTCAATGTGAGCCTCATACTTAAACTTAATGTACCAACAACCTCATTGTTAAATGTGAGTCCATCAATTCTCAAAGATATGCTCTCACTCGAATGGAAGTTTTTTCTTCCATATTTACTTGCATTGCCATTGTTGGTTTTTAAAACACGCCACCTGAACACCTTGATCAAGAAGACTTTTGATATAATAAGTCTGGCCAAATCAGACTCTATTACAACTATTGAGTCACGAGGGGTCTCAGAATGAATTGATGTATTTCTATTTCTAAATAATAAGTGGCGCGTTTAGGCAATTTGCAATAATGATATAGAGAGATGAGGTGTAAATCATCATCTAATATTTGAGATGTATTTTAACAATCTTAATGACCTAGAGAGATGAGGTGTAAATCATCGTATAATATTTGAGTATTTTTCTATTATCTTATTTGTTGTTACAAGTTAGCAGCTTGTAACAAGTGAAAGCGGCTAACTATGAGAGTTCTTATAAACCTTTGTCTTAATTAAAAAATATAGAAGGTAATAATTAAAAATTGAAAACCATGCTTATGTACGGTATAGATGTAGAAAAGTGTCGATTTAACTTTTGTGAGAATAAGATATGATGTAAAAATGTTTCCTTAAATGTAGGAAAGAGAGTTCCAACAGAGACTGATATATGTTATTTTATTCAATCTGTTTGAAAATAAATGTGTTGAGTTTAAGCTACATTAGGAAGTGATAGAGCATTGAGAAGTTCATGTACCTATTACCAAGTTTTTGATGAAGTTTGATGATAGTATCTTCTTCTTGTTGTGTAAAGTTTCCTCTTTTGACATCTGGTCTTAGATAGTTCAACCACCTTAGTCTACAACTCTTCCCACACCTTTCAAGACCTGAAAACATTATTCCAAGATAGCACATAAACTAGAAGAAAAACTCCAACCGACACACATGAATAAATAACGTATTCATATATACCTGCAAATTTAGGTAGTTGTCGCCAATTCCAAGAGCCATATCTAGTTACATAAGCAATTAACTTGTTGTCTTCTTCAGGAGTCCATGTACCTTTTCTCACCATTTTTCTAACTACTGATTCCTCGAATGAGTGTGCGGTTGGGTACGGTCTCCTATAAAACGAAAAAAAAAAAAAAAAATTATTTTTTAAAAGTTAACTCTTTCGTTTTTCGTGGAATGTTCCTTCTATAAATTTAAATACTATTTAAAATCCAAAGTCAGATTTTTTTTTTAAATTGTTTAATTTTAAATGAAATTTATTTGCCATTTAAACTCAGTTTGTTTTGGTTTTGGAAAATTGAAAAATAGACAGACATACATGTGATATGTTTACTAGTTTATTTTCTTCTGTTATTGGACCACACGTTTTGAATATCCACCGTTAAAGAAACCAACCAATGTCCCACAGCTAATTTCGTGTTACACGAGATCCTAATTTTCAAATTTCGGATTTGGTTAGGAATGTAATAATGATTATTGGGCAAATTACTTTAATACGGAGTATTTATTATTTAATTATTCATTCATTTCAAAGCATTTTACTTTTAAGAGTAGTTGTACTCAATTTTTTATTGGATAAATAAAAATTCACCTTTTATTATTGATTTGATTGAATCACTGGCGGAGTCAGCGTCCGGCCAACTAGGGCAGCTGTCCAGACTCGGCCGTCTCGAATCACTTTCATAGTCGACGATGACGACGACGATTCTGGGAATTTGTTGGCCACAGAGGATAACGAAATTCAAGAACCAGACTCGTTGGTTGAGGATGGGGTTTTCATAGAGGTGACCAAGCTTGAGAAGAATTCACGCAGAATCGAGTCTAGGATTTCAATCGACGCTACACTTGACTCCGTTTGGGATATTTTAACTGATTATGAGAGGCTGCCGGATTTTATTCCTGGCCTTGCTCTTAGTAAATTGATACAAAAAGCTCCCTCTTTTGCTTGACTTTTGCAGGTTATTTCTTCACACCATGCTTTTATTTTCCCCTTCACTTAAAACTTTTATCCTTTCTATGTTTTTTCTTGTTCATCAATTTGGTTTTTTTGCTGACCCATTTTCATCTCAACAGATTGGAGAGCAGAACTTGGCATTTGGGCTAAAATTTGATGCCAAAGGTGTTATAGATTGTTACGAGAAAGAATTGGAGACTCTTCCATCCGGTATCAAGCGTGACATAGACTTCAAGATGATTGAAGGGGATTTTCAACTCTTTGAAGGAAAATGGTCTATTTCACAGGTACGATTTTTTCCCTTCCTTTCTTGTTTGAATTCTTCTGGATCCGGCATAAAAATCATATATACTAAAAATGATCAATGACTTTGTTTCGAAAGATCATAAGTTTGTGAGATTTTGAAACCATGTATTCAACTAGGTTGGCACAAATCCAGTGCTAACTTCCTAGATAATGATGGTTTTGCAGTTGTTCAGCAGTGGAAGTGACGAGTCTCCAGTACGAGAGATTAGCACAACACTTTCGTACATTGTTGATGTTAAGCCGAAGATGTGGTTGCCCGTTGGGCTCATAGAGGGTAGACTTTGTAAAGAGATAAAAAAGAACCTTATATCCATAAGGGGCGAAGCTCAGAAAGCTATTGACAGAACCGTGGATGTAAATCAATTCGGATGAGATATGTAAATATTATCATAGAAAAAATGAATACAAGTCAAATTCATTCTGTCAATTCTCACTTTGCAAAGTTGCAAGATTGGCCATATTATGTTTCTAAATTATGTTCAAGTTCTGGACTGGAAAACCACACTGATAATTACTTTGAACCCTTTAATACTCACTGGAGAAAGTGCCAGTTTTTATTTTCTGCTTGTGGCAACAGTCCCAGATACTGCCTGAGCACGAAAGCGATGCCACATGGTTTTCCAGAAGAACTATTAAAAGGTATGGCTTGTTATCATAATTTTTTATTTGTTGATAAATTAGATTGGGATATCTTGGAATCATTGTTGTTAAATAGCAGTTATAGCTATTGTACTATAGTGTAGCGGAATTTGATCACATCCCTATTGTTTTTTGTTATGCTACTTAGTACAATGTGTTCTCAAATAGTGGCTCTACAACATTGTAGCATACCGGAATTTTAAAAAATCACCATTTCGCCGATCTGCATTTGACAACATTATTTGGAATTTGAATTGATAGCGGTGTTTTTAGGCAGTACTTAATTTCACACAAATGAGCGTGTTGAACTAATTTTCTCGACTTTTATAGGTTTGTTCATTTTGTGAGCACACCTGAAATATTGTAACATGTATATATTATAGAATCCGAAATCTTAACATGTATATATTATAAAATCCGAAATCTTACAAATTGAAGAGGCAATTGCAATTCAAGGAAATAATTCCTTTGGGATTAGCATTGTACTGTCTTAGTAGAAAATTATGAAGTCAATGAAAACTTGCCCAGGCTTCATAATTTTTCTGGCTCCGCCACTGGATTGAATGACTCATAAACCACTTACAATGCTTAATATATAGCAAATCGAGTAATGTGGCTGTAGAATTTGTAGAAACTCAGAAGTAAATAAGCTCTCATTCTCATTTTATGAATGGAAGAGTGATACATTATGTAGTTATATACAGGTTAACTAACTAACTGAATCAATAACTAACTAACTAACTTCTAACTGCCTTTAACAAACTAAACAACAATTATACAAGTAAATTCAATACCCTCCCTCAAGCTTAGGCATGTATGTACAAATTTTTTAGACTAAGCTTGGATAATATAAGCTGAAACTGAGGACTATGAAGAGCCTTTGTGTGCAGATCTGCTAACTGAGCATGTGTCGAAATAGGCATAAGTTTAAGAATGCCTTGTTGTATCTTATCTCGAACCAAATGACAATCAATCTCAATATGCGTTGTCCTTTCATGAAATGTTGGATTTTGAGCAATGTGAATGGCAGACAAATTATCACAGAACAAAGCTACAGGCTGCTGGATTGGTTGATAAAGATCCTTGAGAAGGTACAATAACCACTGAATTTCACAAGCTGTGGTTGTTATGGCCCGATACTCAGCTTCAGAAGATGATCTGGAGATTGTGCTTTGCTTCTTAGACTTCCAACTAATCAAAGAAGCTCCATAGAACACATTGTAACCTGTGATGGACGTCCTAGTATCAACACATGAAGCCCAATCTGAATCACAAAAACTTGTGATTTTATGTGAAGATTCTGAGGGAAAGAACAAACCCTGTCCTGGCTGCTGTTTGAGGTACCTAAGAACTCTCAAAGCGGCATCATGATATTCTCTCATTGGTTTAGACAAAAATTGGCTTAAAGTGCTCACTGCAAATGACAGATCAGGCCTTGTGTTAGTGAGGTACAAAAGCCTGCCAATGAGTCTTCTATAAGCCTCAATATCAGGAAATGGATTATCTGTGATGGCTGGAAACTTAGAACCAGGAAGCATTGGAGTACAGGCAGGCTGACTAGCAAGTAAACATGCATCTTCAATGAGCTCCAAGGCATACTTTCTCTGTGAAATCACCAAGCCTTGTTTGGACCTTGCTACTTCAAAACCAAGAAAATATCTGAGATCCCCTAAATCCTTGATCTTGAATTTATCATCCAGAAATTGTTTAACACTTGCGATTTCTTCCAGATCATCACCTGTGAGGACAATATCATCTACATAGATGAGCAAAACTGTTAAATGACCAGCATGTGATTTTACAAACAAAGAGTAATCACTCTGTGATTGTTTGTAACCCAAGAAAAGAAGGGAGGCAGTGAGTGTATGATTTAACGGTCTTATGAAAGAATTAAAAGAAATGCTTAATTAACTTAGATTTAGTTAACTAATTATTAAGACTTCTTATATTCAAATCTATCACACCTCATTCCAAACTCACGAGAAGAATATAGCTAGTAACATTTTTTTCTACACTATTTTTAACATTTATTTTTTTATTGTATGAAATATATATGGGTCTCTTATTTTGAAGTTGAGTCTCACATAAAGTAGTAGGATTCATATGTGTTTCAACCAATAAAAAAAATAAATGTTGAAAAAAAATATTGATAACATTTCTCATGTACAGAATTGTGAACTTTGAGTGTGGTTCTAAACTTGAGAAATGTTGAAATAGATGTTAGTTTATTCAGAATACCAGTTGTTTGATTTGTTTATGGTATATAAAGGACTTTGACAGCTTTAAATCGAATCTTTTCTCAAACAAAGGAACGATTCAATTGAAAATGCTTGGTACGATAATATAATATATGAAGAATTGGATTTAAAGCAAGTAAGACTGAACTAATGTTGTCATTATAAAATATAGTTGGTTGGGATGGTTTGAGACTTAGTTCATGTAAAAGAGATTGAAGTCATACTACTTATACTTATGATGAAATTGTTGCAAGGCTTCAATATTTTATTTTTGTACTAAATCTTGAGACCACATGTTGATATTTAGATGATTAATAAACTAGATTGTTAGCCAAAACATAATACCCCATGGTAGATCGTCTTTCGTCATGGTTTGGACTCCAAATCTGAATCACAAAGGATTGTGATATTGAAAGTTTTTGGTGAAGGAATAATTAATCCATAAATTTATGTGGTTTGAAGGTATCTAAGGATGTGTTTAACAACTTTCTAATGTGATTCTTTTGGTGAGTGCATGAATTGATAAATTTTGTTGATTGCAAAGGCAATATGAGGTCTGGTTATGGTAACATAATGAAGGCCACTAACAGTTGATATATAAAGTGAAGGATCATCAAAACCTAGAATATCATGCAAAGATATTTTTGTATTAAATACCATGGGTGTAAGCATGGGGATAACATCAATTATATTAGATTGTGAAGAATGTCATTACTATATTTGGATTGAGTTATGTAAAGAGATTTGAGGAGAGTTTTTGAACCTGAATACTAAGGAAGTAATGAAAATTAGGTATGTCTTTTTGAAATAAATGTTTATAGAGAGAATGCATTAGAGTGTTTATGATTGTAGATGAGTTACTTAAAAATGAATGACTTAGAGTGTCACTTTTTGTGGAATGAAAACCTAATTCTGCGAGGAAAGACGAAAGCTTTTGAAAACAAACTCTAAGAGCTTGTTTTAACCCATGTGGAGAGGTTTTTGAAGTTTGCAAAATGTAATTTTTGTTGATCCTTTGTTGAAGCCTAGATGTTGTTCCATACAAATGGATTGATCTAATTCACCAATTAAAATGTATTGTTAATGTCAATTTGTTTGATTTGCTAATTTTTGAAAAGGAAAATGGTTTGAATAATAAGAATCTATCATATAAAAAAATAATATGTTCTGGAAAAGACAATCAAGTTTTTTTTTTATTGGTCAATTACTTCTTTTTTGAGGGTAAAACAGATACTAAAAATATTAACCCTAATAATCATTATCTATCATATAAGAAAATACTCCCTCCGTTTCTTTTTAAGTGTCGTTTTAGAAGTTTTTTTTTGTTTCTATTTAAGTGTCGTTTTGATGTTTTAAGGTTACAATTTACCAATTATACCCTTACTTTTTAAATAAGTCCACTTTATATTTTATAAAATTTTCCTTTCTTAATATATGTAATAACTCACTTCACATTTTCCATAAAATTCTCTTTCTTAATACGTATTCCTATTCCCATGAAAATTTAATATATGTAATAACTCACTTCACACTCACTTCAAATTATATTCCAATATTACATAGAAAAATGTTTAGCATTAAATTTTGTCAAAGGAACAAATTTTTCAATTAAAGACTAATAATTCTATAAAAAGGATTAGTACCATTGTTTAAATTATCCCGTACAAAACAAAAGAGCTGTGGTGGAACAACAAAAGACTCCATGGATCTTCAAAAAGAAGAAAGAGTGGAAGAGTCATTGGAGCAACACTACGCCAAAAATAAGCTTTAGCATCACACATACGAAAGCGCTTTTAGGAAAAAGCGCTGCTGTAGGTATTAAAAAAATTCGCTTAAAAAAAGCGCTTTCAAAGGGTACCTTAAGAAAGCGCTTTTCAAAAGCGCTGCTAAAGGTCACCCTTAGAAAGCGCTTTTTGAGAAGCGCTGCTAAAGGGTGCCTTTCAGAGGGAACCTAAGAAAGCGCTTTTCAAAAGCGCTGCTAAAGGGCAGCCTTAGAGAGCGCTTTTCAAAAGCGCTGCTAAATCTGGTCTTTAGAAAGCGCTTTTAAAAGCGCTGCTATAGGGTATGCTACGAAAGCGCTTTTTTATGAAAAAGCGCTGTTATACCTGACCATTAGAAAGCGCTTTTAAAAGCGCTTTCGTAGGTTGTTTTATAATAAATTTTAATGTTTTTGATTAAAGCTGTGTTGTGTGTTCGTACTGGCTTTTGTGTTTCCTCTCTTCCAAACCCTTTCGTTCCCGTTCCTGTTCCTGTTCTTCGTCCAAAGCGATTTTTCACGGTAGCCACCATCGTCAACTGTCATCGCCGCCCACGAGTCGTCCCTCTCTTCACAAGGTTCGTTGATTATTATTTTCTTCTCATTTACAGTGTATTGGTTGTTGTTGTTGTTTGATGATTTTTGAAAGTTTCCTAAAACCCTTTGATGATTTTCTAATGATGTTATTAATATGTTATTTCATTTTGAGTTAATGTTGAATGAATTAAACTTGGTGTTGATTTTGATTGTTCCTAATTTTGTTTTAAAACATGTTGGCTTTGAATTTGTGATGACATTGTGTGATTTGGTTTTGAATGACGAACTCGGTTATGGTATTGTTGTTTATCGTGTGCACATGGAACACTTGTTTGAGATGAGTTTTATTAAGCATTATTAGGATTACATAGTTGTTTCTCGGAATTTGGTTCGGTTGATTTTAGCTTACTTTAAGCTTGATTTTTCATATCATGAACTTGAATTGGATAAGAGCTTGAATTTTTGGTTCCCGTTAGGTGATTATGTTTTAAAAGTTATTGAGCGTTTATTGAATAATCGGGCACGGAATATATTCTTGGAAGCCATAGTGACATACAAAATTCTTGTTTCATTGATTAGCAGGCACAATTAGTGTTTCTCATTCACACTAGTTGGACGACAGGTAATTGTGATTCCTGATTAAGGCTCTATGTCTTTTGATGTTTGTTTAATGTGTTTTGGAAATTAATCGGTTTCTTTAACTTCTTCAGGACCTTCCGATTCAGAGCAACATATCTCACCGGAGAACTCAAACGTGTCAAATCGTCAGAAAACAAGAGAACCGTCAGGTGATTGTTTCTTCTTTTCAATCTATACAAAATATTATTGTATAAAATCTTTTTACCTTGTCAATGAATTAATATAATAAAGTTGCATCTTTTTACCTTCACTGAATTTCTTTGTACATGAGATGTGAGAGAAAAATGATTCTGCAGATTTGATATTATTAGATAGATCAAGAAATTTTTGCAATTTTAGGTTAGGAAAATGGAATACGGTTCAGTTTGGATGGAAAAAGTACAAGGGTTTACGATTCTGAAAGAAAATGAAAACGCGATAGAATTTGGAAAACATAGCCGCGTAAATTGGAAAATGGGTATATAGGAACATGGTGGCTGGTGGAGAACGGTCGTGGAATTTGAGCGAGGTCGGTTCTTATGACCGCCGTAAGACATGAAATGTGACTTGTACCTTCCACCAAAGGGATTCTATATATTTTGCCTTTACATAACCAAAAAATTGACGACGGTTGGCTCTTACGGCCGCAAAAATCGTCGTAGAAATTTCATTTAAGTTATTATCTCAATTTCATTGAAATTAAGGGAAGGTGTGCCCTTAGATCGATAGGAGAACTCCTTAAACAAATTTATCTCTCCTTCTCTTTCACTCATTTTTATTGTAAATTGTGAATTCATTGATTGTGCAATCAACATATTGAGATAATTTTCTTATCAATAATATTTTAAACAATTTTTTGTTGAGTTGATTGTAATCTATAAAATTTCAATTGATTTTTCATATCAACAAAACCAAAGAAAAATCTGATTAAAATTGATTTCACACCAAGTGTTCGACAAATTGATTAAGTTAAGTTTTTGTTTAGCTCAGATTGACTCAGAAACCGTAAACCATGGATAAGACATGGATGTATTCCAATCGATTGTCGAAAGAGTACGAGAACGGGGTATCGGAATTCGTTAAGTTTGCTGTTGCGCACGCCGAAGACCCCGGTCGAATGACATGTCCTTGTTTGTGTTGCTGTTATGGGAATCGGGTTGACGCGATTCAGTTGGCATCGCATCTAATACGGTATGGAATTGATAGAAGTTATACATGTTGGAATATGCATGGTGAGAAAAGTGATGGGAATGATGAATCGGGGGATAATAGGACCTATGCTTCAAACGACAATGGCATAGATACATACGATTATGATCGAGTTGAAGAGATTGCAGAAGCGCTTGAAGAAGATCTTAATGATTGTTCCAAAATGTTCGAGAGGTTGGTAAGCGATGCAGAGAAACCGTTGTATAATGGTTGTACAAAATTCACAAGATTGTCTGCGGTATTAAAGTTGTACAACTTAAAGGCGGGCAATGGATGGTCGGATAAATGTTTCACAGAGTTATTAGCCCTTATGAAAGATATGCTACCAGAGGATAATGTTCTCCCCAATCGAACGTATGAGGCCAAAAAGATGTTGTACTCTATTGGCATGAGCTATGACAAGATACATGCATGTCCAAAAGATTGCGTTTTGTTTCGAAACGAGTATGCATTGTTAAATGAGTGTCCTAAATGCGGTGCCCCTCGATATAAGAAAAAGTTGTCTCCGGCAAAAGTCTTATGGTATTTTCCTATAATTCCGAGATTTAGACGGATGTATCGTAGTGAAACCGATTCAAGACATTTAACTTGGCATGCAGATGAAAGAATTGTTGATGGAAAGTTTCGACATCCGGCAGATTCACCACAGTGGATGAAAATTGATAATGATTATCCTGAATTTGGAAAAGACGCAAGAAACCTTCGCTTGGCATTGTCTACTGATGGAATGAACCCACACGGTATTCAAAGTATCTCGCATAGCACATGGCCTGTAATTCTTATGATTTATAACCTACCTCCGTGGCTATGTATGAAGTGTAAGTACATGATGTTATCTATGTTAATTTTTGGGCCTAAACAACCAGGAAATGACATAGACGTATATTTGGAACCTTTAATCGAAGATTTGAAGATTTTGTGGGAGAACGGTGTGGAGGTTTATGATGGGTATAGGAAAGAAAGTTTCAACTTGAGGGCGATGTTGTTTGGAACAATTAACGATTTTCCAGCCTACGGAAATCTATCCGGGTATAGCATTAAAGGTGAAAAAGCGTGTCCTATCTGTGAAGATGGAACCGATACGATGCGATTGAAACTTTGTCAGAAGAATGTCTTTCTCGGTCATCGTAGATTCTTAAATTCTAAACATCAATATCGTGGATGGAGAAAAGCGTTCAACGGAGATACCGAACAACGTAGAGCTCCGCCTGGATTGACAGGTGATCAATTATTTGAAAAGGTGAAAGATGTGAGTATTCAGTTTGGCAAGCCTTTTGCACATAAAGTTGTTACAGGTGGGTGGAAGAAGAGGTCGATTTTTTTTGAATTGCCATATTGGAAATCTTTGTACGTAAGACATTTTCTTGATGTTATGCATATTGAAAAAAATGTATTTGACAGTGTTATTGGTACGTTACTCAATATAAAAGGGAAGTCTAAGGATGGTCTTAAAGCAAGGGAGGACATGGTAGAGATGGGAATAAGAACCGAATTGGGACCCGTGAAAAAAGGAACACGAACATATCTACCACCTGCTGTTTACACTCTATCCAGAAAGGAGAAAAAAATATTGTGTAAGTTCCTAAGTGAGGTTAAAGTTCCAGAAGGCTACTCATCAGATATTAGAAGACTTGTGTCTATGCAAGACCTCAAGTTAAAGAGTTTAAAGACGCATGATTGCCATGTTATAATGGAACATTTTCTACCGATAGGTATACGTTCTATTCTTCCAGAAAAAGTAAGAAGCGCAATAACTAAACTGTGTTTTTTCTTCAAGTCAATTTGCAGCAAGGTGATCGATCCTGAGATCTTACCAACATTGCAAAAAGAAATAGTTGTTACTTTGTGTGATCTTGAAATGTATTTCCCTCCCTCGTTTTTTGACATAATGGTTCATCTTGTCGTTCATCTTGTCAAAGAGACACAACTGTGCGGACCAGCTTATATGAGATGGATGTACCCTACTGAACGTTATATGAAAATATTAAAAGGGTATGTGAAAAACCGAAGTCGACCAGAGGGTTGTATTGCTGAACGATATATTGTTGAAGAAGCGATTGAGTTTTGTACTGAATATCTGTCAAATGTTCAATCAATTGGACTCCCCAAATCTCACATTGTTGAAAAAAAAGAAGGTAAGAAGCTAATTGGAAATAAAGTTGTGACAGTATCAATGGTCGAACGGGATCAAGTGCATTTGTATGTTCTGCATAATGAGCTTGAAGTTGAGCCGTATGTTGAAATTCACAAGGGTGTTCTTCGAGGTTTAAATCCGAATAGAAATGAGAATTGGATTGTACGAGAGCATAATCGAAGTTTCATACCATGGTTTAAGGAACATATTTATTCAAAGTATCGTTCAGATCATGCTTCAGTAACAGAAAGATTGAGATGTTTAGCATACGGTCCAAGTTTAATTGTATTTTCTTATAGCGCATATGCAATTAATGGATACACATTTTATACCAAAGAACAGGATGACAAAAGTACTATGCGAAATAGTGGTGTCACCTTGATCGCTGAAGCAATGCATATATCAAGTGTGAAGGACTTAAACCCAATATTTGCAAACCTGTCATATTTTGGGGTTATCGAGCGCATTTGGATGTTTGATTACGAGAAGTTTCAGATTCCTATATTTGGTTGCAAGTGGGTTGAAAATAATAATGGCATGCGAATGGATAAGTCAGGTTTTTTGCAAGTGGATCTTAATAGGGTGGGGTACAAAGATGAGCCTTTCATTCTAGCCTCTCAAGCTAAACAAGTGTTCTATGTCAATGATCCGACAAGTACGAAATGGTCTATAGTGCTACTATCTAACAAAGTAATTGATGAAAGCATTGGAGATCAAAGTGATATTGGTGTTGACATTGAATCTTTAACCATAACTGATCAAAATGATAATGAATCATGTATTAGAAACGATCATAATGAGGGTATTTGGATCAATCCAACTGTCCGCGTTGTTAAGAGACGAGTAGAACACATTCCTACCAAGAAAAGAAAGAGACCTTAGTGAAAAGGGTAATAGTATATATAACTTGCCATTTCATTTTTATATTTGTCATTTCATTTTAATTTGGCATTTCATTTTTATTTGTCATTTCATTTTTATATTTGTCATTTCATTTTTATTTGCTATTTCATTTATATTTGTCATTTCATTTTAATTTGCCATTTCATTTTTATTTGTCATTTCTTTTTTATATTTGTCATTTCATTTTAATTTTCCATTTCTTTTTTATTTGTCATTTCATTTTTATATTTGTCATTTCATTTTTATTTGCTATTTCATTTATATTTGTCATTTCATTTTAATTTGCCATTTCATTTTTATTTGTCATTTCTTTTTTATATTTGTCATTTCATTTTTATTTGACATTTCATGTTTATTTTTTTTTCATTATTACAGGTCAAATGACTAGTAATCAAGATAATGCAAATGCTCCTGAAAATGCTCATGAAAATACTCAAGAAAATACTTCAGAAAAAGATATTACACGAGGTATTACTATTATGAGGGGAATCATACGTGATAGAGATAGAGGAGTAACCTATAATGTAGAATGGAATGATAATGACCAATTAATTGGGTCTAATGCTGCAAAGTTGACAAGCTACATTGGTACGCTTGTTCGTATACACATTCCGATCACCACTCCTAGATGGAAAAGAGGAGAGTTGGATGAGGCTAAGGAGAAAGTTTGGACTGAGATAAAGGTACATATATGGTTTTTGTTATTTGCTTTATCTTGACGATAATATGTGTTTAAATTTCTTTTACTAACACACTTTATGCGTATGTTTTTTTGTAGAGGTCTTTTAACATTGAAGATACCCGTAAAAAGTATATAATGGGTTTGGCTGGAAAAAGACACAGAGGGTGGAGAATATTTTTAACCAACAAGTATCTTAAAGATGATGAAGGAAATTTTCTTGAAGAGGATCCGGAACGTCCAAAAAAGTATGAGAACTTCATTACACCTGAAGAATGGGTTGGTTTTGTAGGCCAAAGAAGAGATGAGAATTTCAAGAAAGTGAGTGCTATAAATCGCGAGAGAGCGTCAAAACCCGCATATCCATACAAAAAAGGGCGTTTGGGATATGCTCGCTTAGAGGAAAAAATTGTAAGTAAATATAAACTCTGCGATCTTATTAATTCTCTCAATGTGTTATATAGTTGATGATCTTAAGACCTCCGTCATTGTGTAGTTAGAAGAGACGAAAAGTGACGCAACATCACTACCGGCACATTTGTTGTGGAAGGAAGCCCGTGTGGGCAAGGATCAAGCTGTTAATCCCGATATTCAACATGTGTATGATGAATGTGTAAGTATAAGATTGTGTCTTTAGTTAAATCAATTAATGTTTATTAATATTTAAGTAATTTTTTATCTGCACTAATAATTTTTTATATGTAATTGAATTACAGGAGACGTTGTCCCAATCGGTATCCCCAGGTGAGGATCCTCACGATACCAGGAGCGTACTTAGTCGAGCACTAAATATTGCTGAGTATCCGGGTCGGGTGAGGGGTAAAGGTCATGGTGTGACTCCAACCTCTTTGTATAAGCATCCAAGGAGAAGAAATCCTAGCAATGCAGAAGTGATGCAAACATTGCAGGATTTACAAGCTCAAGTTCGTGAATTGCAGAAGGATAAAGAGAGATATATGGCGGAAAAGAGCAGTTCACACTTGAAAGAAACTAGTGACAAAGCTAGTATCAACTTTCAGCATAAATTTCCCGAGGTAATTTTCAATATATATCCATTATTACTATAGAATATTTTTAGTCACTTCTAACGGTTATTATTGGTTTAGGGCATTTCATCTTGCCAGCTCTACCTATCGTCACCGACTTATCGACTAGTTGGCAAGGGAAAAGTCCATAACAGTTCGGGAGATTTACTTCATAATAGACCGCTTCCGGATGGTCACATGAAAGTATCGGTTGACATTGCTTTAGATATGGATGCATTGCTGCCGGTACCTGACATTGTTGCTGAGACCACATTGCTGCGAGATGCAATTGGATCTTTTGTTGCATGGCCATCCGACCTCATTTTCATAGATGATCAGGTATGTTGAAAACAATTATGAATCTTTAAGTCTTCAACTGTCAGTTCTCACCTCAGTTATTTCCACGGTAATTATAGACTCCTACAACACCCGCATCTAAGGGTAAAGGGATTTTGTGGCACGACGAGTTTGACGTATCACCAAAAGAGGTATGTTTAAAGTGTTAATTATATGATCCGAATAAAAAATTGCATAATTTTATAATTTAACCGAGTTTATATGATTTTTAGGTACCTTTTCATGGGTCACAACAAGTGAGCCAGAAAATCGTTGGCGTACCACCCAAGAAAAGGGTGCCTACTAGATTTTCCCTCGATACCGGCAGTGTCTGGAAACAATAGTGGGAACAACAAATTTGATGGATGGTGGTATTCGTCAAATTGATATGGATCAAGGTATTTTTGGTTTTCCTTGCACAGAAATAATTGGACATGAGGACGTGGAACAGATTTTCCGTCATAAAGAATTGGGCGTCAGTATTATGCACGCATACATCCGGTAACCCCATCTTTATATTATGTAATTAGCTGAAATCTTTTTTAAATATTTTCAATGAATATACTCTAATATTAATTATGTTTCTATTTAAGGCTGTTATATGACAAATTGATGCGCGGGAATCAATTGTCAAACAGATTCCATTTTGTGTCTTCCTCTCGTGTCAGCGGAGCGACAATTGGTAGGGAACCGGATTCAGTAAGAGAGCACTTAGTCGAAAGATTCATGGCAACTGGCAGTACAGAAAGCTTATATCTTTGGGCGTATAATACTATTCCTACAGGGTTAGATTTTCATTCTAAATTCATTTTAATATTTGTAATTTTTGCGTAGAAAAATTTCTTCTAAACTGTTGTTTTAATTTATAGACGTCACTGGCTGTTGGTTGCTATCGATCCTATAAAAGAAGTGGTCTATTATCTGAATTCGGTTAACGGTGATTGGACAAATTATCCGGATATGAAGTTAATGATTGATACGTAAGTGAGATTATTCTAAATATTTATGTGTATTTATGTATTTAATTATTTCTGTGACATTGTTCTAAATATATATTTTTAATTTTATTAGAGCGATACAAGTATTCCGGTGTCAAAGAGAAGCTCGGGTACGACGGTCTAAATCAAACAACATTAATTGGATCAAAGTGCAGGTATATTAATTTCCACTATTTTGATTATAATATTTACGCTATTTGATAAAACAATACAACTATATATTCTTATTTGTTTTTCTATGTAGTGTCCTCAACAACAAAACGGTATAGATTGCGGATACTTCGTTATGCGGTTTATCAAAGAAATCATTCAACTGAATCAAATAGAGATTCCAGTCACGGTATGAATTTATAACTTAGAATTTGTTCTATTATTTCTCGGATATTCCATATAATTTTTTACTTTTAACTAAATCATGCATATTATGTTTTCTTATGTAGTACTTCGATGAGTACAAATGTGCATATTACACGAAACTTCAGTTGGAAGAAACCAAAGAGGAGTTGTGTCAATATTTTATTGAGCAGAGAATAATATAAGGACTGGTTTAGTTGTTGTTAGAGTTGATTTTGTAATACTGACTTTGAGTTAGAATACAGATAACAATGGTTTATATATAATTTGAGATACAAACATAATTTATGATTGATTTTGAGCAATGATAGTTTCTTGTTTATGGTTTCTTGTGTTATACTTGTGTACTAAAGTAGTTGATAGAATAAAATGAATTTAGTGAAAAGTATTGAGTATTGGTTTTGTTATATTGAGTATTGGTTTTGACTCAGAAACCGTAAACCATGGATAAGACACGGTTGTATTCCAATCGATTGTCGAAAGAGTACGAGAACGGGGTATCGGAATTACAATGCATTACCGCTATTTATGAATTACAGGTTATGGCAAACAATGCAGGTATATGAATGATATAAATAATACCTCTAAAAAAAACACCCTATGAAAGCGCTTTTTGGAGAAAAGCGCTTTCATAGGTAGACCTATGACAGTGCTTTTTCACATAAAGCGCTTTCATAGGTAGACCTATGACAGCGCTTTTCCAAGAAAAAGCGCTGCTAAAAGACAACCTATGGAAGCTTTTTTCCAAAAAAAAGTGCCACCAATGAAAGCGCTTTTTCATAAAAAAGTGCTGCCAAAAGCCTACTTAAGAGAGCGCTTTTTAGAAAAAACGCTGCCAAAAGCCTACTTAAGAGAGCGCTTTTTGGAAAAAGCGCTGCCATAAGGGTACTTAAGAGAGCGCTTTTTAGAAAAAGCGTTGTCATAAGTAGACCTATGAGAGCGCTTTTCATTAAACAAAAAGCGCTGCTAAAACCTTTAGCAGCGCCACCTTAGAAAGCGCTTTTAAGCGCTTTTAAAGGCCAAAAAAAGCGCTTTCGTAGGTCTTTTTTGGCGTAGTGCAAGAAGAAGGGGAAATCGTGGAAGACTCTTTTGACAAGATTCAAGAACAAGATGACAACGAAGAAGAAGAAGTATTATCAAGAGTTGTACTGGATTTTGATTTAAATGAAGAGGCAGATTATGAATTTGATTTGAACAAATTTCCTGAAGAAGACGAAGAAGAAGGAGAAAAAAACGGAGAAGAATCTTCCCACCATACTGAGTTTCGACCTGTGATAAAAAAGATGATAAAAAAACTTCTTCCAAAATTTTACTGAAAAATATTTGTGGACTAAGTATGGAGTATCTCATTTTAGATTTGGCTTAAGTGCATAAGTTGTAGGAGTTGTTATTTAAGAAGTCCTTATTATTGGTATTTTTTTTTTTATAAAATAAGTATGGAGAAGAATTCCTTGTTATTGCTACAATTTAGGAATGCATTTCTTAAGTTCATTCTTATTGTTTTTTTATTGATACATTAAAAAAAAATCATGGCAAAAGTTTAGGAAGTTACGTGCAGGAGATTTGCTAAAGTTTAGGAAGTTACTGTAACTTTTTATGGCAAA
Organism: Vicia faba; assembly: GCA_948472305.1. Taxonomy (NCBI): domain Eukaryota; kingdom Viridiplantae; phylum Streptophyta; class Magnoliopsida; order Fabales; family Fabaceae; genus Vicia; species Vicia faba. Next base: position 339,963,591 of record OX451735.1, read on the forward strand.
AGTTTAGGAAAATATAAACTTAATTCTCACGCACAATACATATGATAAAAGTGACTACATCCATAAACTATACTTATGGCAAAAGTTACTGTAACTAAATTTGTTACTCCATAAACTAAATTTTAGGAGTACAATCCATAAACTTAAAAAAAAAACTCTATTTGAAAATCTCAAATGTGACTACATCCCACTTACAATAAGTGTTACTCCATGTTTAAGTAATTCTTGACTTCTTGTATTAATATTGGATCACACTTAATTTGAATTGGTAGTTGTCCTATTCTTTCTAGCCTTTCCTTATTTATATGAGGAATTTTATATTTATTGGAACTTGTCACTTTCATGATCTCTACCATGCATAATTGCAATGATACAAATATACGATTGGACATAATTGAAGGAAAATTTTCAAATGACTTCACCACTGCATCGATAAGTTGATCAATAGTTTTTGGTGCTTCCTTGTATTGCAATGATTGTATAGCCGAGAAAAACCCAAGATCTAAGATATTTAAATCTGGAGAGTTTGCAGGCTGACACATTAAACGAATATCAAACTCATCCTTGGTAGCAGCCTCACAGAACAAATGATCATTATGGTTTATATGTGTCCTTGCGTTATCCTGCTGAATAAATATTGTTGACTTCAAGTCATCTCTTGGCCATTTTTCTCTTATAGCCGGTAGGACTTTGTCAATAAGGAATGATCTTACCACGTCTCTCTTAACCGAAGTTATTGCTTTTGTTACCATTGTTCCTGCAACTCTGTTAATACTTGACCTTTGAGCCGGTTCATGGGTAACAAACGGGAAAACACCAATTTTACCCGAAAAAGTTTCATTTTCTCCTGCGTCAAATCGTGGCCGAGTTTGAGCAACTAAGAACATAACTTTGGCAATGAAATTTTTGCTCTTACATGTTCGATATGGCTCATCTTCATCTGGGAACAAATAATACTTCTCGGATTTTTTAGTCATATAAAACCATTTTTCATCAATATGAATAATATTGTGCATGCTTTTAAACATTGGATCATGTGGTGTACCTTCAAGCATTGATAAACAAAATTCCAGCCTAGATATTTTGTTTTCTTATTTCAATAATGGTTTTATGGCATTTGAATTACGCCGTATAAACCCTGATTTTATAAGCCTGAACACCGATGTTGGATTGGTTTTCAACCCAAAAGCTAAAGATCGAATGTTTGTTCTTTGACTGAAAGGAAGTTCACGAATTTGATTCTCATCAATTGAAATTCTCTTACGTCCACAATTTTTTATCTTCCTATGAGAGACATCACGCGTTTCACTTTCTTTTGCTCTTTTCCAAATACGTTGAACAGTTCTTATAGGAACCGAATTTGATGAAGCCACCTCATTTGTAGCTCCTTTACGTAATTGTCCATCAACGCTTTTTTGTAGTAGCTCATGATAAATAGACATGCGTTATTCATTGCTTAAGACTCTTAATTTCTTTCTTTCTCTAGATTCTGCTTCAAAATTTTCTGCAACATACACTATAATTTTTTTTAAAAAAAAATAACAAAATTACTAGAAACAACCACATAAAAAATAAACACACATGAAATATCACTGTGAATTTAAGTATAGAAACCACCACATAAAAAACAAACACACATGAAATAAAAAATATACCAATGTCATTGTTTCCTTTAACCTCCTCTTGTAAATTATCTTCATAGGACTCATCGATGTCATTAGTTGCTTCAACCTCCTCTAAAGTCATATTTGATGAGATGTAAATATTTTGAACTTATAATATGAAACCATATTATATATACTACTCCTTTTATTATTGGTTCAACCTCATCATTGGTTTTAATTTTATGGTGGGAAACTTACGTTTTTATTAAAATAATTGGAGGGAATAAGTATTTTTACGGTGGAAAACTTAAGTTTTCCTTTAGCCATTCATTGAAACAATAAGCAATAAATATTTTTATAGTAAAAGTAAATATTTAATGAAACAGCCGTACATATTTTTATAGCATGCAAGATTAATTCCAAAAATTTAGGAGTAGTTACGGAAGAGAGAGAGTTGTGTGCCCCAAAATATAGAATTAATTATTTGAATTAAATAATTTAATGAGTTTTATTTAGAAAGAGAACGAGGATAGAATGGGAAAAAAATTATAGCAATTCATGTATCTTGATTGGAGAGCTTTTGGCTAAAACGTCAATTAAAAAGGAACGGAGGGAGTAATATGTTCGGGAAAAGACAATCAAACTCTTTTTTCTGATTGATCAATTACCTCTTTTTTCAAGGTACAATGGGTACTAAAAATATTAAATAATCATTATCTAACATATAAGAAAGTAATATATTCTTGAAAAGACAATCACACTCTTTTTTATGATTGGTCAATTACCTTTTTTTTAGAGTAAAACAGGTACTAAAAATAATAACCCTAATCATTATTATGTACAACTATTAATTGTTTCATTTGTTTTCAAGGTAAGCCGTTTGATTTCCTAACTCAAATGTACATGTCACATTATTTTTGCAAATATTACACCTCTCACACCATATCCTTTCACTTTCTCTTTCTTTTATCCCCATGTTGGTTCATGATTTTAAAAATGTTGCCACTGAAGAAATTACCGGGTTGAGTCGCGGATCAGTTCGCTCTCTTTAAGACGTTTCGCGGTACTGCCCAAAATTATGCAAAGCAGTCGAACTACCACGCCGCCTCCAGGATAAAACAGCCCAGTTCTATACTGTACGATTACTACTTGCACGATAGATAATCGGTCTAGAAATACACCCTCTAATGGTACTAAGACCATTCAAATATGGTATAAATACCACCGTAGTATCTGATATATTTACCAGTCATAAATATTTCTCAAACCAAGAGAAATTTCAATAATTCTTCGAAGAGAATTCAATAATGATCATTTTTGATCACTCAAAGATTTCTCAAACAAAGAGAAATTCGAATAATTCTCTAAAGAGAATAAAAAAATTATACTTGAAAATTTCTCAACTCAAACGAGGAGAAATTAACATTGTTCTCTATAAAGAGAATTCAAGAAAATACTCGGAAAATTCAACGAGTAGAAAGAAAGGGGAAGAAGTTGGCGCTTCGACAATTCGAAAGACGCAGAGTTATGAGAGTGAGGAAGGAAAAACTAATAAAATGTTTTTGGTGTGTTTTGTAAGGAAACAAGTGACTTCCTTATATAATAAAGTGATATGGTTAATATTTCTCACATGAGCAATGTGGGACTAAATGAATTTTTTTTTAATTCAATATGGAACATGGACATGTTCCAACAATCCCCCACTTGAATTTAAAAAGGTGAATTTGGAAGTAACGTCAAACGTTTCTAAGATTGTGCATAAACAAAGGTGTCTACGACTTGAACCTTTGCATAGCAAGTAGGATTCCGATTCAACAAGAGTGACACAAATGTCTTGAACTCTATCTCAGACATCAAACTCACACACAACCTTTTCTTAAGGTGTATTCTAATAGCCCGTACTTTAATGGCCCTGCACGTGTATCCCGGTTTAGTGAATGCTCTAGGAATCCTGCCTCGAAATTCCATAGGAACCGGCCTAAGTTCCACAATCACATAGGTGAGTCTATCAAGAGTACTCCTGTAGCCTAGGTACTCCCTCATACAGAGTATAGATTTCATTAAGAGTTTCTATTATCTCATCCTCTAATTACTTCAGGATTCATGCTTTACTTGCATGATAATCTCATATTACTCATAACTTGTTATTACCCATTGAACCTATTTCTTGGGATCTCCAGTCATTTAGGTCGGGTTACCATCATGAGAAACTCATTTCTATATAGGCATTAGTCTCATGATATATTATAGACTTTCTCTCTAGCTAATCCTTTCGTCAAAGGATATGCTAAATTTTCATCGGTGTGTACATGATCCACTCTTACAACTCCTTTAGAGATATAGTCTCTAACAGTGTTGTTCTTTCTTCTAATTTGACGTCTTTTACCATTATAATAATGGTTCTCAGTTTTTGCAATAGCCGCGGTACTATCGCAGTGGATCAACACAACTGGCATGGATTTTTCCCATAAGGAAATCTTAGTTAGCAGGCATATTTTAACTAACTTTCTTCTTCACTAGCAATCGCTAACGTTATCATATCAGACTCCATTATGGAATGAGCCATGATACTTCGTTTCCTTGATTTCTAAGGTACAACTCCTTTAGCTATGGAATACATAGCCACTAGTTGCTTTGGAATCATCTAATAATATGTTCCAATCTGCATCACTGTACCCTTCAAGTACAGCCAGAAATTTCTGATAATGTAAACTGAGATATATGGTCCTTTTAAGGTACCTCATGACTCGCTTAATAGCTTGTCAATGCTCGTAACTCGGTTTACTCGTAAACCTGCACAATAATCCCACTGCATATGCAATGTCGGATCTAGTATAATCAGTGACATACCTAAGATTGCCAATGATGCTCGCATATTTTGTTTGTCTAACACTTTCACCAGTGTTCTTAAACAGTTTCACACTTGGATCATAAGGTGTGCACCCAAGTTTACAGTCGAAGTAATTATACTTCTTTAAGATCTTTTCCACATAGTGTGATTGATCCAAGGAGATGCCTTGTTCTGATCTCGTGATCTTGATACCAAGGATCACACTTGCTTCACCGAGATCTTTCATATCAAAGTTGTTGCACAACAATGATTTCACTTCATTGATGGTCTGAATGTTTGACCCAAATATGAATAGGTCGTCTACATAGAGACATATGATAGTGCAAATGTGATTCTCATATTTGTAATAAACCCATTTGTCACTTTCATTCATCTTATACCCATTTGATATCATTAAGTTGTCAAACTTTTCATGTCATTGCTTCCGAGCTTGCTTCAGCTCATACAAAGACTTGTCTAACTTACATACCTTGTTTTCTGGTCCATGGATCACAAAGCCTTCCGGTTGTTCCATATAGATTTCTTCTTCTAATTCACCATTGAAAAAAGTTGTCTTAACATCCATTTGGTGTACTATTAAACTATAAATAGCAGCTATTGAGATAAGTACCCTAATGGATGTCATTCTGGTGACCGGAGAAAAAGTGTCGAAGAAATCTATATTCTCTCTTTGTCTAAAACCCTTGGCTACAAGGCGAGCCTTGTATTTATCAACAGTTCCATCAGGTTTTAGTTTCTTTTTCAAAACTCATTTACAACCGATTGGTTTGCATCCAGGAGGCAAGTCTACTGAGTGACAGATCTTGTTAGATTCTAGAGAATCTATCTCATCATTAATAGCTTCTTGCCAGATATCTGCATCCAGAGATGACAAGGCTTCTTGAAGATTCATTGGATCTTCCTCTACATTATAGGTCGCATAATTCTTCCCATAGTCTTTAGAAACTCTTACTCTTTTACTTCTTCGAAGTTCTGTTTCTACATCGTCGTTGCTTTTTGTGCTTCTTATCACATGAATGTGACTCGATTGAGTGCCCCCACTATTTCTCGATTTGAAAGGAAATTTTTTTTCTTCATAGAATTCAACATCATTTGATTCTATGATCACTTTTGCATTTAGGTCATAGAACCTATATGCCTCACTGTTTGCTTCACACCTAATGAACACACATTCATAGGCTCTATTGGCAAGTTTAACTCGCTTCGTATCCTGAATTCTGACATATGCCAGACAAACCCAAGTTCTTAAATAAGACAATTTTGGTTGTCTTTTATTTAATATCTCATAAGGAGAGATATTACTTTTTAACTTGGGAACTCGATTCAGGACATAGCAAATAGTCAACAAAATTTCCCCCACCAGTGAGAAGCAACACCAAAATTTAATATAATTGCAACAACAAGTTCAATAAGAGTTATATTCTTTCTTTCTGCTTTACCATTCATTTTAAAAGAGTATGGTGCAGTCATTTCATGTACAATTCCATGTATAAAATTCATCAAACAAACTAGAATCATATTCAGTTCTCCTATCACTACGAAGTCTCTTAATCTTCTTACTAAGTTGATTCTCAGTTTCAGTTACATACATCTTAAACATGTGAAGTGCTTCATTTTTATTCTTCATTAAATATACATAAGTATAATCAGAATAATAGTCAATAAAATAACATTTACTATTTCTAGTTAAAGTTCCATGTAATTCACATATACCATAGTGTATAAGGTCTAGGGGATCAGATCCTTTAATAATTGATTTTTAAATTCTTTACAAAGTTTTTAAACATATCAATTTCATTCACAAAAATGTCATTCTTTGTAATGGTGTACAAATCTACCCCAATGGACTGACTAAACTATGCCTTATATAAAAGAAAACCAGAAACAAAATTCTTCCTAATCTCAAGAACATGTATGACGTCCTTCGAGATTAAAGTCTTTCTGGAGGTGAAATTCAACTCCATTTCTCCAATTCTAGCAACATTAGTGGTGTGGACATATCCCAACAACACTTTCTTATCTTTAGTATTCGTGTATGTTTTAAACATAACACGATCATAACAGACACGATGAGAAACACCAGTGTCTATCCACCAATCATCAAATTCATCAACCGTGTTGATTTCAATTATCATAGAAATAAATTTCCCATTAGTCAGTTTGACCTATGCATTAGGGGTAGCACCAGGTTCAAGCCTCTTCTACATTTCTTAATCTTACGACATGATTTTCCATGGTTAAAACAATGGAAAACAACATCATTTCTTTGAGGTGGTGATTGTTGCCTAGTTGGAGCAATTGAGACCATAGAAAGGATCTCATTCTTAATTCGGATCACAACATTGCAGTTCTGATTCTTTAATCATTTTCCAAATGGCTTCAGAACTACACCGAATTTTTATTTGTTGTTTAAAACAACCAAGACTTTTCTTCTTGATATTGTCTCTAAGATTCCTCTTTTTTTTAACTCAAGGAGAATAATCAGATTCTAAAAAATACATCTAAATACATACCTTTAGTGATGACCTCATGAGAATTCTTTTTGAAGTTCATAACTTTGAGTATCCACAGATCTTTCATCTACCATCTGATACTTTACGTAGTTGCTAAAATCATTCTTTTGTTCTCCAGCTTCTTCAATACTTGTTTTTCATAGCCTCGTAAACTTGTTTTGGAGTATCACAATTATTGTAATAATCATATAGATCATTTGCGAGTCCATTTAGAATGTTATAATCATTCTCTTTCTATAAGGAGATTTCTTCCTTTAGCTGTAAATCCTTCTCTTTAATCTATGTTGTAAATTCAGATTCATTGAAATTAATAATTCAATCTAAGTTCATAGATTTCTTTCTATTCGTTTGTTCAACTGATCCAAGTGGAACAGTAGGAATGTCATCGGTCAAAATATTGACAAACTTCTTTATGGTTTGGAAAAACCTCACTTTTGTTGCCAACTTTTGAAATGCACTCCTTCAAACTAGAACGGTTTGTCCGAGACAATCTTAGAAGTACCGATAATTTCTTCAATAGCCATGGCAGTTTGAACCGTCTTAAAATTGTTGGTTCATGATTTTAAAAATGTTGCCACTGAAGAAATTACCGGGTTGAGTCGCGGATCAGTTCGCTCTCTTTAAGACGTTTCGCGGTACTGCCCAAAATTATGCAAAGCAGTCGAACTACCACGCCGCCTCCAGGATAAAACAGCCCAGTTCTATACTGTACGATTACTACTTGCACGATAGATAATCGGTCTAGAAATACACCCTCTAATGGTACTAAGACCATTCAAATATGGTATAAATACCACCGTAGTATCTGATATATTTACCAGTCATAAATATTTCTCAAACCAAGAGAAATTTCAATAATTCTTCGAAGAGAATTCAATAATGATCATTTTTGATCACTCAAAGATTTCTCAAACAAAGAGAAATTCGAATAATTCTCTAAAGAGAATAAAAAAATTATACTTGAAAATTTCTCAACTCAAACGAGGAGAAATTAACATTGTTCTCTATAAAGAGAATTCAAGAAAATACTCGGAAAATTCAACGAGTAGAAAGAAAGGGGAAGAAGTTGGCGCTTCGACAATTCGAAAGACGCAGAGTTATGAGAGTGAGGAAGGAAAAACTAATAAAATGTTTTTGGTGTGTTTTGTAAGGAAACAAGTGACTTCCTTATATAATAAAGTGATATGGTTAATATTTCTCACATGAGCAATGTGGGACTAAATGAATTTTTTTTTTAATTCAATATGGAACATGGACATGTTCCAACAACCAGTCTCTTCTTCCTTCTTCCTCTTCTTTTACAAACTATTATAGTTGTTTCTATTTTCTTCAATTTTTCAAGGCGTTTACTTCAAGATGGATGAATCTAATTCAAGGTATATTTCTGCGCAATTTTCGACGGGAAATTCCTTTTCACAGTGTCACACTGATGGTTGTCAAAGATGTTGATTCAAGGAAATTGAGATGGCAGATAATGAGAAGGTTCTTGGAAGATTTTGGATATGTGAATTTTGAGGTGGAAACCTAATTTGTTGTTATCGGTTATTCCATTGATTGTTATTTCTATCAATACTATTTTTTTCCTTTTTATCAATCTTTAAGTTTTGTTATTACTTGCTCAGGTTTTTCTTCACACATGGTCAAAAAGATTCTTGTATAATATTTTTCTATTTTGCGTTCTTGAATTTAAAGTTAAAGATTTAATTTTTATGCTTTGCTCCATTTGAGTGTTAAAGGGAATGAGAAGGAAGAATGAATATTAACTTTAAGAAGGAATGCTTTTTTTTCTGTCATGAAACCAAAAAGATTTTCCATTATCATCTCTATTTTTCCTTCCAACTATTATTTGTCCATTGTTCTAAATCACTTCATTTGCGGAGGAAGGAGCCTTTATTGTCCAACTATTATTGTTGTAAGTCTGTTTTTTCCCATGGGAATAAAGTTGGAGTTTACAAACATTATTCTAATGAAGTTTGTGTTTTATTTGGTGTTATTGTTGAAATTTTTAATAATGATGTCATAAATGTGTAAAACAATTGATTTTATTCTCATAAATTAAGGTTTTAGCTGTGATTTTTGGTTTAAGAATTTATTGATATTGCACAGGGTGTAGTGAGTTGTCCTAAATGCAAGCCTTGCAGTTTCTTTATTTAAGAATTTATTGATATTGCACAGGATGTAATGACTCGGTTGTAAGTATGAGAAGCACTCTAAGAAGGGGTAAATTATATTCGACGGATCATCTTATTTTCATGTAAAATTTCTTATCTTTAAATTTTTTTGGAAATGAGTAATTGGTTGCAAATTTTATATGAATCAAAAGTACAAAAAAATTAAAAGTATAAAAGTAAAAGATCCAAAAAAATTATACTAGTTTCCTTTATCAACTAAGAGTATATCTAATGAGTCTACGCCTTAAAATATTTTCTACTATATTTAAATCAATGTACAAGTCTCATACCAATACATTTTTACAACCTTCTAACACATACATAAACACCAAACTTTACGGTGGACTTTGAGTCACCCCTTCTCAAAGAATCTTTTTCATAATCACCAAATAGTATAATGATATTCATCAAATATAATGGTGAAATAAATCACACTTGATTTTGTAGAGAAATGAAGAATTGATGATTATTATCAATATCACGGCTCAAATGTATAACACATCATTTCTCAGATTCTGTTTTAGTTATAACTCTTTTCTAATTTATGAAAGTTTACAAGTTTTAAATCATTTTGAAAAGAAAAAAAATTTCTTGAAAGTGATATTTAATTGTGTAAAATGATTATGTAAAAGTTGGTATTTATTTTTCAATGTTAAATCATAACTTATAAACACTTATAAATCTTTATAAGTGGATGGTTAGGTTTGAAACAATTTCGTGAAACATTGCCAATCAAAAAAGTGATTTTGGCTATCCAAAAAAACATTCAGAAGTTCAAAAGGGTAAGCGCACTGCGGTGGTGTCCAACTCATGCTCCCAACTACCAAAATAACCCTCATGTGAGAAGTAATGTTTTTGAAAATAAATATGGAAATGGTGCATCAAATGCCCATATGTGCATGGTATGTGCACATGAGAACGTCATCCTCAGAATGGATTAATGGGTTTTTGAATGGAGGTGACGAATACACATTCAAGATGTTTGAAGATTTTTGTGCAGAATATGGTGTTGATCATGAGATAACTGCTCCTTACACACCTCAACATAATGAAATTGCTGAAAGAAGAAATAGAACCATATTAGATATGGCAAGATGCATGCTGAAGCAAAAGAATTTGTCAAAATCTTTATGGGGAGAAGTTGTTTTGACTGCAGTTTATATTTTGAATAGGTGTCCTACTAAGATATTGAAGAACAAGGCTCCTGAAGAAGTGTGGAGTGACAAACGACCATCAGTAAGTCACTTGAAGGTGTTTGGCTCTATGTGTTACAAGCATGTTCCTGATGCAAGGAGAAGGAAGCTTGATGACAAGAGTGAACTTATGATTCTGGTAGGATATCATAAAACTGGTGCATACAGACTATTCAATCCAGTTAATGAAAAGATTGTGTTGAGTCGAGATATTGTGATTAATGAAAATTCAGCATGGGATTGGAATTCTAGCAATTCAATTAACAAATCATTAATGAACTTTGATTTCGACGAAGAAATTAATGAAGTAGAGGTCGAAGGAATTGTTGAGAATCCAGTCGAAGTCGAAGAGGAAGTGGTTGCTGACACTCCCATCACAGTCGAAGTTGAAGAGGTTGTGGCTGGAACAAGCCAAAGACCTCAAAGAAATAGAGTTCTTCCAACAAGACTTCATGATTATGAAGTGATGGTTGATGATGAAATCACATCAGATGGAGAATTAGTTCATTTTGCTTTACTTGCAGGTGCTGGACCAATCAACTATAGCGAAGCTTTGAAGATTAACAAGTGGAAGTTAGTTATGGTCGAAGAGTTACAGGCAATCGAAAGAAACAACACATGGGAGTCAGTCGAATTGCCAACACATACAAAAGCTATCAAAGTAAAGTGGGTGTTCAAGTTGAAACACAATGCAGATGGGTCAATAGCAAGACATAAAGCAAGATTAGTAGCTCGAGGTTTTCTTCAAAGAGCGGGACTTGACTACTCTGAAGTATTTGCTCCAGTAACAAGATTAGAGATTGTTCGACTAGTAGTAGCATTGGCATGCAACCAAGGTTGGTCAACATTTCATCTAGATGTGAAATCAGCATTTTTGAATGGTCCTTTAGACGAAGAAGTTTATGTCACACAACCTCCTGGGTTTGTGATTCAGAAGGAAGCGAGTAAAGTATATAGATTGCACAAAACACTATATGGCCTCAAGCAGGCACCTAGGGCATGGAACAAGAAGATCGACTCATACTTAGTCGAATTAGGATTTGTCAAATGCAAATCAGAGTACGGTATATATGTTCAAGTTGTAGCAAAAGATATAAAAATCATCTGCTTGTATGTTGATGACTTGCTAGTAACTGGAAATAGTTTGGAGAACTTGTCGAAGTTCAAAGAGCTGATGACGAAGGAATTTGAAATGTCGGATCTAGGAAAATTGTCTTATTTTCTAGGCATGGAATTTCAAATGTCGAAGTAAGGTATAGTACTACATCGAAGAAAGTATGTCAAAGAAATACTCAAGAGATTCAGAATGGATGATTCGAATACTACATCCTCACCTGCCAAACCAAATGTGAAATTGGAGAAGAATGGAGAGGAAGACAAAGTCGATGCAACTTTGTTCAAGCAAATTGTGGGATCTCTGAGGTATGTGTGCAATAGTCGGCCTGATATAGGTATCGTAATCGAATTAGTAAGCAGATATATGGGTGAACCAAGAGTGTCACATATGAAGGCTGCAAGAAGAATCCTTCGATATTTGAAGGATTCAATAAATTATAGAATACTATTTCGACGAGATTCTGAAGGCAAAGAAGCAATAGTTAATTGTTTTCAGATGTTGATTGATGTGGAGATAAGGAAGATAGAAGAAGCACAACTGGATATTTCTTTCAAGTATTTGGTGCCCCAATCTCATGGTGTTCGAAGAAGCAACCTGTGGTGGCATTGCCATCGTGTTAAGTTGAATATATAGCGGGATCCTATGCTGCATGTCAAGCAATTTGGATTAGATCTGTACTTGAAGAAATGACTGTCGAAGTGAAGAAACCTCTAGTATTGCAAATCGACAACAAGTCAGCCATAAATCTGGCGAAGAATCCAGTTCTGCATGGAAGAAGTAAACATATTGAAGCAAGGTTTCACTTCTTGAGGGAAAAAGTAAATCAAGGTGAACTTGAAGTTAGGCATTGCTCAAGTGAAGCACAGTTGATCGACATTTTCACCAAAGGATTGAAGATCGACAAATTCCTGAATTTGAGAAAGAAATTAGGAATATTTCAGATTGACTATTTTTGAGGATGTTCGACAACTTGGATTATGGGGGTGTGTTGAAATATTAAATTAAATTAGATTTGATTTGATTAGATTTAATATTTAATATAATCCAAGTTGTGTTAGCCCAAGCCCAATTAAGGTTGTATATAAATAGTCGTAGTGTGTATCATTATTTGTACACTTGAATAATGATACACACTATGACTATTTATATACAATTCTAATTAGGCTTGGGCTAACACAACTTGAATTATATTAAATCTAATCAAATCTAATCTAATCTAATTTAATATTTCAACACTTTTTCCTACTTTGCATCTTAATTTTTTCTCTCCAATACATCACTTCTTTACTTCTCATTGTTACACCAATAAACACTTCTTTACCTCTTATGGGTAACCTCTAATACAAGTGAAGACATATTTATCTCTCATGAGTTGCCTCTAATGCAACACTTATTTACCGTCACTAAATTGGTACTAATAACCATACTAGAGACACCCGTTAGTTGGGAACCTCCCCATAAAAAAATATAAGAGTTCAATTTTTAGAAAGCGATGTTTAATGTAAAAAATATTTATACTTATTTACCAACAATTATTGATGAAAGCGTTGTCTAATATCAAAAATATTAACGCGTCTTTGTCGGTGTTTGTTTTTAAAAGAGTTGTCTAATGCTTATAAATATTGACGCCCATTTATCATCACTTGTTTTTAAAAATGTTATTTAATGTCAAAAATATTAACATCTTTTAGTAGTGCTTATTTTTTAAAAACACTGTCTAATATCTAAAATATTTTAATACTTTTTTACCAAAACTTATTTTAAAAAATGTTGTCTAATGTTAAAAATATTAATAGTTCTTTAGCGACTCTTATTTTTAAAAGCGTTGTCTAATACCAAAAATAGTAACACGTCTATATCAACATTTATTTTTGAAAGTGTTGTCTAATGTTAAAAATATTAACTTTAATTATTATTATTATTAATAATAATATTTTATAAAATCCCACTAATTTTTTAAATTTATTTTTAGTTACATTTCTTTTAGTTTTAATTTTTATCTTGTTTTTCTTTTATATTTGCAATACAACTGTACTATTTTCATTAACTACTCAAAAATATATTATTAATTATTATTACTATTAATAATAGTTAATAAGAAAAATCATTTATATTTAATTTCCCCCTTGATATATAAGACAAATAAATATTTTTTTCATTATTCATTTTTTCTAAAATCTCTAAAAATTTAACTAACTCTAAATTATAAAAAAAAATTGACATTAAAATTTTTAAATTTTAAATTAATTATTATAATATTTAAATTTATCGTATAAGATGGTTTAAACTCTCAAACGTTTCAGAAGAGATAAGTTAGTTAATCATCTAAATTAACAGACTTTTGCAACATAAAATTCTCCAATACATAATACATACAAAGGGGCTTTTGGCATTAAGAAATTCAAAAATATCACTAATTATATTTTCAAAAATATATTCTCAATTTTTTCTGAAACTTAAAAAATTTATTTGATTATTATAAATTAAGACAATTTGACATTAGAAACTTAAAAAATTAATTGAAGTGTTAGAAATAAAAGGGTGTTAGTTACTAAATAAATGGCCTACATCAATTAACTAACAACAAAATAAAAATAAATAAATAAAGAAAAAAGAAAATCCTAATAAATTAGAGCACAATAAGCGTATGTTATGAGAAATTAATTAGAGAAAGTTGGAGGAATATTTGGTTTCAGAATCAAATTAGCAGTCGAAAAAAATATTCTACGTTTCGTCCGAAATTTATGTATGTAATTTCAATCAATTAATTAGTTTAATTTCTATATTTATTTTATTTTTTATCTTTTATTTACCTCATTTAAAATATTGTTTTCTCGATTTGATTAACATCACTGTTATGTTTTTATTTTCATCACCATAATTGTGGTTTACACGAAATTAACTCCAAAATAATCGGACGAATATAATTGTTATATTCATCTAGTTTCAATTGTGATTTTAGGTTATTTTATTTTATTTAATTTTAAAATTTATATTTTTTTGTGTATTTTAATATTTTATTTTTGGTTTTCTAACATCAGAAATGGTGAATCTTTTATGGAGAGTGCAAAAATTTATGCATAACAATGTTTTGTCACATAGGATATTGAGTGTAATTTTTAAGAGGATGGTTTTTTCATCCTAAAAGGGATCGTTGTACAATTTGTTACCCATTTGCCTGATATTTCTTTATAATCTTGATTTTAACCATTATAAATTTTGGAATTAAATATTTTAATTTATTTATAAATTATCAAAAACCAACCAATTGGAAGATGACGAGTCAAGGGAGTGAAATGTCAGCACGGGGACGCTAGTTAAATTGTGAATGCATGTAAAAGAAAATGTATATTAATGTTTTTATGATTTTTAATTCTTTGTTTAGTTTTTTTTTTTTTATATAGTTGTAGATTATGGAAGTTGACCCCTTACAATCAACATTTTAGGTGCGAATACGGAGTTTCAAGCTTGATTAATGTTTCGCTTGTTGCACGATTGCAGGAAAGAAGGGGTTTCTTATGAAACAAAAAGAGAGTGAACATATTTTCGTAGTAATATATCAACCACATTTTCTTTTAAGTTTATTTATTTTTTATCCTTCGACTACTTTAGAAATGCATGTGTTTTCCGCTTAGAAATTGGATATGTCACTAGTTTCGTTAATTATAAATTTTTATTTTTGTTTAAATAAGTTTATTTTAATATTTTCTAAGTAATGTCTTCTATTAAAGATTACTTAAATGTTTTATGTGCAAGATACATAAAAATGAAAGATTTAGAAGAAGACATGGTCTAGACAAATATATATCCAATATTAAAGTAATTTTGAAAAGATATAGAATATCATTGTTTTTCATATATGTACTTTTGAATTTGTATAAGAGAAATTATGAGGTTTATACAAATTTCATTTACTTTAAAAAAGGTTTTTATTATATTTTGGTGTATTATAGTTCTTATTCATCACAATATATTATTAATTTATGATTATGAAAATTTAAACACAAATTAAATGTTGAAAAAATAATTATGAGTATCCATTGCTCAATTCCTTTGTGTTGTTTTATAAGTATATACATCTGGGGAATCTATGTTGCTTAAAGTATATATGGAACACTCTATTACACCACTGTTTTTATAAGAAAGCATTGTCTATTGATGCTTGACACCAACACTTTTTTATTACACCAGCGCTTTTATTAGAAAGCACAGCCTAATGATCCTTAACACCAACACTTTTATAAGAAAGTGTAAAAATACAGTGTCTAAAGAGATTTACACCAACACTTTTAATAAAACATATTATCTAAAAAAGACTTACACTAGAGCTTTTATAAAAAAAGTGTTGCCTAAAAAGTATTTAAGCCAACACTTTTATCAAAAAGCAATATTTAATGATGCCTTACGCCAACGCTTTTATAAGAAAGGGTTGCCTAAAGAGCACTTAAGTCAACACTTTTATAAAAAAGTGTTACCTAAGGATTCCTTATGCCAACGCTTTTATCAGAAAGTGCTGCCTTAAGAGGATTTACGTTAGCGCTTTTAGTAGAAAGTGTTGTCTAAAGTGAACTTAAGTCAGCATTGCCTAAAGTGAACTTAAACCAACGTTTATACATTAAAAACAAGTGTTATCTATACCTACAATAACGCTAGAATAGACAACGCTTGAAAACACTGTCTAAAATATAAAAAAACGTTGTATAAAATCTTATTTAGAATAGTGTAATAGATCTCGAATTTATGTTTAAAAATGTATTTTGACAAAAGATTATCCAAGTATCTAACGTAGAAGTATGTCCATCATCATTGATAAATACTTTTATGACCCATAACCAATCACATATGTCATTCATTACAAAATTTACCACTATGTAAGCATCATTAGAAATCAAAGCAATAATTTATACCTTTTCTGTCGCATAGCCCGTACATTAGAATATATAATTTGGAGTTTGATAAGGAAAAATGTTCCATGAGATTAATACCCAAACAATTAAAAGAATTTACTTCCAATATCATGTTCAAAGGCATTTTGTTCGTATATGAGATATACTCTATTTTTTGGTATGAAAAATGCTAAGAACAGTGTATTTTCAATACTCTCTTAAACACTTATTTTTTTATTAGTTGAAATATGTGTGAATTCTATCATTTTATATAGAATATATTTTTAAAGTGAAAGACCTACACATATTTCAATCAATAAGAATATAAATATTTAAGAGAGTGTTGTTAGCATTTCGCGTACCAAAAGATAGGATGTATCTCAAGTGCAAACAAAATGGCTTTGAACATGATAAATTCTTTTAATTGTTTAGGTATTAATTCCATGGAACATTTTTTCTCATCATACTCCAAATTATATATTCTAATGTACGGGCTATGCGACAAAATAGGTATAAGTTATTGCTTTGATTTCTAATGATGCTCACATTGCGGTAAATTTTGTAAAGAAGGACATTTGTGATTTGTTATGGGTCCTAAAAGTATTATCACACTGTTTTATGAACTCAATGCAGCCATTGAATTACGTAGGCTAAAATATCTACTATGTAGTTTTTTAACTGTTGTTTGCTTTCTTTCAAGATATCCCTTATAAGAAGACTATCACAAGGCTACGAGATTTTATCTGGCCACTCCTTTACTTGGACCTGACACTTCATAATTGCAGTGCTTTTATCATAATATTTTTTTGTAATTTTTTATGTTTTTAAAAAAATTGTGTTTTTCGGACTTTTGAATTTTTTAAAAATTTTTATCAAATTTTTGAAGAATTTTATGAGTTATTACCGAATTTTTTGGGATCTAAGAATTTTTATCAGATTTTAAAAAAATTATTAGATTTGAATTACTGGATTTTTCAAATACGCTACTGGATTTTTCAAAATCCTATGATTCTTTATCGAATTTTTCAAATATATTATATGATTTTTCAAAAAGTACGAGTTTTTATCAGATTTTTCAAAAAGTCTATAAATTTTTACTGGATTTTTCAAAAAATCTATGAGTTTTTATCAGATTTTTCAAAAAAAACTATGAGTTTTTATCATATTTTTTAAAAAAACTATGAGTTTTTTTTTCTTCGGATTTTTCAAATACACTATCATAATTTTCAAAAACTATAAGTTTTTACCGGATTTTCAAGATAAAATTGATTTTAATTTTTTATCTATCGGAAATGAATTATCGGTGTTTTCAAAAAACCCAAAAAATTCTAAAAATACTAAATTTTTAAAATACATTACTGAATTTTTCTATTCATATTAGATGTCTTAATTACACTATCGAATTTTCTGTTCGCTCTTTTTTATATATTTTGAGAATATGAAAAAACGTAGGGTTGTCAGATCAAATTTTAAGAGTGTTAGGATAAAATCTCTATGGTCACGTGATATTATATTCCTCCTTTCTAGCCAAACATCTATTAATTAACCTATCAGTCACAATCTAAAATAAGAATTCTGACCATCGATAGATATCAAGTCTATTGTGAAAAACGATGTCGGAATAACAAAGTATAACCGGTTTCTTGATCGGAAAGAAACTCATAAGGGTAGGAAAGAGGGAAGCAAAAAGAACACAATGAAATTGGTTATAAACTGTCATTATGTACTTTCTCTTTGAAACAAGATTACAAGTGTTACATAATAACGAATAATCATTCTCACCCTAATTAAGATTTACATTGTACAATAATGAGAGACTAGTATATTATTTATAAAAGAACGAACACACTAAACTAATGGACTTTTACACACAGACTCATTGCACAAGATAACTTAGAGAACAAGCTAACTTTACTAATTGAGCTTAACAAACATGCTCAATTTAACATGCTAATAATCCTAGCATTTCGACTACTGCATACTTGAGCATACTTCGACTACAACATTGCAGGGCTTCGACTATAACATGCGAACAGACTTCGGCGACATGCTAAGATCCTATCGAATTGTCGAACCAAGAAGCTAACCTTTGACCATACTAGAGTTTGATCCAATATCTCACAAATATCCACCTTGGTACAAACTCTATAACATAAAGGGAACAAACTAGTTTTCTTCATGAAACTTCATCAACTGCATACAGTGGAAAAACTTACAACTTGGCAATATATTGGTAATCATATCAGCATCATTGTGATCAGTTAAAACCTTCAGCACTTGGACTTCTCCATGCTCGATTGCCCCTCTGATGAAATGCAGACTCACATCGATGTGCTTGATCCGCTCATGATAGGCTGAATTCTTCGACAAGTATATAGCACTTTAACTATCACATTTAATAGTGATAACTCGACTTTGAAGTTTCAACTCCTTAGCAAAACCTTCAAGCCACAATGCTTATTTCACAGCTTCAGTGAGGGAGATATATTCTGCTTCAGTGGTCGATAAGGCAACAACCTTCTAAAGTGCCGCTTTCCAACTAATTTTTATGCCAAACATAGTGAACACATATCCAGAAATAGATTTCCTGGAACCGTATAACCTGTATAATCAGATTCGACATACCCTTCGATTACTGCTTTACTATCTTCACCACATGCTCCACCATAAATTAGGATATGTTTAGAGACTCATTTGTGTACCTTAGAATCCACTTCAATGCTTGCAGTGAGCCTTTTCCGAATTTGCAATGTATTTGTTTATAAGACTTACTGCATATGTTAGGTCTGGTATAGTATAAATCGTAGCATACATCAAAGAACTACTATGTTAGCATATGGGATGTTATTCATATAAGCTCTTTCGACCTCAATACTAGTTCACTAATCTATACTCAGCTTGAATTGAGGGTTTGTTGGAGTTACAACAGGCTTTGAATTTGAAATACCAAACATGTAAAGAATCTTCCATATGGATGTCTCTTGAGATAAGCATAATTTCGATTGCTTTCTATCTCTTCATATGTCAATCCCAAGAATCTTGGATGCAGCTCTCAGATCTTTCATGTTGATCGAACTACTTATTGAGTTCAACTGTCACCTTCATTACATCCTTGACATTATTGCTTGCTATGAGAATATCATCAACACAAAGCAACAAAATAACTAATGAATTTCCTATTCCACTGTCGAGGAGATTATTTTAGGCTATATAATGACTTTTTCAGCTTGCACACATAATATTCCTTTTCCCTTTATGCATATCCTTCAGGTTGCTTCATCAGGATTGTTTCATCAAGATCTCCATACAAGGAAGCAATCTTCACGCCCATTTGTTTCAGCTCTAGGTCGAACTGTACCACCATGGCAAGTAACATTTGAATAGACATGTGTTTTACAACATGAGAGAACACGTCATTAAAGTCGGCACCTTCTTTCTGAGTGAAACCCCTTGCGACTAATCTTTCCTTATATCTCTTCGACGTCACTCCTTCGATTCCTTCCTTAACTTTGAAAATCCACTTACAACTGACTAACCTGGCTCCCGAATGCTTCTTGATCAGTTCCTCAGTATAGTTATCATGAAGAGATTTCATCTCATCATCCATGGCCTTCAGCCATTCAGTTTAATTTTGATTTCTCATAACTTCCTTATAGTCTTTAGGTGTTTCATCTAAAGCCTCACTAGCAGATATTAAGGCATAAGTTATGAGATCTGCATACCCAAGTCTCTGAGGTGGATTGATGACTATTTTCTAACTATCTCTTACCAACAGGTAGTCATTGGAAATTTCCTCAACTTCCTCAATATCTTCGACTTGATCTTGGATACACAATTAAGCATTGACATGCTCCACCTCAATATACTCTTCCTGTTCCAGATCTTCTTCATATGTTTCTGCACTTTGAACAACGTCATCACTTTTCTTGAAAGCCATCTCAGCATCATTGAAAACTACATCTCGATTGGTGATACAACTCTTGTGACCTAGCTCTAGGCACCATATCCTATAAGCTTTGACTCCTTCAGGGTATCCCATGAACATGCATCTTAGAGCTCTAGGTTTGAACTTGTCTTGCCTAATGTGAGCATAGGCTATACAACTAAATACTCTAAGTTTGTCGAGATCTGGAGAATGTTACGACAAAACTTCTAGAGGTGTCTTCATATCTAACATAGTCGAAGGACATATATTTATCAGATATGTTACTGTTGAAATAGCCTCTACCCAAAACACCTTCTTTAACCCAACACTAGCAACCATGCGATAACTCTTTCCAAAATGGTTTGATTAAACCTTTCAGCCAAACCATTTTGTTTGAGAGTACCTACAGTAGTTATGTGCCTTGCAATACTAGAGGTTACACAATAACAGCCAAATTCCTCATTGCAAAATTCAAAGCCATTGTCGATTCTCAACCTCTTGAACTTTCTTCCAGTATGAATTTTGACTAGAGTCTTCCAACTTTTGAAATTCTCGAAAGTTTCATCCTTAGTCTTCTGGATGATTACCCATAACTTTCTAGAATAATCATCAACTATGGATAGAAAATACCTTGCTCCTGAATGTGATGGACACTTTGCAGGCCCCCAAAGATCAGCATGGATGTAATCAAGGGATCCTTGCACTACAACAAATAACGCATTTCATGACAGAGCTTTCATGTAATCCAGAAAAACAATGAGGTATTAAGCCTAGGCACACCATGTATTATATTTTTTAATGGGAAAAGT
This sequence comes from Vicia faba, assembly GCA_948472305.1. Taxonomy (NCBI): domain Eukaryota; kingdom Viridiplantae; phylum Streptophyta; class Magnoliopsida; order Fabales; family Fabaceae; genus Vicia; species Vicia faba. The sequence continues at coordinate 339,984,660 of OX451735.1, forward strand.
ATCAACCTACCTCAGTTTCTAATAAATCTGACGGGTAAAATAAATATGGGCGTGCTTCGAATCCTAACTGTTGTAGTTTATGTTTTATTTTGATTATAATTGTACGTTAAATTGACTAACCCTTCAATGTTTCGATAAAACCAAGGGGTCTATTAATCATATTACACTATAAAAAGAAAACATATTTTGCCGTAATCCTTACTTATTCTTAGTCGTCCCAAACTCGAAATTGCATTGCTCTTTTCTGCCCTTGCAATCTATCTCACATAATAGTGTTGATGTTGTTTTTGGTGTTGTTGTATTTTCTCTCATTTGATAGATTGCAAGTGCAGAAAACTCATTCTCCCTTCAAGGAGAAAATGAAGAAAGTTAAACTCCCTTCTCTTTTCAAAAGTTATACAAATAAGGTAGTTTGACTAACCGGATGATGGATATCATCAAAGATATTCATTCAAAGGAGCAAAGATTTGTTTTTTAACTATTTATTTCAATATTTTGTGTAAACAATGTAAGTTCAAAAATATACATTTCACCTCAGTTTTTTAAAAAGACTGAGGTGATAGATAAAATCAGAAGATAATATACCTCAGTTTTAAGGTAAATCCAAGGGGTAAAGTAATCAACTTTTACTATAAATACCTTAGTTTATCAGATTTTATCCTAATTCTAACTTATATGTAGCCACGGCAGATACAAGAAATATTACACACTGTCCATTGCCACGGAGAATTTTGATCTAGAAATGCTTAAGAACAGATCTCTGAGATGGATTGCAAGTGCATAAATTAAAATAAGTTATCCGAAGATGGATAAGTCATAGAGTGTTTTTCAGATATGAAACATAATGGTATGCAACAAAATTTGGATTCCACCAAAGATTTGTTATTGAAAACACTTTCTCATATAATTATGTCTACTTGTCGATAGATTTCAGGTACTCTACCAAATTCCTTCTCTAGAGCATTCAGTGTCCATACGTTAAAAATAATGATGATTATTGATGTTATATAGTTTACTATTAATTTGCAGAACTGGGATGAATAAAGACTATGCTTTTGTTAAATTCAGTAAGCCTAAAGTAGTTGTGAAAATTTGTTGTACTATTGTTTTTCTGATATTCTTTGTAAACAATGTAACTAAAAAAAAATTATTTCCACCTCGGCTTTTCTCAAAACTGAGGGGATATGTTAGCGTTAATGTTGATGATATTTGTACCTCCCTTAATTAAATTCTTGTCGTCCATTTTTATGACTATCAATGCTCAAGACACTACCATTAGTGATCCGCGTGAAACCTAGGTTAACTTCCATTATAAAAGCATTCTGAATATAAAAAATGTCATGAAGTGCTTGAAATTATCCTCCATTTTAAGATATGCAAGTGTCTTTGTTATGAAGTGTTCTCTATGATGGATTGCAAGAGCAAAGAATTATTTGACTTTAAGGTTTGTATTCTTAAATATTTATATACCTAGCCCTTTTTTCATATAACCCTTTATTTATCTAACCTTTTTTTTTCATCTAACCCTTTATTTATCTAACCTTTTTTTCATCTAACTCATTATCTATCTAACCCTTTTTTTGTTAATATCGGAAACAAATGCAAGGAAAAGAAATTGAGAATATATTATTTCGCAGCATTTGATCTTCTCAAGATATCAAGGATTTGAAGATCCAATGTATGATCTTCATGGACAACTTAAATTTTGTATTGATATTATGTGTAAACAATGTAACCAGTTTAATATTCTGGGTAAATGTTGTATTTTATAAATAAATTATTTTATTAATTTTCTGTGTAAACAATGTAACCAGTTTAAATTAAAAAAATACTAATAATTTACCCCTCAGTTTTATTGATAAACCGAGATACATGAGGCGCTATTATTGTAACTAAAAAATACAGATGATGTGGATCGAACTCATGCGCTATTAAAATACCCCTCGGTGTTTTAAACACTAGGGGTGATAAGTCATTACTTTTCATGACGATCTCATTTACCTCGCTTCAGATGCCGCGGTAAAACGTATTTCGCGTCCGACGCTAGATGCGTTATTTATACTAGTGATGTGTTATTTGTTTGCCTTTATTGAACTTCACTCTACAAGATTTTCCAAGTACACAAGGTTCATAAAACTTCAGCTTTTTGACTTTATCTCCATTAAGCAAATTTTGTTTCCCCAATTAGACCAGGCCTCTTTCACTGGCATGGCCCAATCTCATGTGTCAAATTTCTGTCTTTGTCAAAGGTTTTGTGGATGCAACATCTGCAGAGCCACTTACAACTTCATCCTCTAGGGTATACAAGCCTTATTTCTTCACGCCTCTCAAGACTTCCTTCGACCCCTTCATGACTCTTAGGATAATTTTCTCTCCTTGGAAAACATATCCTTTCTTGTTGAATTTACCAAGAGAAATCAAATGTCTCTTCAAATCAGGTATATACCTTACTTTAGTCAACAACCTTTATGTATCATCATGGATCTTAAATCTCACAGGTCCAACACTTGCAATTTTGCAAGCTTTATTATTTCTAGGAAATACAGATCCACCATCTTGAACACATAGTTCCTCGAACAAGTATTTGTTTGGAGTCATGTGCCAAGTGCAACCTTAATACATAATCCACTCTTTACTTGGATTGTTGCTTAAAACCACAAGAACATCAGATAAGTCTAAATCATCTTGAACAATGGTAATGTTTCAATTATCTTTTCCTCTATGATCTTTCAGGCGTTCATGGCACACTTTTCTTATAGTACCCTCCTTCTTACAGTGATAACATCAAATATTAGATGTTTCACCATTATAAGACTTCTATTGACTTTTATCCTTCTTCTTGTCAAACTTTTCATCTCTCTTTGTGAATTTTGCCTTAACAGACAGACCTTCACTAGTCGAAGATGGATTGTGCTCCTTTCGTTTGTTCAAATCCTTAGAATACAAGGCTGATTGAACTTCTTCAAAGGTCAGAGACTATCTTCCATACAAGAGTGTTTATTTGAAGTGGGTGTGTGATATGGGCAAGGCACATAACAACAATAATGCTTGATCTTCATCTTCGATCTTGACATTTTTATTTTCAAGGTCAAGAATCAGCTTGTTGAACATATCCAAATGCTCAGCCAAGATTTTGTCTTCACTCATATTGAATGAATACAAAGCTTACTTCAGATAGAGACGATTAGCCAATGATTTGGTCATGTACAAACTTTTGAGTTTCACTCTTAAACCTGGCTTCGTCGTCTCCTCTGAGACCTGTTAGATAATCTTATCATCAAGGCCGAATAAGATAGTGTTATGGACTTTTTTTACCATAGTCATTTTTTCTTTTTCCTTTAATGCAACATCCGTGGTTGCGACTCCCTTCAACGCTTCTAAACAAACCTACTGAATCATTAGGACTTTCATCTTTAAGCGCCACAGATCGAAATTTTTCACTCTGGTGAATATTTCAATCTCAAACTTCATTGATGGCATCTTTCTCCATGCTCACCACACCAATTTGTTGTGAAAAAAGATTTTAAAATAACAAATTATAACCGATTTTTGTAATGGTAAAAAACCCACAAGTGTAGGAAAGAGGGAAGCAAGAAGAACACAATAAAATTTGTTATAAAATGTTATTCTTTAATTTCTCTTTGAAACAAGATTACAAGTGTTACAAAATAAAGTTTGTGACCGAATTTGTATTCCTGATGATGCTGAGATGAAGAAAGTGATACTTGAAGAGAGCCACAGAAGTAAGTTGAGTATTCATCCAGAAGCTACAAAGATGTATCAATATTTGAAAGGCTTTTTTTGGTGGCCTGGGATGAAGAGTGATGTGGCTCGTTTTGTGTATGCATGTTTGACTTGTCAGAAGTCGAAAGTTGAACATCAGAATCTTGCAGGATTGATGCAACCGTTAGAAGTTCCAGAATGGAAATGGGATAGCATTTCAATGGACTTTGTGACAGGATTACCTAATACTTTAAGAGGACATGATTCGATTTGGGTGATTGTTGATAGGCTTACAAAGTCAGCTCATTTTATTCATATTAACATCAATTTTCCAATGTCGAAGTTGGTTGAGATTTACACTAGTGTGATTGTACGGTGTTCCTTTGTGCATTGTGTCAGATAGAGATCCAAGATCTACTTCTGATTTTTGGAATATTTTGCAAGAAGCGTTGGGTTCTAAGTTGAGGTTGAGTTCAGCGTATCATCCTCAGACAGATGGACATACTGAACGAAAGATTTAATCGTTAGAAGACTTGTTGAGGGCATGCGTTCTTGAGCAGGGAGGTTCGTGGGATACTTATCTTCCGTTGATAGAGTTCACGTATAATAACAGCTATCATTCTAGTATTGGGATGGCACCTTTTGAAGCATTGTATGGTCGAAGATGTAGAACTCTGTTATGTTGGCATGAATTTGGTGAAAGTGTAGTACTTGGACCTGAACTTGTTCGTGAGACTACCGAGAAGGTGAAGTTGATTCGAGAAAAGATGAAAGCTTCACAAAGTAAACAGAAGAGTTATCATGACAAGCGAATGAAAGATTTAGAATTCCAAGCTGGTGATCATGTGTTTTTGAGAGTTACACCTGTGACTGGTGTTGGGTGAGCATTGAAGTCTAAGAAGCTCACTTCTCGTTTTATTGGACCATATCAGATTTTGGAGAGAGTGGGGAATGTTGCTTATAGAGTGGATTTACCACCTAATCTTTCGAATTTGCATGATGTGTTTCATGTGTCACAACTTCGGAAGTATATTTCAGATCCATCTCATGTGATTCATATGGACGATGTGCAAGTACGGGATAATCTTATGGTGGAGACGATACATGTACGGATCGCGTATCGTGAAATAAAGACTCTGAGGGGAAAAGAGATTGCCTTGGTTAAAGTGGTTTGGCTAGGAGCTGCTGGTGAAAGCATGACTTGGGAGTTGGAGAGCAAGATGCGAGACTCCTATCCTGAATTGTTTGATTGAGGTAAATTTTCGAGGACGAAAATATTCTAAGTGGGGGAGAGTTGTAACGCCCGTAATTTAATTAATTATTTAATTAAATTATTTTTGGAATATTTGAGAAGATGTGTTATAATTAATTATATTATTAAGTGGAGAAATAATATTAGAGATATAATATTATGTGGTGAAATAATATTAGAAGTATAATATTATTATTTGGTGTGGGCTTGTTTTAAAGGAATAGAAGTAATAAGGGGGTGTATTGGTTTTAAACCCAATAAGGAGTTAATAGAATAATAGGGTTATTTTATTGTTGTTGGAATAAAATAGAAAGAAGAAGCAGTAGAAGAATAAGGATTAAGAAAGAACGTGCAAGCTGCTAGAGAAAGTGGAAAACGGCAAGCACGAGAATTCAACCGGAAATTGTAGAGCGACCTTCAATCCAAGGTAAGGGTGGGGTTCTGACTCTATAATTGGGCTTATGATGATTGGTATGTGGGGTTAGTGGTAATCGTTGTCTTGTTCTTGAATCGAGAATATATGATTGATGTATGATGAGAATTGATGAATTTCGATGAATATTGATGTCTTTATGCTGTTAAATGATGTAGGATTATAAGGTAATTATGGGTGATGAATTGTCATGATTAGATTAAGTTTTAAGGCTTTAATTATGGAACCATAGTGAGATGCAGATAAGGAAAAACGCGGAATTATTGCAGTGATGAAAAACACAGAATTATGCTGGAACGATACCAGGTGTTGCTGTATTAGAATGAGGAATTAATTTGGAGAATAGAATTTGTCAATATTGTTCTTAGTTAGGTCGATATCAAGCAAAGAATTAGAACAATAGGATGAATAGAAAATAATAGTTCTGATGTTAGACGTAGGTTGTTAGAAGTTGCGTGGCTTAGTGAAAGGTAGAAATTCTGATGTTAGAAGTTGCGTTGAATCATTGGGAAGTAACAGTTCTGATGTTAGAAGTTGCATGGGTTAGAAGTTATGCTGTCAGAGGACTGTGTTATCAGAAGTTGCATTAGTCAGAATTTGTATTAGTCAGAAGATGGGGTTAGTTAGAAGCTGTGATGATCAGAAGTTGTATCTGGTCAGAGGTTGGGTTAGTCAGAAGCTGTGATGATCAGAAGTTGCATCTGATCAGAGGTTGGGTTAGTCATGAGTTGCATTAGTCAGAAGTTATAGTAGTCAGAAGATTGTGTCGCCCAGAGGTTGTGTCATTAGAAGCTGTGTTATTAGAAATGGTGTTGGTTAGAGGTTGCGTGGTCAGAAGCTGGGGTGACCTTTATGTTGTTTTCGAACAGAATGATAAACGTTAGATGCTTAGAAGCTGTTGTTTGAGCTATAACATTAGGATAGTGTCGGTCTTGACGTGAGAGTTACAGAATGACAGTGTTGATTTAATGTGGAAATTAAAATACAACTAAGTTGTTAGTGAGAAGTTATTAATAATATTGTGTTGATGATTTATAATAAATAAATGATGTTTGATAAATTATTTGAGGATATGAGATGTTGATTACTTGAGATGTTTTTGGGATGTTAATTTGAGATGTTTTGAGATGATTTGAGATGTTGTTAACTTGGGTGTTATTATTACATTCATGGTTGTGTCGCATACATTGCATTTTTGAGATGGAGCTTATGCTCGTTGAGATGGCCTGTATTGGCGAATTTTGAGATGAAGGCTATGCCTTGTTGATGCCTCTATTAATTGGAAAAAATTTAAGATGGGAGTTTTGCTCCAATGGTACCACATGCATTTGCATAGTATTAAGTCGCATTATATGATTGAATAAAGAAGTGTATTTTGATGTTGATGAATGTGTATATGCATTGTAATTATTGTTGGTTATGAGATGAGAAGTGGTGATGTTATTGATCTAATTTAATATATTAATTATCCTGCACTTTATTATATTGTTAGATATCTGACCCCTTCTATTCGAATGTTGCCCTTATGTTGGTAACGTGCAGGTAATCGAGAGTGAAGGCTGTATTCTTTCAATAGTTTGAGTCGGTGTCATTGCTCTGATATGTAACGCTCGGGGGAATGAACGCTTTCTGTTTTTGATTGTTGATTTTCAGTTGTTGAACTTTAAATTGATTATTATTAAATATGTGATGTTTCGAAGTTACTGTTTTGTTGTTAGAGATGTTATTAAGAATTCCGTTGTGTAGATGTTGAGTTATTTAATTATAGATGTTATGATGATGGTTCATCCGATGTTTTAAAAGTGTTATATATCCACGATGAATGCAATGAATTTTGATAGAAGAATTTGTGACGTCCCGATTTGTCTGTATGATCGAATTTTTATAACTCTGATTTATTTATTTAATTTGTCGGGGTAGAATTGGGGTATTACATGATGAGCTTTATTCTTGAGGATTAAAATGACGAAATAGGAAGTGTAATCCTAGTAGCCAATTTAGGATTTAGAGTTAGTTCCCGTGTTGATCATTATGTTAGTTTTTGTGAAGAAGGATGAAGATGAGATGCTTAGAGGCTGCTGTTTGATTTGCAATAGTAGGATTAATAATAATAGCAATGTAATATTACAGAATAGTAGTATGTAGAGATTTAGTTATTTAGAAGTAAGCCTTAGTTGGTTAATTAATTACAGGCAATATCTTGTATAGGCCTATGGCCAACATTGTGAAATTGATGAGTTATTGTCGTATTAATGTACAACTGACTTGTTGATGAGATGTTATTAACGAAGTTGTGTTTGATAATTTATGATGAATAAATGATGTTTGATGAATTATTATGATGATATGAGACGTTGATGAAGAGATGTTGAGATGCTTTTGAGATGTAGGCCTTTGGCCAACGAAGATGGTGTATTGAGATGTTGTTAATTATGGTGTTGTCATTACATTCATGATTGTGTCGCATACATTGCATTTTGAGATGGAGCTTATGCTCGTTGAGATGGCCTATATTGGCGAATATTGATATGAAGGCTTATGCCTTGTTGATGCCTCTATTAATTGGCAAATTTTTGAGATGGGAGTTCTGCTCCAAATGGTACCGCATGCATTTGCATAGTATTGAGTCGCATTATATGACTGCATAAAGAAGTGTGTATTTATGTTGTGAATGTGTATTATTGTTGTGATTATTGTTGATTATGAGATGAGAAGTGGTGATGTTATATGATCTAATTTAATATATTAATAATCATGCACTTTATTATCTTGTTAGATATCTCACCCCTTTTGTTTGAATGTTGCCCTTATGTTGGTAACATGCAGGTAATCGAGAGCGAAGGTTGTATACCTTCAATAGTTTGAGTCGGTGTCATTGCTCTGATATGTAACACTCAGGGGGATGAACGCTTGTTTCTTTTGATTGTTGATTATTCAGTTGTTGAACTTTAAGTTGATTATTATTAAGTATTTGTTGGTTTGAAGTTGATGTAATGATGATAAAGATGTTATTAAGAATTCTGCTGCGTAGATGTTGAATTATTTAACTAAAGATGTTATGATGATGGTTCATCCGATGTTTTAAAAGTTTTATATATCCACGATGAATGCAATGTGTTTTGAAAGAAGAATTTGTGGTATCCCAATTCGTTTGCATGAATGATTTTATAACTCTGATTTATTTATATAATTTTCGGGTAGAATTGGGGTGTTACACATATCTTCTTTGATGCATCATCAAACCTCTAATGATCTTGTAGAATTCGATGACAAGGAAATATGAAATGTTACCCAGATCAGACATTTCAAATTCCTTGCTGAGATCACCTTTGAAGTCTTCGATCTCCTTCTTGCAACTACCTGTTATTAACAAGTAATCGACATAGTATAAACAATTTAATATTGCTTCTTCTTACATATACTCCATGTTCATTTGTGCACTTCACAAATTCCTTCTCCCTTAGAAAACTATCAATCTTCTTATTCCAATCTCTTGGAGCTTGTTTCAATCCATACAGGACTTTATGCAGCCTGTACACCTTTCTCTCTTTGTTATGTTTCACAAACTCAACTGGTTGTTTAACATAAACTTCTTCATCTAAGGGTCCATTCAGGAATGCACACTTCACGTCCATTTTACATATGTGCCAGTTGTTTATTTCTTCTAGAACAACAACCAATCTGATTGTTTCAATTCTAGCCACATGTGCAAAAACTTCATCAAAGTCTATTCCTTCTTTCTGGAGAAATCCTTTTGCCACGAGCCTTGCTTTGTGTCAAGTTACTTCCCCTTTGGGATTCATCTTCACTTTGTATACCCACTTGACATCAATTTCCTTCTTTCCTTGAGGCAATTTGACAAGTGACCAAGTGTTGTTATCTTTGATGGATTTCACATCTTCATTCATTGCTTTCACCCACTTCGAATCTTTCAATGCTTCAGATGCATTGACTGGTTTGACATCTGCATAGAAAGCATAATGTACAAGCTCACCTTCGTTATCAACCACATCTTCTGATGTAATCACACAATCTTGCAACCTTGTAGGCATGTGTCTTGTTCTTTGAGGTTTGCTTGTACTTGGTTGATCTATATTTGCTGGTTCCTCTTGTCGAACTTCTCTTTCGACTTGAGTTTGTGGTTCTTCAAGTAAGATTCTCATTGAATCGTTCTTGACATTTTCAGTACAATCCCATTCTTTAAGCTCATCTATGATCACATCCATGTTGATCATAATCTGCTTGTTCACTGGGTCAAACAAGTTGTAAACTCTTGTCGAATGATATCCAACTAGAATCATTTGACTTGACTTGTCATCAAGTTTTCTTCTTAATTGATCAGGCACATGTATATGTGCTATAAGTCCAAATACCTTCAGATGACTTAACCTAGGCTTCGTACCAGACCTACATTCTGTTAGAGTAATTTCTTCTAGCTTCTTCGTAGGACATCTATTTAATATGTATGTTACAGTTTGTGATCGGTGGATCTGGAACTGACTGTTTAACGCTGGTTCGCGAAATGTCGCGGAAGCAAGAGTCGCCACCGTCTTTTATTTTCTCCAAATGGAAAGGACAAAAGCACAGAAAAATTCCTTAAAGAGATTGCTCTCGGTTCGGGAGGTAGGTTATAGAAAGGGAAGGTATTAGCACCCTTTCTATCCATGGTTATCCATGGGCTCTTAGGTACTTGCTCATTGTGTTTTCAAAATTGTTTATTTGCTTTTCAACTGTGGGTTTAAGAAAGTTTCTTTGAAAAATTTCAGATCGACTCGTACGTCAGAGTGTTTGAAAAGTTTGCTTTGAAAGCTTTTGAAAAGTGTTGGTGAAAAGATGTTTTGATTTGTTTGAAGTTAGAGCAAGTATCCTTGAGAACCTACCTACCCTAAGGAATTCGTCTGTGTAAATATCCTTTAAAGTAATGCCATCCCACCATTGAGAGGTAGGTAGCACCACCGTTGGAGGTGTTCGGGTCAATTCGAGTTTTAGGGACGTGGTGGTCACCAGAGCAACAGTAGGACACCTTAGAAGCTACCCTTATGCCATTGATCCTTTATTTTTCGAGGCAACCGTTTCGAGGCAACTGGATCATGTCATGGACATAAGGACTTACTAAAACGTCCTATACTCGACGACCACCTTTCGAAAGGCAACAGTGAGGCGTACCCTAGGGGTGGTGTGTGAATTGTGCGTCATTTTCAGTTTATTGTTTGTCTTGTCATGCATTGGTGATCTAACGATTCGATTTTATTTTTGGGCATTCATTCTTTCATGCATATTTATTAACAGTTATATATTTGCGAGAAAATAAATCTAAACTATTACAACTGGCGCGGGTCCACATCGCCAAAAAAAAACCGAACCCGGTTTGACTGAAAATAAATAAAGCGAATAAATAGAGTGCGAGAATTTTAAATTACATGGCTTTGGGGCATATACAGAATTATTTAAACAATATAAATAAATGTGCGAAATAAAGAGTTTAAACAAAATTAGGGCGTTGGACCCTTTTACAAACAATTAAAATTAATCAAGGAATCTAAAATTAAAATTAAATGAAAAATAGTATTTTTGTGTTTTTTTTAGATTTAAAAGAAAAGAGAAAAATTATTTAAAATTAAAATGCTAAACCCTAGTTCTAATGTTTTTTAAGTTTATTATAAAAAAAGATTTAATTTTTAACCTAATTTAAATCTAAGTTAATTATATACATTTAATTATAAAATAGAATAAATTAATAATTATATTATGAAAAAAGAAAAAAAAAATGAACATTGTTAATTAACCTAATTCTATGTTTTTGTTTTTTTTGAGTTTTTATTAAAAGGAATTAAAGTTGAAAACTTAATTAAACTAAACATTTTACATGTTATTATTTATACAAAAAAAAACAATATTTAAAATAAAATACTTATTAAAATTTTTGACTTTTTCTGATTTTTTGAATGTTTTTTATGTTTTGTAGAAAGATAAATTAATTAAATTAAGCAAATAAAAGAAATGAAAAGAAAAATTAAAGAAAGAAATAAAAAATGACAAGGCAAACCAGGGGGTGTAGTCCCCAGAATTGGAGGTGCAGATTTGAAAAAGCCTGGCCCATTTTTGCTTGAATTGGTTGACTTTTCTAATCCTGTGTGATGCTTTGACTGGCCTCCACCATATGCCCTTGTTCTGGACCCTTTGATAGACCTCCTGGGACACGTGTGCAGTAGATGAGGAGGACGTATGGTATGTACTAACGTCAGCGCTGCATGGAACCTTGAAGTGAAAAATAATATGAGAAAGTGGCCAGACCTGGGACTTGAACCCAGGTCATTGAGGTTAACGCATGGAGAGCTTGCCAGCTGAGCTACTTAATTTCAATTAACATAATATAGTTAATAAATAATAAAAAGAATAAATAAACGTTAATGATTCCACGCGCGCGTTTTTTAAACCAACGTATCAGCAAGCGCCACGGTATCTTCGTCTTCGCGTCCCTGTAAACAAAAGTGTATGGCCACGGTTTTGCAAGTGTGGTGTTAGGCTACTTTTGGAGAAATAGCGAATAGAGCTATAGGCTCCATAAATTGTTCGCGAATAGTGGTATGTGTCCGTCTCAACACCATGAATTCAATGGCCATAGTCTGAAGCTCTGATTTTCCTTGTTTGCAAAAGCCCTAAATTCAAAAACCTATAACCCTAATAACCAAACATGGTAACTTGGCCAAAAGTACACGAAAATGCAATTAACAGTTATGGTTAGCTTAGAAACTTCACATGGAACAAGAATGTACAATTGAAATGTAATGAAGATGCTTAAAATGGAGAGTACGATTTCAAAAATTCTTCTGTACAGTTTTAGTGGTAACTACCGTTTCTTCGCGTTTTGATTGAGGCTAAGGGTTGGGATGTGTTCAGTGATTGTCCAAGATGCTAATGGGGAAAAAATTGAGGCTTGAAAAGATCTTTTTGTAGTGATTTCAGATTTTGTGTTTTATGCCAAATTTTCAAATTGCCAATCCACTTTTGAGCGAGCCTCTTGCTATGTTATAGTTAGGGTTTGACTCAATGCATCTCATGGAATAGAATTGGCTTATTCTTTGACCTTAATTCATGCTTGGGAAAGAATTGGTCTTAGGGTTTCTTCCATTAACCATTTTTCCTCCTTTTTAGCCAAAACCTAGACCTAGTGTGCAAATGAACCTTAGCCTGATTTTTGAGTTGGTTCATGATACATAGGAATTGTCCAAGTTCACATGACACTATTCTATTGGCTTTTAAATTTTATTTGAATTTTCAAAGAATTAAAATGAATTAAATCATCAAAAATTAAATAAAATAAAAAAATCAATATTTGGTCTTGAAATTAACCATGGGACACGTGTGTGGCATGACAAGGATGAACCAAGTGGAAAAAATGGGGCCCTTTTGTCAAAAATTGGATTTTCAAAGATAGTTGACTTTTGCCATTTCACCAAAATTTCCCAACTTCTACAAGGCATAACTTGCTCAATTTTTAAGCTTTTCACATGTTCTTGGACATTTTGGAAAGGTCTTTGAGTCCTTTAACCAATGCCTTTGGTCCCATGTCATTTTGATTTACCAATCTCAAGTTATGGCCTTTGACTTAAAGTCCCCTTTTGTTGACTTTTGAAAATGACCTGTAATGTTGAAATTGATAACTTTTTGTGAGAGCATTTCTTGGACTTGAAGTATGAAGATGAGTTGTAGGAAATGTCTTTCTCTTCAAAATGAGCTTTGGATGGAATTTTTCTGATAATCCATGTGAAAGTTATGCCCTGGTCAATTTCAGTTGACTTTTTCAGCTGTCCAAATATAGCAACTTCTGCATCTTTGATGATTTCTGAGCCAAATTTTGAGAATCATGATCAAGCATTGATCAAATGATGTTGGTGGCTTCAAAATGATATGTTGACCAAAAATTTGAACTTTTGACTGCCAAATGACCATTTTGCCCCTACAGTTGACTGTAGTGCAATCTAGGGTTTTGACTGTGCAATCTTGAGCTGAATGCCTTGAAACTTGATATGAGGATGCTTGACCATGCTTGTATGCATATGAGACTTGATTGAGCCCTTGAAAACTTCCTTTTCTTGATCAGACTTGGAACCCTAGTTTTGACTGTATGGGAGACTGTTGCACTGCACAACCCTTGGGGAACTTTCTAGCTTGGCTTGGCAATTTCTTGAGGAATATGGGAGGGCAAATTTTGGGGTATAACAGTTGCCCCTGTTCAATCTTCTTAGACCTGAGGATGCAGATTGGCTGACATGCCTTTCGTAATCCGAGGGTAAAAGATGATTGGACACTAGAGTGCCCGGAAATTTGCGCTCACATGTTAGCAATGAGGGGGGAATGGGCTTATAGATGCCATCTGGATGTCTGATTGCGTAAGAGATTCCTTGGCGAGAACCTGCATACCTGCAAAACAGAAAATAAGTACCTGACACGTTGCAGGAGCTGATTTTTTAGATGCCTGGTATAGATGTGTCTTGACTAGTTACAGGAGCTGAGTCTGGAGCTTCAAACGGCGATGAAAGAACCAGGGATGATTACTTCCTTAGCATGAATGGTAAGAGAGCTTTGGGCGACTTTAACTTCAACAACGCTCGTTGAGAAAAATCTGGGGTGTCTTCTACTGGGATAAGAATCAGGGAGATCTTAGGGTTGATCTGACTGAACCAGAGAGGCCTTTGACTGGGTAAGAATCAGGAAAATCTTGGGACGATTTAACTGGACCGGTCTAGGTCTTGAAATGTCTTCTACTGGGATAAGAATCAGGGAGATCTTAAGGTCGATCTGACTGAACCAGAGAGGCCTTTGACTGGGTAAGAATCAGGAAAATCTTGGGGCGATTTAACTGAACCGGTCTAGGTCTTGAAATGTCTTCTACTGGGATAAGAATCAGGGAGATCTTAAGGTCGATCTGACTGAACCAGAGAAGGCCTTTGACTGGATAAGCAATCAGGAAAATCTTGGGACGATTTAACTGAACCGGTCTAGGTCTTGAAATGTCTTCAAAGGGATAAGCATCAGGAAAATCTTGGGACGATTTAACTGAACCAGAGAAGGCCTTTGACTGGATAAGCAATCAGGAAAATCTTGGGACGATTTAACTGAACCGGTCTAGGTCTTGAAATGTCTTCAAAGGGATAAGCATCAGGGAGATCTTAGGGTCGATCTGACTGAACCAGAGAAGGCCTTTGACTGGATAAGCATCAGGAAAATCTTAGGGTCGATTTAACTGAACCGGTCTAGGTCTTGAAATGTCTTCAAAGGGATAAGCATCAGGAAAATCTTGGGACGATTTAACTGAACCAGAGAAGGCCTTTGACTGGATAAGCAATCAGGAAAATCTTGGGACGATTTAACTGAACCGGTCTAGGTCTTGAAATGTCTTCAAAGGGATAAGCATCAGGGAGATCTTAGGGTCGATCTGACTGAACCAGAGAAGGCCTTTGACTGGATAAGCAATCAGGAAAATCTTGGGACGATTTAACTGAACCGGTCTAGGTCTTGAAATGTCTTCAAAGGGATAAGCATCAGGAAAATCTTGGGACGATTTAACTGAACCAGAGAAGGCCTTTGACTGGATAAGCAATCAGGAAAATCTTGGGACGATTTAACTGAACCGGTCTAGGTCTTGAAATGTCTTCAAAGGGATAAGCATCAGGGAGATCTTAGGGTCGATCTGACTGAACCAGAGAAGGCCTTTGACTGGATAAGCATCAGGAAAATCTTAGGGTCGATTTAACTGAACCGGTCTAGGTCTTGAAATGTCTTCAAAGGGATAAGCATCAGGAAAATCTTGGGACGATTTAACTGAACCAGAGAAGGCCTTTGACTGAACCAGTCTAGGTCTTGAAATGTCTTCAAAGGGATAAGCATCAGGAAAATCTTGGGACGATTTAACTGAACCAGAGAAGGCCTTTGACTGAACCAGTCTAGGTCTTGAAATGTCTTCAAAGGGATAAGCATCAGGAAAATCTTGGGACGATTTAACTGAACCAGAGAAGGCCTTTGACTGAACCAGTCTAGGTCTTGAAATGTCTTCAAAGGGATAAGCATCAGGAAAATCTTGGGACGATTTAACTGAACCAGAGAAGGCCTTTGACTGAACCAGTCTAGGTCTTGAAATGTCTTCAATGGGCTAAGCATCAGGAAAATCTTGGGACGATTTAACTGAACCAGAGAAGGCCTTTGACTGAACCAGTCTAGGTCTTGAAATGTAGCTTGAGAACTTAACTGGATCTTCCCTGAAAGGTAAAAGTCAGTCATATGCAATGCATGATATGGATCAAGCAATGATGTTCTCAACGTAAATGAGATTTGTATGATGCAGTGCGTTATGCATGCTATAATGCTGTATGTAATGTTTTATATATGTTTTCGTCTAGGAAAGTAAATCCTTGACGGGTGCCGGGAAATCGTATCCTGGGCTGATGTCGAAGAATAGATTTTGCTTCCGCTGGGGATGATAATTGCAAGGATACCGGTAGGAGAAGATGACTCCGTTGCGGAATAAACTTGGCAAATGGAGGATTCTGCGGGGAGAAAAGATACTCTAGCGATCATGCTGGAAAGCAATACTCTGTGGGGATAGAGATGCTTTGCTGAATGTTGATAATAACTCTGTTGGGGATACCGTCGTTGTACTGAAAGTGTTGATAGACTTCGCTGGGGATAGGAAAGAACTATGTTGACGATGACCTTTCCGTGGCTTTTGGCTGAGGATAACCCAGTTATATCCTGTTAAGGAAATAACTCTTTGAATAAAGCCGGACGACGCGTTCGTGCTCTGCGAGGGGATAAGCTTCCAGAATCTACTGGGGATAAGCTTACTGCTTGGAGAGATGAATTCCCATTTTCCTGGGGAAACTGGACTCTCCTGGGGAAATCTTGAACTGTAATTTCTGTAAGTTGAAAGAGGGAACCTATGTAGGGTTGCCTGATGATGAGCTCGTGTAAAACTACATCTTGGAAAGAAGGACACCTGTGTAGGGTTGACTGATGACGAGCTCGTGTAAAACTGCATCTTTGGGGAGAGAGAACATGTGTAGGGTTTCTTCGGGATAAGTTCGTGTAAAACTTTTGGCGGAACCGGGGTAAGGTTACAGCAGGGTAAGTTCGTGTAAAACTTCTTGATGAACCGGGGTAAGGTCATCTTGAAATAAGTCCGTGTAAGACTTCTGGAGGAACCGGGGTAAGGTTACTGCAGGATAAGTTCGTGTAAAACTTCTTGAAGAACCGGGGTAAGGTTATCTTATGGTAAGTTCGTGTAAAACTTCTTGATAAATCCGTGTAAGACTTTAGGAGGAACCGGTGTAGGGTCACTTTGATGATAAGTCCGTGTAAGACTTCTGGAGGAACCGGGGTTAGGTTACCTGGACAAGTTTGTGTAAAAACTTCGGGAGGAACCAGGGTAAGGTTACTTGGATAAGTTTGTGTAAAAACTTCGGGAGGAACCAGGGTAAGGTTACTTGGATAAGTTTGTGTAAAAATTTCTAGAGGAACCGGGGTAAGGTTACTTGGATAGGTCCATGTAAGACTTCTGGAGGAACCGGGGTTAGGTTACCTGGATAAATCCATGTGAGATTTCTGGAGGAACCGGGGTTAGGTTACCTGGATAAGTTTGTGTAAAAACTTCTGGAGGAACCGGGGTTAGGTTACCTGGATAAGTTCATGTGAGATTTCTGGAGGAACCGGGGTTAGGTTACCTGGATAAGTTTGTGTAAAAACTTCTGGATGAAAATTGAGAAAGAACCGGTGTAGGGTTGCATGATTTTGATTAAGTGGATGATTGTCCACGATCTGGAATTTGTAAAGGTAGATGGTAATCATCCTTATGTTGATCTTTACTTTGTACTTTGGTTGGCAGAGCAATTGGATCGCCTGGATAACTCATTATTGCCCCTGCTTCGGAGATGAGGGAAGAGGATACCTGTACGGGTGATCGACAAATCTTCGGGTAGGCAAGTGACGAGATACCGGAACATAGTCGTACGCTTCGATCCCTAACTTTTGCCTGGACCGCCCTTTCGGGTTTTCAGTCCACCGGGATACCCATTTTTGCCCAAGCCGCCTTTTCAGGTTTTCGACTTGCCAGGTGTACATGTTTTTCGTTTCATCCCTTCATTTTGCCCGAACCCTTTTAGTTCGCCGGGAAGCCCTTATTTTTGTCTAGGTATGTCAACCTAGCGGGTCTTTGATTATGCGCAGTATTTTTTCGACTATGTCCACGCTCTCAGAATGTAGGGAGTTGCCCCTGTTGGAAGTATTTTGCCATGCCCCAGATAATGAGCAATGTGCCCCTTGATTGGAGGTTCTTCTGTTCACAAGGTGTTCATCGTGCGAATTTCCCTGCTGTTCAAACAAATAGTCATATGCAAACAAGGTTATTTTAAGAATGCAAAAGCCTATGTCTGTCTTGAATTTTGAAAATGCATTTTTGATAAAGGTGAGTTTTTCTTTGTAAACTGTGATGTCAACTCGTTACTTTACAGCAAACCTTCAGGAGTCAGGATACCTTCGTAATAGTATGCTTTCGAACTAACCCATGCTTCGGCTAGGACTTTTAAGGGTTATATCGTGGCCTGGTTCACGGTTTAAGAAACAAAGGATAAAGGCTCAAATTATTTGTACCCACCCGCTCTTCGTGATATTCTCCAAACCTAAACTCAGTTGATCATACGTTAGACCTAGTTTGAGTCTTTGTTCTGATTTTCCAGTGATGGTTCGGATATTGATGATTTATTCTGAATAGGCAGTCATCATTTTTTGTCGAGGGTTTGTGGGACCTCTTTCTTTTTGATTTTGTTATCCCTATTTTTTTTGCCTGAACTGTTTCCTTTTTTGGAATTTCAGTCAGCGGGATGCCCCAGTTTTGTAAGTCTCCTTCATGGGTTTAGATTTTTTGGGTTCTTATTTTTGAGATATAATGACTGCCTTTCTTTATTGATTATTCGGAACCATCACTGTTTTTATTTTTCGTAAGGATCTCTTTGGTGCCATTCGTTATGCACTTGGATCAACTGAGAGACTATCCTGCCCCAGGTTATGATAAAGGGTTTTAATTTTCGAAAAGAAACACTCCTACTTCTTTGGCTCAAAGGGGTTGACGAGGGATTATCTGCCTTATAACTCCAGTGTTTAGGGATTGAAACAATGCCTGTACCTCACCAGCGGGGCCTGTTCAAAAGCATACTGTAGCGATCGTGGTATCGTTTTCGTCATCCTCCCTCAAGAGGCTTAGAATTGTTAATCGAGCGTTGATCATCAGAAAAAAATATGAAGATAATTTGCATATAGTGAATGCGAATATATTGATTCAAAAATAGACATAAGTGATGCATTAATGGAATAACAATGTTTTAACATGAATAAATGTTTGAACAAAAGAAAATTGCAACTTGAACATTCGAATGAACAAAAATTTCTAGTCTCAGGGCTTGTCACTTCAAATGGTGAGCCTTGGAGGGATGGTAGAAAAATTCAGCCTGACCATCTTGTGTGAATTCCAGTGCTCCTTCATTAATCAGGTCCTGGATCTTGTTTTTCAAAGCCCAACACTCGTTTGCATCATGTCCTGGACAGGCAGAGTGGTAGGCACACCTTTTATTGGGATCATAAGCAGGATGTGCTGTGTTGGGGTTCTGGGGATGAGCCCTTAATGTGATCAGGTTCAATCTCAACAGGCGTTGTAAAGCTTGAAATAGCGACATATTGAGCGGGGTGAACTGCCTCCTGGGCTTGTCTGTCTGAAGTTGGTGAAGTTGCTGCTGAATTGGTGATACTGGAGCCATATGAGGAGCTTTCTCCTTGCCTCTTTGTCTCAAAGGTGGTTGAACGATGATTGGCTTTTTACCCTTAGATGTTTGCCCCAGTTGGTTACCCTGAAGCAGTTTGTTGACGAGAACCCCGAGCTCATCTTGTCTTTGAGTTAAACCCTGAATGGCGTTCCTCTGCTCCAGCATTTGGGCTTTCATAGCATCCATCTCAGCTTGTAGGTGTTTCAGCCTTTCATCCTCAGCACTGTTCCTGGCAAAAGTCTCTACGAGAAGTGTTCTTAGCTCCTCCTGCCCCTTGGATAGATTCAGGAGGATTTCCCCGAACCGAGTCTCTTGAGCAAGAAGGTCCTGGTTGTCTTGTTGTGAAACCATTGCTGAAATAAACAGCGGGAAAGGTAAGTGACCTGCAACAAAGATACCTGTTATGTAAGGATGAGTATGATATGCATGCAATGTTTTCAAGGATCTCGCGGGGTAAATCAGAAAATTAGCATTGGAATTTAGAGCTTGATTGAAGGACACCCATGTTATTGAGAACTCTTCTTCAAGAGTCAAAGGCTCACCATATCAAGTGGGTCATAGCCCCTGACTTTAGTCATCATGTCTGGTTTTGATTTCCAAACAACCTTGGTTAGAGAACCTTCTTCAGGAGTCAGAGCTCACCATATCAAGTGGGTCATAGCCTCTGACAACATTGGCTAGAAGAAAATAAATCCTCTTTGCCCCTTGCTAGATGTTTGATTTATATGACCTGTATCACAAACCCTTGAGATCCTTGAAATGGGTTAGGATGTATGCAATGGTATGATGTCATGATATGCATGGGGTAATGTGAGTAACCCTGTTATGAGTCCCAATTAAGGACTGCAAAAAACCTGCAAGAAACTTAGGATACCCTGTTATGAGTCCTAATTAAGGACTACAAACACAACCTGCAAAAGACAAATGTCAGGTAATAAGCATGCAAGTAGTTGTAGGAAGGCACACAAGTCACACAAGAGAAGCCCTTAAAGTTTAGGCCAGCATGGAGTCTGGGTAGTACCCTCTTGAAGTTGGTGGGTTCAACCTGTCCTAATCAAAGTAACCGGGTTCTAAGGTTCCCAATATCACGGGACTGCTTTCATTGTTCATCGTTTCGATTTAGCCACTGAACTGGCGACCGAAATATTCCAGGAAAGCAACCCTCAATTGAGTGTAGTATCGAGTATCAACCAACCTCGGACTGCACCAAAGTCAGTTATCTCACTACCCTAAAGAGGCCAAGATAGTTCAATTAAGGTTCCTAAGGTCTGCTGATGCTTCACGACACTACATGGAGGCCCCGTACTCTCCTTGACTGAACTCAAGGGTTACCGGTACACACCAAAGTGCCACATCAACGTAGCAGACTGTTTCAACCATGTCGGTATACCCCGCACAGTTCCCTCACAGCCTTGTTGCTACTTTCTAAGAAGGTATCCCCAGATCCGGGTTAGGATCTATAGAACTCCCAAGACGGTCCCACAATTTAAAGCAAGCAAAGAATACAATTGAAAACACAGTTGTGAACTATCCCTAAGGTACACCTCACTTTAAGTTTATCCCCAGCAGAGTCGCCAGTTCTGTGATCGGTGGATCTGGAACTGACTGTTTAACGCTGGTTCGCGAAATGTCGCGGAAGCAAGAGTCGCCACCGTCTTTTATTTTCTCCAAATGGAAAGGACAAAAGCACAGAAAAATTCCTTAAAGAGATTGCTCTCGGTTCGGGAGGTAGGTTATAGAAAGGGAAGGTATTAGCACCCTTTCTATCCATGGTTATCCATGGGCTCTTAGGTACTTGCTCATTGTGTTTTCAAAATTGTTTATTTGCTTTTCAACTGTGGGTTTAAGAAAGTTTCTTTGAAAAATTTCAGATCGACTCGTACGTCAGAGTGTTTGAAAAGTTTGCTTTGAAAGCTTTTGAAAAGTGTTGGTGAAAAGATGTTTTGATTTGTTTGAAGTTAGAGCAAGTATCCTTGAGAACCTACCTACCCTAAGGAATTCGTCTGTGTAAATATCCTTTAAAGTAATGCCATCCCACCATTGAGAGGTAGGTAGCACCACCGTTGGAGGTGTTCGGGTCAATTCGAGTTTTAGGGACGTGGTGGTCACCAGAGCAACAGTAGGACACCTTAGAAGCTACCCTTATGCCATTGATCCTTTATTTTTCGAGGCAACCGTTTCGAGGCAACTGGATCATGTCATGGACATAAGGACTTACTAAAACGTCCTATACTCGACGACCACCTTTCGAAAGGCAACAGTGAGGCGTACCCTAGGGGTGGTGTGTGAATTGTGCGTCATTTTCAGTTTATTGTTTGTCTTGTCATGCATTGGTGATCTAACGATTCGATTTTATTTTTGGGCATTCATTCTTTCATGCATATTTATTAACAGTTATATATTTGCGAGAAAATAAATCTAAACTATTACAACTGGCGCGGGTCCACATCGCCAAAAAAAAACCGAACCCGGTTTGACTGAAAATAAATAAAGCGAATAAATAGAGTGCGAGAATTTTAAATTACATGGCTTTGGGGCATATACAGAATTATTTAAACAATATAAATAAATGTGCGAAATAAAGAGTTTAAACAAAATTAGGGCGTTGGACCCTTTTACAAACAATTAAAATTAATCAAGGAATCTAAAATTAAAATTAAATGAAAAATAGTATTTTTGTGTTTTTTTTAGATTTAAAAGAAAAGAGAAAAATTATTTAAAATTAAAATGCTAAACCCTAGTTCTAATGTTTTTTAAGTTTATTATAAAAAAAGATTTAATTTTTAACCTAATTTAAATCTAAGTTAATTATATACATTTAATTATAAAATAGAATAAATTAATAATTATATTATGAAAAAAGAAAAAAAAAATGAACATTGTTAATTAACCTAATTCTATGTTTTTGTTTTTTTTGAGTTTTTATTAAAAGGAATTAAAGTTGAAAACTTAATTAAACTAAACATTTTACATGTTATTATTTATACAAAAAAAAACAATATTTAAAATAAAATACTTATTAAAATTTTTGACTTTTTCTGATTTTTTGAATGTTTTTTATGTTTTGTAGAAAGATAAATTAATTAAATTAAGCAAATAAAAGAAATGAAAAGAAAAATTAAAGAAAGAAATAAAAAATGACAAGGCAAACCAGGGGGTGTAGTCCCCAGAATTGGAGGTGCAGATTTGAAAAAGCCTGGCCCATTTTTGCTTGAATTGGTTGACTTTTCTAATCCTGTGTGATGCTTTGACTGGCCTCCACCATATGCCCTTGTTCTGGACCCTTTGATAGACCTCCTGGGACACGTGTGCAGTAGATGAGGAGGACGTATGGTATGTACTAACGTCAGCGCTGCATGGAACCTTGAAGTGAAAAATAATATGAGAAAGTGGCCAGACCTGGGACTTGAACCCAGGTCATTGAGGTTAACGCATGGAGAGCTTGCCAGCTGAGCTACTTAATTTCAATTAACATAATATAGTTAATAAATAATAAAAAGAATAAATAAACGTTAATGATTCCACGCGCGCGTTTTTTAAACCAACGTATCAGCAAGCGCCACGGTATCTTCGTCTTCGCGTCCCTGTAAACAAAAGTGTATGGCCACGGTTTTGCAAGTGTGGTGTTAGGCTACTTTTGGAGAAATAGCGAATAGAGCTATAGGCTCCATAAATTGTTCGCGAATAGTGGTATGTGTCCGTCTCAACACCATGAATTCAATGGCCATAGTCTGAAGCTCTGATTTTCCTTGTTTGCAAAAGCCCTAAATTCAAAAACCTGTAACCCTAATAACCAAACATGGTAACTTGGCCAAAAGTACACGAAAATGCAATTAACAGTTATGGTTAGCTTAGAAACTTCACATGGAACAAGAATGTACAATTGAAATGTAATGAAGATGCTTAAAATGGAGAGTACGATTTCAAAAATTCTTCTGTACAGTTTTAGTGGTAACTACCGTTTCTTCGCGTTTTGATTGAGGCTAAGGGTTGGGATGTGTTCAGTGATTGTCCAAGATGCTAATGGGGAAAAAATTGAGGCTTGAAAAGATCTTTTTGTAGTGATTTCAGATTTTGTGTTTTATGCCAAATTTTCAAATTGCCAATCCACTTTTGAGCGAGCCTCTTGCTATGTTATAGTTAGGGTTTGACTCAATGCATCTCATGGAATAGAATTGGCTTATTCTTTGACCTTAATTCATGCTTGGGAAAGAATTGGTCTTAGGGTTTCTTCCATTAACCATTTTTCCTCCTTTTTAGCCAAAACCTAGACCTAGTGTGCAAATGAACCTTAGCCTGATTTTTGAGTTGGTTCATGATACATAGGAATTGTCCAAGTTCACATGACACTATTCTATTGGCTTTTAAATTTTATTTGAATTTTCAAAGAATTAAAATGAATTGAATCATCAAAAATTAAATAAAATAAAAAAATCAATATTTGGTCTTGAAATTAACCATGGGACACGTGTGTGGCATGACAAGGATGAACCAAGTGGAAAAAATGGGGCCCTTTTGTCAAAAATTGGATTTTCAAAGATAGTTGACTTTTGCCATTTCACCAAAATTTCCCAACTTCTACAAGGCATAACTTGCTCAATTTTTAAGCTTTTCACATGTTCTTGGACATTTTGGAAAGGTCTTTGAGTCCTTTAACCAATGCCTTTGGTCCCATGTCATTTTGATTTACCAATCTCAAGTTATGGCCTTTGACTTAAAGTCCCCTTTTGTTGACTTTTGAAAATGACCTGTAATGTTGAAATTGATAACTTTTTGTGAGAGCATTTCTTGGACTTGAAGTATGAAGATGAGTTGTAGGAAATGTCTTTCTCTTCAAAATGAGCTTTGGATGGAATTTTTCTGATAATCCATGTGAAAGTTATGCCCTGGTCAATTTCAGTTGACTTTTTCAGCTGTCCAAATATAGCAACTTCTGCATCTTTGATGATTTCTGAGCCAAATTTTGAGAATCATGATCAAGCATTGATCAAATGATGTTGGTGGCTTCAAAATGATATGTTGACCAAAAATTTGAACTTTTGACTGCCAAATGACCATTTTGCCCCTACAGTTGACTGTAGTGCAATCTAGGGTTTTGACTGTGCAATCTTGAGCTGAATGCCTTGAAACTTGATATGAGGATGCTTGACCATGCTTGTATGCATATGAGACTTGATTGAGCCCTTGAAAACTTCCTTTTCTTGATCAGACTTGAAACCCTAGTTTTGACTGTATGGGAGACTGTTGCACTGCACAACCCTTGGGGAACTTTCTAGCTTGGCTTGGCAATTTCTTGAGGAATATGGGAGGGCAAATTTTGGGGTATAACACAGTTGACACAGCTTCACCAAAAAACTCTGTAGGTAAATGCTTATCTTTCAACATACTTCTCACCATATTCATGATGGTTCGATTATTCCTTTCGACAATTCCATTATGTTGTGGAGTATAGGGTGGAACCGCCTCATGCATAATCCCTTATTTTTCACATAATTTGTTGAAGTCTTTCACACATACTCTCCACCATCATTAGTTCTCAAAACTTTGAGCTTTCGACCACTTTGTCTTTTGACCATAGACTTAAACTTGGAAAATACCTCGATCACTTCACTTTTCTTCTTGATCAGGTAAGTCCACAGTTTTTGATTGAAATCGTCTATGAATGTAATAAAGTATTTGCTACCTCCCATCGAATCTACCTAGATTGGTCCACATACATCAGAGTATATGACTTCGAGGACAGCCTTCGACTTTCTTCCTGCATCCTTGCTAAAGCTATTCTTGTGCTGCTTCACCTGCACACATTCCTCACACACCTCGCTTAGAATGTCAATTTTTGACAACCCTGAAACTATATTTCTTCTCTTCAAATCTCTGATGTCTCTGAAGTTGAGATGGCCTGGTCGGTAGTGCCATATCCACTCATCTCTGCTAGCTGCATTCGAAAGGCACTTGTGCTCCATCAACTTAAGTTTGATATTGAAAGTTCTATTCTGAGACATTGGAGCCTTCAATATTAACCTTCCATTTGTGTCGACGACTCTCATCATATTATCTTTGATTGATACTTTCTAATTATTTTCAAACAACTTCCCTATGCTGAACAAGTTGCTCTTCATGCCTGGTATGTATAACACATTTGAAATTACTGACCTATTTCCATCTTTCCTCATAATCATAACATCACCAATACCTTCAGCTGCTAGGGTGTTGTCATTTGCAAATTTAACCGTGTTCTTCATCTAGGGTTTTATGTTGACAAACCAAACTTTCCTTCCAGACATGTGTAACGAGCATCCTGAATCCAAGTATCATTGGTCCTTGAATTTTTCTTCATCCCTTGTTGTGACCATTAGCAACATCTCTTATTCTTCATGTTTTACAAACTTTGCATCACCTTCTTGATTCTTTCTCTTTTCTAGACAATCACTGGAATAGTGACCGTACTTTTAACAATTGAAACATTGAATGTGACTCTTGTCAGGCTTTCTACCACCACCTCTTCCTCTATTTGTAACACCACCTCTTTGGTTTCCTTGGTATGATCTTCTCTGATTTCACACATTTTCTTTGTGATGGTTTCCTCTACCACTTGAATTGTTGTATCCACCTTTACCTTTGTTGTCGAACCCTTTCCTTTGTCTTTCTTATCTTTTGTTGATTGAACCTGCAAAGCCACACCACTCTTCGACTTGCCTGCAGCTCTTTCAGTCATTATTTGTGAGATTAAAGCGCTCCTTGAAGCTCTTCTTTCGATAAAGATGACATGTCCTTTGACTCTTCTATTGAAACTACCACGTGGTCGAACTTTGGACCCAAATATCTTAAGGTCTTCGAAACAACATCTCTTGTTGTTAATGTCTCTCCACAAGTCTTGATTTGATTCACTAGTTTTGTAACCCTAGTGAAGATATCAGATATGCTCTTACTATCTTCCATCTGAAGCAATTCATACGTTCTTTTGTGAGTTTTTAACCTCACCTCTTTCACCTTCTCAGCGCCTACAAACGATTTCTTAAGAGTCTCCCAAGCTTCTTTTGCAGATTCTACATCATTAACCTTTTAGAAATTATATGGGGTGACACATTGGTGAATTATAAAGAGAGCTTTTATAATTCTTCTTCTTCTTCGATACTTTGTTTTCTGCTTCTTCTTCTTCTTCTTCTGAATCGTCTTTATCAAGCGGTTCTAATCCATGTTTCACAAGATCTCAAATTCCTTAAAAACAAAAGAATTTTTTTACAATAACCAAGTATTAAAATAATATTTCGCAAATAACCACGTTTCGGAAAAAATTACGCAAATAACCATGTTTCGGATGACTCCCCAAAGGAGGAGCCATCTCACTTGGCGCCTCCACCCCTAGATTTGCCCTAGGCTCCATCTCACTTGGCGCCTCCCTTCACTTTTAGCCAAGTGAGATGGCGCATGCTCCTTAAAAGTGAGAGGAGGCGCCATCTCACTTGGCTCCTAGGGCAAAACTAGGGCAAAATGTTGTTTTATAAATAATTTGTCTGTTTCTCCGAAATTTTGCACACTTTCTCGCACTGTATTTTTATTTTTTACTCTGTTATTTGCGTCATGACGTCGCCCACGATTTTTAGCAGAGATGGTTATGTTATCTTCTCCGCCACGAAACCTGCGATGAAAATGAAATTCTGGCACATTCACTCCATGGAGCGTCTGAAGCGGGAGTTGATGCGATGGATAGATGGAGACATTGCGGAGGGGGAAAAATTAGAAGGATCCAGCGAAAACGAACAACAACCTCACATGCGACAGGAAGACCTAATGTATGGTTGGAGGAAGTCAAAATAGACAGCAATGTAATGTTGATGATGCATGGGTCAGATGAAATTGTGTTAACAGTTGTAATTTCATAGACGGAATATCGTTAATTTTTCTTGTACGCGCAATATTTATTGTAGCAAAATCTGTTAACGGAAAACCCTAATGTTTACAACATAATTAAGGAAAGATTTTATGTATTACAATTTTTATGTGGTCGAGGCAGACGCCCGATTCAGACAATTTTTGCGATTGTGTCCGACCAGACGGCATAAACCACACTTTCTTTCCAACTTGTCAAGATCGTCCATTTCTGTTGTGATGCGCTTACTTTTGGGACGACTCTTCTTGTTCCTTTGCATTTGGTCATTGTGCCACACTATTTCTCCGTTGTATGGAGGCTAATAATCTGGTTTTGCTACCAAAGGAAAGTTGTTGTTGTAAACGTTGAGCAACGTTTCAGATTTGTAAATGTTTAACAGAAGTTGCAGCGCGTCTTGATGGGTATGAGCACAAGCGGCAATGACATGAGAGCAAGGCATACGAAATGCTTGAAACCTGCCACAATCGCACCAACAAGAAGGTAGCATGACCCTATATTCTTGTCTTGGTAGGCCTTCGTTGTGGTCGATTGTCTCTTTCATAATGAAGTTGTGGTTGTGTCGGTCAAACCATATAACCATATGAGTGTTGGCTTTGGCACTTTCTGCCTTAATGTATTTCATGAATCTTTCACTCCATAGTTGTCCAGATTGCAACACCTCATTCCATATTTCACCTCTTTTGGCAAATAACGCAGCCATCCTAAAATACGTATATTTTACCAAAGCAGTGATCGGGAGGTTTCGTATGCCTTTGAATACCCCATTCATTAATTCAATAAGATTCGTTGTCATGTGCCCCCATCTTTGGCCATTGTCGTATGACCTAGTCCATTTTTCCACCGGAATATTGTCGATCCACCTACCGGCTTCCGGATTTGACAAACGGATCTCGTTGCGGTAATATTTGAATGTGGGTTGTGTGAATGCATATCCCGCATTCATAACCGCTTTCCTTAATGTTTTGTCCTTGATCTCCCTCGTGAAATTCTGGACGATATGCCTAACGCAATAGACATGCGTAGAAGGAGGGTCATGCCAACCGTTTGCAGGATTATTGTAGGCACTTTCAATGGAGGCATGTTTGTCTGAGATCAAACAAAGATCTGGTTGAGGAGCCACGTGTGTCCGCAGATTTTTCAGAAAAAAGCTCCAAGCACCACCGATCTCCCCCTCGACAAGGGCAAAGGCAATGGGGAAAATGTTGTTGTTGCCATCTTGTGCAACTGCCATCAGTAGCGTGCCTTTGTACTTCCCATACAACCAAGTCCCATCAATTTGTATAATTGGTTTGCATGATGCAAACCCTGTGATGCAAGGTTGAAATGCCCAAAACACTCGACTGAATATTTCGTTACCGTTTAGTAGACTACCATCTTGGGCGTATGCTGGCACTGTTTCCAGAACATAAACAGTACCCGGAGAATACGTCTTGAGTGCATTCAGGTAGCGAGGAAGTTCTTGGTATGACTCCTCCAAATTTCCGTACACCTTTTCAATCGCCTTAGTCTTTGCTAACCACGCCTTACGGTAAGACGGAGTGTAGTTAAAAACCGTGGTGATGTGGGAGATGATTGTTTTCACCTTCAAAGATGGGTCGTTGCTGACCAGGGGTAGGATTTCTTGACAGATGAGATCGTAGTTAAGTTTTTGGTGGTCCTGTGATTGGGTAGAACTTACACAAGTGTGGGTAGTCATGGAACCTATGACCCAACAGTCACCTCTTAATTTGTATGATGCAGTCAGCTTAAACATACAGTCAGGGTGGACACACTTGATCTTGTACCTTTCCGGGTTGACATGATCCACCTTAAAATCAACCGAGTTGAGTATGTGGAATTTTTTTATGGCTCTGATGCATTCCTCTCTGTTACGAAACTTGTCCTTCTCTTTTAAATTTTCATCCGACTGCATATACGGATTGAAAAATAAGTCAGTAGAAGGTTCATCTCCGCCCATGTTGAAGTTTGTCATGTGCAGAGGTGGTGTGTAGATCTTGTTTGCAGGAATACTAGGTATGCCATCATCGTCAGAATCATCATTCACCATTTCATCAAACTCTAACTCGTCATCTTCTTCTTCTTCATCAACTGCATCTACCTCAGCTTGTTCATTCTCCAAAGGATCAACCACTTATGTCACCTGAGGCTCTCGCAGCATAATGTACAACTCAATAGAGTCGTACCCAGAATACACATGGTTGGAAAACATATTTTGGAGATCCTCGTCATCTTGAACTTCAACCTTATAAAAAATTACTTGGTTGTTTCCAAAAAAAACTGGATTCTGACAAAATATCTGGGTCACCGGGCCTTGTCCAAGTTTGGCCTCCAATTGTTTTTTGAAGTACGAGAAATTGGCTTTCCCGTTTAAGAGAAATCGGATGTTGTCTGTGTCTCTAAGCAAAAACCCAGCGGTGGGACAAATGTATGTCTCACCATTGAAATGTGCTTTGACGACATATTATGGTGCAGAGGCCATTGCGTAGGGTTGTTTGAAGGTTTGAAGGTTGAAATGTTTAAAGTTTATGAGTTATTCGAAGGTTGGAATGTTTGAAGTTTACTGATTGTATGAAGGTTTGAAGGTTGTAAGGTTTGAAGGTTGGAATGTTTGAAGTTTATGAGTTATTCGAAGGTTTGTATGTTTGATTGTTTGAAGGTTTGAAGGTTTGATTATAAGAACGTTTGAAGGTTGGAAGATTTGACAGATTAAGTGAATCAATGTTATGATAAACGTAAGACTAAAAATCTCATACTGAATTTCAATTAAGTAAGGATGTAACCCCCAAGGCTGCCAATAGTGTTACATGCATGGCATCCCAAAGGCTGTCACATAGCCTGAGCCTATCCTGCAAGAGATGACACCTCTTATTCGCCAATTGGGATGGCGACACCTTTCATTTTTGTACTCTTTCTCCAAGTCCATTGGCGCCTCCCTTACTGTCCAATCGTGATACATGCATGCAGATATGTAACCCCCTAGGCTGCCACCTAGCCTGCGCCTACTCTGCACCTACATTGTATCTTGTAAGTCTCCTCCCATCACCTCCAATAGGGTTACATGCATTCAGGCATGACATCCCAAAGGCTGTCACGTAGCCTGAGCCTAGCCTGCAAGAGATGACACCTCTTATTCGCCAATTGGGATGGCAACACCTTTCATTTTTGTACTCTTTCACCAAGTCCATTGGCGCCTCCCTTACTGTCCAATCGTGTTATATGCATGCAGATATGTAACCCCCTAGGCTGCCACCTAGCTTGCTGTTGTACCCCAAAATTTGCCCTCCCATATTCTTCAAGATTTGCCAAGATCAAGGTTCAAAACCTCTCAAGGGTTGCACAGTCCAATGGCCTCCTAACAGTCAAAAATTAGGGTTTTGGTTCTGGCAAAGAAGTTGAAGTTTTCAAGGGTCCAAACAAGTCCCACATACCTACATACATTGTCAAGCATCCATGTGCCAAGTTTCAAGACTCACAGCACCAAATTGCACAGTCAAAAACCCTAATTGCTTCACAGTCAACTGCAGGGGCAAAATGGTCATTTGACAGTCAAAAGTCAAAAAATTTGGTCAACATCTTATTTTGAAGCCACAAACATCATTTGATCAATTCTTGATCATGATTCTCAAAGCATGGCTCAAAAAGTCTCAAGATGCAAAAGTTTCTATTTTTGGACAGTTGAAAAAGTCAACTGCAAATTGACCAACGCATAACTTCCACATGGTTTATCAGAAAAATTCCATCCAAAGCTCATTTTGAAGAGAATGAAATTTCCTACAACTCCTCTTCACACTTCAAGTCCAAGAAATGCTCTCACAAAAAGTTGTCAATCTCAACATTATAGGTCATTTTCAAAAGTCAACAAAAAGGCACTTTAAGTCAAAGACCATAACTTGAGATTGGTAAATCAAAATGACATGGGAATAAAAACAATGGTTAGAGGACTTCAAGACCTTTCCAAAATGTCCAAGAACATGATCAAAGCTTAAAAATTGAGCAAGATATGCCTTGTGGAAGTTGGGAAATTTTTGGGAATTTTGAAAAGTCAACTTTGCCTCAAATGCCTCAAAATTGCTAATGGGCCTCAATTTCTTCCATGAATCATTACCCAAAGGCCATGCACGACCCATTAAGCTAAAAGGGAGTTATTTTCTTATTTTTAATTAATTAATTGAATTGTTAATCCTATTTATTCATTTAATTAAAATTAAATATGAGAAAAATACTAAATAATGATTTTAAATCTTTTTGATGCAGCAAATCCTTCCATCATGACCTCAATATTTTGTGTGCCTTATCAAGAGACCAAATCTTCCAAAATAGGCAAGTTTTCATGGCAAAAAGGATTGAAAAAGATCATGGAAAATCAAATATTCAAAGTCATCAAAACAATGGATCATGGGCTTATTTTTCTAACCTAATTCATTCACACATATATGCACAATCAAAACCTAATGTATTGGACAAGAAAGCTGCGCAGAAATCATAAGAACAAACTTGCACTTTTTCATAAAAAAACTGAAAACTGTTTTCATACATAGAGGTTGTTTCAAGGCTTGAAAAGGGTTCCAAGACATTGTTGGGCGAGCTAGGAAGCGTTTGCAATCAAAGCCAAGTTTCCATACTCAAGAAATTGGTAGAATGACATCACCCTGTTCATAAACTTTCTCATATTCGTGTTTGCATTTTCATACGTTATTCATGACTTTTAATGTTTGATTTACACTAACATGAACTCTCTGAAGCCATTGGTGTCCTTTAATTGGATTAATATTGCTCGTGTCAAAAGTTGCCATGAAAGCTTTCTAGGTTTTCTGAAGCTCCAAAAGAGGGGTTTACATATGTTGGCTCCTAAATTCGACACCTTTGTTTTGATTGATGTCAGCCATTAAAGCTGAAAGATGTCTTCGACTGGCTAAGTCTGTCGAAATGCCCGTCGAAAGATGGCAAAGTATTTAGAAGATTTCTTCCAAGGAAGAAGGCTGGTTGCCTTCGACGTCGAAGGAGTTTCTCGTCGAAGATGTCTCTTGACGAAAGTGTTCGATGGTCCAGAGTGGAGCAGTTTGAAATTCAAAGCTTTTGGAGGGAAAACGGTTTCCAGCAGTTACTACGTGCAAACGTGCAAAGATTTGGAGCGTCGAACGTGGAGAACGTGCCAAGTGGATTGATCTCGAAGCAGTGTAACTGCCTGACGGTTACTTGGGATGTTTTAGTATAAATATTAGTAGTCATGTAAGTTCTAGCGTGTGTTCACAATTCTATACAAAGTCACTCATATAGATTCGAGTACCCAGCGTGTGAGAAAGAATTGTTGAGAAATGTATGTGTGAAACACCAATTTTATCAATTAAAGTCATTTACTTTTCCAGAAATTTACTTGCTTTCCTCTTTACATTCCTGTCGAAACCCTTTCCTTTAAGCCTTGTTTATTTTACCAAGTCTTTCCTTCATGCAATTTACTTGAAACCTTTTTATTTAAAGCCTTATCCAATTTAATCAAACTTCAAAATCAACCTATGTCTTAGGATCAATCTGATCGATCCTGCGAGTAACCAAATAAGTAACCATTTGGAGGATCAGCGGTTGTTTACCAAAACCCAAGGTAAACAAATTGGCACACCCGGTGGGACAGTGTGTTGATTGTTGAAAATAATCTCATCTTTTCGAGTTGTATGTTATTGAGAAGTGGTAGAATATACACTAACGATAACAATACTGCCAGAAGAAGGGAAGAGATGGCGAATCCGCCAAACACTAACGAAATCCCACAAACGAATGTGGGAGCAACGGTTAGTACGACCGTAAGTGAAGCGACAAATGTTGGTTCGATACCAGCAGTATCGGTCACAACCACGGGGCCAATAACTTCGTTAACAGGCCCCAGGATGCCTTTGGGAACTCCCCCACCAAGGGGAAATTTAGGCACAAGGCCTTTCGTTCCCCCAGGATTCATTCCACTCTATGGTATGCCAACTTCGGAAGTGGCAAGCCTGACGAATGTTGCGTCCACTTTTTCAGACCCTTTAGTGAGTGCCTCTTCGCCACTCCAAGGCTCTGGAGTAGGCATGGCGAATAGAAATAGGACCCAACTCTTAGGAGGAACGTCCCAAGTAGCCCATGGCCTTACAAATGCCTCGACAGCAGTCTTGAGGCAACAAATGGACGAAAGCAACCATGATATGGTGCAAATGTTGGCACAAACTTTGAGTACAGTGCTAAACCCTCTAATACAAAACACTACTCAATCGAATCAGCAAGTGACAGCGCAAATGACGCGCTTGGCTGATTTCTTTGGAGTACCCCCACCTGTTCGACAGCCTCAAAGGGCGCAAATAAGGGGAAACCAGGGGATATTTGTAGAGGAAGAAACCACCATTAACCAGGCTCAACAGCCTGTCGAAGAAAACCTTAGGGCACGATTGGAACAACCTGTCGAGGAACCTAGGGTAATAACCCCAGAGGTAAGGTTAGTTAACAGAAACCAAAATGCTGACGAAGTGGTTCAGCATATCCAATACCAAAACATGGGTTTGGAAAACAACCTGGCAACCATGATCGAAAGGATCATGACTCAGAATGGGATGAACATGGGCTTTCGAAGGCCCAACTTTACATCTCCATTGTCAGAATATGTGTTACAAACGGACTTACCTCCTAGATGCAAAGTCCCCAAATTTACTAAGTTCTCTGGGGACACGATAGAATCTACCGTCGAGCATGTGGCGAGATACTTGATCGAAGCAGGAGACATTTCGAATAACGAAAACCTAAGGATCAAGTACTTCCCAAGTTCTTTAACCAAGAACGCTTTTACTTGGTTTACAACTCTCCCCCCCAATTCGATCCATCATTGGACCCAGTTGGAAAGATTGTTCCATGAACAATTCTACATGGGGCAAACCAAGATAAGCCTGAAAGAACTGGCCAGTGTGAAGAGACGTTTCACTGAACCTATAGACGAATATCTGAATAGGTTTAGGTTGCTCAAGGCGAGATGTTTTACACAAGTGCCAAAACATGAGTTGGTCGAAATAGCCGCAGGCGGTTTAGATTATTCCATTAGGAAGAAGCTAGATACCCAGTACCTAAGAGACATGGCCCAACTGGCCGATAGAGTTCGACAGGTAGAACGCCTCAAAGCTGAAAAAGCTAAGGCAACGAAAACTCACAAGAGAGAGAGGATAGCGTACGTTGAGATGGATGACGAAGATCTAGAATCCTTCGACGATACTTTAACTGTCGAAGAAGGAGAAGTCGATTTAGCAGAACTGAAACAAGGGCCACCATACTCTTGTAAACAGTTAGTCCCCTCAAATGGGAAAAATCCCATTGGTCCAGAAAGGACCAACGATAGGTTCCCAAAAAAGACTTATAGTTTTGACATCACAAAATGTGATGAAATATTCGACTTGCTAGTTAAAGATGGCCAAATGATAGTACCCCCAGGGGTAAAAGTGCCTCCTCTTGATCAAAGAAAGAAGAGAGGTTTTTGCAAGTATCATAATTTTTTGGGCCATAAAACTTCTCAATGTTTTCTTTTCAGGAATCTTGTGCAAGACGCTATTGAGGAAGGGAGATTGAAGTTTGCTGACAAATCCCCCATGGCTGTCGACTCAAATCCATTGCAGGCTGAAGCCCACTATGCTGAACCCTCTGAGGTGAATGTGATAGAGGCAACCAGGGTCCAGTCCAAGAAGCCAGGAATTACCATGGTCGAAGTCTCAAAGGACCACATCAACATGCCAATCTTTGGCAGTTTTTCTGGAAATTTATCCAGGAAGACAATTGAAGCTGTCCAGAAAGCGGTCGAAAGCCCGAAGTCGGAGACCGCTGAAGCACAAAAAACTGGATCGAAACCCAGTTCCCACTTGGCCACTGTTCAAGGCCAGACGGAGAATCTGGAGATACAAATGAAGCAGTTAACTCTTGCTAACAAAGATACAATGAATATCAACATGGTTGAACTTTCTGACCCAAAAGCATCAGAAGAAGCCATGAGGCAAGAACAAGCTAATAAGACTGCTTTCCCTCGGGAAAATGAAAACTTGGCAGATTTTCTACAAAGATGCCAGAAAAAGAAATCAGAGGTGATGCTGTGTCCAAGATGCAGTTCGATCTTTGATAAAAAAGCTGCTGAGCACATTCAAGGCGTAAGAGCAGCGAATAAGAGAAGGGAGAATGCTGACCTTCGACATGATCCCAGAAGAGGTCCTAACCAAGACAAGAGGCCATTGACTTTTAGGCCTCCAACAAATGTGCCAGTAGACACTTGGTACAAAACCTCTGGCCGGAAAAGGCCAAGTGAGGAGAAATGGCATTCTTTCGATGTGCCAAGAGGTTCCTCTTTGATTCAAAAGAAAGAGCCTCAAGTTGCTACACCTAAGGTTGCACAAGTGTCCAGCAACTACAAAGGTAAAAATCCTATGTCTCGATCTCAATGGAGGAGATATCATAGGAGACGAAAAGCTGAAAGGGAGGCTTCCAACAAACCTAAGGCAGAAACTAGTTCGAATGTTCCTCAAAGGAAACAAAGGAAGCCTCTAGAGAGAGAGCCAGTAACCAACAGGCTAGTTTGGCCTAACCAAAGTGAAGTCGAAGACGAGGACGATGCTGAGTCTGACGACACTTTGGACATAATGGTGAATATCGTTTCAGTGCTGCCCAGGGAATTCAATCGACAGGTAGAAGTCGAAGCAAGTGACTGGGAAGTGGAGCAAGAAATGGCCAAACATAGGCCAGTGTGCTATTTTGTCATGGACAATGGCACTACTGAGGAACAAAATGGCTTCTTCGAGCCACCTACAGAGGCGATGAAAAATCACCTCAAGCCTTTATTCATAAGGGCTAAACTCGAAGAAACTACTGTGAATAAAATATTGGTCGATTGTGGGGCAACCATCAATATTATCCCTCACCCTATGCTAAGGAAAATTGGCAAACGGGATGAGGAAATTAAGCCTCACAACATGGTCTTGTCGAACTATGAGGGCGGCATAGGGACCACCATGGGAGTGATCCAGCTAGACATCAAAGTAGGGTCGATCCTTCGACCAACGATGTTCATGGTCATATCGGCCAAGCCTAACTACAATCTTTTGTTAGGCCGTGAATGGATCCATGGTGTTGGCGTTGTACCTTCATCAATGCACCAAAGGCTGCTGCTATGGCGTCCAGATGGGATGGTCGAAAACATAGAGGCAGATCAAAGCTACTACCTTGGTGAAGTGAATCACCTGGGTTTGGCAGATTTCGACAAAAACTTGGCTCACATAGGGCCATGTCCAACACCTGACTTCGACATGGCGCCAGCGCCAAACACTTTTTGTTCCCTATACCTGCATCCTGAGCATGGTTTCCAATGGGACAGAGAAGACTTGTCCCACATAGACTTCAGTGGGTTAACTGATATCCAACCAACGGGTTGGGGAAGTGAATTCAGTGATAATGACTGAGTCACAATCTTTGAAGCGAATTTCGGCTTATGTAGCCGAAACCAAGATGATAACGGCTCTCGAAGCCGAAGTAAAGTACATGGCCACACAGGCCAATGATCAACAATTATCTGCTGTAGGCCCAGGAAAGGATTTCGATCCCAAACCTCCTGATATCATGCCAGAAGAAATGCAGGAACAGAGGCTCGACGCCATCTATGACGATGAGCCTTTGGGCTTCGAAAAGGATCCCTTGGCGAACAACATTAAAATGTTAGCACAAGACCCTTTAGAAGAAATCAACTTAGGCGAAGGATCAGAGAAAAGGCCAACTTACATCAGCGCCAAAATCGATCCAGAACTTAGGTTGGAAGTAATCCAATTGCTGAAAGAGTTTAAAGACTGTTTTGCATGGGATTATGACGAAATGCCTGGTCTCGACAGAAGCTTGGTAGAACTTCAGTTGCCAATCAAACCTGGGAAGAAGCCAATCAAGCAAAATCCAAGGCGCTTCGCTCCTGAAATACTGTCGAAGATCAAAACGGAGGTCAAAAGACTTCTGAAATGCAAATTCATCCGTGTTACAAGGTATGTCGAATGGATTGCCAATATTGTGCCAGTAATTAAGAAAAATGGTACGTTAAGGGTGTGCATAGATTTCAGAGATTTGAATGCTGCCACCCCCAAAGATGAATATCCTATGCCTGTGGCGGAAATGCTAGTCGATTCTGCCGCTGGTTATGAATACCTGAGTATGCTCGATGGTTATTCAGGATATAATCAAATTTTCATTGCTGAAGAGGATGTGTCGAAAACGGCTTTTCGATGCCCTGGGGCCTTAGGCACTTACGAATGGGTAGTGATGCCTTTTGGCCTAAAGAACGCTGGGGCAACGTACCAGCGAGCAATGAATACTATCTTCCATGATTTTATTAACACTTTTATGCAAGTATATATTGATGATATTGTTATAAAATCTGTTTCCAGGAAGAATCATATTGACCACCTTCGACAATCATTCGAAAGAATGAGAGAACATGGTCTGAAGATGAACCCTTTGAAGTGTGCGTTCTGCGTGAAAGCTGGAGATTTCTTGGGCTTCGTTGTCCACAAGAAAGGAATCGAAATCAACCAGAACAAGACGAAGGCAATTCTGGAAGCGAAAGCGCCATCGAATAAGAAGGAATTGCAATCTCTCTTAGGCAAGATAAATTTCTTAAGGAGGTTTATATCTAATCTAAGTGGGAAAGCTCAGGCCTTTTCACCCTTACTTCGACTGAATAAAGAGGGGTTCGAATGGGGGCAAGAGCAACAAGAAGCCTTCGACAAAATCAAAGGGTACCTCACTAAGCCACCGATTTTGGTGCCTCCTTGTAGCAATAGGAGTATGAGATTGTACATAGCTGCATCCGACAAAACTCTGGGAAGTATGTTAGCCCAAGAAGATGAGAATGGAGTCGAAAGACCCATTTACTATCTCAGTAGAGTCTTGAACGATGCAGAAACTAGATATAGCGAAGTTGAAAAATTGTGTCTATGTCTGTATTTTTCTTGTACAAAACTCAAGAAATATATAAAACCAGTTGATGTTTATGTTTCGTCTCATTTTGATGTTTTCAAATATATGTTGTCGAAACCTATCTTGCATAGTCGAATTGGCAAGTGGGCATTAGCATTAACTGAATACTCCTTGACCTTTATGCCTCTTAAGGCAGTAAAAGGACAAGTGGTGGCAGACTTTATAGTCGACCACTCAATTCAAGTTGAGGATATTAATTATGTGGAGATAGAGCCTTGGAAATTCTACTTCGATGGTTCCAGCCATAAAGATGGAACAGGGGTAGGAGTCTTGATTATTTCTCTAGATAAAATTCCAACAACATTCAAGTACAAAATAGCAGGTTCTTGTTCGAACAATGAGGCTGAGTATGAAGCTCTAATTACTGGCCTTGAGATATTGTTGGAATTGGGGGCAACTCGAGTCGAAATAATGGGAGACTCAGAGTTAGTCATTAAGCAAGTCACAAAGGAATATAAATGCATAAGAGAAAATCTCATTATGTACTTTGTGATAGCAAATCGTTTATTGAAAAAATTTGAAGCGGTCAATATTCGACACATACCCAGAGTCGAAAATCAAATAGCCAACGACTTGGCACAGATTGCATCTGGGTATAAGATTTCAAAAACGAGATTACAAAGAGCAATCGAAGTTCGAGAAAAGATAAAAGCAACTTGTCTATCACCAACAGACTTGGAATCGACGAGACTAGGATATGCTGATCAAAGTAACTTCGAAATTTCGTTCATAGATAATTTGTCAGAGCAAGATTGGAGGAAACCCATTGTGGACTATCTTCAAAATCCAGGAGCTTCGACAGAACGAAAAACAAAATACAGGGCGTTGAGTTATGTACTCATGGGTAATGAGTTATTCAAGAAAACGCCTGAAGGGGTGTTGCTGAAATGTTTGAGTGAAACTGAAGCATGCATAGCCCTTTCGACTACGCATGCTGGGGCATGTGGGGCTCACCAAGCAGGCCATAAGATGAAATGGTTGTTGTTTCGACAAGGACTATATTGGCCCACTATGCTAAAAGATTGTGTTGAGTTCGCCAAAGGTTGTCAAGAGTGTCAAGTTCATACAGGCATCCAACATGTACCAGCAAGCGAACTTCACTCGATAGTGAAGCCTTGGCCCTTTAGAGGATGGGCGTTGGATCTCATTGGAGAGATTCGACCAGCATCATCAAAGAGTCAGAAATACATACTGGTAGGCATTGATTATTTTACTAAGTGGATCGAAGCTATCCCTTTAGTCAATGTGGACCAAGAAAATGTCATTGAATTTATTCAAAAGAACATTATCTTTAGGTATGGAATTCCTGAGACGATAACAACTGATCAAGGGTCAGTTTTCACTGGTCGAAAGATGCAAGAATTTGCTCAGGAAACAGGTTTCAAACTCCTAACATCAACGCCTTATTATGCACAGGCGAATGGTCAAGTCGAAGCAGCTAACAAAGTGGTGATTGGCTTGATAAAGAAACATGTTGGGAAGAAACCAAAGAATTGGCATAAGACGTTAGACCAGATTCTGTGGGCTTGTCGAACGTCCCCAAAAGAAGCCACTAGTACAACACCGTATAGGCTAACTTTTGGCCATGATGCAGTGTTGCCAGCAGAAATTTGTCTTCAATCTGCAAGGGTTCAGAGGCATTATGATATTTCTTCTGAAATCTATTGGAACATGATGCTAGACGAACTGGTGGATTTAGACGAAGAGAGATTACGCGCTCTCGACCTACTCAGGCTTCAGAAGAAAAGAGTAGAAGACTCTTATAATAGAAAGGTAAAACCTAAGGTATTTTTGCCTGAAGAACTAGTTTGGAAGGTAATTCTTCCCATGGATCGAAGGGATCGAAGCATGGGGAAATGGTCACCCAAATGGGAAGGACCCTTCAGAGTTATCCAAACTTTTTCTGGTGGAGCCTATGAAGTCGAAGAGTTAAGTGGAGATAAAAGGATCTTGAGAGTAAATGGTAAATATTTGAAGAAATACAAACCTATACTTCAAGAGATAAAAATAAAATAATAAAAGAACAAGACTAAATTAACCATAAAAATGCCAAAATGGAAATTTTATAAATTTCAGCCAAGATGGCAATTGTTGTCGAATATGGATTACAAAGTATGGTTACAAAAGAGAATCAATCAAAAGGGAAGAGAGTCCTTGAGTCGAAGATACTTGGCTTGCTGCAGCTCCAACCTTTTCTTGCACCAGGAGTTCTCCTGCACTAGTTTGGCAATCTGAGCGTCGAGGCTTTGGGCCCTCTCAGCGAATTCCAGGCCTTGTTTGATCTCAGTTTGGCTCTCGGTGTCTGAGATGGTCGAAAGAAGTTCCTCCTTGCGTACAGTATTGGCGTTTATCTTCGCCTCTATTTCTTCGATTTGTGCCCGGAAGGAAGCGTTCTCTCGATCAATGGCATCGACTGCTTCCTGCGTAGATGCTCTTTGCTTCGACAACTCCGCAATTCGAGAAGTCGTATCCGAAACAGCAGTCCACGCAGAGGAGCTTTTGCCATACAACACCTCAAGCTGACTGTTGAACCCTCTTTGGCGCCTGTAATCTGCTGAGACTTGATCAATCATAGAGTGTAACTCCATGATCAAGCCTGAAACTTCTGGGGCTACAGCTTCAAAGTCGACAGCATTCAAGACCTCCTTCAAGCATGATGGAGCAGTGGGGTCCCCCTCTAAAGTCTTCATCAAGTCCCTCTTGAAGAACTGGGCCTTAACCTTCGCCAAAGCGTCATTAAGGGGAGAAGTTTCAGAAGACTTCCCCGACAGGGTAGGAACTTCCTGACTAGTGTCAGACGAACTCTTGCTCTCGATGATTGCGTTGAGGTAGCTAACAGGGTCAGTTTGTTTCAAGAGTTCCAAGTCCTCTTTAGACCTGTGCTTCGTTGAGGTAACCCTTGCAACAACATTATCTTGGGTTTGAGGTTGTTGAGTGTTAGGTGCCTCGACTTGTGGCTCTTCGACTCGGACTGGGGCAGTACCAGCGTCGACTTGTGGTTCCTCGCTAGCATCACCCTGGTGTCCTTCGCCAGCGTCATCTTGGTGCTCTTCGCTAGCATCACCCTGGTGCCCTTCGCCAGTGCCACCTTGGTTCTCTTCGTCAGCAGCACCTTGATTTTCTTTGCCAGTATTGCCTTGGTCCCTTTCTTCATGATTCTCTTCTGACAGATCCACCACCTGAACCGCTTCTGGCTGTGGTTCCTCCGTTTGAGGCTCCTCCACTGGTTTTTCTACTGTTTCAGCATTGGCCTCATTCTCAGTATGGGCTTCGTCATTTCCCAAGCCTTTTTCCTGAGGCCTGCTAAGTTCAGCAGATTCCAGAGTTTCAGAGGTCCTTGGCGGAGAACTTTCAGTGGTGTCCTGAAAAAGGAAAGAAGATAAATCTTCAGAGGTCGAAAGAGACACAATCGAATATGGGTATCTATACCTAAATTATAAAAAGGTCTAAGGGATTACCTGTGGATTAGCTTCAGCCGCAGGGCTGGAATTGTCACTTTCGACAGGCTTGTTGAGAAGAATGTTTAGTTCCTCCTCAGTTGGCTCCTCGATGATCACTGGAGGTGGCCTAGGCTTTCTCACAGCAACCTTTATTCTGACAGTTCGACCTTCAGGAGCAGGAGCAGGAACAGGAGCATCCTTCGTCAACTTTCGCCTTTTTAAGGGGGCAGGAGGAGAATCGCTTTCTTCATCGCTCCCAGATTCGACCACCAGTGCTGGCCGTTTCTTGGGCGAAGGTGCCTAGAAAACCAATGGGAATTCGATTTAATAATTGCATCGAAAGTCAAAAGTCGAAAGCCAGGAAAAAATAATGAAAATCTGGTTACCGATATAGAAGGCTTCCTCGAAGAGCCTTCCCCCTGTTGGTTGCTTGTGGTCTTCGCCGGCGCTGTAGTCTTCGCCGGCGGTGGAGGTTTTGTTGAAGGGGCCCCTCCCTGTTGGCTTTCTGTAGCCTTTTTGGCTACAGGCTTTCGAACAACTGAAAGCAAATGAAAAAGTTAACAGGCTAGCAGTCGAAGAGAAAGACAAAAAGTAATGTGAGAGCATGAACTTACATTTCTTTATTTTGTCCAACACAAGGACAAAAGACTTCTGCAACTCATCCATGAAGTCCTTCTCGTCGAAGAAGTACTCAGCATAATAGCTTTTCCACCACTCCTCGAAGGATGGTGAGCAAAGGAAATTGAGCTGGTAGTCAAACAACGAGAGAATTGTTCGACCAGCATATCTTCCGATATGCTTAATGGTCGCTTCTTCGGTGTAATCATTGCAGAAGTACAGCATGGACTTCTCTCTTTGGAAAATCGGAGAAGGTAGGGTTTGGATAATACCAAACTGGCGAGATACCAGGTTTGGTTGGTATGCAATCAGACTCAAATGAGTCTTTGAGCTCTTGAATCGAAGAGGCATGATCCTTGGTGTAAGGAACGCCTCCCAAAGTATTGTATGTTCATCAACATTAGGACCACTCGACGTCCTTGGGTGTGGCCTCGTGAACCATGCTGGGCCTACCTGCCGTCGAGCAAATGGAGCCATAGTTGAAACAAACTCCTTCCTTCGAGCAAACATCAGAACGAAGTTGGTGAAGGTTTGCTGAAACTCCAGTCCATCTTCCATAGGTGTCAGCAGAGCCAGCCTGGTTCCTTCGACGCGTCTGTTCGATATCGCTGGAGCCTGCTCATTTATCTGAACCTTCTTAGGTAAGAAAGATTCGAAAGTGGCATTGAGCCACAGTTGGAGCAGCCAAAAAGGCCCAGCAAGTAGCAAACTGGCCCTGTCCTCGATATGTTTTAGAAGAGTGGCCCCATTGCTGATCGAGTCATAGAGGCTAGCCAGAATCAGTTCTGCCAAACAGATGTTTTGGCGATGATGCAGTTGAGTAGCAAGAGTGACCATCTTTTTGGTCACCTGTAAAGACTTCGAGCAAAAAACAAAGCGAGTCAGCCATAAGGCTAGAAACGCTATGTGTTCGACATCCGACACAGCATCTGTCGACCTGTCGTGATAATGGTTGATGAAAGTGATGTATGTTGGTTTGGTCTCAGAGAAGCCAATTTGGTCCTCCGACATCTCCTCCGGATCGAAGTAATCCCCGGTGGGTCGAAGGCCAGTAATAGCGGCCACATCGAAGAGTGTGGGGGTTAGCATCCCACAGGGAAGATGGAAAGTAAAATGAGAGTAGTCCCAGAACAACAGAGAAGCTATCAGCATCTCCGGGGAGTAGTTCAAACCTGTCTTCGACAGCATCACTAGGTCGAAGATCCCCATATCCTTCCAGATCGAAGTTTGGTGCTTCTCCATCTTTACTAGCCAAGCAACGTAATCTAGGGTAAGGTTAGGGCAAGACCTGAAGGCCCTAACACCTCTGTTGAAGAAGCGGAGGTCGATTTTTTCATGTGCAGGGTCTTCATTGTCTTCTGCGTCTTTCTTGGCGCATGCGACTGGTTTGAGTTTCTCGACTATCGGGAAATAGCTCTTGATCTTCAGAGCCTCAGAGATACTTGGATTCATGGGGCCAGACATTGCAAAGATCTGGTTGGAGTATCCAACCGGGATCATCAAGTGGCGTGAGTAGGCGTCGCGAACGGCGATGTCAGAGGGTTCAGGAACCCTTCG
Source organism: Vicia faba (assembly GCA_948472305.1). Taxonomy (NCBI): domain Eukaryota; kingdom Viridiplantae; phylum Streptophyta; class Magnoliopsida; order Fabales; family Fabaceae; genus Vicia; species Vicia faba. Next base: position 340,028,392 of record OX451735.1, read on the forward strand.
TTTGCCTGTAGAATTTACTACCGGAGCAGTGATGAAAACCTTGGGTTTAGCATTTTCAGTTGGTGCGTTAGCACTAGGAGCAGTAGAACCAGATGCCATGGATTAGTGTTGAGTTTGAAATGAGGTTGAAGACGAAGTGAAAAAGGGAAAGTTTCTGCAAAGATAACAAGCTTGTATGAAAACAGAGAAGTTTGAAAGGCTAGATGGCGTAAAAAGTCCCACAATGGGGTACTTACTGCTATTTATAGTAGTGGGGAAAAATCCCCAATAACGAGGACATTAAATGCCATTTAATGCTGCAGGAGTTAGTGGGACGCGTGGCAGCCCCCTGTTGATTTAGCCGTTTCTGCAGAAATAGAGGGACGCAGCGTGCGTCCTCGTTTTGGGAATTGTCATAATGACAAATTCTGAAATGACGTTTGGTACTGCACGCCGTACTGAAAGTGACGTCCTAGGTACGGAACAATGATGGTTTTCTTGGGATTGCCAATAGTTGGTAGAAAACAACAAAAAGTGCACAAGTTAATTTGTGACTAAGCATGGAAAGACAGGTGTCGAATGGCGTTTCAAAGAATGCCTTTTTCTTTCAGAGTCGAAATAAGGCATTCTTGGGGGGCAATTTGTTGGCTCCTAAATTCGACACCTTTGTTTTGATTGATGTCAGCCATTAAAGCTGAAAGATGTCTTCGACTGGCTAAGTCTGTCGAAATGCCCGTCGAAAGATGGCAAAGTATTTAGAAGATTTCTTCCAAGGAAGAAGGCTGGTTGCCTTCGACGTCGAAGGAGTTTCTCGTCGAAGATGTCTCTTGACGAAAGTGTTCGATGGTCCAGAGTGGAGCAGTTTGAAATTCAAAGCTTTTGGAGGGAAAACGGTTTCCAGCAGTTACTACGTGCAAACGTGCAAAGATCTGGAGCGTCGAACGTGGAGAACGTGCCAAGTGGATTGATCTCGAAGCAGTGTAACTGCCTGACGGTTACTTGGGATGTTTTAGTATAAATATTAGTAGTCATGTAAGTTCTCGCGTGTGTTCACAATTCTATACAAAGTCACTCATATAGATTCGAGTACCCAGCGTGTGAGAAAGAATTGTTGAGAAATGTATGTGTGAAACACCAATTTTATCAATTAAAGTCATTTACTTTTCCAGAAATTTACTTGCTTTCCTCTTTACATTCCTGTCGAAACCCTTTCCTTTAAGCCTTGTTTATTTTACCAAGTCTTTCCTTCATGCAATTTACTTGAAACCTTTTTATTTAAAGCCTTATCCAATTTAATCAAACTTCAAAATCAACCTATGTCTTAGGATCAATCTGATCGATCCTGCGAGTAACCAAATAAGTAACCATTTGGAGGATCAGCGGTTGTTTACCAAAACCCAAGGTAAACAACATATCTGGAAAAATTAGACAATGAAACTAGTACCACTGTAATCGTGACATCCAGACGATTCGATTCCACACCTCGCGCCCTTTTTCTTTTTAGCCATGCTCTAATCGCTATTATTGCAGTTTTGGTTTAGTGGGGGTTTAAAACCCCCGCTATTTGCTTTTATTTTACAGGGAAAGAGGAAGACGATGCATATGTGTCATAACCTGATGGGACGATTCAAACATTCGCGCGTGTTTTTTGTGTTCTACCAATAGCGTTTGTTCTCTCTCATAATAATCACGTTCCATATTAACATCAAATACGCGCGTTGGCTCAGCTGGTTGGTGTGTTGTCCTTCAGGTATTGGGACCTGGGTTCGATTCCCAGGTCCCCCACTTCTTCTATAATTTTTTCTTTAACATGATTATGTGCAGTACGCTCCCAGTGACCCACCATACAACGTATATGCCTCTGCTTGCCACGCGCCCAGGAGATCAATCCAATGGCCAAGACCTGCAGTCCACCATACACACTCAGTCAACCACATGTACGCAAGCATAGAAAGTCAATGTGGCCAGATTTCAGTGGGCCTAATTGCTTCAACAACACCTCCATAATTAGGCCAGAAACCCCCTTGTTTGTATTTTCTTTCTCTCTTTTTTTTTCTCTTTTATTTATTTTAATTATTTTAATTGTTTCTTTTAATTCACAAAATAATTTTCATAAAACCAAAAGAATCAGAAATCATGAAAATAAAAATATGTTTTATTTAATATTTAGTTCATTAATATTTTGTAAATAAATTTTAATAATCAATCTAGGTTAAAATTAGGTTTTATTTTAATGCTTTTCTTAAATAACTAAAATACATAAAAATTAGGTTTCTAGCATTTTATTCTTTTTCTCAATAAATAAATTTTTCTTCTTATTATTATTAACTATTAATTAATTTTGTAAATAAACTTGTAATTAAATAATTAGTGTAAATTAGGTCAAAACTTAAACATTTTTTTTATAATTAAAAACAAACTTAGAATTAGGGTTTTATTTAATTTCTAATTTCAATTAATTTTCTTTATTTCATAAATACCCAAAAAACATAAAAATAATTTCTTTTCTTTATTTAATCATTAATCAATTTTTAATTTCAATTTCATCTTTAAAGGGTCCAACGCCTTCGCATATCCGATTCTAATTTCTTTTCGCACGCGTATTCTTATATTTATTTTAAATATTATGTAATTGCCCCAAAGCCTTGTAATGGTTATTAGGAACTTTATTTACTTTCTGCATTTTATTAAAAAAACGGGTCTTTGTTAATTTGGCGATGTATAGACCCGCGCCTTGTAATAGCGTAGGACCTTTATTTTCCGCATTTTAATTTCCGCACCTTAAAACTGCTAATCACATGAAAGAACGAATGGCCCAAATAAAATCAAAGCGTAGCTCACCCAATGCATGACAAGATAAAACATAACTGAAAATGACACACAATTCACACACCACCCTAGGGTACGCCTCACTGTTGTCTTGCCCCTCGAAAAGTGGTCGTCGAGTATAGGACGTTTTAGTAAGTCCTCATGTCCATGAACATGGCATGGGGGTAGCTTCTAAGGTGTCCTATTGTTGCTCTGGTGACCACACTGTCCCCAAACAAACGAATTGACCCGAACACCTCCAACGGTGGTGCTACCTACCTCTCAATGGTGGGATGGCATTACCTTAAGGACATTTACACAGCCTAATTCCTTAGGGTAGGTGGATGACTCATAGATACTTGCTCTATTCAAAAACAAATCAAACTCTTTTCACACCGACACTTTTCAAAAAGCTTTCAAAAACAACTTTTCAAACACTCTTGAGGACTGATACAAGAGTCGATCTGAAACTTTAAACGAAACTTTTTCAAACCCACTCACGATTGAAAAGCAAACAAACATTTTGAAAACACAAATGAGCAAGTATCTAAGAGCCCATGGATAACCATGGATAGAAAGGGTGCTAACACCTTCCCTTTCTATAAATCTACCTCCCGAACCGAGAGAAATCTCATAAGGAATTTTTCTGTGCTTTTGTCCTTTCCATGTTGGAGAAAATAAAAGACGGTGGCGACTCTTGCTTCCGCGACATTTCGCGAACCAGCGTTAAACAGTCAGTTCCAGATCCACCGATCACACTTGCGCCTACTCTGCACCTACACTGTATCTTGTAAGTCTCCTCCCATCACCTCCAATAGGGTTACATGCATTCAGGCATGACATCCCAAAGGCTGTCATGTAGCCTGAGCCTAGCCTGCAAGAGATGACACCTCTTATTCGCCAATTGGGATGGCAACACCTTTCATTTTTGTACTCTTTCGCCAAGTCCATTGGCGCCTCCCTTACTGTCCAATCGTGTTACATCCTTAGGCTGCCACCTAGCCTGCAAGAGTGACACCTTTCATTTTTGTACATGCATGCAGATATGTAACCCCTTAGGCTTCCACCTAGCCTACAAGAGTGACACTTCTCATGCATGCATGCACCAGCTACCACCTCACTCACTCTATGAAATTTTTTTGCCTATAAATACAGACCATATCATACATCTCTCACACCCACACAAGTCTCACTCTCTGCTATGAAATCTTTCATAATCTCTTACACTTTCTAAGTCTTTCATAATCTATTACACTTTCTAAGTCTTTCATAATCTCAAGCATTTTAAACAATGGCTCTTCTAACAATGGGCGATTCTCACAGAGGCACAAGGGAAAACATTGCCGCATTTGTAAGTTTCTATTTTGGTTATACATTTTTCATACTTCAGATAATGCTTTATTCATCTTACTTAATCTTACACCTTTTACATTATGAACTCAGGATACCAAAAGATTCAGAATCCGTTCTCACAACTACCTGGCTCTCGACCCATTTATCGTACCATATCTAGAATACGCAGGTTTTGGACATGTTATAAAGATCTCCAATTGCACAATTGATTCGAAGTTCATTCTTGCAATGTTGGAAAGGTGGAGACCAGAGACCCATACATTTCACCTACCAATAAGTGAATGTACTGTCACGCTAGAGGATGTGTACATGTTACTAGGTCTCCCTGTCGACGGTAAGGCCGTGAACGGGTCGGTTCAACAACCCAACTCTCAGTGTGAAGAGCTATTGGGCAGGGATATGGTAGAAGGTGGTGGTGCGAGACGTCAAGGAATACTACTCACTGAGCTTAAAAGTCATTATGCAAGTTTGGAATTAAACGAAAATTCCTCCGAGCAAGACAGGGTAGTAAAATCCAGAACTTATCTTATGATACTATTTGGTACCTTTTTATTTCCCGAAAGTACGGGAAATAGTGTAAATTTTATGTATTTACATTTACTTAGAGATTTTGAAAAAACAAGAAAGTATAGTTGGGGTTCTGCAGTTTTAGCCCACCTATATAGTTCCTTGTGCAAAAATGCAGTCAATGAAAAATGTACATTTTATAGGTGCGTTTTTTACTACAAGCCTGGGATTGGTGGAGGATGGAGTCCTTAAACCCTGTCAATAACAACACTTTCGTTTTCCCGTACGCAACAAAGTAAGTCATCAAGTTATATCATTTATTATTATTCATCTCTTCACCAAATCTATGCTAAAAATAAAATGTTTTTCATTTCCTTTAGGTATTACGTGAGGGGTATGGATTACGAAAAGAATCCAAGATTCAATGTTGCACTATACCGCAATCTGTTGGATCACTTAGGCCCGGATGATGTACGTCGTACCTTTAAACTTTTCTTCATTTAAATTATTTATATATTACGTTTCCGTTAACCTGATTTAAATTTTATCGCAGTTCTTCTGGAGACCATATCTGGGTTTGGGCCATGATCCAAACCCGGAGGATGCAGCAATTTGGACCGCGAAGACTGCAATCATTCGGTTCAACATTGTAGAGATGCACCACAGCGACCGTGTGAAGATGCAGTTCGGAATGCATCAAGAGATACCAAGTGATCCAACTTGTTTATCCACATGGCATCTCAAAAGGGTCGACGCCCAGTGGGGTCTTACCAACTGGAAAGACTTCGCTCCGGAATGGTGTAAGATGTGGCAGACGCGTCACCGATATGTCTTGCAATTCCTGGTTTTCCTTAATCATGGTAATATGCGACACACGGATCAATATTTATCTTGGTACAGGTCGGTTAGTAACCCTGAAATGCACGTGTCTCATCCAAGGTACTTGGTTGACCCACACACACAATAGGCACAACCCTCGTTTCCCCAACAACAAACCCAAAACCCATCAACCTCCCACCAACCCCCCAGAAGAAACAGAACCACAAACACCCAACCACAGTCCCCACCATAACACAATTACACTCAAATGCCCCACAACCAACCACAATCACCACCTCACTACCAATACCCCCATATGCCTCACACCCAACCACAATACCAATCACAATACCAACACACCCGCATACCGCACACACAATTTCAGTCTTCCGTATATCCCAATATGGGCCCCTCAACATCCATCCTTAGCCCTGATTTGGGAATGTCAGAAGATTACGAACAAACCGACTCAGCCTACCATCAACCACAATATCACCAAACCACCCAACATCCTCAATACCAAACACCCCAAGATCCATTTCCTTTCTACCCACCGTACTCAGACGATCAATGCTACAGACCCACCATGGAACCCCATCCACCGCCAACACGACCAAACTTTGAGGGTATGGGAAACCGACTGTACCAAAGCGGATCTTCTAGATATGGAGATCTGACTGATTTTATGGATCCGGAACACATTGACTTCGCCGGGCCATCGACCCTGCCACAGCAGAAAACGCGACGACACCCAGCACGGGAAATGCGAGGACGGGGATGCGCAATCGGGGGTCATTACTGGGTTCTGGGGGATCACTGATTTATCTGTTTTTTTTTTCTGTTTTTTTTTTTCTGTTTTCTTTTCTTCTGGTTTTTTATCTGGTTTTTTTATCTGGTTTTTTAATGTAATACATTTGGATGTAATTACTTTTTTTTAATAAAAAGTCAATTTGGTTGATCCTGTATCCAATACGCAACGCATTGAACCAAAAAAAAGAAGCAAATTTTGCCCTAGAAATACACATAGGCGTCATCTCACTTGGCTTAGGGCATGCCCTAAGCACATAGGCGCCAAGTGAGATGGCGCCTCCCCTTAAATAATGGGTGTAGGCACCAAGTGAGATGGCTCCTCCTTTGAGGAGTCATGAAACATGGTTATTTGCGTAATTTTTTCCGAAACGCGGTTATTTGTGAATTTTTTTTTAATACTTGGTTATTCAAAAAAAAAATTCAAAACAAAATATAACCTTCATTTGTTTGCACCAATTCTCATAGTTATCATCTTTACTTTTGAACTAAATCAAATCTATTATATTTTAGATCTAAATCAAATAAATCTAAATCTAAATCAAATTGGTGTGTAACAAACTATTTCCACACTAAATTAAATCTTTTCAATATATCCTTGTCTCTGTCGAACAAACTGCTTCGACACAAAGAATTACTTTCAATAATGATATCTCACCCCTTTTGTTTGAATGCTACCTTTATATTTTTAATGTGTAGATGATTCGAAGTAGCTTGAGGTCGAAGTTAAGTGAAGAGTTGCCTCATTTTGCGTAGATTGAGCCGTGTCAGCTCTGATACGTAACACTTGAGGATTTTACGCTTGTTTCGTTTATGTTAGGAGTAAACTTTGTAAAACTCAATTTGTTGGATTTAAGCATCGCATTATGTTGAATTTTAAAGGATGATGTTTGCCACTCTTATTGAAGAGTTGAAAATAGTTGTTATTTATGTTTTCTGCTGCAACTAAATGAAAGATTTTTTAGACATGAAATATATATATGATTTTATATTTTTTATAAATGTGATACGTATTTCAATGAATCAGCATAGATATGTATAAAAGTAACATTCTAAATATTGAAAGATTTTAAATTTCTTAAATTTTATTTAATAATTACGCAGGAGATTTAGGGTGCTACATAACTATTTTACCATTAACATTGAAAATGAGTTTAGAATTATCATTAAAAGTTTTTAAAAAGAACAACAAAATATTTATTAATCTAAAAATAATGTCACATGTATTTTTTCTCTCTAATTAATGGTCAAAACAAAAGAAATTCCTAATATGTATGCAAGGTTTTTCTATAATTTCTTTAATTAAGTGTGATAACAAAATAAACCTAATTTATTTATTTCCTTTCAATATTTTATAGAAAATGTGAGGAGAAAAAAACAAATTTAAAGAAAATTTTAATTTAAAATATAACAGATAAAAAAATTCCAATATAAAAATGCTCTATCATGTTGTAACTTTCAAATTGATGTCCTAATCTTCACGAAGACTCGTTATAAAGTAAGTATGCACACGTGGATAATATATGAGCTAACTAATTTAAAGAATAAATATGTTTAATAGTGTTTTTTTTAATACTTTTTAACATGTTGCAAGGGTTTAAAAATTCTCTTTATTTCAAAGATTTTTTCACTGTTCATTACTGTTGATGAAATATTTAGCGGGAGTTACTTTTTTCTGAGGTCAAAAACCATCCATTAAATGGTTTAAAACGAAAAAAATCGCTAGCTTATGTGAGAACCATTTATTTATTTAAATACTTATATTTAACTAAGAGTGCTTCTATAACATGGCCATTAAAAAAATGTCATAATGTGAAGAAGTTTTTTTAATTCTACTGTCATTCTTGTAAAATCAAAACTATTTTACTAAAAGAAGTGAAGATTCATTTTTAATTCTTTTATTGAGGTTATTTGAAAATCATTTTGTATCTATTGACTAGCAGCTAACTTGTCTACTAGAAATTCTTAGTATGAGTATGTGGCTGAGTGAGTGTTTACATGTGTTAATTTTCTTATATTTCTTCTGTTTTGTTTTAATAAATAAAATTTATTTTAATATAATTGTCTTTTTCACTTCTCTATATAATAATAATTGTTATTTTTTTAATTATACTGTTTATTTTTTATTTTTTATATTATTTTTAATATATTAATAAAATTAATTTTGTAAAAATGTAATTTTTGAAGACAATATTATTGTATTTTTCAACTTATGTAAAAAAATCTTAAACTAGAATATTTTAAAAAACGAGGGAGTGTGTTATAATGACCATTGACCACAAACAAGTTTGGATTTCGCCCACAAACTTATGTAACATTCCGTTCACAACTAAAACGTGTTCCACGGAATCAGCGATAATATAATTTTGCATCCGATAAATAGGTTGGTCCATTTCCTAGTCCAACATACACATGCATCTAATAATCGAACATATAATAATTTTCATATTACATTATAAATTATAAAAAATATATTCATTCAGTAGTAATAATACTAGAAAGAAGATCACGATTTGATGTTCTACAACAACAATCTTATCGGTGGTGGGATATATATATATATGATCTGACCTGATCAGGAGGTTTGGACCGTCACGGCTGCTCCGAGCTGAAGGCTTTTTGAACGAGGAGGGGGGGGTACCTGCAAGGCACTCCGATGCTTAAGTCAGCGAGAGTACTAGCAGATAATAGAGTTGAGGTTAGAATTGAAGATTACCTGACCCTCTTGAAGCAGAGGGTATTTATAGCCCCCAGCGCTGGGCCAAGGTTCCCTCACTGGGCCGGGCGGATTTGGCCCAATGGAGGAACTGCCAGGTCCTACGTGGGTAGTGGGGATCAGCACGTGGTCCCCTCCCTGGATGTGGTGCGTGAAGTGCGGGCGGACAGAGACGCGGTCTTTACGGAGTATCGTTGGGGCAATGGTGACTGAGTCTGCCCTAGCAAGGTAGCTTGAGTCCATGTCGAGCAGTGCAGCATGATGTCGAGCTCGGCGCCAAGACCCCGAGCTGGACAGCGAATGTCGAGCTGGAAGCCAGGGCATAGAGCTGGACGGCAGTCGGTCGAGCGTGACTTCGTCGTGTGGGCTGGCACACTGAGATGTCGAGGTGGACATCATGGTGTCGGGCATGGACGTTGTGGTCCTTAGTGAATCCCATTGGACTGGGCCTTAGTAATGCTTTTGGGCCTGTCGGGCCCAGTCCAGAACAGGAGCCCCCCAAGTCGTGGTTCCTTTGCGAGGAGCCATGACTTGAAACCAAGTTGTTCAGTCGCTGAGGTCTCGTGCCCGGAATGGAGGCGCGGGCCCTCGAGGGGCCTCCTCGTGTCGTGCTCGGGGACGTCCTCGGTGGTGGATGCGTGGAGGATCCGTACCGGGCACGTTGGTCGGGCACGCGAGGCATCTTTTGGGAATTGTGCCGCCACCCTAGGGGGGTAGGGCCATCATTGCGTTGGGTGCAGCGCGTCGAGGAGACGGAGTCCGTGGCTAAACGAGGTGACGTTTGGTATTCCATGTCATCACTATAAATAGGGTCCTTGGGCCCCATAATACGCTTTCCGTTCTTCGTGCTCTCTTCGTTGCAACTCTCAACACTCTCTCCAGCCGTGACTTCCCGTCTCAGATTCTTCATTTCCCAGCCGAATCCCATCTTTGATCCAAGTAAGTGATCCACTTTCTTTATTTTCTTGTTTTAGAATGCATGATTCTAGGAAACTGTGGATGTTTTAGGACCGTTAAAGTGGGATTAGCCCGGTAAACTCGTGTTTTGCCCGACATATTTACGTCTAGGACCGGCGAATGCATACTTATGGCCGACACGTTCTTAGTTTTAGGTGAAAAGTTCAGAGCTGCCCGGGGTGTTCATGATCCTGGGCGCCTGATTCATGCCGGTGCCCGGTATGTTTATGGCCGTGGCCGTGGGCTTCACAATGCGGCTCGCCATGTTCATACCCCGGAGCGACATGCTTGAAGAGTGGCCGCGCAGTTGGTTTGTGGAGGAACTCTGGATTCAGGAGAGTCGGGGAGGCATCCACTTGTGAAAATGGACTCGTGGTATTGTATGGACGACATGATTATGTCGAGCATAGGGCTTCATGCTCAATCTGATTGGTTTCCCGTGCTCTGCAGGTAACCATGGCGGATGAGCCGAGCTCCTCAGGTCGTCATGACAGCGAAGAACAAAGTGCCGACGAGTCGGCCAACCTTATCGACACTGTGACCGACCCGTCGCTGGAATGGGTGGGCGCCGAGCCTCGGGGGACGGCGTCGATATACAGTCGGGATGACCGACACCCGTTCATCGCCATTGAAGAGGGGCAGGACCAGCCCGACTTTCAACCGAATTTCGAGGTCATGCTGCCTGCGACCACTGCCAGAATCTGCTCGATGTACCCGGATTACAGTTTCGCGATGTACGAGATCGCCTTTAAGGACTTGGGTTTGCGGCTGCCCTTCACAGACTTTGAGACCGGGGTTTTTACGCATTTGGAGCTGGCCCCGTCCCAGCTACACCCTAACTCTCTCGCCTTCATCCGGGCGTTTGAGCTGACGTGCCGGTACTTAAGGATAGGGGCGACCATCCCTCTCTTCTTTAGGGTCTTCCACCTACAGCGCCAGTCCCGAGGAGGGAAGCACAGCTGGGTGTCCTTGAAGCAGTCGAGGAGACTGTTTAGGATGTACATGGACTCTGTGAGGGGGTTCAAGGATAAGTGGTATGTGGTACACCCTATCACTGATTCCGCTGTGGATTCCCTCTACGAGGAGGAAGGGCTGGTCAGCGATGACGACGGAGAAGCATTGTTGAACGATGACGGGAGCCCCGTGCTAGGACGTCGGGCTAAGTTCCCGGTGTACTGGATGTCTCGACACTTCCAGCATGGAACCGGCTACTTCCACACTGCAGTCGGGGACATGTGCACGGAGGATCAGCGGGCGTACACGACCCTCTGCAACTTCGTCGACAGTTTTCACCCCGCCCAGTGGGTTACACGGGAGGGGAATGACATCCTCGACAAGGATGGTTACCCGACATTCGAGGCTCGCCCGATTGACACCAAGGCGTTGGTGGAATGTTCGACCTATAGGGAGGCAGCCCGCCTGTTAGGTTGTTTGTTTGCAATTTACTTGTCATTTATTTACGCGTTTTGCTCGATACTGACTTGTTTTACTTCGTGCAGGTACGATGGCCAGCCGACACGAGAGGCTTCTAAAATTGTCAACCGGCCATAGGCGAAACAAGAAGGTTGTGCCTGCCCCGCAATTGACGAGAATGGGACCCCCGCCAAGCACGGCCGTTCCTCCGCCGGTGAGGGTGGATTCGACGTCGAGCTCAGGGGCGGCGTCTGATCCAGATGTCGAGGTCATTGATGCCGATGCCGTTCTGACCCATAGGAAGAGGACCCGCGTGGAAGGCGGTTCAAGTGTCGGGGAAGATACCGGTCCCGTTCAATCCTTTGCCTTTCCCCCTTGCATCGAGGAGGAGGGTTTCTTCGAGCGGTTTCCTCCGACCGTGGTCGCGCATGAAGCCGAGGCCATAAAGAGGATGACCAAAGAGGAGAGGCGGTCGCGGCTGGTTGCCAGTGTGGACGGGCTGGTTAAGATGGCTGAAATGGCTCTGGTATTGTCCGAAGATGCAGGGGATGCTGCTCGTGTTGAAGAGCTCGAGCGGGAGAAGGCAGCCTTGACGGCGAGCTCAAGGAAGTTGAAGGTCGCTCTGGAACGCTCCGAGGGGATGTTCCAAGAGCAGACCGTGATACTTGACGCCGAGAGGGAGGCGCTGACCTTGGAGAAGGAGAAGTCGGGGCGGTTGACCGAGGAAGGGGAGTTGCTCCGGGCTGATAGGGATCGTTTGGCTGCTGAAGTCGAACGCCTGGGCAAGCAGGTCGAGGAACTGAATGCTGCTCAACAACCCGCTGAAGATGAGCCCGAGGACCTAATGGCTTTGAAGAGTCGGGCTGAGTTTATTGCTCATATTCGGAGCCTCGAGGAGGACGCAGTCGGTGCCCTGGAAGACGGGTTCAATTCTGCCGTCGACCAGCTCTCGTTGCTAAATCCCGGCTTGGTCACCGAGGGTATCGGGCACACTCATCGGGTAGTCGGTGGCGCGATCATTCCCCCGCCCGACTCTCCCTGCGTCGACAGTGGTGATAATACGGAAGCTTGATTTGTATTTTTTGGTTGGTGGGCCTGCGTGCCTGATATTTGAATTTGTATTCTTTGGGCCTGCGTGCCCGTTTATTTCATGTATGAACATCGCCGGCCTTCTTGGTCGGTTTAATATTACTTTGTTGCCTACGGGCGTTTATACCTTGTTTATTTTGGATTTTCTGCCCTTGTATGAACTCATATGCTTGTATGAATTTAGCTCGTCAATATGCTTGTATGAATTTAGCTCGTCCAGGGCCCGTGGAGTGCCCGTAGGCGGCTTCGATTTGGCGAGCATCGATGCTCGACTCTGTTTGCGTGCAACCTCGGCCCAACTTCGGTTGGCCGGGGTTGCTTGAGTTTTTCGCTCGAGGGGAGAGATTTTGTTTTGACCCTTGTAGATGTCCCGTTATTCTTGATGGAATGTCGGGTATTTCGGAGCGAGGTCGCTCAGTCGGGCGTGGAGCCCGTAGGGACGATTCGCCCTTGGCGTGAACTGCCCATCGCGAGCTGGGTGTTCTGCCTTATGGGTACGACGACGGTGGTGCTCGGTATAGCTGTCCACGTCGGGCACTATAGATCGTCAACGTCTACCGCGCGATGCCGTGCCATTTGGTCGTGCGTCGGCCTGTACCTTGGCCTTAAACGAAGTTGGACTTTTTCCTCGTTGCCCGAGCATGGTTGCTTATGGTCGAGGGTCCTAAGTGTTGACAGTTTTTAACTGTAGTACTGCTTCAACTTAGCAGCATTCCAGGGTCTTGGTAATGGCTCTCCGTCTAACTGCTCGAGGTAGTACGCCCCGGTACCCGTGGTGCCGTGGACGCGGTAAGGTCCTTCCCAGTTCGCGGCCAACTTCCCTTCGCGGGAGTCTTTCTGGTTTCTGCGTAGTACCAGACTGCCTATTTCGAACTCTCGCTTGATGACCTTGTCGTTGTGGCGTAAAGCCACTCGTTGTTTTAGGGTTGCTTCACGCAGGGCAGCCCCCGATCGGATTTCCTCGACTAGGTCGAGTTCATCCCTTAGTGCTTCGTCGTTCATTTCTTCGTCGAGGGGTTCCTCCGTTCGTCGGGATGGTTCCATGATTTCGACTGGGATGACAGCTTCGGTGCCGTAGGTCAGTCGGAATGGTGTTTCACCCGTCGTTGAATGGGGTGTGGTGCGGTATGCCCACAGGACGCTGTGGAGCTCCTCGACCCATCCTCTTTTGGCTTCGCCGAGTCGACGTTTGAGCCCTCGGAGGATGACTCTGTTCGCGGCTTCGGCTTGCCCGTTGGTCTGAGGGTGCTCGACCGATGTGAAGTGATGTTTGGTCCCCAGTTTGGTGACGAAGTCTCGGAATCCGTGGTCGGTGAACTGGGTGCCGTTGTCGGTCACCAGTGCCTGTGGAATTCCGAACCTGGCGAGCACGTTTCTCTTGTAGAAACGAAGGATGTTATGTGAGGTGATTTTCGCGAGGGCCTCGGCCTCGATCCATTTTGTGAAGTAGTCCACGGCGACGATTAGGAACTTGTTCTGATAGGTCCCTTGCACGAAGGGCCCGAGGATGTCCATGCCCCACCAGGCGAACGGCCATGGGGATGACAATGTGCTCAGCTCGTGTGGGGGAGCGAGGTGCATATCCCCGTGCTTCTGGCACTTGTCACATTTTTTCACATGTTCCTTAGCGTCCTGTTGCATCGTCGGCCAGTAGTATCCTGCTCGGAGGGCTTTCCTCGCCAAGGATTTACCGCCCATGTGCTGGGCGTTGATACCTTCGTGTATCTCCCGCAGTACGTCGGGGATGGAGGACTCGTCAATGCATTTCAGGAGGGGAATGGAAAATCCCCTTCTGTACAGTTTCTGTTCGAGAACAACGTAGGAACATGCTCGACGCTTTATCGTGGCTGCGTCGGCCTGGTTCGCCGGGAGTTCTCCCTTTGTGAGGAAATTGTAGACCGGGGTCATCCAAGACGTGGCGTCCCCGATAGCATGAACCTCGACCATAGTCGAGGGTGATTCGATGCTTGGCCGTGCCAGAGATTCCTGGATGACGGATTTATTCCCGCCTTTCTTTCGTGTGCTCGCGAGTTTGGACAATATGTCCGCCCTCGTGTTCTGCTCGCGGGGAACATGAGAGATTTCTGCTCGTACGAACTTTGCCATGTGCTTTTTGACTAAGTTCAAGTACTCAATGAGGTTGTCATTCTTGGCCTGGTAGCTTCCTTGTACTTGGGAAGCGACGAGCTGGGAGTCGGTGTAAATTTGAACTTCGCGGGCTCCTAGGTCCTCGGCCAATCTCAGTCCCGCGAGCAGGGCTTCGTATTCTGCCTGGTTATTTGATGTCGGGAAGGAGAGAACCAAGGAGTGCTCGATTACCACCCCCTCTTCGTTTTCCAGGAGGATCCCTGCGCCGCTTCCGGACGAGCTGGAGGCTCCGTCGACGAAGATGGTCCACTTGTGTTCCTTTCCCGGGGGAATGTCGTTGGAGGTCATCTCGGCGACGAAATCGGCCAGGGCTTGTGCTTTCAGGGCCTTCCTGCTCTCGTACTGAATGTCGAATTCAGAGAGTTCCAGGGACCACTTAAGCATTCTACCCGCCATATCTGGTCGACCCAGGAGTTGTCTCACCGGTTGATCAGTTCGCACGACAATGGTGTGTGCTAGAAAGTAGTGTCTGAGCCTCCTCGCCGCGTTGACGAGGGCCAGTGCCACCTTTTCTATCTGTTGATACCTGCTCTCGGGGCCTTGTAAGGCTTTGCTAGTGAAGTAGACAGGCTTCTGCCCGTCGGGAGTCTCGCGGACAAGAGCCGCACTGATGGCTTCGTTTGAAACTGCCAAGTATAGGTAAAGTGGCTCGTTGTCATCTGGTCGAGACAGCACGGGCGGTTGAGACAGGCTCTGTTTCAGATGGCGAAGTGCGTGTTCGCATTCCTCGGTCCATTCGAAGGCTGCTTCCTTTCGAAGGAGTTTGAAAAAGGGAAGGGCGTGCTGAGCGGACTTCGCGACGAAGCGCGAAAGCGATGTCAACATGCCGTTCATTATCTGTATCGACTTCTTCGACGTTGGAGTCGGGAGGTCGGCAAACGCTCGGCACTTGTCGGGGTTGGCTTCGATGCCTCGTTCTGTTAGATAGAATCCGAGGAACTTTCCTGCCTTAACCCCAAATGTGCACTTCTCGGGGTTGAACCTCATTTTGCATTGTCTTGCTTGGGCGAAGACAGTCTTGAGATGAGCTGCATGATCGGTGTCTGCCCGGGATTTAACGATCATGTCGTCCATGTATACCTCGAGCATGTCTCCGATCTGTTTGTTGAACACCTTGTTCATCATGCGTTGGTACGTCGCGCCGGCATTCTTCAGTCCGAAGGGCATTACGTTGTAGTAATAATTGCCCGAGCTGGTCATGAATGCCGTGCAGCGTTTGTCGCCCGGAGCCATTGGGATTTGATTGTATCCCGAGTAAGCGTCCATGAACGACAAAGTTTTGTAGCCGGCCGAGTTGTCGACCAGCATATCAATGTTCGGTAGAGGAAAAGCATCCTTCGGGCAAGCCCGATTGAGATCGGTATAATCAACACACATACGCCACTTTCCATTATTCTTTTTGACAAGTACAACATTTGACAGCCAGGTGGAATACCGGGCTTCAGAAATAAAATTTGCCTCTAGGAGGTCTTTTACAGCTTTTTCAGCAGCCTCCGTTTTTTCTGGAGACTGCCTACGCCTACGTTGTACTACTGCCTTGGCGGCCGGATCAATGGCGAGGTGATGACAGGCGACCTCAGGGTCGAGTCCGGGCATCTCTGCAGCGCTCCAGGCGAAGAGATCAGCATTCTCGCGCAGACAGGCCTTGATCTGCTTCCTGGCCAAGTCGGGGAGGTCCTTGCCAATCTTCACTCCTTTGGTCGGGTCTGCTCCAAGGGGAACGAGTTCGAAATCACCGTCCGGAATAGGTCGGAGGGGGATTTGCTCGCTGCTGGCCGGTTCATCTTCGTCAAAACGGGCGTCGAGCGCAATGGAGTCGACCTTTGGTGGAGCCTTCTGAGTTTCTACCTCGGGAGATGCTGTGTCGGGCTCTTGCTTTGTCTTCTTGATGGGCCTAGTGCTGGGACCCACGTCGACAGTATCCCGACCCCTTGAAGCGGCGTTGAAGCACCGGCGGGCAGCAGCGAGGTCGCCCTGGATGGTGGCTACCCTCCCCCTCTTGGTATAGAACTTCATCTTTAGGTGGACAGTTGAGGGGACCGCTGTCAGTTCCGCCAATGTTGGCCTTCCCAAGATGCAATTGTACAGGGATGGGCAGTCAATGACGAGGAAGCGGACCTTCACCTGTCTTGTAGCAGTTCCTTCCCCGAATGTCACTAGGAGCTCGACATATCCCCAAGGTTTGGACGTCGAGCCGTTGAAGCCTTGAAGGTCCGAACCTATATATGGAGACAGATGGGAGTCGTCCAATTGTAAGGTCCGGAACAGCTGGGTGTACATCACGTCGACGGAACTCCCTTCGTCGACCAGGATGCGATGCACGTCGAAATTGGCCATCTTCGCCCTTATCAGCAAGGGGATGACTGCGTTCGGTGCTCCGCCGGGGAGCTCTTCCAAGTAGAATGTGATAGGCTCTGATCTGCCCCTCACCATTTCAAAAGTGACAGTTTGAGGGGGAGCTTTGTCGACCAGTTCGTCCAACTTCCTCTTGGCTGAGTTGATGGTGAGGTCGCTGAACCCGCCCCCGTTGATGACCATGGCGGAGGGGAAGTATTCCCATCTGCTGTGTGTGGTCAGGGGCTCCTGCAGGAGCTCGGGAAGTTCGAAATCCTCGGGCCTGGTTATCGAGAAGGCGGTCTGAATTGGCACCGACTCGTCAGATGGTCGGGCATCTTCTTCGGGCTCCTTTTCCTCGCGGGCTTCACGACGGGGAGCGTCGTTTCTTCTGTACTGTGCCAGTCTCCCTCCTTTGATGAGGGTTTCAATGGCGTCCTTCAGGTGGACGCAGTCCTCTGTCAAGTGACCATGACTTCTATGGTACTGACAGTATTTGTTTTTATCGACTCCTGGCTTGGCAGGAGCTGGTCGGGGACGCTTAACGCCACCGTCCTTGAAATCTGTGCTTGCACACTCCGCCAGAATGCGCTCGCGGGAAGCCGTGAGCGGAGTGTACTCAGTAAACCTGCCCGAGGGGCCCCTTTGTTCCCGGACCTCCCGGGGTCTGTCTTCCTTCCTCTTCTCTCCGGTGCGTCGGGGAGGAGGGTCTTGTCTCGAGCTGCTGCCGTGGTTGCGAGCCCTGGAGTCTCGTGCCCTGTTGGCAGCTTCTCTCTCCTCGTAGTCCATATATGCTCGGGCTTTGTCGAGGAGAGCATCGAAAGTTGCAGGTGGCTCGATGCCTACAGCTTTCCTGAATTCGGTGCCGGGGAGGAGGCCCCTCTCCAGCAAATACCTCTTCATGTGGTCCGCGCAGGGGACCTGTATTGCTTCCCGGTTGAAGCGGTTGATGAATTCCCTCAAGGTCTCATCATGCTTTTGAATGATGGCCTCGAGGGCTGCCTCAGTCTTTGGATGGCGACGAGACGCTGTGAAGGAGCTGATGAACTGGTTCTTCAAGTTCCTCCACGAGGTGATGGAGCCCGGGGCAAGTCCCTTGTACCAGTCCATGGCCGCCTTCCTGAGAGTTGTTGGGAAGAGGCGGCACTTGATCGGACCCCCGACATTGTGATAGTGGAGCATGGCTTCGAACCCGTCAATGTGATCGACTGGGTCCGCCACTCCATCATACTCCTTTAGGTGCGGGGGCTTCTCCATGCCCGGGGGGATAGGTGCGTCCATGATTGCCTGCGACAGGGGACCGCGGGGGTCGTCCTCGTCGCTCCTTTCTGGAGAAAGAGAAAGGGTCCTGTAGTTGTGTCGGGCACGGTGTTCGTGCTGGGATTCCCTTGAACGTGATGTTCGGTGGACGAAGGTCACATGTCCGTCTCTGTTGTGCCTCCGTTCGTGTCTTGAGGCGTCGCGGACGGGATCTTCGGAAGGGATGACGGGCTGTCTTTCATACTGGGGCCGCCTCTGCTTTGGTGCGGGAGAGGGGCTCCTAGAGATTTCCCTGTAATGTCTCCGCGGGGGAGTAGGGTGTCGAGCTTCTTCGACCCGAGGAAGTGGAGATGGTGGCCTTTGATGTCTCCTCGGGGGGCGTCGATCATTTTCCAGTGCCCTAAGTCTTTCTCCTTGTGCAAACAGGAGATAGTTCGTCTGGTTGATGGCAGCGAACAGTGCCTGAGCAGTGGCATCTGCTCCGACAGGGGCCTGGACTTCATAGAACCGGGCAGCCTGGCGATAGGCGAGAGCTTCCGGATCGTCCTCGAGTTCTGGGGGAGTTGTCGAGGAGGACGCAGTGTTACCGTCCCTGCGGGTGGGAGGTCCAGGGGCGGTTGTCAGGGGGGCGGCATTGTGGCCGGCACCACTGGGATTGTCCAGGTGCCCATTCTTGTCCGCGGGACCGTTGTTGACGTCGAGGACGCGAGTGTGTTGCTCTTCACGAGTTGGAGAGGCCATGACAGTGAATGGATTGAGCTTTGGTCTTTGAAAACTGTTCGTTAGACGGGGAAGCTGTTTCCCACAGACGGCGCCACTGATCTGACCTGATCAGGAGGTTTGGACCGTCACGGCTGCTCCGAGCTGAAGGCTTTTTGAACGAGGAGGGGGGGGTACCTGCAAGGCACTCCGATGCTTAAGTCAGCGAGAGTACTAGCAGATAATAGAGTTGAGGTTAGAATTGAAGATTACCTGACCCTCTTGAAGCAGAGGGTATTTATAGCCCCCAGCGCTGGGCCAAGGTTCCCTCACTGGGCCGGGCGGATTTGGCCCAATGGAGGAACTGCCAGGTCCTACGTGGGTAGTGGGGATCAGCACGTGGTCCCCTCCCTGGATGTGGTGCGTGAAGTGCGGGCGGACAGAGACGCGGTCTTTACGGAGTATCGTTGGGGCAATGGTGACTGAGTCTGCCCTAGCAAGGTAGCTTGAGTCCATGTCGAGCAGTGCAGCATGATGTCGAGCTCGGCGCCAAGACCCCGAGCTGGACAGCGAATGTCGAGCTGGAAGCCAGGGCATAGAGCTGGACGGCAGTCGGTCGAGCGTGACTTCGTCGTGTGGGCTGGCACACTGAGATGTCGAGGTGGACATCATGGTGTCGGGCATGGACGTTGTGGTCCTTAGTGAATCCCATTGGACTGGGCCTTAGTAATGCTTTTGGGCCTGTCGGGCCCAGTCCAGAACAATATATATATATATATATATATATATATATATATATATATATATATATATATATATATATATATATATATATATTGAAAAAATGACTTATTTTATAAAATTATTTTTTCTTTCATTTTTTTCCAATAAAATTATATTTAAGTTACTATTGTTTAAGTAATTATTATATTTCGTTAAAAAAATACTCAATATTTATATTAGTTAAGTGATGCAGAGCTACCATAAATGATATTTAGAAACAAGCATTAGCTTCTTTGAATCAACACCGCCTTCGTTTCTGCCTTCAATTGACAGTAACAAATGCCATTCATGCCCGCTTTCATCAGGGACTGAATTTTCTCGCCCCGTCCCACACCCATCCGCAAAAATTATATATAATTACATATTTTATACTTTTAATAATAATAATAATAATTATTTTTATTTAATCTATATTTTTTGAAAATAGAAAATAATTTTAATAAAATTACAACCTTAAAATTAAAAAAAGAAGTAAATATATAATAAAATTATTAAAAATAAAGATATTAAAATAAAATTTTAATGCATTTTCTACAACCTATTTGATAAAAATAACGATTATTTGATAAGATAACTGATAGTTTATAATTTATGACTGATGACTGGTAGCTTATAACATATAATTGATAGTTGTGACTGATAGTTAATAAAATGATTGAAGTGTTTGATAAAATTAACGATACAACTAACTTATAAATATAAAATGACATAAAAAATATTTAATACATAATTATTTTATTTTAAATTAAAATAATTATAAAGGATAAAAGTAGATTTTTATTAAAATAATAAGAATAAAAAAAAAGAAAAAATATTAAACTATAAATTATAAATTAAAACGCTATTTATAATAACGTCTGAAAAATAAACTATAAACTAACAAAATAAATTATAAGTTCATGATGAAAAGACCCTTATCAAACAAGTCTAAATTGTCATATAAACTTATAAGTTATAAATTCAAAATTGTTCTTGCCAAACAAAACTTTAGTCCCGTATATTAATCTTAGGATTCATTTTAATTGTTTATCTATAAAATTTTTTTCTATTTTTTCTTTAATTCTTTAAATCGTATCATGTTAGCTTTTTTGTTTAATTAGCAACAATTATAATGACTGTATTTTAAATTTTTCATAATTAATTGAACAAAAAAGTTTAATATTTTGAAGAGTTAAAAAATTAATTTAAATATTTTTTAGTTGAAAAACCAAAATAAATTTTGAAGTTAACATTCAACATCAAAAATGATATTAAACTTATAATAAATTTAATAAGTCGAGGGAGTGGAGGTGGATAACATTTCTATCCTGTAATTTAAAAAATAGATTTTTCCCGCACATGTTCTACCTTAGTTAAATTGTTTTTCCTCGATATATTGAAGGTGGGGTGGCTAGATTTTGTCGGAGACATATTTTTTTGACATGCCTATTTAAAAATATATCATTTATCATCAAATTAAGTGTTATTTTCTTTCATTTTATTAAATTTAATAGTTATGATAATTATGATTATTTAATCTTAAAAATATAGGTGTTATATCTAATTTTTAGACTTAAAATTTTCTTCTGTTTATCTATTGTATGTATTTACATAATTAATTTGAAATTTTTTAAAATTTACTCAAGGTTTACTTATGTAATCCTATTCTACGTAGCTTCTCCTGGCATTGGCCATGAGCATAGACTAGAGTAGAATGAAATATAATAAAATGGAGTGGAATGGAGAAGAATAGATCAAATATTTCATTCTATTATTTGGCTATTTTTGTTTAAAGAGTAATCATTTATCGATCAAAATATCATAGGCTTCATATAATCTGGGTCTTGAAAGATGCAAGAACAACTTGAAACGTGGCTACTTTGAATATTCTTTCTAATCTAGAGATGAACTTAAAAATATATGGGTTGTTGGTACAATACTGCATGTTAAAACTTTGATGCTTTGATTATTTGTGTGAATGTCGGACTTTAGACTAGAAAACTTGAAAGTGGCAAATGCTTACTTAGGTGTGGATAAGAATGCATGAACTTTCACAAGAATACTAAGATTCTAGTACCCTATTTTCTATAACTTCGAACATTAGAACTCCATTATCCTTATATAAGCTCATAAGAAAGACGACAACGGGACACTTTTTGTGTTTTGATTGAATTACACATGGAAGAGAATTGATGGTAGTATCTTGGTAGTAGGACCAGTCTAATTAATTTAGAGGCTCCGTTCTAATTTAGAAAATAGATCTAAATTTAAAAAAATACACTTTAAAATTTATGATTTCACACCGGTTTTTTTCAGAAGAATTGGTATAAAATTTATAGATGTTTGAAAATAAATTATGATTTTACAGCTATTTTTAAAACAAATAGATGTAAAATGTATCGTTTTTGTAATAAAAACAAATAATTTGGCCCCAAAATTTGGGAGGCCCAGTGCTGCAGCACTTGTTGCACATGGGAAAGGTCGGCCCTGCTTGGTAGAGAAAGAAGGCTTTGGATTTTTTTAGTAAAAGTATGAAAACTTGTAGTGTTATATTTGCAAACAACATTGTCTAGGGCGACAGCTTGGGCCCGCTCTTGTAAAGACAATGACATGAGGTGGTCCGAAGGGAGGTATCGCCTCGCCCCTAAGTTTTCCTCGCCTGACTCACGATTCCCTTGGAAATATAGATTCAACTGTCTACTATTTGACTAGGTGGACGGTGGCTCTTTCTGAGAAAATCCTAGGTCCTAGAGATTGTAACACCCTTGTTTACCGTGATTTTTGGTAAACAACCGCTGATCCTCCAAAAAGGAAAGTTCTTTTTGGTTACTCACGGGATCGATCAGATTGATCACAGAACATATACTAATTTTTTATGTAAGACAAGCAATCAGGAAGAACGCATGTTCAACCAGAAAAAAGATATTTGAGATTTTGGAAAAGTAGACAGAAATGTAGAAATGCAGGTAAAGATGCAAGAAAGATAACTTTGCAAAATAAGATTAAAGCAATGTAAAAGACTTTCATTAATAAAAAGAGGTGTTTCCAACGTACATTTATCAGTTTTATCCTTTCTCACACAGCGGTTACTTGGACAATATTTGAGTGACTAGTACAATAGGTTGAACACACTTAAAAACTACACAGGTTTCCTAATTTATACTAAAACTAAGTAACCGTCGAGGAACGACTCTGCACTGAGATTAAGTCAAGTGTCTTCTGCATGTCCCTCGATCTTTAGCTTCCAGCCACGTTGCTTCTTCTTAACCGCTAGCGAAACTGTCTTTCCCTCCAATAATTCAAATTTAAATGTCCCTCGTATCATGTGTCAAAGCGAGGGTATTTTCTCTTAGTCGAAGGTCATAAGTCCTCTTCAGTCGAAACCTTGAAAGTGAGTCCGGGTCGAAGGCTCAAATACAACTTAGGTCTTTTTCTAAGTTATTCCATACGTCAAAGCATTCTTGGCTTGGTTTATTTCAGTTTTTTGGTCTAAAAGACCAAATATGGTAAGTGTCGAATTCGGGAGCCAACAAATTGCTCCCCAAGAATGTCTATTTCGACGCTCAAAGAAATAGCCATTCTTTGATCTTTCCATTCGACACCTGTCTTTCTAGTTGTCCACAAAGTCCTGACGTGCGCTTTTCGTCTTCCAACAGCTGCTGCTTTTGAAAAAACCATCATTACTCTTTCTCCAAGATGTCTTTTCTAACTGCCGTTACCACGCTGCCATGATGACCATATTCCTAGAACATAGGCAAGCATGTCAAAACGTTTCCCAACGTCTGCACGGTAACTGCTTCACACTTTGCCACGCGCCCCACTAACTTCACAGCATTAAATGGCCTTGACGAGACATATCCCTTTCTGAAGGCTATAAATACTTCTGAGCCTTTTCATTTGGAACTTTCACCACTCAAAGCATTTCCAAATCTTCTGCTTTCAAACACCTTGTATTGTCAACTTCATTTTCTCCAAATCTGCAACAATGGCTTTCCTTTTCAATGCACCAAACAATCCCCAACCTAAAAATGCTAATGATATCCAAAGCCAACCAGAGACCTTTCCTACTAACCCTTCTCCTTCCTCGACTGATGGGCTTCGGTTCATCGCTGAACCCATGATGAGGGAGTGGCGAGAAGCATATGATTCCCAACTCCTTATTCCCATTAGGTACTCTGAAGACATATACGCTATGTTTGGTCCTCTGTCTACGTGCGTCGAGAATCCCGTGAAGAATCGCGCCTTCTTCCCTACTCACCTAAGACTCGGACCTATAGGCTGCGGGAAGAAGCCTAGGAATGACCCTGAAGACGCTACTCCGGCCAATCAGCAGCATGCTCAGACTACGGAGGATATTAACCTTCAATTTATGAACAAAGGGAACAGAATCTTTCGATCATGCCCTAACCTCTCCTCAGAGTATTCAGATTGGTTAAATAAGATGGAGAAGGCGCAAACCTCTGTCTGGAAGGAAATGGGAATTTATGATTTGGTGATGCTGTTGAAGACATGATTGTCTTAATGTCCCCTCATGCTGGTATCTTCGCTGTATTTCTGGGATAACGCACATTTTACCTTTCATCTTCCCTATGGGATGGTGACCCCCACCCTATTCGACATAGCCGCAATTACCGGTCTTCGACTGACTGGCGATTATTTCGATCCTGAGGATTTTTCTGAAGATGTTATTGGGTTTGCAGCTACAAAAACCACCTACACCACCTTTATCAACCACTTCCACGATAAAGCCTCCAGTACTGTGTCGGAGGTGGAGCATATAGCCTTTTTGGCTATGTGGTTATCCCGTTTCGTTTTTTGCACTAAGTCACTCCAGGTGACTAAGAAAATGCTCACGCTCGCGACACAGCTTCACCACGGCTATCCCCTTTGTCTGGCCAAATTGATTTTGGCCAATCTTTATGAGTCCATCAGTAATGGTGTGACCCAACTCAAGGTTTTAGGGGACAGGGGGAGCCTGCTGCTTTTTGTCCCCTTTTGACTTCTCCAACTTTGGCTCAATTCCACCTTCGAATCTTTTCTTCCTCAGAAGAACAAGATTAATGAAGTGGCCCCAGAAATCCTGAACAAGAGGGTCGAAAGCACCAGACTTGCACTGCTGACTCCTACTGATGAAGGCTATCAGTTTCAGAAGGCTTTCACAAGTTTCGTAATAATGTTTGCGGAGCGCAAACATTTTGTTTCAACCATGGCTCATTTTCCATTCGGAAAGTTGGTCCATAATGGTTCACCAGACCATTTCCTTCGACTGAGGAGGAAGACTTGAATGATGAATATGTGGACATGTGGGAATCGTTTCTTCGCCCTAGAATCATGCCACTGAGATTCAAGAGCTCCAAAAATCAATTAAGATTGATCGCTTATCAACCAAACCTTGTCTCTCGACAATTTGGTATTGTTCAGTCACTTCCCTCACCCATTTATTCTCGAGAGAAGCTGCTATTATTTTACAACGCACACTACTCAGAAGATGTTGCTACCAAGCATATTGGTAGGTACACTGGTCGAACTGTACTAACCATGTTCGACTTTAACCTCAATTTTTTGAGTTATGATAATTTTGAGGGGTGGTGGAGACAGTATTATGATGAAGAGTTCTTCGATGAGAGGGACTTCTCCCACCACCTTCGTGAGGCGTTTAAGCTGGTTCTCGACAGAATCAAGAAATGTATCACTTCTTTTCTTTCTCTTCGATTCATATTTATCATTCGATGCTCGATTAACTTTAGTTTTCTTATTTTTTTTGTTTTTGTGTAGCTGTCAAGAGAACTACTTCGAAGAAGGCTGCTGAAAGCACAAAAGGGGGAGATTCTACTGTCAACCCCTCTCCCAAGGTATTAACTTTCTTCCATACCCTTATTTCCTATGATTGTCTGACATGGGTACTGATTTCTTTGGCTTGTCTTTCTGGGTGTTCAGAAGACTACCCCCAAAAAACGGAAGGTCCAGGAGATCGAAATCTCTAGTGACGAAGAAGAGGAGTCTCCTCATGTTCCCCTGAAGAGACAAAGATTAAAGTAACCAGTTCCCGCCGTTGAGTCTCGTCCCAAAATTAGGATTAAGACTACAGTTGCGAGGCCTCCTCCTGTAGTTATCAAAGAGCCTACTGAACAGGAAGTAGCTGCCAGGCTAAACAACCCTAGCAAGAGCGATAACTCCAGTCCTGGGTGCTGAAATCCCAGTCCAGGTATTTGCTTCGACAGACTGTCATTTACTTCTCGAACTCCCCTTTTTCTTTATGAGAATTCTGAAAGAAACAAACTTCTTTTATTTTCCAGGATACTGCTGGCACCTCCAACCAAGTCCCTACTCCTGTCGAAGGTTCTGCCACCCTATTTAATAGTGAAGGAGAACCTACTTATAGGCCCTCTTCAGCGAAAGGCTCTTTCATGAGTTCAGCTGATGAAGTGAATCAAACTTCCGAACCTCAGCATGAAACCATAGAGGAAGTCAATGAAGAAGGCCCTATAGGAAATCGTGAAGAGACTAGGGCTCCGTTGGTTGACGTGCAAGAAACTGAAGAGGAAAGGACCCCTAATGCTGAGACTGTGATAGCGAGGGAGAATGAAGGAATCCCAGAAGCTGATGGCGAAGAGGGTTCTGCTGAAGGAAACCAGAATCTTAAGGGCACTGAGGAAATTCCATAGCAGGTGGCCAACGTGGTTGTTGCTGTCAACGAAAGTGTCCCTTCGACAGATCTAGAACCAAGGAGGATTTGGCCTTGCTGAAACAACAAAACCCTTTAGGTTATTTGACTGCAATTCTAGAAGGTCGAGAAAGTTCCTCTGATCATAGTGCCTCAACTGCGTCTAGAAGATCTACTTCGACCTCTCCTCTCGATGAGGCCCTTCAAAAATTTAAGGCACAAATCTTAAAAAGAGATTTAATGTTGACCTTGGAGGGGGAACCCACGACTCCCTCTTTTCTGAAGACTACTCTGAGGGCTGTCGATCTCCTCATTGCTTCTCCGGACGTGGCCAGCGTTATATTGGATTTAATCTCCACTATTTACCAAGTATCAGCGGATTATAACTGTCAAAGGACTCTTAATCGTGAGTGTTGTACCCCAAAATTTGCCCTCCCATATTTCCCAAGATATTGCAAGAATAATCTCCAAGTTGCTCAAGAGTGCTCAAGAGTTGGACAGTCAAGTCATCTCCTAAGGCAGTCAATCTCAAATTAGGGTTTTGTGTTGCATCAATATCCTTGCATCCAAATGACCTCAAGTGATCCCCAATGTCCTAATATGTTCTCAAGTTCATCCATGTCATGTTTCAAGCCTTGCAGAGGAAGTTTGCTCAGTCAATTGCTCAAAGGGTCCAAAAAATCGACTATGCTAGGGCAAAAGTCAACTGTGACCTATATACAGTGAAACTTCAAGATTTTCTGTCAACATTCTCATTTTTAAGGATATTTCATCATTTTATCAAGGGTTGATCATGATTCATCAAGGATTGCTCAAAATTCATCAAGATTCAAAAGTTACTAAATTAGGGTTTTGTAGGAAAAGTCAACTCAACTTTGACCAAGCATAACTTTCTCATACTTTATGAGAAATGACCCATCAAAAGCTCATTTTGAATAGGATTCAATTTACTACAATCCATATTCATGCCTCAAGATCAGAAAATGCACTCACAAGAAGTTAAAAATTTGGACATTATAGGTCATTTTTGAAAGTCAACAAAAACACTTTTTTTCCAAAGCTTATATCTTGAGAATGGAATATTAAAATGAGATGATACTAACAGGGTCAGTTAGAGGACATCTCAAGGTTTCTAAAAAGTCCAAGAACACCTCTAAAAGTTCAAAATTGAAGAAGTTATGCATTGTTGAAGTTGGACATTTTTGCAAAATTGCCAAAAGTTAACTATCCCCAAAACTTCAAATTTTCTCAAATTGGCCCATTCTTTTCCACTTGATTTGATCTTTTCACACTACACACGTGTCCTAGATTCAGCCTTATATCCATTTATCAATTTTTCTATTTTATTGGATTTTTTATTGAATTAATTCATTTTAAATCAGTTTAAATCAAATAAAATCCAAATATTGATTTCTTAGGATCTTTTTGATTGTTATAGGTCTTAATTGTCATCATGGACATGATCAAATCCGTATCAAGCTTTTCATGTACAAAAATATTGGATTTTGGACCAATTTGGAAGCTTTTCAATGGAGAATCAAATCATATCTCCAAACATCAATGCATAAGGATTCAGCCTAAGAAAGTTAACCTAATTCACTCCATGTTACATATACAAGCTAGAGGCACGAGAATCAGAGGGGAGAGGCTGCAAAATCACAAGAACCAAACTTGGAAAATTGTAAAAAAAGCTTGAAACTGAAATCACTCCTAGAGGCGAATTCAAAGGCAAAGCTCAATGTGAGTCAGTTGTTGGACATCCACTGAATCTCCTGCAACCCCTAGCAAGCCCTCTCGCACTCTCAAACGCGTTGTAAGTGATACGCGACCTCCCTCTCAACTTGCTTTCGTATCTCAAAATTTACGCATCATTACAAGAAACTAATGGCATATTTGCAATCACCAAACAACTTCCATGCTTTCCATATTATTTGATTGTATTTATCTGTTCTATAATCCAAAACGCCATTGAAGGTTTCTTTAGGTTTTTTTTAGGGATTTCTATTACAGGGACAATTGGCTTGTGAGAAAGGTACCATCTTGTTCAGGGGAACAAGACGAGTTCATCCATGGTATCACCTTCCATTTATATGGCCTGAGATGGATTATTGAATCAACCTACGCCTTTTGCTGCGGATTCAAATCCGCAGGTAATCTCTGTATAAATCTGAGGACATGGATGACAACGTGTCCCCATCCTATTGCTCCATTCAAATAATTCACGCTTTTTTCTTTTTGTTCAGGCATATTAACTTGTTTCCAATATATTAATTGTTATCTATTCCACTAATAAATAAAAGGCATTGGCTGAGTGGTAGTGGAGCATATGCATTGGCTAACAGGACCTGGGTTCGAATCCCAGGTCCCCCCACATATTTGTTATTATTTTCTTTCAGGTGTTCCAGCGTGTCTCATGCCTTGCAACGCACCATACTCCCTCAAATCTCCAAACGCCAGATGGCCCTAGGCCAGATCTGGTGGCCAAGATTGAACGTGCACCATATGCCCTAGTCAACGTACACGCGTGGAAGCAGGAAAAGTCAGCCAGGCCAATTCGTTTGGGCCTTTGAAATTGCTGATCTCACCTCCAACTTGGGCCCAAAACCCCATTGGTTATTTCTTTTTTCTTTCTTTTATTTATTTATTTATTTATTGTTATTATTTTTAATTAACCAATTAAAACTTTTTTCCTCATAAAATTAAAAAACCAAAAAAATATTTTTTTATTAAAATTAAATTCAGCACTTTATTTTTGTAAATAAATATTTATTCAATTAATTTAGTTTAATTAGGAAATAACCTTAATATTTTTTGCAATAATTAAAATTAATTTAGACGATTAGGTTTTTATTAACTTTGATCGAATTTATTTTTATTTCCTTAAATATCAAAAACTCCAAAAAATATCTTTTTTTTAATTATTTAATTTATTTATTTAATTGTTAACTTAATTTAATTTCTTTTAATCCAAAAATAACCAAAAAATCATTTTCTTTCAAAAAAGGGTCAAAACCCTAAAAAATTCGCATTCGATTTAATTTTCCGCACGCGATCTATTTTACCATATTAATATAATTGTTTCCCGGAATGTAATAGCTTTAATTAGGACTATTTAATTTATTTATCACTTTATTTATTTTCTGCATTTTTAATTCAAAGGTTGCTTTTGGCTATGTAAATACCTGACGCCTTGTAATAATTAGATTTAATTTCCGCAAATTTAATTTCCGCAACTTATAAACTATTAGATGTTTGATAAATAGGGAATGCATGACAAGATCAAATGTTTGAACCTAAAATCAACA
The DNA here is from genome assembly GCA_948472305.1 of Vicia faba. Classification (NCBI taxonomy): domain Eukaryota; kingdom Viridiplantae; phylum Streptophyta; class Magnoliopsida; order Fabales; family Fabaceae; genus Vicia; species Vicia faba. Next base: position 340,058,012 of record OX451735.1, read on the forward strand.
TAGCTCACCCATGACATGTACAAAGATAAAATTAACCGAAATGACACACTCGCACATGCGCACTTTTAGGGTACACCCTACTTGGTTGCCTTCGTAACGTGGTCATTGAGTATAGGTCACTTTAGAGGTCGCCCTCTTGTCTAAAGATCATAGTTGCCTCGAAACGGTTGCCTCGGATAAAATGATCTAAGACATTAGGGTTACCGCTAAGGCATCCTAACATTGCTTTAGTGACCGCACGTCCCTAAAATCGAATTGACCCTTAAACTCCAACGACGGTGCTACCTACTCATCAATAGTGGGATAGCATTGTCTAAAGGACATTAGCACAGATTGATTCCTTTTTCGAGTAGGTAGATGGTTCTTAAATACTTGCTCTCTTCAAAACAAAAAACTTTTCGCACTTACACCTTTCAAACAAAAACTTTTTTCAAACCCACAAACACAAAGAAAAGAAATTTTGAAAACACTTTGAGCAAGTACCTAAGAGCCTGTGGATAACCACAGATAGAAAGGGTGCTAATACCTTCCCTTTCTATAATCTACCCCCCCAGACCCGAGAAACATCTCGAAAAAGGAATTTTTTTATGCTTTTTTCCTTTCCTTGTTGGATAAAATAAAAGACGGTGGCGACTCTTGCTTACCGCGACATTTTGCAAAAACAAACGCAAAACGCAAACCAACATTCCAAAAACAGTCAGTTCTCTCCCACCGTATCACAGAACTGGCGACTCTGTTGGGGATATCTAATAAGTGGGGTGTACCTTAGGATTAGATCATTGTGTTTTCAATTGTTTGCTTTGTATGCTTTATATTTGTGGGCTTGTATCAGACTTACTATAGATCCTAACCTGGATCTGGGGATACCCTTTAGGTAAGTAGCAATAAATTGTGAGGGAATTGTACGGCGTAAACCGATACGGTTGAAGCAGTATCTACGTTGGTGTGGCACTTTAGATTGTACCGATATCCCTTGCGTTGGAACGAGGAGAATATGAGTCATCTAAGGGGTCATTAAGCACCAACTGACCTTAGAACCTTTAAATTGACCAACTTGGCCATAGAACAGTAGCAGTATGCTACACTCATTGAGACTAAACTCTCGCGATGATTCCGGCCACAAGAAAAGGTTGCTAAACTTGAATTATGATCGATTGAGGGTAGTTAGTGATATTGAGATCCTCTAGAACCCGGTTACTATTTTTAGAATATGTTTAAACCAACTGAACTGAAAGAGGGTAGTGCATAAGCTCCTTGCCAGCCTGAAATCTAAGGGCTCTCTATGTGACTTGTGTGCCTTGACCATGTTTGCTATTTGTGGATACTTGTGATGTGCCTTTTATCATGACATCATGACATCATGACATTGCATACATCTTGCATTGGACTAACCTATTTCAAAGACAGGAGGGATTCATCTTTGTTCTGTTTTATAGGTCATCATGATGCCCATGCGTAGGAATACCATCCGGATCAACTTTGTCCAAGTTCCCACTGTGCTTAAAGATCTGATTGCAAAAATGCCTAATACTACCTCCTTCCTCATAAGACATGGATATCTTCTCATTTTGGTCACTTCCAAATTGGACGAGCAGATGATGAGTGTCCTAGTCCAGTTCTATGATCCGTTGTACCATTGCTTTACTTTCCAGGACTACCAGCTGGTTCCCACCTTAGAAGAGTTATCTGAGCTGCTCGGTATCTCTATTCTAGAGCATACCCCGTTTACTGGTTGGGAGAAGATTCTTAGGCCCGAAGAGATTGCTGCAGCCCTTCATATGACCAAAGAGGAGGTAATGACTAATTGGGAAACTAGAAGTGGAGCAAAGGGCTTTCTGACTAAGTTTTTGGTTGGTAAGGCTAATTATTTCTAGGATAGTCTAGCCTTCAAGGTATTCGAGGATATTTTGGCTCTTCTGATATATGGCTTGGTATTGTTTCCGAACTCTGACTCCTTTGTTGATGTAAATGCGGTGAAAATCTTCATCTCTCATAATCCTATACCCACTCTCCTGGGTGACATCCTTCATCAGCTTTATGCCCGTACTGCCCGAAAGCGAGGAACCTTGATGTGCTGTGCTCCGTTATTGGTGAGGTGGTTTATTTCGCACCTCCCCAAATCAGCGCTGAAGAACAAAGAAGGCATGGTCTGGGCTTATAGGGTTATGTATCTCTCTCATAATGACATTATCTGGACTCTCAAGGGTATAGACGAGGTGGCTATCATTGATTGCTGTGGGGAGTACCCCAATATTCCCCTGATAGGAACCCATGGAGGAATTTCTTACAATCTATGCTTGGTCTTACGTCAGTTTGGACGAGCCAGAAAAGAAGGACCTCATGAGATGCTAATGCCTAGTATCATCTTTGATTTTCAAGGAGATAGCGACGAGCAACGCCGCATATTCATAAGGGATTGGGATAGAGTTCACATATATGATCCACATGAGCTGGGTCCAAAGACTTCTCTTCCAATGGAGCCATATCTCAGATGGGTTCACATCTGTGCCCAAAAGCTGGGTATGCCATATGAAGTCGTCCGGCCTGTCATTGTTGAAGTTTCTAATGAAGAAGGGGTTCTTCCTACCATTCTCCATCCTTACATGCCCACTGACATTGGGGCACTGAAAAGGTCTTGGATGCAGCTGAGAGAAGAACGGGATGCTTACCGAGAGAAGTTCAACGAGCAAGAGAAGAAGATCCAGAGGTTGACTAGGCAGCTGGAGACCATGGGAGCACTGATTGACGGTTGATTGTTTCTTTTCCAGTTTTTATTTACTTTTCAGTATTTCCATTCTTGTAACGCCTTAAGGACAATTTGTTGAACAATTTGAATTACAAAGTTTATCTAATAAAGTGTGTTTCCTTTCTGGTTACAAATTTGAATCTCTCGATTGTCTTTGAAATCATAATCATACGCATTTCATCCCATGCACTTCATAATAGGTACCCATTACAGGTCTCTTATCTTCTTCGCTGTTTATTTTAGTATCATGTCTGCTGAACCTTCTACTGAGCAAGCCATCAAGGCCCTCCAGGCCCAAAATGCCCAATTTCAAGAGCTGTTCATGAATCTAGCTAAGGGTCAGCAAGATTTGAAGACCCTGATTCTGAAAGAGAAGAAGAAGAAGAAGAGGACAATCCTGTTTAACACAGGTCACCGGTTTGGAAACAGGCTACAGAATGAAGTTGATTTGACCACCTCATCTGGAGGGAAAGATAGTCAGGAAGAAAGGATGGCTCATAGCCTTGTGGTCTCCGACAACGAGACGGACTTCGATGAAGACTAGTGTCCTCCTACTGAGGATAGATACAAGCAACTGGAATACCGGTTGAGTGCGATGGAAGTTCAGAAGGTGCCTGGTCTGGACTTTGGTGACCTGGGTCTATCATCTGGGGTGGTGATTCCCCACAAATTCAAAGCACCAGCCTTTGCTAAGTATGACGGAGTTTCTTGTCCGAAGTTGCACCTCCGGTCATATGTAAGGAAGATTCAGCCTTACACCGCTGATAAGAACTTATGGATCCATTTATTTCAAGACAGTCTCTCAGGGACTCAGCTTGAGTGGTTCTACCAGTTGGACGGAGCCAGTATTCGCAGTTGGGAGGATTTGGCTACTGCTTTCTACAGGCAGTATCAATACAACTCCGACCTCGCTCCCACGCGTACCCAACTCTAGGGTATGTCAATGGGAACGGGTGAAGGATTCAAAGATTATTCTCAGAAGTGGAGGGACCTCGCCGGAAGAGTGCAACCACCCTTGGCTGATCGGGAGCTTGTGGATATGTTTCTGGGGACCCTGTCTGGTCCATTTTTCAACCATCTGATTGGAAGCTCTTCGTCTGGGTTTACAGAGCTAATTATGACTGGTGAGAGGATTAAGGCTGGTATTAAGGCTGGTAAGATCCAAAAAGGTGTTTCATCAAGCACCGAGAATAAGCCCTTTAAGAAAGAGTCCAGCGCTGTCTACAGTTCGAGAAGCCAGAGTAGATCTGAACGCCGCCAAGTTGTTAATGCAGTTGTAATTTCAAAACCTGTTGGTTCTCCTCAGCACAACAATCAGCAAAAGGACGAGAGACCTCAAAGGAAATTCACCCATCTCAACATGACCTTATCTCAGATTCTGCCACAGTTGCTGAAGACCAATCTGGTGATTCCAAGGGAAGCCCCGAAGAATCCAAATACAACATCACCAAAGTATAACCCTAATACCCGCTGTGCTTATCACTCTGATATCCCGGGGCATAATACAAATGATTGTTGGACTTTGAAGAATAAGATACAAGACTTAATTGATGCTAAGGAGATTGAGTTTGAGGTGCTCGAAAGACCTAATGTTGTGACTGCTCCTATGCCCAAGCATGGAGTGAATGCTATAGATGAAGACTTGTTTGTGGTTTCTGTGAACGAAATTGTTACCCCTTTGATGACCGTGAAGAAGAACATTTTGCTAGCCGGTTTATTTCCGGGCTGTGATGAAGGTTGTCGTATGTGTTCTGTTCTACCTACTGGTTGCCATCTTTTGAAATCAGGCGTCCAACGCCTAATGGATAGTAAAGAAATTCTGTTTGAGAAGACTGTTGTTCCTCTATTTCCTACCGAAGAAGTTGCCATTATCACCATTTTCGACAATTCTTCCAAGGCTCCCTCGAGGAAGCCTTTTAGAATTACATCTGTTCCAAGAATCGCACCTGTGATCATCACTGTTCCGGGGCCCATCCCCTATACCTCTGATAAAGTTGTCCCTTGGCATTATGGGGATGATGTTTATTTTCATGGAGTTAAGCAAGAGTTGGATGCTGATACTGACGTCAACAATATTGTTGGACCTGCTAAAGTCACCCGCAGCGGAAGACTTTTCTCACCTGATATATCTCCTCCAGCTGCCCAAAAGCCTGTTGTTATTAAACCTGCCAGTGTACCTGCTACTATTTCTGTTCAAGTTCCCATTCTTACCCCTGTCTCCGAGTCCTCTGACACTCGGGGCAAAGGGATCACCAGTGAGCCTGCCCAGACGGAGGCACCAAAGACAATTACCGTTGAAGCTTCTAAACAAGAGATGGAAGAGATTCTGAAGATCATCAAAAAGAGTGACTACAATGTAGTTGAACAGCTGGGGCAAACCCCATCCAAGATCTCTATGTTGTCACTGTTGCTATGTTCAAAATCTCATGCCAAGGCTCTGATTACCTTCTTGAAGACTGGCCACGTACCACAAGAGACGTCAGCTGATCAGTTTACAGATTGCATGGCCAACTTGACTGCTGATAATGGGTTGGGTTTCTCTGACGCCGACTTAACTGCTAAGGGGAAGAATCACAACGATACCATGCATGTCTCCATTGAATGCAGGGGCACTACTCTTGCTCATGTATTAGTGGATACTGGTTCCTCATTGAACGTTTTGCCGAAGAAAGCTCTAGACCGGTTGGACTGTGAAGGGTTAGAGTTGAAACCCAGTAACATTATTGTCAGGGCCTTTGATGGGTCTAAGAGGATGGTGCACAAAGAAGTTGATATCCCGATCAAGGTTGGTTCTCAGGTTTTCAATTCTACATTCTACGTGATGGACATTTGGCCATCTTATTCTTGTTTGTTGGGTCGTCCATGGATCCACAAAGCCGGGGCCGTAACCTCAACGCTCCACCAGAAGCTGAAGTACCCGGTCAAAGGGAAGATTGTGACAGTGCAAGGAGAGGAAGAGTACATGGTTAGCCACCTCAACTATTTCCGATACGTAGAGATGGATGAGGAGTTCATTGAGACCCCATTCCAGCATTTTGAAGAGGTTCCCCAGACACTGGCGTCAGCTGAGACTGTTGTTGAAGATTCTCCTATGAAGATGGCTTCCCTCAAGGATGCCCGGACTGTTGTTGAGAAAGGTGGGTGTGCAAATTGGGGCCGACTCCCTGATTTTACACAGAAGTCTAACAAGTTTGGTTTGAGTTTCACTGCAGAAGCTCAAAGGGCTGTTCGGAATGCACGAATCGGAAGACCTCCCGTGTTCATCAGCAACTCGGGAGTGAATGCCATTGAAGACGATGTTGAAGAATCTGAGTTCGACAGTTGGATCTACCCTACGACCGACGGTGGACCAAGCAACTGGACAGCAAAGGACTTCATCCCTATTACTTTCGTTACCCAGTAATGAAACTTTTTGTTTTGAATTTGTAACAGACAATGTTTTAAACTTTATGGCCCGGTGTCTTACCCAGGGCATTGTGGTTTCATTTATGAGGGCTTTATGTGTGTCATTTTCATATATCATTAATAAAAGCATTGGACGTTCTTGCATTTAGAATTTTGTGCTCCCTGTTTTTCTTTATTATATATTGCAAAACAGCTATTTTACACACACTCATATATACAGGTCTACATCCACTCTGGATCTCACTGGTAACGACTCTGCTACTGCCAGTTATGACTTCGAAAATCCGATCAACTTAGCTGAAGACGAAGGTGAAGATGATTGCGAAGTGCCTGGTGAACTTGCAAGACTGTTACTCTAAGAGGAGAGGGTTATTCATCCGCATGAAGAGCCTGTGGAATCAGTGAATCTGGGTACAGAGACAGACAAGAAGGAAGTTAAAATCGGTGCAAATTTGGAGCTTAGTGTAAAGCAACGGTTGATTCAGATGCTGCACGACTATGTTGAGATCTTTGCCTGGTCTTACGAAGATATGCCTGGTTTGGATACTGATATTGTGATTCATCGCCTACCCACCAAGGAAGACTGTCCTCCAGTGAAACAGAAGGTCCGCCGAATGCGCCCAGAAATATCTGAGAAAATCAAGGCTGAAGTTATGAAACAGTTTGACGCCGGTTTTCTAGTAGTGACTTCTTACCCTCAGTGGGTGGCCAATGTGGTTCCTGTGCCGAAGAAGGGTGGTAAGGTTCGAATGTGTGTTGATTACAGGGATCTGAACAGGGCGAGCCCCAAGGATGACTTCCCTCTACCTCATATCGACGTTCTGGTTGAAAACACCGCTCAGCATAAGGTCTTCTCCTTCATGGATGGTTTCTCCGGTTATAATCAGATCAAGATGGCTCCCGAAGACATGGAGAAGACAACTTTTGTTACTCAGTGGGGTACCTTTTGCTACAAGGTCATGCCTTTTGGGTTTAAAAATGCCGGGGCAACATATCAGCGTGCCATGGTTGCTTTGTTTCATGACATGATCCATCATGAGATCGAGGTATACGTCGAAGATATGATTGCAAGGTCCCTGACTAAGAAAGAACACCTTGACCATCTGCAGAAGCTGTTTGACAGGCTGAAGTTGTACAAGCTGAGGTTAAACCGGAACAAATGCACCTTCGGGGTGAGATCTGGTAAGCTACTGGGTTTCGTCGTAAGCGACAAAGGTATTCAAGTGGATCCGGCAAAGGTGAAAGCTATACAGGAGATGCCAGCTCCCAGAACAGAGAAAGAAGTCAGAGGCTTCCTGGGACGACTGAACTACATTGCCCGATTCATCTCACACCTAACTGCTACTTGTGAGCCAATCTTCAAGCTGCTGAAGAAAGATCAAGTAGTACGTTGGAACGATAAATGCCAAGCCTCTTTTGAAAGGATTAAAGAGTATCTCCAAGAGCCACCTATTCTGATGCCTCCAGTTGAAGGGAGACCTTTAATCTTATACTTGACAGTACTCGATAACTCATTCGGGTGTGTGCTGGGTCAGCATGACGAGTCTGGCCGAAAAGAGCATGCTATTTATTACCTTAGCAAAAAGTTTACCGACTGCGAGACCCGATACTCGCTGCTTGAGAAAACTTGCTGCACTTTGGCATGGGTTGATCCCTGGCTGAGACAGTATATGCTGACTCACACTACTCTATTGATTTCAAAGATGGATCCAATCAAGTATATCTTCGAAAAGCCTGCCTTGTCCGGAAGAATAGCAAGATGGAAGATGATCTTGACTGAGTATGACATCCAGTACACGACCCAAAAGGCAATTAAGGGAAGTGTGTTGGCAGACCATTTGGCACATCAGGCAGTGGATGATTACCAGTCTATAAACTTTGAATTTCTGGATGAGAATATTATGTTGGTAACTGATTGTGAGACACCTGGACCGGATGAAGGACCTGAGGAAGGATCCCGATGGTCTATGTACTTTGATGGAGCTTCAAACGCTTTGGGTAATGGCATTGGCGCCGTGATCATATCTTCTAAAGGCTCTCATACTCTGTTCACCGCCCGACTATGTTTCAACTGCACCAACAATATGGCGGAGTATGAAGCGTGCATCATGGGTCTTCGAGCAGCAATTGACCTAAGGATTAAGTTCTTGAGTGTCTTCGGAGATTCCGCTCTCGTGATCAGTCAGATCAAAGGGTAGTGGGATATGAAACACCCGAACCTTATTCCTTACAAGGAGTATGTGTTGACGTTGCTTCCCAATTTCGAGGAGATAACCTTTGAACACTTCCCTAGAGAGGAGAATCAGTTGGCGGATGCGCTGGCTACGATGTCTTCTATGTTCAAAGTCAATTGGGACAACGAGGCTCCCCGGATCATCATTGAAAGATTGGACGGACCTGTGCATTTCTGTGATATTGAGACTGAAGAGGTAGCAGATAAACCCTGGTTTCATGAGGTGAAGAGGTATCTTGAAGCTCGGGAATACCCCAAGGGTGCATCTGTTAATGACAAGAAGTTTCTGAGGAGGTTCGCAACAAAGTTCTTCATCAGCAATGGTATCCTTTACAAGCGTAACCATGATTCGTCCTTACTGCATTGTGTGAATAAAGATGAAGCAAAAAATATCATGGAGGAATTACATGAAGGTACTTTCGGAACTCATTCCAGTGGACATACCATAGCAAAGAAAATCCTTCGGGCAGGATATTACTGGTCCACAATGGAAGCCGACTGTTACCAACATTCTCGGACATGTCACAAGTGCCAAGTTTATGCTGATAAGGTGCACGTACCTCCAGTTCCTCTGAACATCTTGACAACACTTTGGCCTTTTGCAGTGTGGGGCATTGATATGATCGGCGAGATTAGACCTACGACATCCAATGGGCATCGTTTCATCCTGGTAGCTATCGATTACTTTACGAAGTGGGTTGAAGCAGCTTCCTTTGCTACCGTAACCAAGAACATCGTGGCACGGTTTATTCAGCACAATCTGATCTGTCGATATGGTGTACCAGAGAGGATCATTACGGACAATGGTACCAACCTCAACAACAAAATGATCACTGAACTCTGCGAGCAATTCAAGATACATCATCACAACTCTTCTCCCTACCGGCCGAAGATGAATGGGGCTGTCGAAGCAGCTAATAAGAACATTAAGAAGATCGTGCAGAAGATGACAATGACGAACAAAGATTGGCACGAGATGTTACCATTTGCTCTTCATAGGTACCGTACCTCAGCTCAGACGTCAATAGGGGCAACACCCTATTCCTTGGTATATGGCATGGAGGCAATCTTGCCCATTGAAGTTCAGATACCCTCTCTTCGGATCATGAAGGAAGCAGGTTTGAGCGAAGATGACTGGATTCAGACCCGGCTTGATCAACTGAATTTAATCGACGAAAAGAGACTTACTGCTATTTGTCATGGTCAAACGTACCAAAAACGGATGATCAAGGCATTTAACAAGAAATTCAGACGACAAGAGTATCAAGTTGGGGACCTGGTAATTAAGCACATTATTCTACCTCAAGGTGATCCCAGGGGAAAATGGACCCCTACTTACGAAGGGCCATTTGTGGTTAAGAACATTTTCTCAGGAGGAGCTATGATTCTAACCACCATGGATGGTGACGACCTTCCTCACCCCGTCAATGCATACATAGTGAAAAGATACTACACATAATCAAAGACTCGCTAGGTTGACTGGCCTAGGAAAAAATAAGGGCTTCCCGGCGAACCAAAAGGGTTCGGGCAAAAATAAGGGATGAAAATGAAAAAACTGTACACCCGGCAAGTCGAAAACCTGAAAAGGCGGCTTGGGAAAAAAAGGGTATCCCGGTGGACTGAAAACCTGAAAGGGCGGTCCAAGCAAAATTTGGGGATCAAAGCATAACATTATGTCTCATTGGATCACCTTGCATCCAGACTTCGGTATCGACTATCAAACTTGGACGACACTAATCAATCTGATTCATCTTCAACCAGTAGTGTTGTACCCCAAAATTTGCCCTCCCTTTCTTCAGGAAACCATCTTAGATTTTTCAAAGTCCCCTGAAATAAATCCAAGTCCTGAGTTATCCTTTTGCCCAAGCAAGTCACTCACAAGAGCAAGATGATCTCACAAACTCCGGGAACAACGCTTCCATCTTGAGGAAAATCAAATCTAAGTGCTTAGAATGTTTCTTTAAAATAAGTGTTTTTTAGAAAAAATCAGCGCTTCAGAACTTCTGGACCCATTCCAGATGAAGACGGTCAGAAGTTGCAAGCTTGGCTCAGCGTGGTCAGAAGTTGGCTCTTCAGCAGTTACATCAGTTCAATCAGAAGTTGAAAACATGGTTCAGAGTGTAAGCCTCAAACAGAACATACCCCTTCAGCAGTTACACAAGCTCAGTCAGAACTTGCTAAAGGAATGTAAAAGAAATATGAAAGTATAAAGGCTCCTTCAGAACAGGTTGAAGTCAGAAGATGAAAGGTCAGAGGGATAGGTGTCACATTAATATAGAATCTCTAAGCCCAGAAATAGATCCAAGGAACGTATCAGAAAACCAGGAGAATCTCCAGAGTTTGCTAAAACAACAGGTAGCCAAGGCCAGAGTATGGTTTACGCTGCTGATTCAACAACCAGAATGTTGGTATTGACAGGTCTTGTCACCATTTAATGCCCATTAATGCTTCCAACCACTCCTGAGCGTTCACGTGTGGTTTGGAAAATGCTTTTGCACAGATTCTGGCATGGGTCTTCACGCCACCGCCCATTTCAGAGGTCACTTCCCCTAATCCACGCCTGCTGCTGCTACCTAGGCTGAAAAATAGCTGTTATCACAACTTCCCAGGAATTTCTGTCAAAGAACCAGTTCAAACTCTGTTGGCGCCTTAAATGTTCAAGATATCCACAAGAACTTTGCCTATAAATAGAAAGCTTTCACCACTGCAAAAGACGTTCAAGAAGTTCAAGAAAAACAAAAAAAATTGCTAAGAGAGAAACAAAACTCCTAGCAACATAACATTCTGAAACTCTGCCAAAATTTCTAGTTTTGTTTCATAACTTTAAGTTTCTCACCTTCAACCTCATCAAACACCCAGCTCTTTTCTGTAAACCAAAGCGTTCTTTCCAAAACTTCTGACCCTATACACGTTTACATCTTCACTTCCCCTTTTCCAAATCTGTCCAGAACACCACCAGAACCAAAAGCTAACTTTCACCCACCATTTTCCAGAAAGTCAGGTAAGCACCTGCTGACCCTCACCACACTGTTAAGCATCATCAGCTGTGCATATTCAAATAACATAATGTAAATATTCATGTTATCGCTGTTTATGTTCTGAGGACTCTCATACCTCAGGACGTTCTGAGCCAGTTTAGGACTTGCCTGTGACCTTGGTGATTCTGACCTCTGGGACATTTTGCTATTTTGCTGGATCTGTTCCAAAAATGTTTTCTGTTTTGTGGAGTAACAACAGGATTGCAGATGTTCTGATTAGTGCAGGAAAAAGCCTAGTGCTGACTTTGACGTTAGCACATCTGAAGCCTGTTTTGCTGCCAATGACCTCAGAACCTCTGAGAGTTATTGCCTTTTCAGCAGAATCTGAACTTCTGGGTTCCCCACTAACCAGATTCTGTTTTGCAGGTTCCAGAGTCAGAAGTTCTGACTCATCCAGTTTCATCAACAGGTTGATCATCTGACAGCGGATCTGGGTCAGAACTTCTGATGGCCTCCCAACAGCGCGCGGCCTCCCTCTCTCTCTCTATATATCTTGTTTTTCGCTATTTTCTTTTTTGTCTATTTTTCTCGTTGAACCCCCCATGTACAAATGTGTATCCCCCTCCCCTAACTATTGTAATAGCGTAGGATTTTACATTCCCGCTTCTTATTGCTAGTAATTAGGACGTGTATGGCAAGATAAAACTCAATGAAATAGAAAAACCTAATTCAAAGAAAAAACTCTTGTATGCAATAAAACACACTTGCACATTAACACCCCTAGGGTACTCCACTTTGTTGCCTTCCAAAATTGGGCCATATTGCATGTTAGGTCTCTTTGGGCGAAACAAACAATTTAAATGATCATAGTCCCTCGATAATATTTTCTCAAAACAAAATGATCAAGTCCCTTAAAGAAAAATGCCCAAAGATACTTGGCACCATTGCAATTATGGTCTAAACGATGACCCGCGCCTGTCCCTTTCACATCCTAACACAAGGTTCCCCACCAAATACAATGGTGGAGCAAACTTGTTAAAAGGGTTAAAGTATAGCAATAATCTTTTGAGAAATTTAGGAGTAGATAACCTCTTAGTTACTTGAATCAACTTGCAAAACAAAACACTTGCCTAATTTCAAAATCACACATCACTACACTTTCAAAACAACTTTCAAAAAACAAATGAAAACTTTTTCAAAAGACATACATCTTTGTATACATCCCCACATGGATCATTACAAAGGTTGCCACCACATTGGCCTCTTTTCAAAACATTTTTCCAACCCACACACTCAAGCACCATTTAAAACAATTGAAAACAGAAGGCAAGTGATCTAAGCAAGTAACTAAGAGCCCATGGATAACCATGGATAGAAAGGGTGCTAATACCTTCCCTTTCTATAATCTACTCCCCGAACCCAAGAAAACATCTCAAAAGGTTTTTGCTGTGCTTTTTAACCTTTCCTTAGGATAAAATAAAAAGTCGGTGGCGACTCTTGCTAAACCGCAACATTTGCGAATACAAACGCAAAACTTCAAGTCAGTTCTCCCACCGTATCACAGAACTGGCGACTCTGCTGGGGAATTAACTTAAAAGTGGAGTAACCTTAGGGTTTAGATCACCTTTGTTTTCAATTGATTGTCTTGTTTGCTTTTACATTTGTGGGCTTTGTATCGGAGTTTTATAGATCCTAACCCGGATCTGGGGAAACCCTTTTAGGTAGCGACAAGGCTGTGAGGGAACTGTGCGGGGTATACCGACATGGTTGAAACAGTCTGCTACGTTGATGTGGCACTTTTGTGTGTACCGGTAACCCTTGAGTTCAATCAAGGAGAGTACGGGGCCGCCGCGTGGTGTCATGAAGCATCAACTGACCTTAGGAACCTTAATTGAACCATCTTGGCCTTTTAGGGGTAGTGAGATAACTGACTTTGGTGCAGTCCGAGGTTGGTTGATACTCGATACTACACTCAATTGAGGGTTGCTTTCCTGGAATATTTCGGTCGCCAGTTCAGTGGCTAAATCGAAACGATGAACAATGAAAGCAGTCCCGTGATATTGGGACCTTTAGAACCCGGTTACTTCTGATAGGACAGGTTAAGCCCACCAAACTTCAAGAGGGTAATACCCAGACCCCATGCAGGCCTAAACTCTAAGGGTTAACTTGTATGCCTTACCATGTTTTGCCTCTGTGAATGTTTATAGTGCATTTAATCATCACATCATTACATCATACAAACATCATGAGCATTGACTAACCATTTCAAGGGTTTCGAATCTTCATCTTTGTTCTTGTTTTATAGGACATGGAAACTGCTCGCAGAAAGACAATTCAGATTAGCCTTGTAAAGATCCCTCCTCAGCTTAAGGAACTTCTGTCCAGGATTCCCGAGGGTTCTTCATTCAGTGAGAGACATGGAAGACTTATCAACTTGGTTAACACCAACATTGAGGAGGACTTGATAAAGGTCCTGTTCCAATTCTTTGACCCTCTGCATCACTGCTTCACCTTCCCGGATTATCAGTTGGTGCCTACATTGGAAGAATTCTCTCGACTTCTGAAGGTCCCTATCCTCGATCAACTACCCTACAACGGTACGGAAGAGGAACCCAAGCTTGAAGAGATTGCTAAAGCCTTGCACCTACAGACATCTGACCTCAAGGGACATTGGGAAGTTAGAAGTGGTATCAAAGGATTCTTAGCTAGATTTCTGTTTGAAAAGGCTCAAGAATGTTGGAACTCTCTTGACCTACGAGCTTTTGAAGAAGTCATGGCCCTCCTTGTCTATGGTTTGGTGTTGTTCCCTAACCCAGATCAGCTTATTGATATCAGTGCTGTCCAGATCTTTATGACCAGGAATCCTATACCTACACTGTTGGGGGACATCCTTCACTCATGTTACACTCGAACCATGAGAAGAAGGGGTGTCCTAATGTGTTGCACTCCTCTCTTGGGAAGGTGGTTTATTTCGCATCTTCCACAATCAGTTTTGAAGAACGAGCGGGGTTTGAGATGGTCACAACGGTTAATGACTCTCACGCATGCAGATATACATTGGTGCCCTAGGTCTAGGGAAGACATCACTATCATTGATCGTTGTGGGGAGTATCCTAATGTTCCTTTATTTGGAATCAAAGGAGGTATTACTTACAACCCATGCCTGGCTTGGAGACAGTTTGGTTATGCTCGGAAGGATGGCCCTCATGACATGTTAATTCCCGACATAGTTTTTGACTTCGACAACGATACTCAAAGACTTCGTCAGAGATTTATCAGAGCTTGGAGGATGCCAAGTAGGATAGACAGCAAGACATTGGGGCACCGGAACTCCATCCCGTTGGAACCTTACCTCAGGTGGGTACGAGCCCGCTCCCAGAAATTAGTGATGCCTTATCCTCATGTGCTTCCTGTGATCAAAGAACCAGTCTTGGAAGGAGAAGCATCCTACACCATTCAACATCCTGACATGCCCACCTCCTGGGAAGAGATGCAGAAGAGCTGGATCCAACTTAAGGAAGAACGGAATTCTCTTGAGACCAATCTACACGCTAGTGAAAAGAAGGTCCTGGAACTCACCCGCCTGCTGCACGAGGAAAGGAATCTCAACACCTACATCGCGCCAAAGAGGATGCGCAATGTCTTTTTATCTTAAGGAATTATTTTGTAATATTTGGCCCTTGAGGCGTTTATGTACTAACGAATTTTTCCCTATTAATATGATGTGCGTTCCTTTTTGTCTACAACAAATTTTGAATATTCTAAATCCTTGAATGCATTGCATACATACGCATTCCATTGCACCATATGCATAGCAGGTACCCTATTTCGCAGGTTGCTTAATTTTCTTCGCTGTTTGTGTGAACAGTCATCATGAATCCAGAATCCTCCAGTGAGCAAGCAATCAAGGCCCTTCAGGCCCAAAGCGCACAATTTCAAGAGATGGTCCTAAGCCTAGCCCAAGGTCAGCAAGAGTTGAAGACTCTACTCATGAAGAAGAAGAAGAAAAAGAGGACTGCATTGTTCAACACCGGACGCAGATTTGGGAACACACTCCACAATGAAGCTGATCCAACCACTTCTTCTGCTGAGAAAAACAGTCCCCAAGGGGGAGGAGCTCCTAGTCCCGCAGTCTCCGACAACGAGACGGACTATAACGATGAACAATACCCACCTGCTGCTGACAGATACAAGCAATTGGAGGACCGCTTGAGCGCTATGGAAATTCAGAATGTGCCAGGACTAGATTTCAGAGATTTGGGGTTATCTTCTGGGGTAGTCATTCCACACAAGTTTAAGGCGCCTGCCTTCGCCAAGTATGATGGGGTCTCCTGCCCAAAGCTGCATCTGAGGTCGTACGTAAGGAAAATCCAACCTTACACGGCAGACAAGAACCTCTGGATTCACTTCTTCCAAGATAGCCTCTCGGGGTCACAACTTGAATGGTTCTACCAATTGGACGGAGCTAGCATCCGACACTGGGAAGATTTGGCAACTGCATTCTACAGACAATACCAATACAATTCTGATCTCGCTCCTACGCGTACCCAACTTCAGGGTATGTCTCTAGGGACGGGTGAAGGGTTCAAAGAGTACGCTCAAAAATGGAGAGAGTTGGCTGGCAGGGTGCAGCCTCCATTAACTGACCGAGAGCTGGTTGATATGTTCCTTGGGACTTTGTCTGGTCCGTTTTTCAATCATTTGGTTGGCAACTCCTCCGCTGGGTTCACAGATTTGATATTAACGGGAGAAAGAATTGAAGCTGGCATCAGGTCAGGCAAGATACAAAAGGCTGCCTCTACAAGTGCTGAGAAGAGGCCGTTTAAGAAAGAAGCAAGCGCCGTCTATGGTCCTAGAAGACAAGTCAAGCCCGAAAGTCGTCAAGCCGTCAATGCTTTGGTCATCTCCAAACCTGTTGCTGCTCCTCAGCAGTACAATCAACAAAGAGGTGAAAGGCCCAAGAGGCAGTATACCCGACTGAGTATGACGTTATCTCAAATTTTACCCCAACTGTTATCTACCAACCTGGTGACCCTCAAAGAAGCTCCTAAGGTCGTCAACACTGCGTCTCCTAAATACAACCCGAATGCCCGGTGTGCTTATCATTCTGATAGTCCCGGGCACACTACTGATGATTGCTGGGCCTTAAGAAAGAAAGTGCAAGATCTGATCGACGCGAAAGAAATTCAGTTTGAAGCACCAGAAAGACCTAATGTTGTAACGGCTCCTATGCCCCAGCATAGGGTGAATGCCATTGAGGAAGAAGTATACACTGTTTCGGTAGATGAAGTTGTTACCCCTCTGAGGACTGTTAAGAAGAACCTACTGCGGGCCGGTTTATTTCCGGGTTGCGGTGAAGGTTGCCCATTCTGTGCTATTTCCCCATCTGATTGTCCCTTGCTAAGGTTAGGCATCCAAGACCTAATGGATAGCAAGGAGATTCTATTCAAAAAGACTGCTGTTCATTTGGTTCCGATGAAAGAAGTTTCCGTGATTACCATCTTCAAAAATCCAATCAAGACTCCCCCGAAGAAGCCTATTCAAATCATGACAATTGCGCCTGTGATCATTACTGTTCCAGGGCCCCTCTCCTACGTGTCTGATAAAGCTGTCCCCTGGCATTATGGGGCAGACGTGTATATAAATGGAATCAAGCAAGAATTTGATACTAGTGCCAGTATCTGCGATATCACCGGTCCAGCTAAAGTCACCCGCAGTGGCAGGCTCTTCTCGCCTGACATTGCGCCGCCCGCTATTCGAAAACCCCTCCTCATAAAACCTACAAGTTTACCTAGTCCTGTTGCTGATCAAATTGTGTCCCCTGCTGCCGAGTCATCAAAAGCTCGGGGCAAAGGGATTGAGGAAGAGCCGGCCCGGATGGAGGCGCCGATACCCATAAATGCTGAGGCCTCCCGACAAGAAATGGAGGAGATTCTGAAAATAATAAAGAAAAGTGATTTTAATGTTGTCGAACAGTTGGGGCATACACCCTCCAAGATCTCTCTGCTCTCCTTATTGCTATGCTCCGAGGCTCATGCTAAAGCCTTGATCTCATTTCTCAAGACGGCCCATGTGCCGCAAGAAACGTCTGCAGTCCAGTTCACTGACTGCATAGCGAATCTGACGGCGGACAACGGTTTGGGTTTTTCAGATGCTGACCTGACCGCAAAAGGGAGAGACCACAATGATGCCCTGCATGTCTCTATTGAATGCAGGGGCACTACTCTAGCACATGTATTGGTGGACACTGGTTCTTCCTTGAATGTTCTTCCGAAAAAGGCTTTAGACCGTCTGGATTATGAAGGCCTGGAGTTGAAACCCAGCAATATCATCGTCAGGGCCTTTGACGGTTCCAAAAGGATGGTTCATGGAGAGGTTAACATCCCTATCCGTGTGGGCTCTCAGGTGTTTGACTCTACCTTTTACGTGATGGATATACGTCCGTCGTATTCTTGTCTGTTGGGTCGACCTTGGATCCATAAAGCTGGGGCCGTGACCTCCACCTTGCACCAGAAGTTGAAGTATCCCGTCAGGGGGAAGATCGTCACTGTACAAGGAGAAGAGGAGTATATGGTGAGCCATTTGAATTCCTTCAGGTACATCGAGATGGACGGAGAGTTCATTGAAACCCCCTTCCAGCATTTCGAGGAGGTGCATCCAATTTCAGCAGCTGCAGAGACAATGGCCGAAGAGAATGATTCCTTGAAGATGGCTTCCCTAAGGGATGCCCGGGCTGTGGTTCAGAAAGGCAATTGTGCACACTGGGGTCAGCTTCCTGACTTCACTCAGAAGAACGACAAGTTTGGGCTAGGCTTTACTGCAGAGGCTCAAAAGGCGGTGCGCAAAGAGAAAATCGGAAAGGCTCCGGTGTTTATTTCCAGCTCAAGGGTGAATGCTATTGAGGAGGATGTGGAGGAAGCAGAGTTTGATAGTTGGATCTACCCGACTACCAGCAACGGACCAAGCAACTGGACGGCAAAGGATTTTACCCCTATCACATTTGTCACGCAGTAATTGATTTCTTTTGATTTCCAATTTGTAACAAGCAATATGTTAAAACTCTGTTGGCTCGGTGTCCTACCCGGGGCATCGTAGCTCCATTTGTGAGGGCTTTTTGTATGACATCTTCATATATCATCAATCAAAACATTGGACGTTTGTTGCATTTCAAATCTTTTGCTCTCTTCCTTTCTGTGTTATATATATTGCAAAACAGCTGTATTTACACACACTCACTTATACAGGTTTCAATCCACTCTGGATCTCACTGGTAACAGCTCTGCTACCGCCAGTTATGACTTCGAAAATCCGATCAACTTGGCCGAAGACGAAGGTGAAGATGATTGCGAAGTGCCTGGTGAACTTGCAAGACTACTACTCCAGGAAGAGAGGGCTATTCAACCACATGAAGAGCCTGTGGAGACAATTAACTTGGGTACTGAGACAGATAGGAAAGAGGTCAAGATTGGTGCCAATCTAGAGCTCAGCGTGAAGCAACGATTGATCCAAATGCTACAAGACTACATGGAGATTTTTGCTTGGTCCTATGAAGATATGCCCGGTTTGGATGCCGACATTGTAGTTCACCATCTGCTAACCAAGGAAGATTGCCCTCCGGTAAGGCAAAAAGTCCGACGGATGCGTCCAGAGATGTCTGAAAAGATCAAGGCCGAGGTTATGAAGCAGTTTGACGCCGGTTTCCTTGCAGTGACTTCTTACCCTCAGTGGGTTGCCAATGTAGTGCCAGTGCCGAAGAAGGACGGGAAAGTCAGAATGTGTGTTGACTACAGGGATCTGAACAGGGCCAGCCCCAAGGATGACTTCCCCCTACCTCACATTGATGTCCTTGTTGACAATACAGCTCAACACAAGGTGTTCTCCTTCATGGATGGTTTTTCAGGGTATAATCAAATTAAGATGGCTCCGGAAGATATGGAGAAGACTACCTTCGTGACTCAGTGGGGTACCTTCTGTTATAAGGTCATGCCATTCAGATTGAAGAATGCTGGGGCAACCTATCAACGTGCCATGGTTGCTTTATTTCATGATATGATCCATCATGAAATTGAGGTATACGTTGATGACATGATTGCAAGGTCTCAAACTGAGGAGGAGCACCTTGACCATCTGAGAAAGTTGTTTGACCGACTCAAGTTATACAAGCTGAGGTTGAATCCCAACAAATGCACCTTTGGGGTAAGATCCGGAAAATTGCTAGGTTTCATTGTAAGTGACAAAGGTATTCAGGTGGACCCTGCCAAGGTAAAAGCCATACAAGAGATGCCGACTCCAAAAACAGAGAAAGAAGTCAGAGGCTTCCTGGGACGACTAAATTACATTGCCCGATTCATCTCACATCTGACTGCTACTTGTGAGCCAATCTTCAAATTACTGAAGAAAGATCAAGTAGTACGCTGGAATGATGAATGTCAGGCCGCCTTTGAAAGGATAAAGGAATATCTCCAAGAGCCACCCATTCTTATGCCACCGGTGGAAGGAAGACCTCTGATACTATACTTAACAGTGCTTGATAATTCAATGGGGTGTGTGCTGGGGCAGCATGACGAGTCTGGCCGAAAAGAGCACGCTATTTATTACTTGAGCAAAAAGTTTACCGACTGTGAGTCTCGTTACTCACTGCTTGAGAAAACTTGCTGCGCTCTTGTATGGGCTGCTCGCCGGCTGAGACAGTATATGCTGACTCACACTACTTTATTGATTTCAAAGATGGATCCCATAAAGTACATATTTGAAAAGCCCGCTCTGTCTGGAAGAATAGCGAGATGGCAAATGATCTTAACAGAATATGACATCCAGTATACAACTCAAAAAGCAATAAAGGGAAGTGTACTGGCTGATCATTTGGCACACCAACCTGTAGACGATTATCAATCATTGAACTTTGATTTTCCGGACGAAGACATCATGGTGGTAACTGACTGTGAAGTACCTGGACCGGATGAAGGACCTGAGGAAGGATCCCGATGGTCTATGCATTTTGATGGAGCCTCCAATGCTTTGGGTAACGGCATCGGCGCTGTAATCATATCTCCCAAGGGGACTCATACTCCACTCACCGCCCGATTATGTTTCAACTGCACCAACAACATGGCAGAATATGAGGCCTGTATCATGGGTTTACAAGCTGCAATCGACTTGAGGATCAAATTTCTAAGTGTCTTCGGAGATTCCGCTCTTGTGATCAATCAGATCAAAGGCGAGTGGGATACGAAACACCCGAATCTCATTCCTTACAAGGAGTATGTGTCGACTTTGCTCCCTCACTTTGAAGAGATAACTTTTGAGCATTTCCCCAGAGAGGAGAATCAGCTAGCAGACGCACTAGCCACGATGTCTTCAATGTTCAAAGTTAAATGGGACAATGAGGCTCCCCGGATCATCATCAGGAAGTTGGATGAACCAGTATACTGCTGCGAGCTCGAAACTGAGAAGGTTACTGAAAAACCCTGGTATCACGAGGTAAAAAGGTACTTGGAAGCTCAGGAATACCCTGAAGGTGCATCCGTCAATGATAAGAAGTTCATGAGAAGGTTTGCTGCAAAATTCTTCCTCAGCAACGGCATTCTCTACAAACGGAATCATGATTCGACTCTGCTGCGTTGTGTGGATAAGGCTGAAGCGGAGAAAATCATGATGGAACTGCATGAAGGTACATTTGGAACACATTCCAGTGGACACACCATGGCTAAGAAAATCCTTCGGGCAGGATATTTCTGGTCCACAATGGAAGCCGATTGTTACCAACACTCCCGAACTTGTCATAAGTGCCAGATCTATGCTGACAAGGTACATATCCCTCCAGTTCCTTTGAATGTCCTAACGGCACCTTGGCCTTTCGCAATGTGGGGCATCGATATGATAGGTGAGATCCGACCAACGGCATCCAATGGGCATCGCTTCATCTTGGTGGCGATCGATTACTTCACGAAATGGGTCGAGGCAGCTTCCTATGCCACAGTAACCAAGAGCGTCGTGGCGCGTTTCATCCGGCATAACCTGATCTGTCGGTACGGCGTCCCGGAAAGAATCATTACGGACAACGGTACCAATCTCAATAACAAAGTGATCACCGAACTCTGTGAACAATTCAAGATACAACACCACAATTCTTCTCCCTACCGGCCGAAGATGAATGGGGCTGTAGAAGCAGCCAACAAAAATATCAAGAAAATTGTGCAGAAGATGACAGTGACCTATAAAGATTGGCACGAGATGCTACCGTTCGCTCTTCATGGGTACCGTACCTCAGCAAGGACATCAACCGGGGCAACTCCTTTCTCCTTGGTCTATGGCATGGAGGCAGTCTTGCCGATCGAAATCCAGATACCCTCTCTCCGGATAATGAAGGATGCAGATCTGAATGAAGATGATTGGATCCAGACTCGACTTGATCAATTAAATCTAATTGACAAAAAGAGGCTCACTGCTATCTGTCATGGTCAGACGTATCAAAAACGGATGATCAGGGCATTTAACAAGAAAGTCAGACCGCAAGAGTATCAAGTTGGGGACCTGGTAATCAAACGCATCATCCTTCCTCAAAGTGATCCCCGGGGCAAATGGACCCCTACTTACGAAGGGCCATTTGTGGTTAAACGTGTGTTCTCAGGAGGAGCCATGATCCTAACCACCATGGATGGTGACGACCTTCCTCACCCCGCCAATGCAGACATAGTGAAAAAATACTACGCATAAATAAAAGACCCGCTAGGTTGACATACCTAGGCAAAAATAAGGGCTTCCCGGCGAACCAAAAGGGTTCGGGCAAAAATAAGGGATGAAATGAATAAAAACCTGTACACCCGGTAAGTCGAAAACCCGAAAGGGCGGCTTAGGCAAAAATGGGTATCCCGGTGGACTGAAAACCCAAAAGGGCGGTCCAGGCAAAAGTTAGGGATAAAAGCGTAACACTATGTCTCATTGGATCACTTCGCATCCGGAATTCGGCATCAACTATCTGGCCCCAAATTCCGACATTGACCAATCAGCTTCATCTTCAAATTAGGCAGCAAAGCGATGAGACGTTCGAAGACATAAAGGCAATAGCAGAGTTGGAACCCAGTGGGATTGTTCACATAGCTGTTTTGGTTTTCTTTTTTCAAAATGTAAACTCTATACTATTTGGCGATGTCCTCTTACTAGGATGTCGGCCTCTTGTACAAAAACGCCTATTCACAGGCAAAAGTTTAAATCAATACAAATTCACTTGTTCATACAAATTACCATTGTTTTTCTTTTTTCTGTTTTGTTTTGCGAAGAACGTCCAATGTTCATTTTTGATATATGCATTTGACATTAAATTGCTGATTCATAAATATTTGCATATAAAACAAGAGATTAATTACAGGAGACATCAGAGACAGGGGCAATGTGAAGTTGTCTGATGCAGTCTGGTTGCTTTGTCCGCCAAGGTACCCAGGTAGATTCGACTGAAGAATGTGGCCAAATCACCTTAACTCCCCGCAGAGAAAAACAAGGTTCAGCAATGCATTCCCCGGCAGGTCTTAAAAGCTCATCCCCAGTAGATTCTGCAAGCTCATCCCCTGCAAAGTACGGACGTCTCGCCCAAGTTTTATTTAAGAGTTATTTCCTCACAAGGACTTATAACTGGGTTATCCTCAGCTAAAAGCCACGGAAGATCGCTCTCGGCAAAGTTCCTTCAATCCCCAGCGAAGTCTATCTTCAGTATTCCCAAGCAGAGTTTATCTTTGGAGTTCCCCAGTGGAGTTTACCATCATTATCCTCAGCGGAATCCATCGTTAGAGTCCTCAGCAGGCCTCTCATCAAAACTTCGGCCAAGCATCTCTTCCGCAGAGCAGCTTCCCGGCCGTTCGTCAAGGATTTATTTTCCTAAGATGAAATTACATTCATAAACATTTCACATTTGCATACATCTCGCTTACCTACATGATGAAACGCATACAACATTTCATGTTGAACATCATGATATCATGCACATCATACATCATGACATTGCATACAACTTGCGTTTTTGCCTTTTCAGGAAAAAGACAATCTCAAAAACGACTACCTTCAACTGTCACAATTTCAGATTCGATACCTGTATCTAGCCAGGGCACATCTGAGAGTGATCAGTTTCCAGACTCGATTCCTATATCTAGCCAGGGCATGTCTGAAGAGTTCGAAGATTCGATTCCTGTATCCAGCCAGGGCACATCTATCAACTACAACTATTTCCAGATTCGATTCCTGTATCCAGCCAGGGCATATCTGTTGACCACGTCTCCAGACTCGACTCCTGTATCTAGCCAGGGCATGTCTGAAGAGTTCGAAGATTCGATTCCTGTATCCAGCCAGGGCACATCTATCAACTGTCACGTTCCCAGATTCGATTCCTGTATCCAGCCAGGGCATATCTGTTGACGACTATTTCCGGATTCGATTCCTGTATCCAGCCAGGGCATATCTATCAACTACAACTATTTCCAGATTCGATTCCTGTATCCAGCCAGGGCATATCTGTTGACCACGTCTCCAGACTCGACTCCTGTATCTAGCCAGGGCATGTCTGAAGAGTTCGAAGATTCGATTCCTGTATCCAGCCAGGGCACATCTATCAACTGTCACGTTCCCAGATTCGATTCCTGTATCCAGCCAGGGCATATCTGTTGACGACTATTTCCGGATTCGATTCCTGTATCCAGCCAGGGCACATCTGTGAGCAACCGATTGTAGATTCGATACCTGTATCTAGCCAGGGCACATCTGCATAAGGAAATTAAAGATCAAACACCTGTAACAAGCCAGGAAAACATCTGTCTTTCTCAAATACACAAGTTCTCGCTAAGGAATCTCTTATGCGATCGACACTTCCAAATGGCATCTATAAGCCCATTCCCGACAAGGTTCTGTCACGTCTCCGGATGGCATCTGTAAGCCCATCTCCCTATCTACCGCCTCTCCAAATGGCATCTATAAGCCCATTTCCATTGCTGATACTCTACTAGGCGAGTGCAAATTTTCGGGCACTCTGGTGTCCAATCTCCTTTTACCCTCGAGTCGCGAAAGGCAAACTCGCCAATCTAACTCTTCAGGTTCAAGAAGATTGAACAGGGGCAACTGTTGTACCCCAAAATTTGCCCTCCCTTTCTTCGGGAAACCATCTTAGATTTTTCAAAGTCCCCTGAAATAAATCCAAGTCCTGAGTTATCCTTTTGCCCAAGCAAGTCACTCACAAGAGCAAGATGATCTCACAAACTCCGGGAACAACGCTTCCATCTTGAGGAAAATCAAATCTAAGTGCTTAGAATGTTTCTTTAAAATAAGTGTTTTTTAGAAAAAATCAGCGCTTCAGAACTTCTGGACCCATTCCAGATGAAGACGGTCAGAAGTTGCAAGCTTGGCTCAGCGTGGTCAGAAGTTGGCTCTTCAGCAGTTACATCAGTTCAATCAGAAGTTGTAAACATGGTTCAGAGTGTAAGCCTCAAACAGAACATACCCCTTCAGCAGTTACACAAGCTCAGTCAGAACTTGCTAAAGGAATGTAAAAGAAATATGAAAGTATAAAGGCTCCTTCAGAACAGGTTGAAGTCAGAAGATGAAAGGTCAGAGGGATAGGTGTCACATTAATATAGAATCTCTAAGCCCAGAAATAGATCCAAGGAACGTATCAGAAAACCAGGAGAATCTCCAGAGTTTGCTAAAACAACAGGTAGCCAAGGCCAGAGTATGGTTTACGCTGCTGATTCAACAACCAGAATGTTGGTATTGACAGGTCTTGTCACCATTTAATGCCCATTAATGCTTCCAACCACTCCTGAGCGTTCACGTGTGGTTTGGAAAATGCTTTTGCACAGATTCTGGCATGGGTCTTCACGCCACCCGCCCATTTCAGAGGTCACTTCCCCTAATCCACGCCTGCTGCTGCTACCTAGGCTGAAAAATAGCTGTTATCACAACTTCCCAGGAATTTCTGTCAAAGAACCAGTTCAAACTCTGTTGGCGCCTTAAATGTTCAAGATATCCACAAGAACTTTGCCTATAAATAGAAAGCTTTCACCACTGCAAAAGACGTTCAAGAAGGTCAAGAAAAACAAAAAAATTGCTAAGAGAGAAACAAAACTCCTAGCAACATAACATTCTGAAACTCTGCCAAAATTTCTAGTTTTGTTTCATAACTTTAAGTTTCTCACCTTCAACCTCATCAAACACCCAGCTCTTTTCTGTAAACCAAAGCGTTCTTTCTAAAACTTCTGACCCTATACACGTTTACATCTTCACTTCCCCTTTTCCAAATCTGTCCAGAACACCACCAGAACCAAAAGCTAACTTTCACCCACCATTTTCCAGAAAGTCAGGTAAGCACCTGCTGACCCTCACCACACTGTTAAGCATCATCAGCTGTGCATATTCAAATAACATAATGTAAATATTCATGTTATCGTTGTTTATGTTCTGAGGACTCTCATACCTCAGGACGTTCTGAGCCAGTTTAGGACTTGCCTGTGACCTTGGTGATTCTGACCTCTGGGACATTTTGCTATTTTGCTGGATCTGTTCCAAAAATGTTTTCTGTTTTGTGGAGTAACAACAGGATTGCAGATGTTCTGATTAGTGCAGGAAAAAGCCTAGTGCTGACTTTGACGTTAGCACATCTGAAGCCTGTTTTGCTGCCAATGACCTCAGAACCTCTGAGAGTTATTGCCTTTTCAGCAGAATCTGAACTTCTGGGTTCCCCACTAACCAGATTCTGTTTTGCAGGTTCCAGAGTCAGAAGTTCTGACTCATCCAGTTTCATCAACAGGTTGATCATCTGACAGCGGATCTGGGTCAGAACTTCTGATGGCCTCCCAACAGCACGCGGCCTCCCTCTCTCTCTCTATATATCTTGTTTTTCGCTATTTTCTTTTTTGTCTATTTTTCTCGTTGAACCCCCCATGTACAAATGTGTATCCCCCTCCCCTAACTATTGTAATAGCGTAGGATTTTACATTCCCGCTTCTTATTGCTAGTAATTAGGACGTGTATGGCAAGATAAAACTCAATGAAATAGAAAAACCTAATTCAAAGAAAAAACTCTTGTATGCAATAAAACACACTTGCACATTAACACCCCTAGGGTACTCCACTTTGTTGCCTTCCAAAATTGGGCCATATTGCATGTTAGGTCTCTTTGGGCGAAACAAACAATTTAAATGATCATAGTCCCTCGATAATATTTTCTCAAAACAAAATGATCAAGTCCCTTAAAGAAAAATGCCCAAAGATACTTGGCACCATTGCAATTATGGTCTAAACGATGACCCGCGCCTGTCCCTTTCACATCCTAACACAAGGTTCCCCACCAAATACAATGGTGGAGCAAACTTGTTAAAAGGGTTAAAGTATAGCAATAATCTTTTGAGAAATTTAGGAGTAGATAACCTCTTAGTTACTTGAATCAACTTGCAAAACAAAACACTTGCCTAATTTCAAAATCACACATCACTACACTTTCAAAACAACTTTCAAAAAACAAATGAAAACTTTTTCAAAAGACATACATCTTTGTATACATCCCCACATGGATCATTACAAAGGTTGCCACCACATTGGCCTCTTTTCAAAACATTTTTCCAACCCACACACTCAAGCACCATTTAAAACAATTGAAAACAGAAGGCAAGTGATCTAAGCAAGTAACTAAGAGCCCATGGATAACCATGGATAGAAAGGGTGCTAATACCTTCCCTTTCTATAATCTACTCCCCGAACCCAAGAAAACATCTCAAAAGGTTTTTGCTGTGCTTTTTAACCTTTCCTTAGGATAAAATAAAAAGTCGGTGGCGACTCTTGCTAAACCGCAACATTTGCGAATACAAACGCAAAACTTCAAGTCAGTTCTCCCACCGTATCACAAGTAGCAAAGTGATGAGATGCTAGAAGACATAAAGGCAATAACAGAGTTGGAACCAAGTGGGATTATTCACATAGCTGTTTTGTTTTCTTTTTTACAAACTGTGTAAATTCTATTATTCAGCGGCGTTCTCTTACTAGGACGTCAGCCTCTTGTACAAAAACGCCTATTTATAGGCCAAACTTCAAAATCAATACAAATTCATTTTCAGAAAAATTTCAAACTGTTTTTCCTTTATTTGTTTTGTTTGGCAAGGAACGTCCAATGTTCATTTTTGATATATGCATTTGACATTAATGGCTGCTCATAAATATTTACATGCGAAACAAAAGACGAATTACTGGTAATATCAGAAGCAGGGGCAATAGAATTGTCCAAGCTGTATAGTTGCTCTGTCCACCAAGTACCGGGTAGATTTAGCTGAAGAATATGGTTAAAGTACCTTCACTCCCCGCAGAGTAAGAAAGTAGTGGTAGCTCTCTCCCAGTTGAGACTTGCAACTATGAACGAATCAATAATACTCTCCCCAAGCAGAGTTGATCTACCATCAGCACTAGAAAGGCCTGATATCCCCAACAGTCTCAATACTCCCCAACGGAGTATAAGAATGTTCCCCGGCAGAATACAAGATACCCCTAGTGGAGTCAATATTTCCCCAGCGTGGTCTGTAAAAGCTTCCCCAACAGAGTTGAATCATCATCCCCAGTAGACTCTGGAAGTTTATCCCCAGCAGAGTACAAAATAAATCTCCCCAGTCAAGTTCAAGGGATCATTCCCAGCATAATTCAGAGGTTTATCCCTACAAAAGTCTAACAGAGTTATCCCCAGCAAGTTGCAACTGAAAGATCGTCCCCAGCGAAGTTCTTTCCTTTCACAAACAGGAGCTCAATCCTCGACAGACTCAGTATCACCAGCAACAGTAATCATCCCCAGTAGAGTTTATCAGTAAAGTCCTCAGCAGAGCATCTCTACCCCACAGAGTAATCTCCTCATCAGTTTATTCCCCAACGGAGTTCTCTTCTCCTGCAGGTTTATTACCTTCGTTCATCATCCCCAGCGGAAACTAAGAATTCAACTCTTTCTCCAGCAGCTATCCGGGATTTATTTTCCCCAGCTAAAACATCACATTTCCATACATCATGATACATGCATATATGCATCATATAATACAATATCATTTATGTTGAGAACATCATTGCTTGACCCATATCATGCATTGCATATGACTGACCTTTGCCTTTTAGGAAAGATGCAGTTAAATTCTCAACTATGTGGAAGACTTTCTCTGGTCTAGTTAAATCGATTCCTAAAGATTTTTCTGATGTCGATCCAGTTGAAGTTATTCAAAGACCTTGTCTGGTCCAGTTAAATCGATTCGTAAAGATTTTTCTGATGCCGATCCAGTCAAAGTTAATCCAAGACCTTCTCTGGTCCAGTTAAATCGGTTCCTACAGATTTTCCTGATGCCGATCCAGTTAAAGTTATCCCAAGACCTTGTCTGGTCCAGTTAAATCGATTCCTAAAGATTTTTCTGATGCTGATCCAGTCAAAGTTATTCCAAGACCTTGTCTGGTCCAGTTAAATCGATTCCTAAAGATTTTTTTGATGCCGATCCAGTCAAAGTTAATCCAAGACCTTCTCTGGTCCAGTTAAATCGATTCCTAAAGATTTTCCTGATGCCGATCCAGTTGAAGTTATTCAAAGACCTTGTCTGATCCAGTTAAATCGATTCCTAAAGATTTTTCTGATGTCGATCCAGTCAAAGTTAATCCAAGACCTTCTCTGGTCCAGTTAAATCGATTCCTAAAGATTTTCCTAATGCCGATCCAGTTGAAGTTATTCCAAGTCTTTGTCTGGTCCAGTTAAATCGATTCCTAAAGATTTTTCTGATGCCGATCCAGTCAAATTTCATCCAAGACCTTGTCTGGTCCAGTTAAATCGATTCCTAAAGATTTTCCTGATGCCGATCTAGTTGAAGTTATTCCAAAACCTTGTCTGGTTCAGTTAAATCGATTCCTAAAGATTTTTCTGATGCCGATCCAGTCAAAGTTATTCCAAGACCTTCTCTGGTCCAGTTAAATCGATTCCTAAAGATTTTTCTGATGCCGATCCAGTTGAAGTTATTCAAAGACCTTGCCTGGTCCAGTTAAATCGATTCCTAAAGATTTTTCTGATGTCGATCCAGTCAAAGTTAATCCAAGACCTTCTCTGGTCTAGTTAAATCGATTCCTAAAGATTTTCCTGATGCCGATCCAGTTGAAGTTATTCCAAGACCTTGCCTGGTCCAGTTAAATCGATTCCTAAAGATTTTTCTGATGCCGATCCAGTAAAAGTTAATTCAAGACCTTCCCTGGTTCAGTCAGATCGCTGATAAGATCTCCCTGATTCATATTCCATCCAAAGTTCAGACCACCTATCAACAATCTCTAAATGGCATCTGTAAGCCCATTCCCAACATCACAAATGCTGATATCACTTCATGCGAGTGCAAATTTCTGGGCACTTTAGTGTTCAATCATCTTCCACCTTCGGATCACGAAAGGCCCGAAAGCCAATCTATATCCTCAGGTTTAAGAAAATTGAAC